>CM060360.1:62626072-63826072 GCA_030545235.1 Helianthus tuberosus | reverse complement strand
GTAGATCCAGTTTGTAGGCCACTTTGCCTATTTTCTCCATGATTTCAAACGGTCCGACATATCGCGGATTGAGTTTGCCTCGTTTGCCAAAACGGACTACACCTTTCCAAGGTGAGACTTTGAGTAGCACCCGATCCCCAACTTGGAACTCGAGTGGCTTTCTTCCCTTATCAGCATAGCTTTTCTGACGGTCACGTGCTGCCGCCATTCGTTGTCATATCTGGGCAATTCTTTCTGTTGTATCTACTACGAGTTCTGTGCCAGTGATTTGACTGTCACCGAATTCTGCCCAACAGAGAGGTGATCGGCATTTACGTCCGTACAATGCCTCAAACGGAGCGGCTTGGATGCTGGTGTAGTAGCTGTTGTTATATGAAAACTCCACTAACGGGAGGTGCTTTTCCCAGCCATTACCAAAATCGATTACACAAGCCCGCAGCATGTCTTCTAGGGTTTGGATGGTGCGTTCAGACTGCCCATCCGTTTGCGGGTGGTAAGCTGTGCTCATGTCTAATCGTGAGCCAAAAGATTTGTGCATCGCTTGCCACAGTTCTGAAGTAAAACGTGCATCAAGATCAGAGATAATAGAGGTTGGCACTCCGTGCCTTGATACCACTTCCTTTAGGTAGATGTCTGCTAGAGTAGAAAACTTGTCGGTTTCCTTGATAGCTAGAAAATGTGCAGACTTGGTCAGTCGATCCACGATCACCCAAATGGTATCATTTCCGCGTTGAGATCTAGGCAGGCCAGTAATGAAATCCATGGAAATTTGCTCCCATTTCCATGTCGGGATCTCTGGTTGTTGAAGTAGGCCTGATGGTTTCTGATATTCAGTCTTGACTCTCGCACAAGTCAAGCAGTTACTGACGTAGGTTGCTATGTGAGCTTTCATGCCAGGCCACCAATACGTAGTCTTGAGATCATGGTACATCTTATCCGAACCAGGGTGTACCGAATAACGAGACTTGTGGGCTTCATCCATCACAAGCTCGCGTAAGTTTCCGTAAAGCGGAACCCAAATCCACCCTGTTACATAGTAAGCGCCGTCTTCCTTTTGTTCTAGCCGCTGCCTTGATCATCGTAAGGACTCAGCCCTGATGTTCTCTGCTTTCAATGCTTCAACCTGAGCATCACGAATTTGAGCGGGAAGGTTGGATTGGATGGTAAGCTGTAACGCACGTACACGCTTAGGTATAGTATCCTTTCGACTGAGGGCGTCAGCCACCACATTGGCTTTGCCCGGATGGTACTTGATTGTGCATTCATAATCATTCAAGAGCTCGACCCATCGGCGTTGTCGCATGTTCAACTCTTTCTGTTTGAAGATATGCTCGAGACTCCTGTGATCGGTGTAAATGGTGCACTTGGTACCGTACAGGTAATGTCTCCATATCTTAAGCGCGAAAACAACTGCTCCCAGTTCCAAGTCGTGTGCAGTGTAGTTCCTTTCATGAACCTTAAGTTGGCGTGACGCATAGGCAATGACCTTGTCACGTTGCATCAATACGCAACCAAGTCCATGGATGGAAGCGTCGCAGTAAACCACAAAATCATCTGTGCCTTCGGGCAATGAGAGGATAGGCGCGCTACAGAGTCTATCCTTCAAGTGCTGAAATGCGGACTCATGTGCATCACCCCAACGATAGGTGACACCCTTCTGAGTCAGTGAAGTGAGAGGTTACGCGATCTTTGAGAAATCCTTGATAAATCTTCTGTAATATCCTTGCAAACCCAAGAATTGGCGGATCTCTGTTGGTGTACGAGGTGCAAGCCAGTTCTTGATTGAGTCAACCTTGGATGGATCAACATGAATCCCATCCTTGTTTACCACATGGCCTAGAAAGTGGACTTCGCGAAGCCAGAAGTCACATTTCGAAAACTTGGCATACAACTGCTCTTTTCGAAGAAGTTCCAGAATAAGCCTCAGATGTTGTTCGTGTTCCTCCTGACTCTTAGAATAGATCAGGATGTCGTCGATGAACACTATGACAAACTTATCCAGGTACGGCTTGCACACTCGGTTCATGTGATCCATGAAGACCGCTGGTGCATTCGTCAGCCCGAATGGCATAACCAGAAACTCGTAATGGTCGTAACGAGTTCTGAATGCTGTTTTGGAGACGTCCTCATCTCGGACCCTCAGCTGATGATATCCCGATCTCAAATCAATCTTGGAGTAGTAGCTCGACCCTTGAAACTGGTCGAACAGGTCGTCAATACGTGGGAGGGGATAACGATTCTTCACGGTCACCTTGTTAAGTTCACAGTAGTCGATACACATTCTGAAAGTACCATCTTTCTTCTTCACAAACAAGACTGGAGCTCCCCAGGGCAAAGAGCTAGGACGTATGAAACCCTTTTCCAAGAGTTCTTGTAATTGCGTGGATAGTTCTTCAAGTTCTGATGGAGCTAGACGATAAGGTGCTCGAGCTATGGGCGCTGCTCCAGGAGCTAGCTCGATTTGAAATTCAACTTGACGATGAGGTGGAAGACCAGGTAATTCCTCAGGAAATACCTCGGGAAAGTCACGTACAATAGGGATGTCTTCAATTCTCTTCTCTTCCATTGATGTGTCAGTAATGAGTGCTAAAATGGTTGTGTGGCCCTTTCGCAAACACTTCTGGGCCTTAAGGAAAGAGATGATGCCTTCGACTGCCCCACTCTTGCCATAGCTCGAGCACCTTATCGTCTAGCTCCATCAGAACTTGAAGAACTGTCCACGCAATTACAAGAACTCTTGGAAAAGGGTTTTATATGTCCTAGCTCTTCGCCCTGGGGAGCTCCAGTCTTGTTTGTGAAGAAGAAAGATGGCACTTTCAGAATGTGTATCGACTACCGCGAACTTAACAAGGTGACCGTGAAGAATCGTTATCCCCTCCCACGTATTGACGACTTGTTCGACCAGTTGCAAGGGTCGAGTTATTACTCTAAGATTGATTTGAGATCAGGATACCATCAGCTGAGAGTCTGAGAGGAGGACGTCTCCAAAACAGCGTTTAGAACTCGTTACGGGCATTACGAGTTTCTGGTTATGCCATTCGGGCTGACGAATGCACCAGCGGTCTTCATGGATCTCATGAATCGAGTATGCAAACCTTATCTGGATAAGTTCGTTATTGTGTTCATCGACGATATCCTGGTCTATTCTAAGACTCATGAGGAACACGAGCAGCATCTATGACTTATGCTAGAACTTCTTCGAGCAGAGCAACTGTATGCTAAATTTTCAAAATGTGACTTCTGGCTTCGCGAAGTCCACTTTCTTGGCCACGTGGTAAACAAGGATGGGATTCATGTTGATCCATCCAAGGTTGACTCAATCAAGAACTGGCCTGCACCCCGCACACCAACAGAAATCCGCCAATTCTTGGGTTTGGCAGGATATTACAGAAGGTTTATCAAGGATTTCTCAAAGATCGCGCAACCTCTCACTTCACTGACTCAGAAGGGTGTCACCTATCATTGTGGTGATGCACAGGAGTCCGCATTTCAGCACTTGACGGAGAGACTTTGTAGCGCGCCTATCCTCTCATTGCCTGAAGGCACAGTTGATTTTGTGGTTTACTGTGACGCTTCCATCCAAGGACTTGGTTGTGTATTGATGCAACGTGACAAGGTCATTGCCTACGCATCGCGCCAACTTAAAGTTCACGAAAGGAACTACACTACACACGACTTGGAACTGGGAGCAGTTGTTTTCGCGCGTAAGATATGGAGACATTACCTGTACGGTACCAAGTGCACCATTTACACCGATCACAGGAGTCTCGAGCATATCTTCAAACAGAAAGAGTTGAACATGCGACAACGCCGAAGGGTCGAGCTCTTGAATGATTATGAATGCGCTATCAAGTACCATCCGGGCAAAGCCAATGTGGTGGCTGACGCCCTCAGTCGAAAGGATACTATACCTAAGCGTGTACGTGCGTTACAGCTTACCATCCAATCCAACCTTCCCGCTCAGATTCGAGATGCTCAGGTTGAAGCATTGAAAGCAGAAAACATCAGGACTGAATCCTTACGAGGATCGAGGCAGCGCCTAGAACGAAAGGAAGACAGCGCCTACTATTTTAACGGATGCATCTGGGTTCCACTGTATGGAGACCTACGCGAGCTTGTGATGGATGAAGCACACAAGTCTCGTTATTCGGTACATCCTGGTTCGGATAAAATGTACCACGACCTCAAGACTACGTATTGGTGGCCTGGTATGAAAGCCAGCATAGCAACCTACGTCAGTAAATGCTTGACTTCCGCTAGGGTCAAGGTCGAATACCAGAAACCAACAGGCCTACTCCAACAACCAGAGATCCCGAAATGGAAATGGGAGCAAATTTCCATGGATTTCGTTACTGGCCTGCCTAGATCTCAACGTGGAAACGATACCATTTGGGTGATCGTTGATCGACTGACCAAGTCTGCACATTTTCTGGCAATCAAGGAAACGGATAAGTTTTCTACTTTAGCAGACATCTACCTAAAAGAAGTGGTGTCAAGGCACGGAGTGCCAACGTCCATCATTTCTGATCGTGACGCGCGTTTTATTTCTGAACTGTGGCAAGCTATGCACAAGTCCTTTGGCTCACGTCTAGATATGAGCACCGCTTATCACCCACAGACAGATGGGCAATCTGAACGCACCATCGAAACCCTTGAAGACATGCTTAGGGCATGTGTAATCGACTTCGGAAATGGCTGGGAAAAGCACCTCCCGCTAGTGGAGTTTTCGTATAACAACAGCTACCACACCAGCATTTAAGCCGCTCCGTTCGAGGCATTGTATGGACGAAAGTGCCGATCACCTCTCTGTTGGGCAGAAGTTGGTGACAGCCAAATCACTGGCCCAGAACTTGTAGTAGATACGACCAAGAGAATTTCTCAGATACGACGGCGAATGGCGGCAGCTCGTGACCGTCAGAAAAGTTACGCTGATAAGCGCAGGAAACCACTCGAGTTCCAGGTTGGGGATCGAGTGCTACTCAAAGTCTCGGCTTAGAAAGGTGTAGTACGTTTTGGCAAACAAGACAAACTCAACCCGCGATATGTTGGACCCTTTGAAATCATTGAGAAAATTGGCAAGGTGGCCTACAGGCTGAATCTACCTGAAGAACTCAGCGGAGTTCACAATGTTTTCCATGTGTCGAATCTGAAGAAGTGTCTGTCAGATGAGACCCTCATAGTTCCTATCAAGGAGCTCACAATCGACGACTAGCTGCGATTCGTCGAGGAACCCGTAGAGATTACTAATCGAGATGTTAAGATTCTCAAACGTACCAGGATACCTCTTGTTCGAGTTCGTTGGAATTCCCGTCGTGGCCCAGAGTATACCTGGGAACGAGAAGACCAAATGAAACTCAAGTACCCCCAGCTGTATAAGAAAAATGCAACCACTACTGAGGCTGAAGCTACTGCAGAATTTCGGGACGAAATTCCAAATCAATGGGGGATGATGTGACACCCCAGGAAAAGCCAGTAAACACCGCAACTTAACTAGCTTCCTCAGTAACCACGTGCTAAATTTCGGGACGAAATTCTCTTAACAGGGGGAGAATGTGACAACCCTCAAATCCCATGTATTCAGTACAATTTATTAATGATAATTAAAGTGCTTGATGACTGTGCTGAACCATTTAACTGCTCTCTGATTACTGTGTTATACTTACATGTGCGTGTTAACATACTAGTAGTATACAGAAAAGTTACTAAATAGTCCGGTATATTTTCCTATGTATTAGGAATTAATTGTGTTACAAAAATATATATATATATATAAGACACCTTACGGAACAATTAAACACTTTAACGAAACAGTATCTGACCGAACAACCGGACATGGCCCGGGACACCAATTTTTTGTCAAACACATTATTTAATTATTTTTGGCTAGTCATGATCCCCGTATACCATAACACCCCCTAAATATCTACAAACTAACATATAAGAGGTTATACTTGGAAACTAACTTATGGTTACTAACTTAGTTGAAAATGTTACCCTTTACCCCCCCCCCCCATGACTGAAATCGGTCCCAAGGACCCACACCATACCCACAATCTTGATCATTGATTTGTTCCATTATTTTATTAGGTATCTTGCTTGCTTTGCTTTCCATATTATTTGATGGGATCTTTATAAGCATGGTGATCCTTACAACATATTTTCTCAAAGATCACGCTCCATCTTCTCACCCTCCTCTCTCTCTTCTCGGCTCCCTAGTGCCGCCCCCATCACCACCACTAAACCACCACAATCTTCCATTTACAAGTTCCATTCAACCATTAGAAGGTGCTTTGTGAAGATAGGAGCTTGAAGGACTTGAAGGAACTTCATTTCTTACTTCTTTCACCACTTTCATCATCATTTTTTTTCATCATCTTGCACTAGAGATTCTTCCCTAGCCTTGTGCTAGTTGTAAGTCTTTGATCTCCCTTAGTTCACTTCCATTTTAGTAGATAAAAGATTATAGCATGATGAATGTTACAAGAACACTAAAAGGGTTTAAACAAGAAGATGAACATAAAAGTTACATGAAGATTTACATGATGAAATGTTGTAGTGAACATGTTGTTGATTACTTGATGATTTAATTGCTAATATTGATGTTAAATGTCATTATTGATCTCTAAACATGTTAACGGAACCAATATAACTCGCTTTAGAATGTTAAAGACTGAAAACAGAAAGCTGTTTAGTGATTACAGCCAACTTTAGTTGGCTGTAACCAGACCGTAACTTAACGAAAAATGCGTTTTCTGAAGTCTAGATTTATGTATTATGAAATACGGTTCTAATGGCACTAGAATTATAATTTTTGGACTTTGTTTACTATTTTTAAAGACCCGTTTTGTAACAGCAGCTCAAGCTGCATTTTTACTACTGAAAATAAGCGTTTTGTTTTCTGTCATAACTTGTATTCTGTGTAGAGTTAGATCATGAAATTTGTACTGTAAATGACCACCGATTTATTTGTAATTCTCTCACTGGAATTTCATAAATCGGTATTACGATGAATTTTTAATAAATTATTCCGTGGACTGCAGTCAGAAAAAGATGAATCTGATTACAGTCCGGAAAATGAATTTTTATAAAATATTGGTGATGAACTGGACCCCGATATTTTTACACAATAAAATCTGGAATGTTTAAGATATTCCATAAAAATTTGGTAAATTTTTGGAATAAGTTAACTATTTTATTAAAATGTCCGAAAACAGCCCAGTTTTGAATATTCATGCTGAAATGACATAAGTTGTAATTTGCATGTCTAAACGTCGGGTATCCATGAATGATATAACATGTTATATGTGTTATGTGCATTATCGTATGTTTGTTTATGAGCAGGGAATGGATGGGAAACTTATATGGGCATAAACCGTTAAAGTGATGCATGTTATGTGATAGATACGTGTAGGAACTTTGTGCTGTATTTAAAAATCACTAAATGACTAACTGGTAATCATATTAGGATGTGATTGACCGACCTTGACTATTAGCTATATTTGAGAATCTAACCGAGCAAACCGAGGTGAGTTCACACACTTTCTAAGGCATGGGATTCCCGGTGGTTGGGAATGGGTTAAAGAATTTGAAACGGAAATCTACATATCCTCCTTGGGTAGGATATGTACGGCCATCCTCCATAGGTAGGATGCCATAATTAATCCTACGAATTCTCCTGGTGCAGAATACATACGTTCGTCCTCCTGGTGTAGGACAACAAACTTAAAAACTAGCTAGACAAAACTCTATCAATAAGTCCCTCTTCATTATATCGACTTAATCGCCGAGGCCAATGGCGAGCGGGTCATTAGTTAATAGCGCTATTAGGTTTAACAAACCTCACACCGTGCCGGTCGGACGGGCGTGTACTAATGGACTATGGCAGATTATCAGTAATGATAGACGCTGATATAGGGCACAACTTATTTGCGTAGTAGTCGATATCATACCGTCTAGTAGTTCACACGGGGAAAGCCCCCCACTGATTATGAATATGGTTTGGGTAAAGAAAAGGAACTGGTTAAACATACTTTCAACTACGGGGTAACCCCCACGGTAAATAAGCCAACGAAAGTCAAACCACGTTTTTCAGAAACAACTTAAAACTAAACAACCGAACGTGAACTCACTCAACTTTGTTGTTGACTCGTTGTTACATGCCTTACAGGTCGCTAAAACGCTTGGAGCTTGCACGAGGAAGGAGTCGTTGTGGTGTACGGACTGTTATGTTCCGTGCTTATTATGTAAATCCTTATGAACTTATTAAACTTGCGTTTTGAACTTTAACTTATAAACTATGGACTTATGCTTTTGGATTTACCCTTATGCTTCCGCTGTTTAAACTAAACATGGTTGACTAGCTTTGGTCACCAATCGTATTGTGGTTGGTCTTATTTACTTAATTACGATGTTCAATATGATTGGTGGCTCGATCCTGGTCACGTCACGCCTCCAAGCGGTGATACTCCGCATGGTGGATTTTGGGGGTGTGACAGATTGGTTGCAACCCCCTTTTTTTCGTTTATTTTATTTACTAATCGCTGTATCTTTGGCGAGAATCCGAGTCGAGGAACCAGTAGAGATTACAGATCGAGATGTTAAGATCCTCAAGCGTACCAGGATACCTCTGGTCCGAGTTCGTTGGAATGCTCGTCGTGGCCCAGAGTATACCTGGGAACGAGAAGACCAAATGAAACTCAGATATCCCCAGTTGTTCAGAAACAGTGCAACCACTACTGAGGCTGAAGCTACAGCTGAATTTCGGGACGAAATTCCAAATCAACGGGGGAATGATGTGACACCCCAGGAAAACCAGTAAACACCGCAACTTAACTAGCTTCCTCAGTAACTACGCACTAAATTTCGGGACGAAATTTTCTTAACAGGGGGAGAATGTGACAACCCTCGAAATTCCATGTATCCGTACAATTTATTAATGATAACTAAAGTGCTTGATGATTGTGCTAAATTATTTAACTGCTCTCTGATTACGGTGTTATACTTACATGTGCGTGTTAGGAATTAATTATGTTACAAAAATATATATATTAGACACTTTACGGAATAATTAAACACTTTAACGAAAGGGTATTTAACCGGACAACCGGACATTACCCGGGACACTAAATTTTTCTCAAGAACATTATTTAATTATTTTTGGCTAGTCATGATCCCCGTGTACCATAACACCCACCCAAAAATCATCACACAAACATATACTATCAAGTTACTTGCACTCTAACTATCAATTACCATTTAGTTAAAATTTTACATCAAGACCCCCCCCCCCCAACCGATTTTCGGTCCATATGGACCCACCATTTCAACCTCATCATAGTGCTCATCTTCCAAGTAGATCTTATGGCTTGTGATTGGTGGTTCATGGCTTGTGTAAGTATCCAAGATAGCAATGATGAATAATAGGGTTTTAGTTCCCAAGATTTGCCATCATTTCCTTAAGATCACCCCCTATATCATATCTCTCTCTCTCATTCGGTTTTCCCCCTCCATAACGAACCCACCATCACTTTCACATCTTCATCTTCTCCACTAACAAATTCCATTCAAAGCTTCAAGGTTGATCCATGGAGGTTGCAAGTTGAAGGACTTTCCATGGAGCTTGTTTCTAGTCTTTTTCATCATCTTCTCTCTACATTTTCATCACTAGATCCTACCCTAGCCTTGTGCTAGTAGTAAGTTCCTTATGTCACCTTTGTTCATCTTGTTTCATGATTAAAAGATGTAATATGTTAAATCTACAAGAACACTAAAAAGGGTTTAAACAAGAAGATGTAACATGATGTATTTATGTTAGTATGATGTTATCTTGAGATGTTACTGATTTCTTGCTGATTATTTATTAATATTGATTACTAGAAATGTTGTTGATCATTATGCATGTTAACGGAACCAATACAACTCGCTTTAGAATGTTAAAGCTGAAAAACAGAAAGCTGTTTGGTGATTACAGCCAAGTTGGCTGTAACCGGACCCTAATAAAGCGAAAAATGTATTTTCTGAAGTCTAGATTTATGTACTATGAAATACGGTCCTAATGGCACCGGAATAATAATTTTTGGACTTCGTTTACTATTTTTAAAGTGTCATTTCGTAACAGCAGCTAGAGCTACATTTTTCTGCTGAAAATATGCGTTCTATTTTCTGTCATAACTTGAATTCTGGGTAGTGTTAGATCATGAAATTTGTACAGTAGATGAAAACTGATGTATTTGTAATTACCCCACTGGAATTTCGTAAATTGAACTCTCAACGAATTTTTAATAAATTATTCCGTGGACTGCAATTAGAAAAGGATGAATCTGATTATAGTCCGGAAAATGAATTTTTATAAAATATTGGTAATGAACTGGATCCCGATATTTTTATACAATAATATTTGGATCGTTTAAGACATTCTGTAAAAATTTGGGAATTTTTGGAATAAGTTAACTATTTTATTAAAATGTCCGAAAACAGTCCGGTTTTGAATATTAATGCTGAAATGATATAAGTTGTAATTTGCTTGTCTAAATGTCGGGTAGGTTATATGTGAATGATATAACCTGTTATATGTGTTATGTGCGTCATCGTATGTTTGTTTATGAGTGGAGAATATATGGGAAATTTATATGGGCATGAACCGTTAAAGTGATGCATGTTATGTGATAGATACGTGTAGGAACTTTGTGCTCTATTTTGAAAACCACTAAATGACTAACTGGTAATCATAATAGGACGTGATTGACCGACCTTGACTGTTAGCAATATTAGAGAATCTAACCGAGCAAACAGAGGTGAGTTCACACACTTTCTACAAGGCATGGGATTCCCGGTGGTTTGGGAATGGATTAATGAACTAAAACGGAACCTACATATCCTCCTTGGGTAGGATATGTATGGCCATCCTCCTTGGGTAGGATGCCACCATAAATCCTACGAATTCTCCTGGTGCAGAATACGTACGTTCGTCCTCCTGGTGTAGGGCAACAACCTTAAAAACTAGCTAGACAAAACTCTATCAATAAGTCCCTCTTCATTATATCGACTTAATCGCCGAGGCCAATGGCGAGCGGGTCATTAGTTAATGGCGCTATTAGGTTTAACAAACCTCACACCGTGCCAGTCGGACGGGCGTGTACTAATGGACTATGGCAGACTATCAGTGATGATAGACGCTGATATAGGGCACAACTTATTTGCGTAGTAGTCGATATCATATCGTCTAGTAGTTCACACGGGGAAAGCCCCCACTGATTATGGTTATGGTTTGGGTAATGAAAAAGGAACTGGTTAAACATACTTTCAACTACGGGGTAACCCCCATGGCAATTAAGCCAACGAAAGTCAAACCACGTTTTTCAGAAACAACTTAAAACTAAACAACCAAACGTGAACTCACTCAACTTTGTTGTTGACTCGTTGTTACATGCCTTACAGTTCGCTAGATGCTTATGGAGCTTGCACAAGGAGGATGTCGTTGTGGGATATGGATTGTTATGTCCCGTGCTTAATATTTAATCCATATGAACCTATTAAACTTACGTTTTGAACTTTAAACTCATGAACTATGGAACTTATGTTTTGGACTTACGTTTTATGCTTCCGCTGTTAACTTAAAGTCGGTTACTCTCTTTTGGTCACCAATTGTATTGTGGTTGGTTTCATTTACTTAATTACGTTGTTCAATATGATTGGTGGCTCGATCCTGGTCATGTCACGCCTCCAAGCGGTGATACTCCGTATGGTGGATTTTGGGGGTGTGACAGATTGGTAGGAGGCGCGGTCGTTGTGGGACATGGCAATGTGTGCCATGCTAAAAACATTTCTTTATTTCGTACTTAATACTTACATCGGGTTTTACAATTATGCTTCCGCTAAACACTTGACTACGTTTTTGATTTGAAACACCCTTCATATTGTGTAGTTGAATTTTACTTACTTGTTATGTTCAATATGATTGGTGGCTTGATCCTGGTCACGTCACGCCTCCAAGCGGTGATACTCCGTGGGTGGATTTTGGGGGTGTGACAAACCGTAAGGCGTGTAGGTCCCTAACGAGCGTCGAAACTAAGATCGAAGTTTTATATTTTAACGACGATCTTAGTTTCGACGCTCGTTAGAGACCTACGCGCCTTACGGTTCGACTTCGACTAAATAATAAAAAAAAAATTTAACGACGAACTTAGTTTCGAGGCTCGTTAGGCCCGTACGCGCCTTACGAGCGTCAAAACATTTCTTTATCGTCGTTAAATTATATTTTTTTATTATTTAGTCCATGTCGAACCGTAAGTCGCGTAGGTCCCTAACGAGCGTCGAAATAAGTTCGACGTTAAAATATAAAACGACGAACTTAGTTTCGACGCTCGTTAGGAACCTACGCGCCTTACGGTTCGACTTCGACTAAATAATTAAAAAAATTCTGTTTAAAAAAATAATTCTGTTGAAAAAAATTCTGTTAAAAAAAATTCTGTTTAAAAAAGCAGTTTTCTGTTCAAAAAAACAATTTAAGTTTAAAAAAAAGTTCTATTAAAAAAAACAGTTTTCTGTCGACGCTCGTTAGGGACCTACGCGCCTTACGGTTCGACTTCGACTAAATAATAAAAAAATATATATTTTAACGACGAACTTAGTTTCGACGCTCGTTAGGCCCGTACGCGCCTTACGAGCGTCAAAACTAAGATCTTCGTTAAATTATATATTTTTTTTTATTATTTAGTCTACGTCGTCCGTAAGGCGCGTAGGTCCCTAACGAGCGTTGAAATAAGTCCGTCGTTAAAATATAAAACGACGAACTTAGTTTCGACGCTCGTTAGAGACCTACGCGCCTTACGCTTCGACTTCGACTAAATAATAAAAAAATATATATATTTTAACGACGAACTTAGTTTCGATGATCGTTAGGCCCGTACGCGCCTTACGGACGACGTCGACAAAATAATAAAAAAATATTATTTAGTCGACGTCGTCCGTAAGGCGCGTACGGGCCTAACGAGCGTCGAAACTAAGTTCGTCGTTAAAATATATATATTTTTTTATTATTTAGTCGAAGTCGAACCGTAAGGCGCGTAGGTCCCTAACGAGCGTCGAAACTAAGATCGAAGTTTTATATTTTAACGACGATCTTAGTTTCGACGCTCGTTAGAGACCTACGCGCCTTACGGTTCGACTTCGACTAAATAATAAAAAAAAATTAACGACGAACTTAGTTTCGACGCTCGTTAGGCCCGTACGCGCCTTACGAGCGCCAAAACTAAGATCTTCGTTAAATTATTTTTTTTTTATTATTTAGTCTACGTCGTCCGTTAGGCGCGTAGGTCCCTAACGAGTGTTGAAATAAGTTCGTCGTTAAAATATAAAACGACGAACTTAGTTTCGACGCTCGTTAGAGACCTACGCGCCTTACGGTTTGACTTCGACTAAATAATAAAAAATATATATATTTTAACGACGAACTTAGTTTCGACTTTTATTATTTAGTCGACGTCGTCCGTAAGGCGCGTACGGGCCTAACGAGCGTCGAAACTGAGTTCGTCGTTAAAATATATATATATTTTTTATTATTTAGTCGAAGTCGAACCGTAAGGCGCGTAGTTCTCTAACGAGCGTTGAAACTAAGATCGAAGATTTATATTTTAAAGACGATCTTAGTTTCGACGCTCGTTAGAGACCTACGCGCCTTACGCTCGTTAGGACCGTACGAGCGTTACGAGCGTCAAAACTAAGATCGTCAAAAAAAATCTGTATATAAAAATATTCTGTTTAAAAAAAATCTGTTAAAAAAAAATTCTGTTTAAAAAAAATAGTTTTCTGTTTAGAAAAAAAAAAACAATTTAGGTTTAAAAAAAATATATTTTCTATTTAAATAATAATAACTATTATTAAAATAATAATAACTAACGTACCTGTAGAGCGGATCCTTAATCGTCGTAACCCTCCCCTTGGATTGTTGGTGGTCCCAATGACCGATGGCCGCGATCAGAGCCCAAAACCCTACAAGCGTGGGTTTATCAACAACTACCAACCCCTGTTTACACGAATGTTTATGAAACGTTAAATTAATATTAAATCTTAAATTTTATATATTAAAATAATAATAATAACAATACAAAATTTGTGTTAAACGTACCGTCCTATATAGATCCGTAGCGATCTCAGCCTCCGTATACAAACCGCTATGCACCGCAAACTCTGCAAGTGCCATAGAACGCGCCTGGCCAGCCATGCGAAACGAAACCTCGGCCGGCGAGGGGGCTGCGCGGGGTCCACAGCCTCATTTGGCCGACGAGGATGAAACTCGAACGACGACAGGAACTCGATCAGTATCTCCCGTAGCTCGGCGTAAACGCTAGCTCAAACAATCGATCCCACGGTGAATCACGGGGAACAAACTCTCGCGCCCAATCTTCAGCCCCGAGCTCCCGGGGGGTTTTCCAAGAAACCGCAAAATGGGCACCGACGTACATCTTCCGAAGCTTGTCGCAACGGAGAGCAGCGTCGGACTCCGGAGGAAACTCCAAATACGGGTGATTCAGGAGAGGATCCGCCGGTGGACGCTTTTGCTTTTGCGGCTGCTCCGGATTAATTTCTTCTATTTCCATTTCAGCATCCATCTTTCTCGTCCTGAAAACCAAAAAAATTATTAGATAAACCAACGAGTGTTTACTGTATTTGCAGCCGTAAACGGGCGTTTAAACGGCAGCAAACGCAGCCGCAATCGGCTACGAAATCGCTGCCGTTTGCGGCCGCATTTGCAGCCGTAAACGGGCGTTTAAACGGCTGCAAATGCAGCCGTTTGCGGCCGCATTTGCAACCGTAAATGGGCGTTTAAACGGCTGCAAACGCAGCCCCAAACGGCAGCGATTTCGCAGCCGTTTGCGGCTGCGTTTGCAGCCGCTTAAACTATTATTCCATCAATTATTGCACTAGCGCTCGGTTATCAACTTTGGGAGGTTAGTCTTTGTGTTACGATTCCCAGTTTTGGAGGGTTATAAAACATCAACTCTTGTTTCGTCTTTGTTGATCAATTTCACAATAATTTAGCGTTTTGTAATGATACTTAATCAATCAAGAATGACCTTTATACCCTTGTATCAATGCTATACGAAGCATTGATACAAGGGTATAAAGGTCATTCTCTTGACCTTTAGGTACGCTTCGTAGAGACCCCTACGTAGCGTATACAAAGGTCCTAAATGACCTTGTTACCCTTGTAATCAGCTTCGTATAGCCCCAAACACAAGGGCAAAATGGTAATTTAACATATTTAGGTTTTGAAAGTTTGATTTTGGGGGAAATTGTCCGCCATTTACAGACGCTGCGTAGGGGTCAATACGCTGCTTTTTATGCTAGCCATTTTACTATTTTGCCCTTGTTTTTAGGCAATACGAAGCCAAAAACAGGGGCTTTTTGTCATTTGAATCACATACGCTACGTAGGGATCCCTACGGAGCGTATACAAAGTTCCATTTTTTATTTTATTTTTTTGTGTTTTCTTTTGTTTATATTTATAAAAAACAATATTATTTGATAAATAATACAAATATAATTTAGAAAAGCTAAAAATAATACAAAAATTAAGAATTATAAAAATTAAAAATGATACAAACTTTATAAATTAAAAAATTTCCACAATTTACAAAAATACAAGTTTCCGGTTAATCTTCGATAACATTTATACTCGGTTCTCTGTCTTTGTCTGAGTCTGCTTTAGGATTGATTAACTCGTAGTAGTGTTGTAACCGCGGTCTATACATTTCTTCCCACCGTTCCGCAGCTATTGATCGATGTGTCGACCACAACGGGGTCAGTAAAGGCATGGGGTAGTCTCCTTCCAACTTAGCATGTATGAAGTGTCCCCCGTCAACATGTACGAGCGTTATCGCTTGAGGTCGTGGATCTAGTGGGGCATCCATTAATGGGAAGATGGTAGTGCTCCATTCGATGCTTAGCACGTGGAGGACAATATTATACCTTTGCGCTACGAGAAGCCCTACCTGGGGCATTTCCATCCAGTGACTTGGACCGCACCCTTTCACTAAATTCCATTCGATGTTGTTACGTATTCGTTTAAAGTCTCCTTCGTTATATGTTTCGAATACATGCTTCCAACGCGGCTTATTATGGTCAATCTCCAGTAGTAAATCTCTTCAAATATTGGGCAATGCGTGTTCCGTAAAACCTAACCCGACAGCCACAGACCTGTACCCACAATGACCGTCTGGGGTCACATCTTGTATACGCGATATGTAAGAGTGAAACTCTGATGGAATTTGATTCTTAAACCTCCTAATGCTTAACAAGTGCTCGTCCCCCTTCATTAATGGAAAACCGTTATCATCCCGCGTCTCCTTCTTTTTAGAACTCGTTGAACTGTTTCGTCGCATTTTAGGTTTTTCAGACTTTACAACCGAACCAGTTCCACGAGGGCCCTCCGGCGGTACGTATGAGTTGTGTCGGGGTAAATCGTACCTCTGTTTGGGGGAAGCGGTATATACGTTGCTGTCCTCGCCATAGGAGCTGTGTCTCGCAGCTTCGTCTAACCTCGCAGCTTCATCTAGCCTTTCTTGTACTTTCTTTGATGTAGGCCGACCGCGAGTATTTTGCTGGACGATCGGTGGTTTCTTGGTTGACGATTTCGGGGTGAAGACCGCTTTTATCTTTGAAAGCAAACTCTTTTGCTGAACGGGGGACTGCGCCTCTAAATGTTGCCGCACATTATTTAGCTCTTCTACAACATCGACTTCCTCGTCTACCAGTTTACACGGGAGTAAGTCAAGCTTACGCCAGAATACATCTATGTCATCGAGTTGTATCATACGCCCTACACAGTTAAGTTAATACGGTGTGAGAAACAGCGAAATCATACAAAATAACAAAAGGTTTGTAGTTTTAATATTTTTTACCTGTACGTTTGTAGTTTTCCAGCCTACAAGCAAACGGCAATCCACAGCTAAGCCACATATGGCAACCACATGATGCGTTAAGTTTCCGCAACACCTCCATCTTCCTCAGTAGCTCTTTTGCCAGCAAATCAAGTGCTTCATGGGAAACCTTTCCACGCAGGTTGTCCAACAGTCGGTGTCTGTGGTGGTTCATCGTTTTTTCGATGCTCTCAGTGAAACTCTTTTGTATTTCATCGTACTGAGTTTCAACTATATCAATGACGCATCTTGCTATTCGCTCCAATGAACTCCCACGTGTAACGTATCTTTTTAAATTTGCGTGTTGGCTCTCAACTCTGTTGGTGGTGCGCTGACCAAAATTGCGACACTTATCAGTCCACGCATAAACAAACATTTCTTTATAGTCTTTGAGACAGTTTTCGTAGACGTAATCATAGACACCTGCAAAAATAAAATAATGAAATGTAAAAGCGTGTGTAAAATATAATAGATTGGGTGAGTCGTTTGTTGACGGAACACTTACTTTCTCGGTTGGCAACCACGAGTCAGTTATACATTTTCTCCAAGTTGTACTTGTACATGGGCTCTGAAGAAGATTCGCACAATCTCCGCCAGTACGACATAAATTTCCCCCAATCTTCTTTATTGAACCCTTCCTTGCACTTTTTAGCTATATTTTGTTGGATGTGAAAGTGGCATAGAAGCCTGGTTGCGTTCGGGAATACTTTAGAACACGCGTTAATTAGGGCAAGCTCCCTATCCGTGACTATCACACGCGGCATCATACATTCATGCAATATTGACTTGATCCGCTCAAGCACCCACACGTAGTTACCCCTTCGTTCTTTACAAATAACGGCATGTGCGATACAAAATGACTTGCTGGTCGACGTCATACCCACAACCTGGACAAATGGCATGTTGTAGAGGTTTGTTTTGTAGGTCGCGTCGATCAACATCACGTGCGGGAATGCACGCCACATAGTGATTGAATAAGGATGGACAAAGAAAATCTCTGTTACGACATCTGTTTTGGGTTCCTGTCGGGTGTCGTAAATGAATCGGTGGTCATGCAACAGGCTTTCCAGTGCCTGCATAGGAGTCTTTCCGTCCATTATTGTCGCTCTAATTTTTTGTACCGCATTTTGCACGTCTTTCTGAACATGCAGGCTGTCGGGGAACTGCTTTCTTAGGGTTTGAAATATGATACGTGGCTCCATGTTTTTAGCAGTTAGCTGCTACACTAGCCTGTATTCGGCTTCAGTAAATCTTCGCACAAAAGCGTGGCCCAACAGACTCGTTGTAAGTTCGTGGTTATGGTTCGCGTCGTCCACTTTTAACTCCCACGTGTCATTCGTCACGTCCCGGATGGCGAGTAATGAAAATGGGCAACCGATTTTTTTGCTACAAGCTTTCCTAACTGTTGCTTTACTACGGTGCTCACCACTACGGTCGCACACAAGCCATACCATCCCAGTAGTACCGCTAATATTTTTCGATCGACGGGTAACAATTACGTAACCATACGCCTTTCCCGTTTCTTGTACCCAATTCTTCAAATCAGTTAGAGACATGAAACGTTAAAAAAAAGTTACGTTAATAATAATAATAATAATAATAATAATTATAATATTTTTAATAATAATAATTATATTTTTATAAAAGAAATAAATATATATTTTTGAAATAAAAGTTTATGGACCATTTGGTCATTTTATGAAACTCATACTTCAGGGACTAATATGGTCATTATTGAAACTATTTTTAACAATAATAATAATAATTATGTTTATAATATTTTTAACAATAACAATAATAATAATAATTATAATTATAATATTTTTAACAACAATAATAATTATAATTATGTTTATAATATTTTTTAACAATAATAATAATTATAATTATAATATTTTTAACAACAATAATAATTATAATTATAATTATAATATTTTTAACAATAATAATAATAATTATTTTAATGTGATACCTCATTTATTTGAAACGGATTGCCCGGGGTAGATGGTTCATAAAGTGATGTGTTACGGGGCTCATAACCATATCCACCATGTTCTTCGTATCCACCATAGCCTCCATATCTATCGTATCCACTGTATCCACCTTCACCCCCGTATCCACTGTATCCACCTTCACCCCCGTATCCACCTTCACCCCCGTATCCACTGTAACATCCGTATCCACCTTCACCCCCGTATACCCCGTAACCCGGATACGATTGCTGCGTCGGGTAATATGGTTCATCAACAGGTGCATTCTCAGCACCGTATCCACTTTGTTGCACGTACGGAGATTCATACCCGTATCCGTAATCCGGATACACTTGATGCGCCGGGTAATTTGGTTCATCAACAGGTGGAGTGGGAGTCTTGTTCAAGTCTGGCAACTGTGTTTTATGATCAACAGGGACTCCAGACACAGCCTCCTCCTACTCATTGGCATCATTTGCTCCCCATGTGTCATTAGAATAGCGATTACCGAAATAATTCTCGGTCCAAAATGATGACATTTTAACAAGATTGAGCAAAAAACAGAACAAATGATTTTGGTTTGTGGTTTAAATTGTTTACCGAAGAGAAATATGAAAAACAGAAGAAGAAAGAAGTCATGAACTACGAATGCAGATGAAAAGAAAGCAGTGCTAAATAGACTTTCAATTTTACTGAAATAGGCAGCGTATAGCTCTCTACTCCCCGTATTACTTTATTCCCGTGCCTGGACAACATCGCATCAGTGTCAAATCAGTCTGACATACCCGGCGTATTGAGCCATACGGAGCGTATGTCAGACTGATTTGGTTTGACTGTCTACCTGCCCCATACATACGCTGCGTATAGGTCAATACGCAGCGTATACCTAACTAGTGTATATAAGGATTAAGTTTCATATTCTAACAGCTCCGAGACGGAGGATAAACTGGTTAAGGCATTGCGGTTCTAAACGATAGGTCACGAGTTCGATCCATGCAAGGGCCGGTTCTTTAAAGAAGACCCCCTTTTTTTCAGATTTTTGATATATTTACACTTTGGTCCCTGAATTTCAAGTTTTACAAAAATGGTCCCTAGAGTTTCGAAAATTGACACAAATGGTCCCTGAAGTTTCGTAAATTTACAAAAATGGTCCCAGGTGTTTCAAAAGTTTACAAAACGGTACCTCAAGTTTCAAAAACTGACAAAAATGGTCCCTGAATTTTCAAAATTTACAAAACGGTCCCTGAAGTTTCAAAAATTTACAAAAACGGTCCCTGAAGTTTTGAAAATTACAAAAAACGGTCCCTGATAGGCGGGTAACAATTACGTAACCATACTTCTTTCCCGTTTCTTGTACCCAATTCTTCAAATCAGTTAGAGACATGAAACGGTAAAAAAAAAAAGTTACGTTAATACTAATAAAATAATTATAATTATAAGTATATAAACCGGGAAAAATTTTGACACTTCAAACCTACGCAAACCTACCAACAGGAACCTAAATTTGCAGCTGTTTTATATACGCTGCGTATTGACCTATACGCATCGTATATAAACCTTGCAAAAATTTGACACTTCAAACCTACCAAAATGACCCCAAATTTGCAGCTCTTTTATATACGCTGCGTATTGACCAATACGCAGCATATAGACACCTTGTTTTCTGTGCAATGATTGGTTATCAGGCACTCAGATCTATGGTCTATCTACGCTGCGTATTGGTCAATACGCAGCGTATAGGGTTAACCGTATACGCTGCGTATTGACCAATACGCAGCGTATTTAAACCCTAAGTGTGCAAATAGGAAAACTGAGTGTGCAGATAGTTAGTGCCTATAAAAAATAGAAAGCTACATGTTAGGAGATAAATTGGGAAGGGGATTACTCTCTCTAGAAACGAATCGTCTCCGGAAAGAACGAAAGTTTCTGACTGTCACTGTAGGTCCACTAGCGGAGGATCTAGTAGCCTAATCCTTGTGATACGAACAAACCCGGTTGTGTGGAATCCAACGGGGTAAGCAAACCGAGATCAAGACACAAAAACAAACACATATTGTATTTCATGAATTTTATTATGAATAACAGAGAAGTACAGGATATAAAAATACATAGCGATAGAAATATATAAAAAATAGAAAGCTACATGTTAGGAGATAAATTTTAGGAAGGGATTGTGGTGATCATGATAGGCACAGAAAAAATTGGGAAGAGAGTTGACCAAATTCTGTACTGAGAAAAGTATGTTTTCAGGTGATTGCTGAAAGAAGCAATCTTGCTGACAGAGAATAAACAAGTAGCTTTTTTTCTCTCTCTCTCTCTTATGTTGATACTATGAATAAACCAATTACTCTTTTTAGGAAGTCAAGCAAATAGTATGTGAAAGTTATAATCCCTACACATCCTAAACTACAAGGGGTTTTATGGTAATTAAAGAGAAGAGTGGCGGTTACATGGCGGTTACAAAGTTCAGGGGGCAGTTGTGACAAATCAGAACTTGGTAACTACCACCCCAAGGGTTGCGAAATCCCTTGGAGAGGCACCTCTTGATTTCGGCAGCCACAAGGAGAAGAAGGAAGGGACGCAACCATTCGTTTAGAGACGCACCTCTTCACGTTAAATCTCATCCACAAGATCCTAGAGACACACCCGTTCACGAAGAGACGCGTCTATTGGATCGCACCCATTAGAAACTATAAATAGGGTTGTAGATTTCAATTGTAATTCAATTCATGTATTTAGATATTCAGTTTATATTCAAGTTATTCGATTGTCTAGAGATCAAAGATCCATTTTGGGGCCAACAATTGGTATCAGAGCATCAGGCTCTAGGCATTAGGAATCGCAAGGCAACGAATCGGCGGGAAGTCATTCGCGATCAGGTTTCATCATTCTAATTTTTCAATTCGCAAGTTTTAGTTTTTCGGTTCAAGGGTATCGAACCAGGGGTTAGGAATCTAGGGTTTTGATTCCGAGGTTTAGTGCGAATTAGATTGATTGATTGTTACGCGTTGGGTTATACGCGGGGTTAAGGATTAGAGGTTTGTTAAAACCACGAAAGATAAAAGTTTTTGAAAGTGAAGATTGTTCGGTCAGAAGACATGTCAGGAGCAACCAGACCAAATTCACAAATTGTAATTCAAAAGGAAGGAAGTTCTCTTTCCCAATTTCAGTGTCCGATTCTGAAACCAACAAACTATACGGTTTGGGCTATTCGTATCAAGACGATTCTTGAAGCGAATGGTTTATGGGAAACGATTGTGTAACACCCCGAAAACGGGTTTGGTAATTAACCCACGTTAATACTAGAAGACGGGTAAAGTACTGTTAGTGATAAAAATAGCCCGGTGAATATTAGGATTTTAAATAAATAAACCTAATATTAAATAAAAGTAGTATAAAGGCTTTTGGAGGAAATAAAGTTTATAGAAGGCCCGACCTAACGGGACCTAAAATAAACTTAGTCATAAATATTCCCGAACCCGCTAAGTTAACTAGGAATATTTAACCTACTTAATAAGTGGGGAAAATTGTTAAAAGAAATAAGTAGGTTGTGGCTTACTTAATAACGAACCAAACACGAGGGGTTAAAGCGGGATAACTAGAAAAGTTATTTAATAAAAACAAACACAAACACACACACACAGTGTGTGTTCTGGATCGAGCTCAGGGGTGACCAAGAAGGGTCAAACCCTAATCAACACAATTTCATCAAATTGAAGGGGCAAATCAAGTCCAAATCAAAATCCGAGTATGAATTAGTGATCTCCATTGAAAAAGGAGTCATGAGGTATGTAAATTTCTTGAGAAATCTCTAGTTGAAATTCTGAGCAAACCTAGAGAACTCGAATCTGAGCTTGCATGTTTGTTGTTTGGATGAAATTAGTGATGAAACTATGTCTAGGAGTAAACCCTAGTCATGTACTTGTTGAATTGATGTTCATGGTTGTGAATTCATGATCATACACTCATGTGTCAAGTGGGTTTTGATTATGTAGTAAAGATGATGATGTATACATGTTCAAAATCATCATAGTTGCTAGTAGGAACAAGATACTTGAACAATTTGCAAGTTTGAGTAATTGATCATAAGTGATAGTGGTGATGTTTGATGTTAATCTTGGTAAAAATAACTAGTTAGGAAACTAGTTAGTAAATATGTAAAATTATGCACATTAGGTGTTTGTTAAAATGCCTAAATGAGAACTAAGTGTTGAAAATGTGCCTAATTGAGTCTTGTGAACTTGATGGTGCAATAATATGTGTTAATTGGTGATTTGACTTTTAAATAGTCAAACCGACCATTTATAAGATCGAATGGTAAGTGTGATAGAAAATATGTAAGATGGAATAGTCATAATTAATGATGACTAATATAACCGTCTTACGAATTATGATGATAGTTTGACGCTTGACAAGCTAGGTGGAGGCTTGGAAAGGAAACGTGTCAAACGAAGCAAGTATGAAGGAAAAGCGTAATTCGGATGCAAGGTAAGTATAGCTTACACTAGTCTTACATTGTGGAATATTTTCTTATCATATAAGTTATGAATGAGATATCTAAACAATTGAAATATGATGTTCCGTCATGTAGTCGAACGGAACAAGAAAATCAAAGATGAAAGAAACCATAATAATGGTTAAAAAGAAGTAAATCGATAATTTGGTCATATTATGTCGAAAGCAATAAACGGTTTATAAGTAAAATGACCGTACGATGTTTAACGGAACGAGTCAAGTAAATGAGACGCTAATAAGTATCATCTCGCATAGATAAACGACCATTTCGGCCAAACGGGTCAAAAGGTGTAGACATCACCTTTTGACAATATCGACTAATGATTCTTTTGTCGAGTTATATGCTTACAGGAATAGATATCCAATGGATACCCACATCGTTCTTAATTAGCAATTATAAGGCAAGGTATTAAAAACCGGGTAATAAGTTGATCCGTGCCAGGTACGTAGTATAGATAAACTCATAAATTAGAACTTGAAGTTCTATGAGAGTTAGGCAAAGTAAAAAGGATATTCGGTTACCTAAAAAGGTAAACCGAAGGACTTAAATTATAGACAGAATGTTTTGAAAATAAGATTTGGTTAAAAATGAGATTTTGGGCATACATGGTTTAAGCGAGCCCTTCGTTGTAAAAGAAGGGTTAAAAATGACCAAAACACCCTTGTAAGCAAAACTAAGTAAACAACCCTTAGAAGTCGCTTGAAAACGAGTTTTATAATCAAGTTAATACTTAGAATAAGTATAGTAGCGTAAGATGTAAATCCTTGGTCAAAAGACTCTATATGAGTCTTTGCCATAAATAGATAATCCGATGGGCAAAACTCGGATTAGATAGATCGTCACATTAAAACCTTTACAAATATAGATGTGATGGAAGGTCATTTGATAACTAATGTGGAAATAAAAAGATAGAAAGAAACGGATGTGAGTTATGCGTAAAAGTGCTTAAATATCCCTAACGGGTCAAAATAAGTACTTGAGTATAAGCGGGTTTAAAATGCGTAGGAAACCCGTGATTTGAGCCAAATATGATAGACGATATAGAAATTAGGAGATTCATGAGAATTTGGGACCAAATAAATAAGTTTGTTTGATAAATACATTAACGGGTCCAAAAGGGTAAATTCTAGTTTAAGCCGAAAGCTTAAAACTCTATAGATTTGTTATTCCGAAAGTCGGGTTTTAACTCCATATGATGGAGAATTAAATTACAATCATGTAGGAAGAGACGGTAGGTCAAACGGATAAGCGGTTTGGAAGATACGAAAGATTTCGTGTCAAAAACGGCGAAATGGAAGAAGCTGATGCAGAGTCCACCGTAATTTACGGTGGTACCGTAAATTACGGTGGGGATTAAAAATGTTACGGTGGTTTGCTTCTGATTTACGGTGGAAGAATAATGTTTCAGGGGATACCGTAAATTACGGTACCCACCGTAATTTACGGTGGGCCCTGTACAAAATTGTATTTTTTTATCAAGTTTCGCTTCCCGGACTCGTTTAGACACATTTTAATCTCCGTATGACTAAAACATTTCATGTTTATGAAATGTAGGTGCTTTTTGGATGCCGAAAGACGATCAAGCTCAACGAAGAACCGAACACGATAAAGATACACGCTTCCGCACTTTGCCA
This sequence comes from Helianthus tuberosus, assembly GCA_030545235.1. NCBI lineage: Eukaryota > Viridiplantae > Streptophyta > Magnoliopsida > Asterales > Asteraceae > Helianthus > Helianthus tuberosus. The sequence goes on along the minus strand of CM060360.1, from coordinate 63,801,033 downwards.
CGTTGTAAATTTTAAACAACGAATTTCGATCACATTATGTAGAATAAATTATAATTTGTAAAAGTTTTAAGAAACCCGTATTTCCGATGTATATCTAATCATTAATTACATGATTATTTTCCCAAAATATAAGTTAAACCTTGATTTATAAGAACGGGTGTTACAAGTTGGTATCAGAGCCTTGGTTTAAGAGATTCGAGTATGGTGGGGAGGAACCATGCTTGGACTTAAACCTTATGCTCTTAACAAAGAATAGTGTTCGGTTCGAGGCTTGATCGCAAATCCGGTAAGTGTGTGTATGCTAATGGTCTAGCGTATTAAAGTGTTGTAGACAACACATAGGGTTACCGTGTAATACACGTTACCCCAATTAAATGATTGATATAGTTGACGAAAATACGTGCATTGACGCGTATAGTAGAAGAAGCTTTGTATTAGAATACGGGCGATTTTTGAAGTAGATGTTACTAACTTTTGTGAATGCTTTAATTGAAGGACATTCGCGTTTGAAGACGACGAGAGTCAAACGAATTGTGGATATGATGATGGAATGGTCCGAGATATGACAAGAAGAGCATGCTCATTAAGGACCTAAATCGCGTAATGGTCGCTAACAAGGCTAATGGCAAGAAAAGCCCGTTAGGGCAAGCATTTACCAGGTGCACGTTTAAATTATTGCATGAATATAAATATGCAACAAATACGTAGAAACTGATAGTTGCATATGTAGATTGAAAACTTGGAAAAACCTGAATAGAATACCTATCCAGGATATTGTTTCCAAGAGAACTAAATAGAGGCATTATTTACATGGGGCGTGATGTGAAAACTATAAAAAGGTCGTGTATGTCATGTGTTAATCGCTTACTCTGGCCAAGTAAGTAGTGGCATATGATACCATGAGTTTCTTATAGCGGACACATTTACATCCGATGTAGTAAGGGCAGGGTGAATGGGACTAACTTAAAAAGTACCCAAATGGATCAAATGAGCAAAATATTTGATAATAATGTAAACGCACGGCCGTGTGACGGAAGCGTATTACATTAGGATAATGAGCCCGAGAGAAGGGACAAAGAAGCATGTAAAATTATTTAGACAAGTATTGGGAGGGAGTGTACTTACACTCGAACCCAGAAAACGCAAGCATGTAAAATGATTTAGACAAGTATTGGGAGGGAGTGTACATACACTCGAACCCAGAAAATGCAAGCATGTAAAATGATTTAGACAAGTATTGGGAGGGAGTGTACTTACACTCGAACCCAGAAAACGCAAGCATGTAAAATGATTTAGACAAGTATTGGGAGGGAGTGTACTTACACTCGAACCCGGAAAACGCACACATGTAATATGATTCAGACAAGTATTGGGAGGGGGTGTACTTACACTCGAACCCAGAAAATGCGAATATGTCCCTAAACGAGTCGTTTTTGTAAAACGTCAAACTTAAAGACAAAGTCGGAATATAAAAATGAAGCGAGGTCTTAATGCATACCGGGAGGGTTGCAATAATAACGATTTCGGTAAAACACCCGGTGGATGGGTAAGAATTAAACACATGCGTAAACCATGAGACGTGAACGCGGGTTGAAAAATCAAAGTAACTTGGATTACGAGTTATGACTATAAAACCTCGTATATAGAAATTGGGAGTAAATATGTTCAACTATTCGAAGTCGAATGGGTTGAATAAAGAATAAAGTTGATTGTTTATAAGTGATGGATTTCACATTAATAGGTCAAACATGTTGAATACAATATAACGCCGAATGGCACAAATGAGCACTAGCCAGACAAAGGTAGCGTTAAATGCAAGAGAATAATGAGCCCGGTAATGGGATATAACCAAATAAGAATAAATTATGGACTGTCAATACCCTGGTATGGATAATTGACAAAAGTTAAAGAGAAGATCCTAAAAACTAAAACTTCGGTTTTAGTAAGAAATAATGTTTTTACAAACATAAATTCTGATAGGAATTTAAATAGTAAGCATGAAAGATACAAGTCTTGACTCTAATAGGCGCAAAACGATATATTCAAAAAGTGATATTTTTGAAAATGAAATTTGATATAAATTAAACATGATGTAACACGATCACGGTCAAGAAATGTAATGTGAAGTAGAATCACATTATAACCAAGCAAGCGGTAAAAAGTAACTGGACTAATAAGTCTAATTAGTGAGACCCGTCAAGGTCATTTAAATAGATTTGGTTTGCTTGTAAACGGAAGGTTCGGTATGACTGAACCGAATAAATAAATCTGAAAACAAAAGAAAGTATTGCTAAAAGTGAAATATTTCACTAAGGACCCTTAAACGGGTCGAGGTGACGAATGCACCAAGAGTTCGATAATATATAAAAGCGATGGAAATCGCTAAGTTAACTAAAAAAAATAATAATAATAATAACGGAATTACGTTATTTCAAGTTACATTATGTCATATGAGATACGTAGAGGTTCTGTAACCAAAAAGACATTACCATAATTTTCTGGTAATGCTAACAATTGGTTAAAGTATGAGTAATGCTTAAGAGATTACTCAAGTCAAACGCACTGAGTTTAGAAACTCAATGAATTATGTAAGCAAGGTTTCGAGGACGAAACCTCTTTAAGGGGGGTAGACTTGTAACACCCCGAAAACGGGTTTGGTAATTAACCCACGTTAATACTAGAAGACGGGTAAAGTACTGTTAGTGGTAAAAATAGCCCGGTGAATATTAGGATTTTAAATAAATAAACCTAATATTAAATAAAAGTAGTATAAAGGCTTTTGGAGGAAATAAAGTTTATAGAAGGCCCGACCTAACGGGACCTAAAATAAACTTAGTCATAAATATTCCCGAACCCGCTAAGTTAACTAGGAATATTTAACCTAGTTAATAAGTGGGGAAAATTGTTAAAAGAAATAAGTAGGTTGTGGCTTACTTAATAACGAACCAAACACGAGGGGTTAAAGCGGGATAACTAGAAAAGTTATTTAATAAAAACAAACACAAACACACACACACAGTGTGTGTTCTGGATCGAGCTCAGGGGCGACCAAGAATCGAGCTCAGGGGCGACCAAGAAGGGTCAAACCCTAATCAACACAATTTCATCAAATTGAAGGGGCAAATCAAGTCCAAATCAAAATCCGAGTATGAATTAGTGATCTCCATTGAAAAAGGAGTCATGAGGTATGTAAATTTCTTGAGAAATCTCTAGTTGAAATTCTGAGCAAACCTAGAGAACTCGAATCTGAGCTTGCATGTTTGTTGTTTGGATGAAATTAGTGATGAAACTATGTCTAGGAGTAAACCCTAGTCATGTACTTGTTGAATTGATGTTCATGGTTGTGAATTCATGATCATACACTCATGTGTCAAGTGGGTTTTGATTATGTAGTAAAGATGATGATGTATACATGTTCAAAATCATCATAGTTGCTAGTAGGAACAAGATACTTGAACAATTTGCAAGTTTGAGTAATTGATCATAAGTGATAGTGGTGATGTTTGATGTTAATCTTGGTAAAAATAACTAGTTAGGAAACTAGTTAGTAAATATGTAAAATTATGCACATTAGGTGTTTGTTAAAATGCCTAAATGAGAACTAAGTGTTGAAAATGTGCCTAATTGAGTCTTGTGAACTTGATGGTGCAATAATATGTGTTAATTGGTGATTTGACTTTTAAATAGTCAAACCGACCATTTATAAGATCGAATGGTAAGTGTGATAGAAAATATGTAAGATGGAATAGTCATAATTAATGATGACTAATATAACCGTCTTACGAATTATGATGATAGTTTGACGCTTGACAAGCTAGGTGGAGGCTTGGAAAGGAAACGTGTCAAACGAAGCAAGTATGAAGGAAAAGCGTAATTCGGATGCAAGGTAAGTATAGCTTACACTAGTCTTACATTGTGGAATATTTTCTTATCATATAAGTTATGAATGAGATATCTAAACAATTGAAATATGATGTTCCGTCATGTAGTCGAACGGAACAAGAAAATCAAAGATGAAAGAAACCATAATAATGGTTAAAAAGAAGTAAATCGATAATTTGGTCATATTATGTCGAAAGCAATAAACGGTTTATAAGTAAAATGACCGTACGATGTTTAACGGAACGAGTCAAGTAAATGAGACGATAATAAGTATCATCTCGCATAGATAAACGACCATTTCGGCCAAACGGGTCAAAAGGTGTAGACATCACCTTTTGACAATATCGACTAATGATTCTTTTGTCGAGTTATATGCTTACAGGAATAGATATCCAATGGATACCCACATCGTTCTTAATTAGCAATTATAAGGCAAGGTATTAAAAACCGGGTAATAAGTTGATCCGTGCCAGGTACGTAGTATAGATAAACTCATAAATTAGAACTTGAAGTTCTATGAGAGTTAGGCAAAGTAAAAAGGATATTCGGTTACCTAAAAAGGTAAACCGAAGGACTTAAATTATAGACAGAATGTTTTGAAAATAAGATTTGGTTAAAAATGAGATTTTGGGCATACATGGTTTAAGCGAGCCCTTCGTTGTAAAAGAAGGGTTAAAAATGACCAAAACACCCTTGTAAGCAAAACTAAGTAAACAACCCTTAGAAGTCGCTTGAAAACGAGTTTTATAATCAAGTTAATACTTAGAATAAGTATAGTAGCGTAAGATGTAAATCCTTGGTCAAAAGACTCTATATGAGTCTTTGCCGTAAATAGATAATCCGATGGGCAAAACTCGGATTAGATAGATCGTCACATTAAAACCTTTACAAATATAGATGTGATGGAAGGTCATTTGATAACTAATGTGGAAATAAAAAGATAGAAAGAAACGGATGTGAGTTATGCGTAAAAGTGCTTAAATATCCCTAACGGGTCAAAATAAGTACTTGAGTATAAGCGGGTTTAAAATGCGTAGGAAACCCGTGATTTGAGCCAAATATGATAGACGATATAGAAATTAGGAGATTCATGAGAATTTGGGACCAAATAAATAAGTTTGTTTGATAAATACATTAACGGGTCCAAAAGGGTAAATTCTAGTTTAAGCCGAAAGCTTAAAACTCTATAGATTTGTTATTCCGGAAGTCGGGTTTTAACTCCATATGATGGAGAATTAAATTACAATCATGTAGGAAGAGACGGTAGGTTAAACGGATAAGCGGTTTGGAAGATACGAAAGATTTCGTGTCAAAAACGGCGAAATGGAAGAAGCTGATGCAGAGTCCACCGTAATTTACGGTGGTACCGTAAATTACGGTGGGGATTAAAAATGTTACGGTGGTTTGCTTCTGATTTACGGTGGAAGAATAATGTTTCAGGGGATACCGTAAATTACGGTACCCACCGTAATTTATGGTGGGCCCTGTACAAAATTGTATTTTTTTATCAAGTTTCGCTTCCCGGACTCGTTTAGACACATTTTAATCTCCGTATGACTAAAGCATTTCATGTTTATGAAATGTAGGTACTTTTTGGATGCCGAAAGACGATCAAGCTCAACGAAGAACCGAACACGATAAAGATACACGCTTCCGCACTTTGCCACGTTGTAAATTTTAAACAACGAATTTCGATCACATTATGTAGAATAAATTATAATTTGTAAAAGTTTTAAGAAACCCGTATTTCCGATGTATATCTAATCATTAATTACATGATTATTTTCCCAAAATATACGTTAAACCTTGATTTATAAGAACGGGTGTTACAGATTGAACCGGCAGAAAATGCAACGGTAGACACTAAGAAAGATAAGTCTGCAATTGCATATTTGTTTCAAGCAATACCAGAAGATGTTGTATTGCAAGTTGTAAGACTGCAAAGGAAATTTGGGATAATCTAAAGGTAAGACACGTTGGTGTTGATCGGGTACAAAAGGCGCGTATGCACACGCTATTGTCAGAATTTGAATTGTTGCAAATGAAGGATGACGACACTATTGATTCGTTTACTGCAAAGATTGATAGTATCGTTACCCGGGCAACTGAAGTAGGAACGACGTTGAGTCAACCGACTCTAGTACGCAAACTCCTAAATGGCGTACCAGATAAGTTTACTCAAATCGTTGCCTCCATGGAACAATACTCCGATCTAGAAACTATGACGCTAGAAGAAGCGGTCGGAAGATTAAAAACGTATGAAGAAAGGTTAAAGTTGAAGAAAAAGGAAAGCCCCATGAACAATCTAGAAGAACTCCTGTATGCGGGTCATGGACAACATGTTGGAAATCATAGACGAGGGAGATTCCGTCCGTCACAAGGCCGAGGAAGAGGCAATTATCAACGTAGGGGTGAAGGACACACCTCTTACGAGTCGGAAGGAACCGACAAACTACAAAGGGATGATAGCAAGCAAGAGACACCGACTATGAGAGATAAGTCGAAAATCACTTGCTATAGATGTGAGAAACTTGGGCACTATGCCTACGAATGCCCAACCAAGAAAACCAAGGAAAATGAGACACTCTTGGTTGAAATGGAAGATGAAGATGAACCGGCACTTCTGATGTGCCTACACGTTGAAGAGAAATAGAAACATGGAATTTGGTCGTGAGAAACGATCAAAAGGAAAAAACCGTGTGATGCGGAGGAAGATAACCTGTGAAAGGTAAAAACAAAACAATCCAGTGAATGGATCAGGAAAAAGTGAAGAATCCGTGAGGGAACCAATCAATTATGAAGAACTGTTGTGAGAGACAACCGTGAAGAAGATAAATCAAGGAGGAGACATGCGTGCGAAACATACAAATAATCCTGTGACTGGCTCAGGAAACAAATTGTTGTATGATACAACCGAAAGAGAAATTTGAGTGAGTCAGTTTATCAAAATCTATGAGAAATGGATTCCGATCATGTGATATGATGGTGGGCAAGTTAATCAAGACCGGTAGAGTTTGTGTTGAGACAACTACACAAGAAAAGGTTCGTGTGATACAAATCAAGTACGGTCAAGACAAGTGTGAAGCAAGTTCGTGTGAAGCAAGTTCAAGTAAAACAAGGTTCGTGAGAAGCGAGGTTGGTAAATAAGAAGATCCGTGTGAAACGTCGGATACCGAGGAGTTTCAAGAAAATGGAATTGATCAAAGTTCAAGATCTACAACTCAAGGATGTTCGTGATTAGGGGGGGTGAATGAAAGTTATAATCCTTACACATCCTAAACTACAAGGGTTTTATGGTAATTAAAGAGAAGAGTGGCGGTTACATGGTGGTTACAAAGTTCAGGGGGCAGTTGTGACAAATCAGAACTTGGTAACTACCACCCCAAGGGTTGCGAAATCCCTTGGAGTGGCACCTCTTGATTTCGGCAGCCACAAGGAGAAGAAGGAAGGGACGCAACCATTCGTTTAGAGACGCACCTCTTCACGTTAAATCTCATCCACAAGATCCTAGAGACACACCCGTTCACGAAGAGACGCGTCTATTGGATCGCACCCATTAGAAACTATAAATAGGGTTGTAGATTTCAATTGTAATTCAATTCATGTATTCAGATATTCAGTTTATATTCAAGTTATTCGATTGTCTAGAGATCAAAGATCCATTTTGGGGCCAACAATATGGATATTGATTATGCGCATTGTCTATGATGCTTTATCAACGCAAGATGCTGTGTGTGTCATTGTAATGCAGATATTTAGTACCAGCTGACTTGACCGTCGGTCTGTTTGTTTATGTGGTTCGTAAAAAGATCAAAATTTGCCCAGAGAAGGCTATATTTGTTTTCGTTAAGAACATGTTACTGCTAACTAGTGAGAGCCATATTTTTGCCATCTAATATGAAGTTAATAATAATAATCTTTTTTGAGGAATTTTTTGCACAAATAGGGGAATTCAACCACAAAAGAGTGCTAATAGGTGGCTTGGAAAATTTTGAGCAATCTTAGTTATGTCTGTTCGTTCAGGCCCCTCTACTATTATCTCAACACTCTCAATATACACACAAAACTCACGTGAATATGCAGGAGATAAAAATGGAGTAAAACTTTCTACTATTATTTCAAATGTTCGTTCAGGCCCCACTACTATTATCTCAACACTCTCAATATACACACAAAATAAACCTACTGACTACTCCTACATTTATAGTAATTAAAAAAGCACATGCATGAAATAAAACCACGATCTCCTACTTTCAAGCAACAACCCAACTTCACTTGCATCAAAGTCGGTCAATCCTTTACTAAATCTCCAACAATCTTTCAAACCATTTATATCCGACCCAGTTCAGATCCGAACCGTACCCGTCGACCCGAACCATCAAGATTAAACCCAACAGTGTCGCTGTTTGAAACAGCGAGGTTCTTTCACAAATCTGCAAAAGCTGCAGGTTTGCTGCAAAAACTGAACTTTTCTATGAACATCGCTGATAGAAACAAAGATATTCAGAAACTCGCTGTTTAGAAGTGAGACCTTAATGTATGTCGCTGTTTGAAACTGAAATGTTATTTAACTTCGTTGTTTGATAAATATACTTTCCAGAAATTCTCTGAAACATACAAATACTTTCTTGAATGTCGTTGTTTCATTAAAAAAATTTTCGGATGTCGCTGTTTGGTTCTGATAAGTTATTCAACCTTGCTGTTTTATAATGACAAGTTCCAGAACCTCGCTGATTGATATTGATACATTAAAATTACAATTGCAGATAACTCTCAAGCATTTTTGTGTGTTCACGTGATTGTTTTGCTTAAATTATTGATGACATGGAGCTTTATGCATGTGACCTTTACACATGAAGCTTCCGTTAAATAAAAATATTATATATTTTTGACTTGTTACGGTTGCGACACTCATTACGGATGTACGCTCGTTACGGACGACATCGACTAAAAAATAAAAATATTATATATTTTTGACTCGTTACGGTTTCGACGCGCGTTACGGACGTAGGCTCGTTACGGACGACATCGTGTAAAAAATAAAAATATTATATATTTTGGACTCGTTACGGTTTCGACGCACGTTACGGACGTACGCTTGTTACGGACGACATTAACTAAAAAATAAAAATATTATATATTTTGTACTCATTACGGTTTCGACGCGCATTACGAATGTACGCTCGTTATGGAGGACATCGACTAAAAAATAAAAATATTATATATTTTTGACTCGTTACGGATTCAACGCGCGTTACGGACAACATCCACTAAAAAATTAAAATATTTAATATTTTGTACTCGTTACGGTTTCGGCGCGCGTTACGAACGACATCGACTAAAAAATAAAAATATTATATATTTTTGACTCGTTACGGATTCAACGCGCGTTACAGACAACATAGACTAAAAAATAAAAATATTTAATATTTTGTACTCGTTACGGTCTCGGCGCGTGTTACGGACGACATCGACTAAAAAATAAAAATATTATATATTTTGGACTCCTTATGGTTTCGACGCGCGTTACGGACGACATCGACAAAAAAAAAAAAAAACATTATATATTTTTGTACTCGTTACGGTTTCGACGCTCGTTACGGACGTACGCTCGTTACGGACAACATCGACTAAAAGATAAAAAAATTATATATTTTTGACTCGTTATGGATTCGACGCGCGTTACGGACGACATTATATATAATTTTTTTATTTTTTAGTCGATATCGTCCGTAACGAGCGTACATCCTTAACGCGCGTCGAATCCGTAACGAGTCAAAAATATATAATATTTTTATTTTTTAGTCTGTGTCGTCCGTAATGCGCGTTGAAACCGTAACGAGTCCAAAATATATACTATTTTTATTTTTTAGTCGATGTCGTCCGTAACGCGCGTCTAAACCGTAACGAGTCCAAAATATATACTATTTTTATTTTTTAGTCGATGTCGTCCGTAACGCGCGTCGAAACCGTAACGAGTCCAAAATATAAAATATTTTTTTTTATTTTTTAGTCGATGTCGTCCGTAACGAGCGTCGAAATCATAACGAGTCAAAAATATATAATATTTTTATTTTCAGGATAGTATATTTATGAAACAGCAATGTTAAATAACATATTGGTATCAAACAGCGAAGTTACATAACATTTCAATTTCAAACAGCGACATTCTTTAATGTCTTAATACGAAATAGCCAGCTTCTGAATGTATGGATACGAAACAGCGACTTTCAGAGACGTTCTGTTTTTGCAGGAAAGATGCAGGTTTTGGAGAAATTGGAGAGAATGTCGCTGTTTGAAATAACCACATAACTATAAACACTAAAAAACTTGCAGGCCACCTAAAGGCACTCTTTTGTGGTTGAAACCACCTATTTATGCCAAAAATTCCTTTTTTGAGATAAACTCGTATTTCCTGTTGCTTTCTAACAACTGCCATGAGGTCTGCAATTTATAAGGAAAACAAGGATGAAGATGGGTTCCTCTACGCTGATAATGGTTAAAATACATTTGGATATCCAGAAAACCAAGCTAATACATAAACATAAATTATCCAAATCCTTGTCTGCAGATGTAAATATATGTTCATTTATTTATAAGGAAAACAAGGATGAAGATGGGTTCCTCTACGCTGATTAATTCATCATTCCCGTTTCTATGTCATCTTCGCTGGCACCTTCTAGTCCCTGAGTTAAACGTAAAATAAACATTTAGCTAGGATAATAATACCACAAAAATGTAAAGAACATTCTTGGGAACCATCTTAAAAATTGAGGATGCCCTTACAAACTCATAAGAATATTTGATAATGCTTCACACATGCCATTTGTCTCATCATACATAACCACCCTTTCATTGTTATACAACTAGGTTTATTTTACTACATATAGATGGTGTTATGCGCGAAACATATTGCACATAGCTTTATTTATTATATCTGTTGTGTCCTCAACTGCATGATATCATATTAGACATTCGGAAGTTCTTTCACAAAGTTTTCATGATCAACCAGAACCTACCATCAAACAGAATATGAAAAAGATCACACATTATTAAATAAATCATATAAACAAATCTTGAAACATTAGATTTACCGTTTTCCAACCATCTAGATCAACGAAAGAGGTGATTTTAGTACCCAGCCCACGAAGTGTGCTAGGCTGCCTAGTTATCTTTCCACCAAGCTCTTGGATGACATGGTTAACCACTTCTGCGCCTTTATAAACATCACTCGTACTAATTGCAACCTAATATTCAACATCGTAACACCAAACTCGATTAATAAATACAAAAGGGGTAACTCCATCTACGCAGGCTACAAGATTTTACCTGTGCATATGCATTTCCTTTGGTGTATTCAGTTACACCATAATTATATCTGAGCTCCAATACAGTTTTTTTCTAGTTCTTCAGCATACCCCATCTTTGCCAATGTGTACTGGGTTGCAGAACAAAATATTTTAGTAGCTTAAGATAATAAAGAAAAGTATATTAATTAAGAGGTGCACCTTTGTTCTGGTCTATCAATTTTCCTGCATAACTTCATCCCCAATGCCTGCACAAAATTGGAACATTATATCAATATTACATGGATAAGTTACATTAAATATGTTAAGAAACTAAACGATAAAACAGTACCTTTTCATAAAACTTGATGGATCGATCAAGATTACCAAAAGCAATCTTGATCTTCAGCAAAAGCAATCACACTCGTTCCACCTATAACTGGGCCCGGCTCCCTTGTAATGGTCCCACCTTTTGCCTTAATGTCTTCAGCAAGTTTTTACACCTACAAAAAACACATTTTAGCATAAAAAGAATCAACAAATTTTATATCAGATGTAGCAATGTAACACATACATCCATGGTAGCAATTGCAAAATGCCCAAATCCGATTCGGATATCGTACTTATCAACCCCAAAATCTGTGAATAAACATAAACCATCAACACATAAACATCATCATCATCATAATAATAATACTCAGTAAATCCCACCAATAGCAAAGCTAAGGTAGGGTCTGAGAATAGACAGCCTTACCTCTACCCCGTAGTAATAGAGAGGCTGCTTCCAGTGAGACCCCAGGCTCTATAGTAGTTTTGCATCAAGCCTTGGACATAAGACACATAACACTCAGCAATTAAGACAAAGGCCGATTAGTGCATGTACTCCCTTGTCTTTCGGCTAACAACGTCATCACATGATGCATGATTAACCATAAACATGGTACTAAATACAACTTTAAATATTCAGAAACACACTATATGTAAGCTCCACTGCAAAGTTTGACTCCTCGTGGCCGAACCCAAGAAAAGCATTTGAGTACTTCTCCTCTGGTACCGTCCCTTTTCCTCACTAACTTCATCCCAAATGTTTCCGTGTAAAATCTGATAATAATAATAATAATAATAATAATAATAATAATAAATAAATAAATAAATAAATGAATACCCCAATAATATATGGTTGAATGATCTAATGATAGAGTTGTAGAGATGGGTAATGTACTTGATGCTGCGCTCAAGATCACCAACACGGTAGACTGCATGTAGGAATCGACGGTTATCCTTCTTCGGGAATTCCAACAACTCGGCACTTAAGGTATCAGCCAGACTTGAAAATGTTTATTTGCTAAGCGAAAGCTCCTTCAGTATATCCATTACACATTGCATCCTACAAGTTACACATTCAAACAAAGTAACCCGAATCCATTTTAACTATAACTAATAAAGTGAAAGCTCCTTTTTTAAACGAGAGTTGATCAGTTTAGTTCACAACCTAAGAATCTTATAGATCCTATACTGTTGAACCAATCCTAAGTTATAACTCTACAAATCAAACAACAGGAATATATGCACTATTTGACGGCGAAAAGACATAAAACAAAAGGTACTCGTTCTAAACGATAATCAATATATCAAATAAACACGTTATTGGAACTTGTAGAATGAAGACAGGCGTATATTAGTTTGCTAGAACTTCTGTAATATACTCTTATACAGATGACACTTATTGCAGCCTGATCATTACTAATAACCTAAACTAAAATGAGAAGAGAACCAAGCCAATATTTGCATCTTAATCCTGGTGCTATGGCTTACAAGAAAGTTTTAAAAACATGATCTCTTAAGCTCGGGCTTCATATAAAATCCTCATAGTATTTTGTTATCTTGTTACAGTGGCTCCAAAAGTAGAGCACATACCTCAAAGCTAACGGTAGGAGACTTGGAGTTTCTACCAGAAACTGATGGAAAGGTTCACACCTACTTCGTTTTTAAAGGCTTAACCTCTTTTTTTTCATTTCTTTATCTTGTTTTTAATTACATAAATCATCTCAAATGCTCAATGTGTTACTGCTTTTTTTAATTAGTAACTTACACGCCTTCTAAACCTAAACCAATTAACGTATTTCTAAATGTACACCAACTTTTACTATGAAACTAGAATTTTCAATCACTTATGATATACTATCTTTCCGGCATACCTTGCTATTACACCCCTTATAGGCTTATAGCTATTATTAAAACTTGTTATACTCATTATCGTTGAAATATCATCATCATCATCATAATACTCCGTATATCACACCAATAGCAAAGCTAAGGTAAGGTCTAAGGAGGGTAAGATATAGACAGTCTTACCTCTACCCTGTAGAAATAGAGAGACTGCTTCCGGTGAGACCCCCGGCTCAATAGTAGTCTTGCATCAAGTCTTGGACATAAGGCACATAACACTCAATAATTGAGACAAACGCCGATTAGTGCATGTACCCCTTTGTCGTTCGGCTATCAACGCCAACACGTGATGCATGATTAACCATCCCCTCTTTAATTTAAGTTATTTCCACCACTTTTTAATAGAAGTGTAGCAACCTAAATGATATTTTGAATATACTACCTGAGACCCAAAGGTCTAATTTTGGGCTAATTTGTTATGATATTATGGATTTCTTTTGGTACACTTAACATTATGTACATGCCAAAATTAAGCATTTTAAGTCGCATGTTACTCAACTTGCCCTCCTCGTTTTGGGGAGGTGTAATATATATTAACCATCAACGGAAAGGGGAAGTGAGTTTTAATTTTGAGATTAGGGGAGGAGGTGATCACTAGTGACCATTTTTCCATCACTCACAATATCATTGGAGATGTCTTTTTTTTCAACCGCAATTAAATTAAATAACCCGGCACCCACTGCCCCTATACAAACCCAAAAGACATTAATTACCCTACCAACAAATCCCCTAGACATTCCAACTCCAACCATATTCCGAATTTAAGTAACTGAAATACAAAACCAGGCACTCCAAATCGTTAATTTTTTCCGTAATTTTGTAATATAGGTACAACTAGTGGCGGAATTAGAAGAAAAAATGAGGGGTATCCCAATTTATTTTACCATACCTTCATACTATCAATTACAGAATAACAACTAAAATTAGAAAGTATACCCTAACCTAAAATCCAATTTCATTGCTTTTGTGCTAGAGTACCTTTGCTCGGGGCATGCCCATCCCTGAGAATTTGTGGGCCCTTGAGGCCCTCTGCGAGTATAAAAATGGGCCCCTAAATATAGTGGCGGTCTGGTGGAACTAAAAGTTTTCCGGCTAGAGTGTTGTAATATAATATTTTACATTTGTTAGTGTATATTAATTAAATGCTTAGCGTAAGGGGGAGGGAGGGGGGCTTGTTAGTTATTGTCTCCTTACTCTCAAATATGTATAGGATGATTATTAATTGGTTTAAACAAAGACAGACCGTTAAGAGTTTCACATTCAATATTTTAACTTTCATCTAAACAATTTTTATTTCGATTTCATATTTAATTTTTTTAAATATTGAAATGAGAAATCGTAAAATAAGATAATGTGTTTTTAGACTTAATCAATTGATAAGTAAACTAAAAAAGAAATCAATATTCCAAAAAAAAACATATCCAACAATAATAATGATACACACTAAATCAAAACAAAAATACACGTTGCCAATAATAGTTATATATATAGCTATGGCATTGGACAAGTTAGATAAGCCCAAACAAACAAAAAAAAATTTATTAGGGTGGGCTTTTAAAGACCTTTGTTTAATTTATATAAGGTCCAAACTAGGGCTGTTCAAACTGCTCGACGATCGAGGATCGCTCGACGATCGCTCGACGATCGCTCGAAAAATGCTCGTTCGATTCCCGCTCAGTTTGTAAATGAGCCGCTCGGATCGGTTCGATTCAAATTTAATCCAAGCATGAGCAAAGGTCCGCTCGCTCGTCGATCGCTCGATTTCGCTCGAATTATTTTTATTAATAATTAATATATATATATATATATATATATATATATATATATATATATATATATATATATATATATATGTATGTATGTATGTATGTATTATAGATTTTAAAGATTATGTGAAGATCTGCATATCGTTGGTAAAGTGTTGGACATGTTTTAATTAAGTTATGATTTGTTTTTCTTGAACGCAACCTTATAATTCAATTGAGCGGAAACGATCCGCTCGATTTTTTTTAGGATTTGATAAAAACCGAGCGAAAGCGAGCGAAAACGATCCGATCGATTCAAATTCAATCCGAGCATGAGTATCACTTTTGTGATCGGTTTTACAAATTTGATCCGATCGGATCGGATCGGTTGTAATTCAATCCGAGCATGAGCAGACCCTCGATTGGATCGGATAGGCTCATGAACACCCCTTGTCCAAACAAACATAAACAAATACTCTTTTCTTTTATCTTGTTCATTTTCTTCTCTAAAACCCTAATGCAATCCACTGAGGAGCAGCCGCCACCACCACTGCTGGCCAGAATGCTTTTTATTCTTTTTTTAAATTTAATCTCTACTCATCTCTTCAATTGTTTAGGGGTATCCTAATGTTTACTTAGGGGGTATCCGATACATAAACCTAAAAAGAAGAAAACAAAAATTGCACTTCGCAAATAAAGTTGAGGGGTATCCCGGGCAACCCCTAGGATACCATTAGATCCGCCCCTGGGTACAACTGATTCCTTAAGGTAGTGTTCGATGGAATCTTGAGTGAATTGGAATGTTGATTTCACACATTATTTTGTTGGTTTCAATAAGAAAATGAATTGCAATTGAACATGATTATAAGGAATCAAGGCAAATTTCATTCCATTTTTCAAAACAAACACACCTAAATTACAAAACAAATTTCAATTTATGTCTGAATCCATATTCCAATTCCATTACAATTCATGAAACGAACACTACCTAAGAGTTTTGAGAGTTCGTGGTTGGCTACCCACTGTTTACTACATGAATTCAACATTTGTACAATTATAATAGCATGCTGGACCCACTCCAAAAAAATTCTAATTCTCATAAAAATCTTTCTGACATTTGTATAATTGATTATTCTTCTTTTTTTTCTGAATGGCAAATTTGGATCACTGACGGACCACTGGAGTATCATAGTGCCACCAGTAGAACCACCCGATCATATCCATCTCCACTAGGCAATAATGTCTATACACCAATTCAGTAGGAAACCCAATAAATCTGGAAAAAAACCCCTTTGTGGGAATCAAACCCATGACCTAATGGTCATAAGCCTTATCCCACCCCCAAGATACCACTATGCTATAATGCCATGGGTGATTATTCTTCTAGTTACTGAACAATTACTTGTGATTATGAAGATTAATGGTATCTTAATGGACATTTGGATACCCAATTAGTTACACACTGTTAAGTGAATCAAAAGTCCATCACAACGACCATTCCTCCATGCAAGCTCCAGCTAGTACCTAACGACCTACAAAGTATGTAGTAAGTATCAACACATGTACCCATGAAATGTAAAACACAGAGAACAAGAACTAATTTGATTCAAAATCCTACACTTATTTAAAAAATAGTTATCAACTGTATTTTAAAAGTGAATGTATAAATAATAAATACCTTGATCATCGAGTTTAACGTGGTGGGTCAACATATATCCCATCAGTGTGGTCAGTTCGCGAGTATGCGACACCCTTAGTTGGCTCAGTTAACGGCTCAATACCAACAGAAAATGGAGGTAGGTCATCAAAATGGTCGTATTCTTCCTCGTCAACAACATTATCAATACCAAGGATACGCCGTTTGCCTTGTAAAACGATGTGGTATCTTGGTTTACTCGGGTCATTTACAAAGAAAACTTGTGTGCAATGTGAAGCGAGAATAAATGGTTCAGATTGGTAGCCATTAGTTGCAAGGTCAACAAGTGTAAAGCCGTATTTGTCAACTTGAACACCTGTGTTGTTATTCACCCACTTGCATTTAAAAACAGGGACAGTGAAAGTTCTGTAGTTGAGCTCCCAAATTTCTTGGATGACACCATAATAAGACTCCCTGGCAATATCTAACCTTATATCAGGATTCGTCCGATCAAATCTAGTTGTTGATGCTATTAGTGTAACTCCGCTATTCTACATTGTACTTTTCTCATCTTGTTTTTTTGTGTAAAATGTATATCCGTTCATGACATACCCCTGGTAAGATTTTACTCTATAGTCCGGACCTTGCCCCAATTTTTCCACAAGTGGTTCAACAACTGATTGACCATTAGTTACCTTTTCTTTCATCCAAGAAGAAAATTCTTTGTTATGCTTAATTTCATGCCACATTTTGCTCTTGTTCGGGTAGGTTGATTGCAATAACTTCAAGTGTTCATTGACATACGGAGCAAGACAAGTCATGTGTTTTAGGAAATAGAAATGTGCAAGTTTTAAATCATCGTTACTTGGGTTCAATATTTTCATACCCACGCCTCCTACCCCTTGAAGTTTACCGGAGTGACGAGAATCTGGCTGACCAATACTTTTGGCACCTTCCACATAACTTGTACAAAATTCAACCACCTCCTCGGCAGCATATCCTGTAGCAATACTACCCTCGGGATGATTACGAGTTCTTACAAAACCTTTCAAGACACCCATATACCTTTCAAAAGGGTACATATAACGCAAAAATACAGGACCACAAGCCTTGATTTCTCCAATGATATGAATCACCAGATGAACCATCACATCAAAAAAGGACGGTGGAAAGTGCTTTTCTAGTTCACACAACGTGATGATAATTTCTTTTTGCCATACATCCAATTCCTCAGGATCAATAACTTTTGACTGAATCATGTTAAAAAACAAACAAAGTTTTGTGATCGTGTGTCGTGTGCTCTCTGGTAACAATCCACGGATAGCAATAGGAATCATATGTGTCATCAAAACATGGCAATCATGAGACTTCATACCAATTAATTTACGGTCTTTCATCGACACCAACCTGCCAATGTTTGCAGAGTAGCAAGATGGAACTTTAATATTGTGTAAACACGTACAAAAATTTGTTTTCTCTTCCTTTGACATTGTATAACACGCAGGTGGCAGATAAATACGATTACCTTTATCAATAGGGGCAAGCTCTTTACGTATTCCCATTTCTTCCATATCTTTACGAGCATTGATACCATCTTTAGTTTTTCCGGGAATGTCTAATAATAATCCTATCAAGCTATCACATACATTTTTCTCGATATGCATAACATCTAGACAATGCCTAACTTGTAAATCTCTCCAGTATGGTAAGTCCCAAAAGATTGATCTTCTTTTCCAATTAACACCTTGCTTTACACGAGTTCTTTTTCCCAACTCCGTTTCTAGATTTGTAACTCGTGAAAATGCATCAAAATTCTTGGGTGCTTTTCCAGTCTCGGTACTTCCATTAAAGTCCTTTGTGTTAAACCGATAATTGTGACCACGCGGAAGGAACCTTCGGTGTCCCATGTATACCGTTTTTCTGCAATTATTTAACCACACCGAATTTGTCTCATCTTCACAAACAGGACAAGCTTTTTTACCTTTCGTACTATATCCTGATAAATTAGCGTACGCTGGGAAATCATTTATGGTGCAAAAAATCATGGCACTCAATTTAAAATATTCCTTCTTATAAGCATCATACACATCTGCTCCAGAACTCCATAAAGTTTTTAGGTCATCAATCAGAGGGGACAAATAAGTATCAATCTTATTACCAGGTTGTTTCGGACCCTGAATCAACAATGACATCATTATGTATTTTCGTTTCATGCATAACCACGGTGGAAGATTGTAGATGCAAAGAAGAACCGGCCACGTACTATGACCACTACTAGCGTTTCCGAAAGGATTGATTCCATCGGAACTAAGCCCAAACCTTATGTTCCTATCCTCGTTACCGAATTCTGGATATTTCCTATCAAAATTTCTCCATTGAATCGAATCTGCCACATGTCTTAATTTCCCATCTTTTATACGCTCATCAGAATGCCAACGTAACAGTTTTGCTTCTTTCTCGTTTGAAAATAATCGTTTTAGTCTTGGTATAATTGGAAAATACCACAATACTTTGGCTGGTGGTCCATTTTTTGTCACATCATTATGATATTCACCAGTTTTACTTTTTCTCTTGTACCTAGATTCGTCACATACAACACATTTATGACTGCTCTCATACTCATTTCTATACAAGAAGCAATCATTCGGGCATGCATGTATTCTTTCCACTTCCAATCCCATTGGATTCATCATTTTTTTGGCTTGGTAAAATGAAAATGGTAACTCGTTATCTTTCGGAAGTATGTCATGCAAAACAACTAATAGATCTGTGAAACTTGTATCGCTCCATCTGTTTTTTGCTTTCAAGTTAAATAACTTCAACACAGCTTCAAGTTTTGAAATCTCACAATCGCTGTATAATGGTTTTTGTGCATCTTCAATTAGATGTTGTAATTTTATATAATCATCATCGTCGATATCATTCTCTAAATCCTTAAACATGTCATCTAAGTTTTTATCATTTAAAGTGTCATCAGTTAAGTCGTCACCATTTAAATCGTCATCATTTAAATCATCAACGTTTAAATTGCCATCATATAAGAAATTTTCATTATCCTCATTGTCTATATTAGTCGATGTTGTGGCACCATCAATCCGTGATTCCCCATGCTTTGACCAACAAGTGTAATTAGGCATAAAACCATTTGCAAGCAAATGATACTCTATATCACGAATATTTCCGAATTTTTGAAAAGTTTTACAACTCATACAAGGACACCAAATCTCTTTGGAGCCAACATTCCTCCTATTAGCTTCAACAACCTTAAGAAAAGTAGAAACGCCTTTCGTATATATTTCAGAAGTACGCACGACGCTACTATTGTACATCCAATATTCTCTACCTTCCATCTGAAAAATTAAAATAATCAAATAAGTGATATGCAATTAAGTATGCAATTAGGCGGTGGATCCTAACCCACTTTTTAAATAATCTATCTCACATGTATATATTTTAACGTGAAAACTATTTAAGAAAAAATCGGCAGCGTTTCCCCTCAACTCCCCAAGTATGCGGATAAACCACAAACCCGAAGGAGTAGGGGAAATACTGCCAATTTTTTCTTAAAAAGTTAACAAGTTAAAATACATACACATCCTAATGAGATAGAATATTTAAAAAGCAGTCCCAAACGGGGACAATCCAAAATTTATCTCTATTAGATAAATTTTGGACGGGTATACTATAAAGGGTTATCTTCAATGCACACATATCATACATATCTATATTAGAAATTTTATACACAAAATGTAAGACTAATATTGCTTTTATTATACACAGATATTTAAAAAAAATAGAATACATTATTGATAAAACCAAAATTACATACCTTTAAGTCTTGATAGAATATTGAAGAGAAATGTTTCGAAGTATACGTACAATTTTTATCTACAAATTAATAGCAACATATAATCAATTAGTGATCATAATTAAAAGAATTTAAGAATGAGTAAATATATAAAGGATAATATGATGAAACTCTATATACCTTTGTTAACGGAATGATTGAATTGAATGAACAATAGAATTAAATCAATAAGTTGAAAGAATCAAAGAAATTGATGGTAAGGCTTTGATGGAGAGGACTCATTAATCGAGAGAGATGCATGAATTGATCGAAGAAACTGCTTTGGATTTATTAGGGTTTTTTCTATTTATATAACATGCTTTTTGAGCCACATTAATTTTCGTCTAAAAAAACTGTTATTTTTGGGCTACACTTACAAGTCTTCGCCCAAATAATTGATTTCTTTGGGCTTCACTGAAGTTCGCCCATATTGTATACTTTTTTAGGCTATTCTTTTGTTTTTCTGGGCAAAAAATTGTTAGGAATATGCAAAAGTAATATTTTGGGCGGTGTTAAGTGATAAAACGCCTAAAATCTAATATTGAAACGCCTAAAATAATGTGTTTTCTACTAGTGATTGTAGGTCCGGCTAGGGGAGGATCTAGTCGCCTAATCCTTGTATACAAACCACCCCGGTTGTGCGGAATCCAACCGAGATAGCAAACCGAGATAGAACACGCAATATGACGACACACAAGACTCAACGATTAACACCTCTGTATTAATACGTATGAAAAGTCAGTTACAAGCTCAATGTTTACAAATGTATTCTGTAAACTCTCTCTCAGTGTGTGTGTGTACTGTGCTCTCTGTGTTCTCTCATTTCTCTAAGTCTTCTGTCTTGAGACTTGTCTATTTATAGCAACAGACACCACGAAACGAACTTGGCCTTGGCGAAACAGAACATAGATGACGAAATGGATGCGGATGGCGATGAAACAGAATATATGTCGACGAAACAGTGTGTTTCGTCGACCTCCAATCACTTTCGTTGAGTATGGGCTTGGGCCCAATTGTGTTTCGCCAAACTGTTACAAGCCCAAGTGTTATTTGCTTGTGGCACTTATCTGTTTAGCCCAAATACCAAGTTCACAGCCTTTGTTCTCTTGGCCCACTTGAAGTCTTCTTGCACACGACGGAGGAAAGTCGTTGCTAAGTCGATTCGCGTCGAGTCGCGTCCACAAATCGTGTATCAACAAACTCCCCCTTGGACGCTACTCGCGAGATTCGCCTTTTAAGTCTTCTATGTCGGAGGATCTTCAATGTCTTCACGTCTTGAAAGCAGAAAGTGTATCAACAAACTTCCTGTTGCATGTAGGAAGTGTGTTGACAAACTCCCCCTTAACATAAGCTCCCCCTTGAGTTATGCTCGTGAATGACTTGATCTTCAGTGCTTGAGATCCTTGTGGTGTTGGTGATTGATCAGCGGCAACTCAATCATCTTTATCATTTGAGTGCCTTCACGTCGTGTCTTCATTCCGAAGCTTATCATCGAACATGTTCTCCTTGCCTTTAGCATCTGCACATGCAAGAAAGCTAAACGCGTAACGAGAACAACTACTTGGAATATAGTTAACATTAAACAAATGACACACATGTGACCATATTTCTACCAACTACCGTCCGACAGTTTAGTTTGAAAAGTTAACAGATTTTTCAATTTTGATTATTAACTTTCAAAACTTGCAAACTCTGACTGTTTATGAAGAATCAGTTGTTTTGGTTTTTCATCAGATTTCAGGCAACGAAGATTTGAGTTCCAACATCGGTTAATCAAAACTAAAGTAGAAATAAAATCTTTTTGGCTTTTATAAAATTTATATTAAAACACACCTAATATCTTTTTGGTATTTTGAATATTTCAAACTTAAAGACTGAAAGCAGTAAATAAATATATACTGAGTTGCAGAAACTAAGAAAAGTAAATATGTACAAACATTCTTTTTGCGAGTTTCGAGGGTAAGAAAATCATATCAGTGTACGGTCATGCCAAAACGCTCTGGTTGTTCTTTTTGATAACATTTAGATAAACATCCTATAACGATTATCGGTATTGTTGTCCACATAAGCTCAACTTATCAGATGTAATCATGGCGAGGGGATACGATTAGTGTATGATTTATACTTACCGACCGGTGTTCATCCACATCACGACACATTCCCGTATCAAGGTATGCACGAGGGTTCATCTTACTGGTGAGTATACCATTTATCATCTGTTTGACCGTATGTGATGTGAGTAACTCACTTATTTTGATTGAAAACAAGCCCTATGTGATAGAATCACTTATTGATGAGGAACTTGATTTTCGATGCATGAGGGCACAGGAGCAAGTCCGTGAACATGTCAATACTTTCGTACAGCAGAGAGACGAACTTGACTCCCGGATAAATGTGATATATTATCACTTATTTTGTTTGGACATGTGATTGTTGATCACTTATTGAGGTGGAATGCAATATGTACACGTATGTATGGTATCATGGAAGATCTAGACTTGCGTCCCTGTTATTTTTCGGTAAAAGATACAACCATGATACCCAGATGATAAGCAGCATAAAGACTGAGTATCTCAGAACCTGGGCAATCTATCAAACGAAATTTCGGTACTGAGACCATATGCCAATGAATGGTTCCCACCTGGTCTTCAGTCAATTTAAGTTTATATCACCCTGCACACTTTAAAATGATTGTGAGCCTACCAATATATCTTATATAGAGCTGCTTATCATTTTTCATTTAAGGTTTAAAGAGGTTTGGATAGACCTCTGATGTACTATCATTTTCTCTTTTGCTCGCCAGGAAACTCATTTTTGTTTTTCTATTGTTTTTGAGTTTTTGAAATTTTTCGATGTTTTTGAATTTTCAAATTTGGAATTACTCCCCCTAAAATCAACAAACTAAGATAAATTTAAAACACAAAGGTATTTACAAAAACGATTTTCCGATGCGGTTAACTCATGTTTTACCTCAATGCCGTTTACCAAAATTTAAATTATTGTCAGAAATGATTTATCGAATTTTGGAAAAAACCAGTTGGCATGTCGGTAATCGGTGCGGACCATGATAACATTGATGAGTTTCATAGTGAAACAATCACGTGTGAGGTGATATTTGAGATCAACGTGTCAGGTCAAAGAGTGCTGTACGAGATGATAATAATTCATAAAGCAGCTTAAACATCGACAAGTATAGGAGAGATTAGAAATTTAAAACCGTATCCTACAACTGTTTCATGCATTGCAAGGAATCTGAGTGCTCTCCCAAACTAGATATCCACCCGGTGTGGATTTCAAGGTCGATTTTTTTTTGTAGCTACTTCACTTAATCCGAGAAAACTCTTCACAGCAACAAGATCATAAACCTCCGGGTCCGGCTGGTCTTCCACATTGTACCAGCGAAGGTCTTTGTCTTTCTCTTTCAGAAGTAGTGTGCGGTTGTTCAATCCACGCCAAGGCATCCGCACACCCGGTTGGTTTGTTCAACAAACACATTTTCTTCAATAACACCGTAGAGAAAAGTACCCTACACGTTCATCTTGTGGACTTTGAACTTCTTGTGGAAGAAAAATTCATGAATCTTCAAAAAGTTTCAGACGTGCTACAGGCGCGTACTTTTCATTGGAATCTTTCCTGAGGACCCGATCAAAAACCATAACAACCAATTTTGGCACATATCTCATCATGTCGAATTTTTCAACTTCATTCAACAACATTCTTTCATCAGACATTTTTGTCTTCTTTTCTCCTCTCTCCATCAAAGGCAACATTATTCTCCTAAATGTAACAATATTTCGGAGCCTTATGTCGCCGATCTTGTGCATGGACACTCCACTATCAACAATCCTAAGACTATCAATAGTTCCTCCTTGAACATCCTACACACTCATTCAGAGATTAGTTGGAGAGGGGGACCCAAGCCATTGTGGTCTTGGGTCTTCCATTTTCATCAACAACAATAACTTCCACTTTCTGATGGTTAGGAAACGATGATGATCCCCCTGAATTTGTGGTCATTTTAGGTTTCCATGTCTGTTGAGTTTTACCAGCTTGATTGTTTGAAAATTTAACTTCGTGATTGTTTGAAGTTTTTGAAAATTTTGAACTTTCTGGTTTAACTGGAACAGATTGTTTTTTAACCACTTCAGTTTTAAGTGCTTTCTCAATTACTTTGACCTGTTGGCGTTTCTGTTTCTTTTCCCTTTCTCTTACAAGGCGGGGATCTTGTTTTGCAGAAACTGATCGCTTTTGGTAATTTCGTTCACGGGGATCATCAACTTTGGCTTTTAATTTATGAAGATACGGACAATTTCGAATAATATGCCCAATTTCACCACATTCAAAACATGATCTTCGTTCAACAAACCCCGAAGTACCATGTGATTGTCTTGTCGATGACGAACTTTGTGATCCCGAGGTACTTGGTTTTGAACTGTTTGGTTCATTTCTTTTCAACACTTTTGCTTGTTTAACAAAATCTAAGTTAGATTTGTTTTCAAATGTCTCAATTTTGTCCGTTCCCTTTGATTTCACAAAGTTCACCTTCTTGTCCCTTTTCTGACTTTGTTTCTTTTGACCTTGAGTCGGTGATTTACCTTTTGGTTTGGTATGATTTTGCTGCTTTTTCATTGTTGGTAATTTCTGATTCCCATATTGTTTTCGAACTTCGGCCTTTGGGATAGGAGGGCACTGTGTTACCACAATGTGTGATCCTGTCTTTCCCAAAAACTTATTTGTTGAATTTTCAAAAACTTTACTGATTAAAGATTGATTTACATTCTTAATCGGAAAATCTTTGTCAGAATAAATTTTATCATCACCAACAAGAGTGTACAGCAAATCCACACTTTCAGATTCTTTTGCAGACGTGGACTCGGTCGGAACAGTCTTAGCAGGTTTTGCGGGAGGATCATATAGAATATGATTCTCAAGAGGTATGTCCTCTTCTTTGATTACCGCATCAGACTTTGCTGAATCAGTATCATCAGATTCATCATCAGAAGAATCAGCATCCTCAATCACAACTGGAGGATCCTGATTCGGTTCAGCAGAAGACACACATGTATCTGCTGACACATCCGATTCTGATGATACTTCCTTCTTGTATCCGAGTCCTGTTGCAAATTCCTCAACGTCCAAAGGAACAGATGGTTCAAAGTAAGTTCTATCCTCCTCATCAGGCATGGCATCAAAATTGTGTCTCACAGGTGGTGGACATTTCTTGTAACCTATGCATGTGACATCCCGTTTCTCTTTCTGTACGTCAATGATGTGATCCAACACATAGCTAGAGCTCAAATAACTGTCTAGCTTAGGCTGGATAACCTCACTTTCAGTTTTAACACAAGCCATCTCTTTTTGCATTATCTCAAGGCGAGTTATATACAAATTAATGTCAGTTTGTTTTCTGGAAACCATTTTTGTTAACTCGGTTTTATCTTTCTTTAATTTTTCGATTACCGATTTAAACTCCTTTTCATGGTTTTCATAAAACATGTTGGCTTCAGTGCATTTAGAAAGATCCACGGTCAACTTCTGGTTGTGAATGAATGTCACATCATACTTGTCTTGCAAAGCCTCGTGTTTGCTTTGCAACTCACACCACTTATCATTCAATGAAACATGTTTATCTTGCAAGTCAAACAAACTAGCTTGTAAAGCATCATGTTTGGCTTGCAACTCAGACATGTGTGCCTCTAAATCAGCACATTTAACATGCAATATATCACAATTATCACAAATAACAGCAGTGGGTTCATCGACACATACCTGACTTGATGAACTGTCGACATTAGCCATAAAGGCTGAATGGAGAGAAGACGAAGAATATGCAGCTTGATCCACCAAAATAGATCTCCTATGAGTTCCTACTGTAGCTTCTTCCAATAGATCATCAATGTCTGCATCGACTGACGCACTTGATGTGTCATCCACATGATCATCGCCTGAACTCGAGGATTCTTCATCTGAGCTTCTACTGTAGCCAGAACTGTCTTCGTCTTCAGAAGACTCATCACCATTGGTGGAAGATTCTCCACCACTGGCGTGCTTAAGATCCTTGACAACCTCAGCAAAACAAGCTGCTCCATCCGGTACATCATTTCCCAACTGTATTGACCAATCACAACCTTCATCTACTTGAACCACAAGTGCCTAGTTGACATTTGATGGTCCTGCCTGACTTGGGTTGTTAACAGGTATCAACGTACGCTCATTATTCCTGTTCTGATTCTGTTGGTTGCCTTGATTGCCTTGATTCCTGAACGGATTTTGATTCCCATGCTGAGCTGGCCTTGTACATTCTCTCTTGAAGTGACCCCGTTCACCACAGTTGAAGCACTTGACAGCCTGTTTATCGAACCCATACTTGGTGTCTTTCTTGCTTTCCAAGCTGGTTCTGCCCGTTCTCTCCATGAAATCCTTTGCTCGCCTTACAGCACTTGCGAAAGCCCATTTGATGTCCATCAAATCCATCTCCTCTTTATCAATCTGCAGATAATCTTCTTGTGTCAGATTGATATTCCCAATCTGTCCTTCTACTAACCCACAGTCTGCGCTCACCAATGTGTTTAGTAGCTCCATATGTTCTTTTGCTACTTCAACACTTACTTTAGAGAAGCTTGAAGTGTCGAGCCGAACTGTATTCGGATTTGATGAGGTGCCTCCATAACATGCTTGTTTTAGAACTGGTAACGGATTCCCATATAGATCAGTTGTCACAGGAGGCCTTTGGTTTTGCTGCTGAGGAACTGGTTGAGGAGCTGGTTGAAGCGGATTTCCATACAAGTCTGTTGACAGGAACTTGGATAGGATTGCCATATAGATCTGTGCTAGACACAAACGCCGTATGAAGTGGAGCGTGTGAAGAAGGTCTTGCAGAAGTGCTAGGAGTTCCATAATACATATCAGTATTATGTCGCACTGGTATTGCAGAAGTGCTAGATGTTCCATAATACATTTCAGGATTCTGTGGCACTGGAACCCTTTTTGCCTTAAGGGTTTCTTCCTGATTCTTATTCTCCAGGAGTTGAACAAAGTCATTGATGTTTGTTGTAGCCAAAGTGCCATTGTACTTCAGGATTTCCAAGAAATTATTCCATTGAGGTGGCAACGCATCGGCAAACTTTGTGACAACCTGTGTTGGAGCTGTTACTACCTCATAATTGCTCAATTCAGTCAGCAAGTGATGAAATCGACTTGTCATATCTCCCAAAGATTCATTTTCCATACAAGTGAAACCATCAAACTCCTTCTTCAGTAAGTCGTGTCTCAATTGACGTGTCGCTTCATTTCCTACGCCCCTTGTCTTCAACGCGTCCCACAACTTCTTTGTCGTCTTGAAGCTGACGAATTGATGATAAATATCCTTGCTCAATGCCTGTGTTAGAATAGCAAAAGCTTTCTTCTCTAAATCATAGGCCTTCTTCTGATCTTCCGAAAGATCGGCAAATGTTGCAGCAGATGAAGCGGCAACCTCGATAGCTTGATCGAAATCTGTGGTAAAACGTAACCACGATTCTGTATTTTGACCAAGGACGTATGTATGAAATCTATCAACCCATCCCGGATATTCGTTTAAGTGCATCAACTTTGGAGGCCAATTCAAACTTCCGGTTTCGCTCTCGCTTAATAGAATGCTTTGAATACTAGGAGTTTGGTTTGATACGAATGCCCATTGACCGGTAGAAATTGCATTAGCTTGCGAAGATACCGGTGCAGGAGACTCGGCCCACGAAGGAGACAAACTCGTATTTCTATACTTTCCTTCATCCGGAGACGGAGTACCCCACCAACTAGGATTCATATTTGATCCGTATGAATGACAACCTGAACAACACACTTAAATCAAACAGTTAAACAACTAGTGCAAACCTTCTGGTTAAAGTCACAAAGTTTGTCGACGAAACAGTTTCCACGAAACAGAAACTGGTTTGTTGACGAAACTCAATTGTTAATAGATGTCAATAAACAAGGCACTGATCGACGAAACTGTCTTTGGGCTTCCATTAAATATGACGAAACAGGCCCAACTCTTTTCCACGAAACAAACGGCCCACTTAGACAAATTAACTGCGCTACAATATTTTACTTTGGGCTTTGACGACACAGATTATCTCCTGGCCCAATCTTCTACGAAACAAGCTAGGCCTGAAACAGTCTTAAGCCCAACGGATGTCGACAAAACAGAGATTTGTTTCGTCGAAAATGTGGATGGCGAAATGAATTTCTGTTTCGTCAATTTTTGTTTCGTCGAAAAGGATGTCAGGGGTTGGTAAACTTTTCAACTTTTATCTTTTACTGACACACGCAACAGTGCTTTCGGCTCAAGACATGCCCCTTTCACCAAACAAGTATGGTGACCTATATTTTAATCAAATAACACATTCCAACACACAAACAAGTTTCACAACTAATCTTCAAAGATCAAAAAGTCAAGAACTTGAATAACACTTTGAAGATTATATGATATATATGAAGAACACAGTTATTTTTCGGGTGAATCTTAATTTTCCAAACACAAGTTTTGCTTAAAATTTCACTAAAAACCCACTTTTAACATGTGAAAATGATAAACAACAAGGTTTTTATAAGAACTTCCAGCAAAACAACAAGATATTTGAAGATTTGACCAGATTTTTCAAGAAAAATAAAAACTTCAAACACCCGGAAAACACTCGGTTTTGACAAGGAGAAGAGCCAAGGCTCTGATACCACTTGTAGGTCCGGCTAGGGGAGGATCTAGTCGCCTAATCCTTGTATACAAACCACCCCGGTTGTGCGGAATCCAACCGAGATAGCAAACCGAGATAGAACACGCAATATGACGACACACAAGACTCAACGATTAACACCTCTGTATTAATACGTATGAAAAGTCAGTTACAAGCTCAATGTTTACAAATGTATTCTGTAAACTCTCTCTCAGTGTGTGTGTGTACTATGCTCTCTGTGTTCTCTCATTTCTCTAAGTCTTCTGTCTTGAGACTTGTCTATTTATAGCAACAGACACCACGAAACGAACTTGGCCTTGGCGAAACAGAACATAGATGACGAAATGGATGCAGATGGCGACGAAACAGAATATATGTCGACGAAACAGTGTGTTTCGTCGACCTCCAATCACTTTCGTCGAGTATGGGCTTGGGCCCAATTGTGTTTCGCCAAACTGTTACAAGCCTAAGTGTTATTTGCTTGTGGCACTTATCTGTTTAGCCCAAATACCAAGTTCACAGCCTTTGTTCTCTTGGCCCACTTGAAGTCTTCTTGCACACGACGGAGGAAAGTCGTTGCTAAGTCGAGTCGCGTCGAGTCGCGTCCACAAATCGTGTATCAACAATTATTTCTTTAATTGTCAAATACGAACGTAGATCGGCGTTCTAGTTCATGAATCTGAAATACGAACGTAGTTTCTCCATAACTATTACGCTACCACCACCGTTAAAGCACCGACTTTCGATATCCTGTTAATAAAAAATACAATTTAGCATTAGACTCGGCATTCGAAAATATATTGTAAAAAAAAACAAAACACCACCACAGCCGACCCACCACCACCACCACCACAGCCGACCCACCACCACCACCACCACCACAACCGACCCACCACCACCACCACCACAGCCGACCCACCACCACCACCACCGCCACCAACATAGCCGACCCACCACCACCACCACAGCCGACCCACCACCACCACCACCACAACCGACCCACCACCACCACCACAGCCGACCCACCACCACCACCACCGCCACCAACATAGCTGACCCACCACGACCACCACCACACTAGCCGACCCACCACCACCACAACCACCCCAGCCGGCCCACCACCACCACCACCATAGCCGACCTACCACCACCATCACCCCAGCCGACCCACCACCACCACAACCACCCCAGCCGACCCACCACTACCACCACCACAACCGACCCACCACAGCCGACCCACCACTATCACCACCACCACCACCACAGCCGACCCACCACCACCACAACCACCCCAGCCGACCCACCACCACCACCACCCCAGCCGGCACACCACCACCACCATAGCCGACCCACCACCACCACAACCTACCCACCACAACCACAACCACAACCCCAACACCACCACAAACGGCCAAAATAAAACCACAAAAAGAAAAGAAACTGATGTTCAATGAGACCCGTATGGGTCGATGACCAATAAGCCTCCCCTGGTGGACACATTATAAGTGTCTCATTGACCAATAAGCCTCCTCTGGTTGAACTATTCCACCTTTGAGAAAAGTGGAAACCATCAGAGGAAGCTTGTTGGTCAACAAGACACTCATAATGTGTCTACCAGGGGAGGCTTATTGGTCAATGAACACCTTTTAGGAGTTGTATATGTGTCTCATTGCCCTATACGACTCATATGATATTAATTTAAAAAAAAATTGTGGTAATTAAGTGTTTTTATGTTAGAAAACACTCTAATTAATATTATTTTTTAAAAAAAAAATTGTTGCATACACTATATTTCACGGATGTCACACCTTTGCCACGTTAACAAATTGTTTTTCATGAAGTTCTATTACTACCGAGTAACGCCCTACCCTGTGTAATACGAGACATGTACATTGTCACCCATTCCATAGCTTCTATACTTCGGTGAGGTATTTCAAAGTCCATTTCGTACCGGCATCGGGCAATCATCCCGTTAACTTAGCCACGATGAAATAAACACCTTCGACATAAGCGATCGATAAAATGGAATGGTTCGGGTAAACCTCCGGACCATCGAACAAACGGGAAGTAAGTTTGATAAATAAAAAATTTGACATTTTATAATACACACAATTCATTTAATAAAATATGAAGTTTTAAATAATAAATAATAATAATAATACTTAATAAAAAAACATATGCATATTTAAAAAACAATGTTATAACTAGTCCCGGCAAACGGGTCGGGCCGGGGGTCGGGTAGGGTCTTTGACCCATGACCCTACCCGACCCCCGGCCCGACCCATTTGCCGGGTCTAGTTATATCATCGTTTTTTTTTAAATGTGCATATGTTATTTTTATTAAGTAATATTATTATTATTATTATTATTTTAATTATTATTATTATAATAATAATAATAATTATTATTATTATTATTATGAGTTTGAAAAATTTTGAATCAAATAAATCATGTATGCTTGGGTAAATAAACATTCTTGGTCGATAAAATATGAAGTTTTGAGATTTTATAATACACACAATTCATTTAATAAAATATTTAAAAAACAATGTTATAACTAGTCCCGGCAAACGGGTCGGGCCGGGGGTCGGGTAGGGTCTTTGACCCCCGTGACCCTACCCGACCCCCGGCCCGACCCGTTTGCCGGGTCTAGTTATATCATGGTTTTTTTTTTAAATGTGCATATGTTATTTTTATTAAGTAATATTATTATTATTATTATTATTATTATTATTATTACAATTATTATTATCAGTTTGAAAAATTTTGAATCAAATAAATCATGTATGCTTGGGTAAATAAACATTCTTGGTCGATAAGGGTCGTATAGGTCGATAAGGGTCATATGGGTCACTTTCACGTTTTTTCAGACTGAACTCCTTTCATGTCAGTAATTATACCTTAAATTCATCAAAAGTCGTGCCGATAAGCCTCTCATTGCTCAATGAGAGGCGTATAGGGATAAATGCTCCAACTACCACAACCTTATACGCCTCTTATAGGGCAATGAGAGGCTTATCAAAACCTCTTTTCTGGCACATTAATTGCTTTCACACTATATACTTCCATTATTGCCCTATATGCCACCTCTGAGGGGGGGTGTGCACTCAAAAAGTAGGGGTGTATCAATACCCTCACCCAAATTTAAACTGTTTATTTCATATTTGTTTTATTTTATTTTTTGTTGTTGCATAAAACAGTGGTTTAAAAACATAGGAAAATTTATAATAGTTTGGTTTATGGGTAAGAAACAAAAGATTTGAAGGGGTTAGTAAAACTCTATTTATTAGCAAAAACTCCATAACATCATACGTCAATAATCAAACAAAGTGCAAACCTCAACTACAGAGTAAGATGCTAGAATCGATGTGTGTGCGCTTGTAGTAGAATTCATCATACCCAAAACATTCTTTAAATTCAAAAGATAACATTTGCCTATGGATGAACTTTTATCGGATCATCAAGTCTTGTTTTGTTCCTCTATAAAGTTAGCAAGCTTTCAACATAGCACCTGATGTCACAAAACTTCAGGAGATCTGAGCAAAACTTTTGATGATCAGACGTGAATTGTAATGTCCTAAAACATCTATTCTTCCTGTTATAGATAAGTACATTGGTCACATTATTCCTAGGCATCTTGCTTGAGGAAAAGATGATCTCATCCATGTTAACAGAATCTAATGGGTAAGGCATGGCTAAATCAATCCAAGACGTAGGGAATGTAATGATTTCTTTGACCCAAACATGGTTTTCATAGTCTTGTAATATCCAGCTATGCATTTTGTTAGTATCTACCACACGATCATGACAAGCAACCGCTACAAAACCACTGACTTTTATGATCCGAGGTTTGTTAGATATCGGCCAAGTTTGCCTGTTTATAGTGTACTCTGAAGAGGATTTATGGGGTACAACACCTTGAGGCGTGTTAATTATCGTAAACTTCTCTGTTCTCAAGTCAAACCCCAAAATGTCAACTGAGCGAAAAGGCATCATATGTATCACACTATTGACACAAACGCTTCTTCGGAGTATCAAGGAGAAACCAATGGGAGGCTCCACATCAATCTTTCTCCATGAATAAGTTGACATAGAGAAAATCATAAACTCTAACGTAGGAGGCTGACCATAATTCCTGATCATCAAAACCTTATGTTCGTTGCTGGACTCATTGAACCCAAAAAAACAACAGACAGAACAGAAGCATTGCCATAAGTGTTATTTGTCAAAGAATGATGAGGAGGATCCGGGAGTTTAAAAGTCTTATGCATGGCAGGGTTAACAACGAATATATAAACCAAATTGCTTTTAGCTAAGTAATTGATGGAGCTACAAAATACTAACCCGTTCAAATGTTCAACCTGTGCGATATCAATAGTATAATCCTTGTCGAGTGTCATGAGATGAGTGAGGGGTCCACCCTCACGCAGGGGCGGACCCACCACCAAGCCAAGGTGGGCGGGCGCACCCCCGAGAAAAAAAAAATTAGTGTAAATTTCCGACGAAAATCCCGTCCGCACCCCTTGGAATGGTATGACAAACATGAGTATAAGGGATGGTTAGAGTATAGCTCAAAATCGGATCGCGTGTTTTGCTTATGTTGCTATTTGTTTAGGAGCCACTTCGGAGATGGTAGAGACACATTTGTGAGTGGTGGGTATAACAATTGGAAAAAGGTACATGCGTCACTTAAAAAACATGTTGGTTTAGTTAATAGTCTACACAACAAATGTTTTCAAAAGAGTGCCGATTTAGTTAACGAAAATCAAGCGGTACACACACAATGGGACAATAGGACCACTAAGGAGAAACGTGAATACCGACTTAGACTTAGTGCTTCTACTTTGCTTGGGAATACGTTAACCCAAGGTGGCCAAGAAAAACGACGAACATCACAAATCGGCATTATTACGAGTATGATTGCTTCAATGCGGTTCTTGATTTGCAAATACAAGAATTTGGGAACCGTTTTAATGAGGTAACATCTGAACTACTTGTTTGTATGAGTTGTTTGAGTCCTTGTGATAATTTTAGTGCATTTGACATTCCAAATATACTAAAGCTATCCGAGAAGTATCCATATGATTTCAATGAAGAGGACAAACGAAGGCTTCCGGTTCAACTCGAAAACTACTTTAATTTTGTGAAAAAAGATAAACAATTCGCCAACTTGGATGGTTTGTCAAGTCTTGTAAGGTTAATGGTTTCAACAAATATTCACGTAACTTTTACATTGGTATATCGGTTATTGAAGCTTGTTCTCGTATTACCCGTCGCAACCGCAACCGTTGAAAGATGTTTTTCGGCAATGAAGAATGTGAAGACCGACTTGCGTAATCGGATTGGGGATGAAAATTTAAGTGATAGTTGTGTATGTTATATAGAGAAAGACTTGTTTAAGAAAGTAGCTTTAGATGATGTTTTGGATAGATTTCAAAAAATGAAAACCCGTAGGGCGACGTTTTAATTATATTTGTACAAAGTTTGACGTGTTTGCCAAATATATAAATTTTGTTTGATGTTCTTTTGACTTACATGACCCGACCCGACCCGATACAACCGATTTTTTTACTTATGTACCTAGGGGCCTAAAATTTTTAAAAATCTTCCACACCCCCATGGAAAAATTCATGGGTCCGCCACTGCCCTCATGGGTGGTGGAAAAAAGTGTGGTTTGTGATTGGAATAACAGAAGGTGGGAATGAATAAGGCGGTGTGGTGTGCAGTGGTGGCGCGAGAAAGGTGGAGTCTGGTGAATGATGGGTTGGAGATGAAACAGAGCTATGGCTTACAGACGATTCTGAAACGGAGAATGGATTTGACGGGGAGTCTGGAGAGGATCTCTTCGAGGACTTCAGTTGGTAATGAAATCTTTGTCTTCTTGGCCAATCGATCCACTGTTGTGGTCGCCGGTTGCATATCGTCTTCTAGGGTTTCCATTGGCCCTTGTTCACACCAGTGACTTCTTACGATAAAGTAAAGTTATAGGTTCTTTTTTTTTTAGTAAATTGCGATTTCCCTTTTTTTAATATTCGTATGTTCCCAAACAAAAAAATATATATATATATATATATATATATTTAGGTGCCTTTTGTTTTTTCAGAGATAAAACGTCTGTAGTCTGCGAATCACATCTGTAGCAAAAAAGATGGATCAAACCTCAAAAGTCTGCAAGAAAAAAACTGTTTTTTTTTTTTAACTTCTGCAAGATGAACATCTATATTAAAATAATTAGAATTCTTTAAAAATTAACAGATTACAATCAGAATTCTTTAACAATTCATAACATTAAACACAAAAAAAAATCAATTCCTGAAATAAAGAAACGTCTTATAATCAGATATATACTCTATTAGTTTCAATTTCTCCAGTGAACCGACCATCGAAATGAACATACTGTCTGAGGTGAATCAACCTCACAGCACAAACCGTTAAGAACAACAATCATAAAGCTCACAAAGGATTCGATCGGAACCACCGTCAAAACCCACGGTCCAACCACCTACCACCGTAGCCAAAACATCAAAAAGATTGAATTTAAGTGGTCAGAAACTCACTCGGAACAGATTTCACTTACTTGACTTGTCGAGGGTGGCCAATCTACATAGATCTGAGACTTACAAGCCTTTATCGTTAATCGGAGTCTCTCTGGAACCGATGGCTGTGGAGGCTAGCGGAGATGACGGTGACGATGGTTGTGGAGGCTGGCGGAGATGACGGTGGCTATGGAGAGTGGGAGAGGTGACGGCGGCTGTGGAGGGTGGTGGAGAGGATGGGGGTTGTGGAGGTGGTGGCGGAGGCGGAGGAAGTGGAGGTGGTGGCAAAGGAAGTGGAGGTGGTGGCGGTGGCGGAGGAGGTGGAGGTGTCGACGTTGTGGAGGTGGTGGCGCTGTGTAGGTAGCGGAGGTAGGAGGAGGAGGGGTAGAGGAGAGGTTGGAGGAGAAGGAGTTGTGTCTGTGTGTGTGATGATAGGGAAAAAGAAAGGAAGGAGAGGTAAGAAGAGGTGTGTTAGGAAACTTTTTATGTAAGTATTGAAGAAAAACTTATTCAGCCTGATTTAAAGAAGAAGAAA
Source organism: Helianthus tuberosus (assembly GCA_030545235.1). Classification (NCBI taxonomy): domain Eukaryota; kingdom Viridiplantae; phylum Streptophyta; class Magnoliopsida; order Asterales; family Asteraceae; genus Helianthus; species Helianthus tuberosus. Next base: position 63,764,626 of record CM060360.1, on the reverse strand, counting down.
ATGTCCTGAAGGTCAAACAACAAGAAGAAACCAGATAAGACGCTTGAAAAGAACAACACATCTTCTTCAAAGAATCAGAAGCTGATCAAGAACAAGAGAAGATTATCAGAAAAGACCATTCTGATGGATCTGATCACCAGATTCTGGAAAATCTGATCATCGGACTTTCTGATGATTTGTTCATCAGAATTTCTGATGAAGTAGTTATCATAAATTCTAATAAACCCCACTTGTCTGAACGAGTTCTACCCTGCCACAATAACCGAAGCAACTTGACATTATTGGATCTCATGATGACCAAAGCAAATTGATAATTGGATTCAATGAATATGTTAAGAAGCTACTTTTTGCAGGACATATGCATGAATAAGCAAATGTTACTCATGCCCCTGGGCTTTCTATAAATAGAAAACTCTTCAAACAAAGGGCAATGAGTTAAGCCAAGCATTCATTACATACAACAAAAACTCCATTGTCCTTTCACCTCAGAATTACACAAGTATTCATTTGTGATAGATAATAACCTCACAATCACCTTGTAAACCATTTTGTTTCAAAGTGATATAAACTTGAAAATTCTGTAGGTCTTGTTTCTTGAAAGTCTGATTTCTATTTCCGCACACTATTTTCATATTTGTTGAAATCACTTGCCATATTACGTAAAAATAAAGTTTTTAAGTCCAACTGGGACAAACAATTGGTATCAGAGCACATTGAATAAATTATTTTTAAACGATCAATTGCTCATCTCTTTTTCTCTAAATATGCAAACTTTCAAACATGGAATAATGCTTTCAACATTAGTTCAATGTCTAAACCTTCGACCTTGGTCAGAGAAGAATACCCACAATGGAAAATCAGGATGGTCAACTTCCTTAATGGACATGACCGAACTCTGTTTCAATCCATTGAAAGGGGTCCATATGTACCAACGACTGAAATACCAGCTATTCCATCAAATTATCAATCACCAGGAGTCCCGGCCTCTTTGGCTCCCAAAAATAAAAGTCTTTGGAGCCAAGAAGACAAGGAACTGGTGGCTGCAGATGAAAGGGCCAAATCACTTTTGATAATGGCACTTCCCAATGACATATTCTCTCAAGTTGATGCGTGTGCATCAGCTAAAGAGATATGGGATCAGTTAGAAAATCTTTGTGAAGGAGGGGAAAGGATGAAGAGAAACGAAAGAACAAACTGTGTTTCCTCCTATGAGAGATTTAAAAGTTTACCAAATGAAAAACTTTGTGAAACCTATAATAGATTTGCAAAACTTTTAAATGAGCTAAAGAAATTTGGGATTGTAAAATCAAATGATAAAAGAAATATAAAATTTCTGGATGCTCTGCCTAGAGAATGAAGAAGTCTAACCATGACTTTGTCCTCCACCTTAGAACTAGGTAATATGAGTCTTCATGACTTATATAGCATTCTAGTCCCCAGAGAAGAAGAGATATATGAAGAATCAAACCAAAGAGGAAGATCTTTAGCTTTAATCTCAAACTCATAAAAAACACCCATTTGTGATCCACAAACCTGAAACTGCCAAAATATTGAAAATTCTGATATATCATTAGATTTTTCTACTTTTGCTGAAGCAATTGCATTGCTCGCCAAAACTTTTGAGCAAAGGTTAAGGGGAGGTAGTCAGAGGTACCAGAAAAGTGATAAAGGGAGGATGGAAGGAAGATTAGGGGATAAAGGAAAAGCAGAAGTTGTGTGTTACAAATGTAAACAAAAGGGTCACTATGCATCAGAGTGCAAAAATAAGAAACTGAAGGATTTTGCATACTATGAGAAGAAGTTGGAAGAAGCCAAGAAGCAACAACAAGTCAGTTTGATAGCTGGGACAGGTACATGGCTGTCAGATGACCCGTCTGATGAAGAAGAATAAGAAGAGATGGCAAATTTTTGTCTCATGGCACTTTCTGGTGAACTACCTGAAACATCAGAACATAAGGTAAATTTAGATAATCTTGACCTTGAACACAAATTAAACAAACTTATGTCAAATTTCCTAAATCTGTAAGAAAAACAGAAATCAGAAAGTAAAAAATCTGATGAGTTGCAAAGAAACCTGAATAAAGTTATAATTGAAAACCAGTTACTGATAGAAGAGAGCTTGGATCACAGAGCAAAAATTGAATTTTATGAAAAAGAAAAGAAAGATTTATACAAAAAATTCATGATAAAGAAATAAATGTAAAGGGTTTTCAACAAGTAAAGGAATTCATTAACTTTATTGAAACAACACCAAAGAACAGAGGTGAGGGTTTAGGGTATGTAAAAGAAATCTTTTTTTCTCCTTCATATTGAAAAGCAACACATCAGATTTCTGATAAATTTACATCAGAATCTGAATCAGAATCATGCAGATCAATAAGTTCTGAGATCTCTTTTAAAAATCTCAAAACTCAACTTAAAAACAAAGAGGAGTGAATCAAAACAAAAGTTTTTAAAAACTCCAAAAGTGGTTCACTCAAAATTTCAAAATTATCCAACAATTCCATCACAAGAAGAGAAATCAGAAAATTCTGATAAAGAAACTTGTATGTGTGTTGATATTCTGAAGTTGGTTCAACACCATCTCCAAACAAAAATTGAAAAACCTGTTCGTGGCTCAGCATGCAACATATATTCTGATGAAAGTTCATCAAAAGAAGACAATCTGATTAAAACTTTATCAGAAAAAGTACCCAAGCAAGTCTGGGTACCAAAAACCCTCTAACTTTACCATTTCAGGACCATCATGTGCAGCATATCTGGTACTACGATTCTGGTAGCTCCAAACACATGACTGGAGACAGGAGCTTGCTCAGTAATTTTGTTTCAAAACTGGGTAAATTGGTTAATTTTGGAAATGGAGTAAAGGGGAGGATATTGGGATATGGATGTATAAAGTATGGGTGTTTGACCATTGAAAAAGTAGCCTATGTAGAAGGCTTAAAGTACAATCTACTAAGTTGTGGTCAATTTTGTGACAAAGGTTTTCAGGTAACCTTCTTACCAGAAAAATGTTTGCTAATTGGTATGGATGATAATAAGATCTATTTAAGTGAAAAAGAATAAGACAGTCTATCTACTATTTTGATTTTAAAGAGGAAAATGAACATCCAAAATTGTGTTTATTTTCAAAAATTAACAAAGGTAGTAGTTGGTTATGGCACAAAAGATTAGCCCACATAAACTTTAAAAATTTAAGCAAATTAGCAAACAAAGGACTGGTAAAAGGATTACCTTTCATATCCTCAAAGAAGGATAACATTTGTGAAGCTTGTGAAATGGGTAAATCTAAAAGAAGTTCACACAAAACAATTTCTGAATCTTCAAAAACTCAAAATTTAGAACTTTTGCATATGGATCTTTGGGGACCCATAAGCACTGAAAGTTTTTCTGGAAAGAAGTACATACTGGTCATTGTGGATGACTTTTCAAGATACACATGGGTAGAGTTTTTAAGAAAGAAAAGTGAAACTCCAGATCTAATCATAAATTTTATCAGAAAAATTGAAAATCTTTTAAAATTGTCAGTCAGAAGAATCAGAACAGATAATGGAACAGAATTTAAGAACTCAAAAGTTTAGAGCTTCCTTGTAAGCAATGGAGAAACATAACCTTAGTGGAAGCAGCCAGAACAATGCTTGCTCATGCAAAATTGCCCACTCACTTTTGGGCATAGGCAATAGCAAATTTTTGTTTTACCCAAAACAGGTCCATAATCGACAAAAGACATAATACAACACCCTACAACATCATAAATGGGAGAATACTAAATGTAAAATTCTTGCACACATTTGGTTGTAGGTGTTTTGTTTTCAATGATTTTGAAAGTCTTGAAAAATTTGATAGAAAAACAGAGAAATGGATTTTTCTTGGTTATTTAATGTCCTCAAAAGCATATAGAATTTTTATCTTAAACACAAGGACAATCAGAGAAAGTTTATATGTATCTTTTAATGATTCATCAGAAACAGAAGTTTCTGATGAATATATGAAGGAAATAAACCTTTCTGATAAACAAGAAAAACTTGAACATCTTTTTGAAATATTAACAGAAGATTTCCTAGGACATGATCAAAATCTGACAGAAAAATCATGTACTAACCCTGTAGGATAAGTGGAAAATGTATCAGAAACCTTGAATCAGAACAATGAAAATACATCTGATATTCAAAATTCTGATACATTCCATACAACTGAGGCAAATGTTCAGGGGGAAACTTCAAATCCATCAGAACCAATAACTTTTCACAACAAGTTGAGATGGATAAAAGGACATGTTCAATCTGACATCATTGGTAATCCAGAAGATGGTGTAAGAACAAGATCTGCTACAGCACATGAGTGTGCTTTTGCTGGGTTCTTAAGCAAAATAGAACCTAAATTTGTCAAAGAAGCTCTTAGTGATTCAGACTGGATCCAAGCAATGCAAGAAGAGCTTGATCAGTTTGAAAAGAGTAAGGTATGGGATCTGGTGCTAAAGCCAAATGACAAATCTGTCATAGGCTCAAAATGGGTATTTAGAAACAAATCTGATGAAAATGGCATAATAACACGGAATAAGGCAAGGTTAGTGCTCAAAGGTTATTGTCAACAAGAAGGTATTGATTATGATGAAACGTTTGCACCAGCGGCCAGATTAGAAGCAGTAAGAATCTTTCTTGCTTATGTTGCATCCAAAGACTTCAAAGTATATCAAATGGATGTGAAATCTGCATTCCTAGATGGTAAGATTGAGGAAGAAGTTTATGTGCATCAACCTGAAGGTTTTGTTGATCCTAAATTTCAAAACCATGATTACAAATTAAACAAAGTCTTGTATGGTTTGAAGCAAGCTCCTAGAGCATGGTATGAAACACTTTCAAACTTCTTACTCAATTCTGGCTTCACAAAAGATACAACTCTCTTTCTTAAAACACACAAGGGTCACACTTTGTTAGTCGAAATTAATGTTGATAACATTATATTTAGATCAACAAATGAAAAGTTTTGCAAAAAGTTTCAAAACTTAATGACTAGCCACTTTGAGATGAGCATGATGGGTGAGTTAACTTTTTTCTTAGGTTTACAAGTTAAACAAAGAAATGATGGAATATTTTTGAGTCAATCTAAGTATGTAAAAACAATTTTGAACAAATACTCATTTGAAAATTGCTCAATTTCAAAAACTCCCATGGCAACAGGGAACAACCTTGATTTTGATAAAGAAGGAACATGTGTGGATATTAAAACCTATAGGGGGATGATAGGATCATTGTTATAGTTAACTGCAAGCAGACTAGATATTATGTTTGCTACATGTTTTCTGGTAGGATACCAATGCAATCCTAAAGAATCTCACTTAAAAGCAGTCAAAAGGGTTTTTAAATATCTAAAGGGCACATCAGAACTTGGTCTCTGGTATCCTAAGTATACAAATCTTGAACTAATTGCATACACAGATGGTGCATGTCAAATCTTGGGAGAAAAGTTGGTATGTTGGGCAAGTAAGAAACAAAACTGTGTTGCAACATCAACAGCTGAATCTGAATATGTAGCAGCAGCAAGTTGCTGTTCACAAGTGCTATGGATGCAAACTCAGCTGAAAGATTATGGTGTAAATCTGAAAAAGGTACCCATTCTATGTGACTCAAAGAGTGCAATTGCAATTACAGAAAATCCAGTTCATCACTATAGAACCAAGCACATAGATGTTAGATATCACTTCATAAAGAATCATGTTGAAAAAGGTAACCTAGAAATGTACTTTGTTCCAACACAAACCAAATTGCTAACATTTTTACAAAACCTCTTGATGAAAAGAGACACAATTTTCTAATAAGCAAACTTGGCATGGTTAACATCATCATCATCATCATCATCATCATCATCATCATCATCATACTCAGTAAATCCCACCAATAGCAAAGCAAAGGTAGGGTCTGAGGAGGGTAAGATGTAGACAGCCTTACCTCTACCCCGTAGGAATTGAGAGGCTGCTTCCAGTGAGACCCCCGGCTCGATAGTAGTTTTGCATCAAGCCTTGGAGATAACGCACATAACACTCAGCAATTGGGACAAAGACCGATTAGTGTATGTACCCTTTTATCTTTCATCTATCAACGCCACCACATGATGCATGATTAACCGTCCTCAGCTATTAACGTTATTTTCATGAAATTAGTAAAATAACGTTAAAATTAGTGCACTTTCACTTTTGCCCCCTGATGGCCCACACATATACACATTATATGCGCATACCGCAAGCGGAGCGTTTTGGCATGGTTAACGTAAAGGATGAAAATATTTCAGAAAACAATAAGTCACAAACTGAAAATCAAACTGATGAATCTAAAGGAAATAATCAGGATGTAAACAAAAATTCTGATGATCAAAGAACGGAACAACAGATTTCTGATAAAGAAAGCCATTAATCTGATGAAATATCATAAAATCTGATAAATTATCAGATTCATCAGAAAATCTGATGAATCATCAGAAAATCTGATGAATCATCATAAAATCTGTTAAAACATCAGAATCACCACTGATTATCAGAAATTTCATGAATTTCACCATCTTTATTCATATCTCATACTTGTATAAACACATAACTGTAGATAATCTGTATTTGAATTTTTTTTATTTTGCATAGTTTAAATTAAAAAAAAAATCAAAAAGGGGGAAAGGCCACTTGCATTAAGATTAATTCAAAGCCACCATAGTGAAAATCAACCGTCATAGGTAAAATTTTCTGCAAAAATTTATTTCACTTCTACTTCTAAAGCATGTAACATCATATTTAAAAAGAGTATAGCAAGACACATGGGCATAAATGATTAGGAGCTATAAAAGTAGCCGCCTAGTTATTCAATGCAACATAAAAGTATCTCACAAATGGGTGCTTATACTCTGACACTTAGCTTCTGAACACAAATATTGTATTAAATGAAGAGAAAGAAAAGGAAAAGAAAATCTTGAGTTGTTAATACCATTTATGGCATAAGTATCACTTTCATCTATATATATTAACAAACTCCTGAAGACTTTCTTCATCAAACCTCCACTTCAAAACTTTTTCAGAAAATTTCACTCTCAAAAACCTCAAATGGTAAAAGAAATCAAAATCGAGCACTTTCCTCTTATCCTTCACACCACACACAACCTTAGACTAAGGTCAAAGCTTGAAGGTCATGCATGGGAGGACTGCCGGGTGGTGTACAACATGTTGAAGCAAAGTCCTTTGGGCCATGCTATATCAACTGATGTCTCAATCTACTCCACACTACTTCAAGAGTTTTGGTGAGATGCAGAAACCATCTACAGAGGCACTAGCATGTGGATACAAAGCAAGGTGTGAACAGGGTAATCATTCTAAAGGAGGAAACTGTTAGAGATGCCCTCTAGTTGACTGATGACCCAGACACCACCTTCTTCCCAAGGGAAAAGCTGGAAGAAACCCTGTGGGAAATGGGTTATCGCACACCCAACCTTTCGAGGCAGATCAACAAATCTGGTTTTATTCCACCATACCAGTATTTGGTAACACAGTTCAGTGTCTGCTTCTCAAAGAAGATTAGTCACTTCAATGAGCTGTCTTACAAGCTGATTAAAGTGGTACATGCAGTTGTACAAGAGAAACCGTACAACTTCTCCAAGTTTCTCATGAGATATTTGGAAGCTAACATGCACACTCATCAACCTTTTCTGATCTTTCCTAGTTTTGTGACCAAGGTGATAACAAGCCAGCTGGACTTCGGAGGAGTAACAAACTGGTACCCAAGGGCCCAGGTTGTTCTACAAGAAGATTTGAATGTTCCCTCCCTAGTTCCAACACATAATCACAGTGGACGCAGAACCTATCTATGGGTGTATGCTACTTGTTTCTATAATGATTAGTTTTTCTTTTTGTTGTACGTTTTTTGTTTGTTTGTTTGTTTGAATAGTATATATTTGATTTGTTTCAAAGAAAAAAATCACAATAGATCTAGGGGGAAGTAAAATGGCATATCTGACAAAATCATGAAAAATCTGATGAAATTTAAAGAAATCTAGTAAAAATCAGAAAATCTGATGAATCTGATAAACTTATCAGAAAATCTGATAAAACACCAGAAAATCTGATAAATCATCAGAAAAGCTTTAAAATAACCAGAAAGACTAATAAATCAACAGAAAAATGAGAAGAAATATCAGATAACATTGCTTAAAACCATATATAAAGCAATGACAAAGAAACTTGTGACAAAGTAGAAGAAGATTCATAGAAAGTTTCTGTCAAAATTGAAAATTTTTCTGGATAATCTATCCTTCAAAAGAATGAAACAAAAGTGATGTTAAAGTAATGAGAAAACTTTTTCACAACAACAATCCTTGAAGGTCAGAGCAAAGATGTGAGGTTCAGAAAAGCTATGTAAGTAATATCTTCAAAACTCTACTTATTCCCTCTCATCTCAAAAAAAAAAAATAATAATAAAAAAATCTATGATTCAATCTCTAAATTTTGAACCCAATAAATTCTGATGAAGTATAGAGAAAATCCAACACTTAAAAGGATTTTCTGGTACATATCATCACAAGGACTTTTTGGGAACCAGGTCAGTTTCAAAAAGGGTTTTTATTAGACCTTTTTATATTAAAAGGGTCGCACAGGAAGAAAAGGTGCAAGTTGGATGTTAGTGTTTATCTTCTAAATCTTTGAATCTCTGATTTTTAATAAAAGATTTGTATTAAAAATTTTCGAAGATATACCAAGGGTTTTGTAAAACGGTTGTTTCCTCAACGGATTAAAACATCATTAAGGTGTCATAAACCACCTTAAATACAAACCACCCGTGATAAATACTCAAAGATCTCTGTCTCAAAACACTATAAATACGTCTTGCAAATGGCAGAGCATACAATCTTCAACTTCCATCCTCAAAAGCAAGAACCCTAAAAACCCTTTTCGAAGCAAAACTCAAATCACCATGGCTGCAATCAACATCAACATGCCACCAGTTGAACACTCTGTTCAATTCATCAATGAAGCAGAATTTCTACCCTTGAAAAGCAACAATGAAGCTATGAACACCAACATAGGAGAATATGACATGAAGTGCCAAATCCTGATCGAATTTCTGACAAGGTGTCCTATTGCTCAAGCCCTAACAAAGACCAGAGATGTACCAGAAAAGCTTATACAACAAGTGGTGAAGACACTCAAACACTCAAATACCAACGAGCTGACAACACACTTGTGGGGAGATATCTTCATTGTAATTACACCGGAGAGGATAAGGGAATGCCTGGAGTTGCCTATAAGCCAAAATTATGATGAAGCACCAACAAAAGATGACATGTTTGCACAGCTTGATGCTGTGATGGGATACAACGTAAAGATCTAAAAAATTGGCGATTTTAAGATAAACAAGCTACCCACCTTCTGGCAAGTATTAATGGAGATCTTAAACAAATGCATATCATCAAAAATTGGAGGAACAAACCAGATTAATAGGAATGTTCTAATAATCATGTTCAGTCTCATCACAGGATGAACATTGCTTTTGGAGCAGAAATCTTTAATCTAATCAGAAGATTAATATTGACAAATACTAGGAGAATAGATTCACATCTACCCTTTCCCATATTTTTGTCAATCCTGATTTCCAATGCATTTTCTGAAAGGAATATGGAAATTCCTGCATCAGAAAACATGTGGAGTACTAAGGTGATGAGACCATGGTTTGCATTTGGCTTCTGGAAATTAGATTTTGATGTGCCTGCCCTATCAGAAAGTATGATGAATCTGATACCAGAGGATTCACCCTACAGGGCAGAATAACTAAGATGTTGAACAGAAAACTAGAGAATGTAGCAGTTTATGACAATGTGTCCCCAATGGAGCATGATGCCCAAGAATTAAGTGCACTACAAACAGAGCAAGAGGCTCAATCAGAACCTCAACAAGGTGATTAAGAAGTGCAACTGAGTCCATTGGCAGAAAAGCATCATGCAGAAACTTCACACATGGGAGAAACAGGTGCACAACACTCTAAATTTAATGTTGTTCAAAATTCTGATATTGATTCTGATGAATCAATTTAGGGAAATTATATTATAGAGCATAGAGTGACTGTTTCTGCAAAACAAGTTGTGAGGGAATCCAAAGACCCGTTCTCTGAATCAGAAGAGGAGAATGAGGTGGCAACAGCTGGAGATCAGTTTACTGATCAAGGAAAGCTGGATGAGAAAAGCAAGAGTTTCTCAATAACTCATGGAGAACCTGAAAAGGTTCAAGGATATGAGGAAAACCCGGATTTGAATAAGTTTCAATATTCTGGTAGGGGTATGGAGGATTGGGATTATTTCCAGCCTAATAACCTTAAAACAACAGCAAGTGTGTCTTCTGCTGGTGTTAGAGGTGGAGCATCTGTTGTTCCTCTTGTTACCCAACAATAACAACAGAACAACTTCACAAGGAGCTTGATGACATCACAGTTGTTTGTACTGGAAAGAGAGGAACATAAGAAAAGCTTGATCTGATACTGGAAGAGATCAAAAATCAAAGATCTGATATTAAAGCTTTATCATAAAGTGTTGAAACTGTGAAGAAACAAATAGAAGTCATCACTGCAGCTCTAAGCAAACTTCAGCAGTCATCAGAAAGCAGAGAAAAGTCATCAGAATTTGAGAAAGCTGTCAAAGAACTTCAAGAAATCAAGACAAAAATGGCAGAAGTTGCAAGTTAAGAGAAAGTTCAAGTGCTGGGAGGATTCTAGAAGAAATTCAAGTCCTAAGAGCTAATGGCAGCAGCATGGCAGAGGCTCTTCAAAAATTGATGGTGGAATGGTCTACAAAGAAGAATCAAGATAAACTAGAGTTTCAGAAAATGCAGAAACAAAAAGAAACAAATGCTCAAACTCTTTCTAATGTTCAATGGTTAGTAAAGATGTTGCAGTACAATGTTGCCAAACTGGCAAAGATTGATTTGCATGAACTGAAAGCTCAAATTCCACCAGATGAACCAGTAAGAGGACCATAAATTTCTCAACAAGAACAGTCCAAACAACCAGAAGTCTCTCAACAAGAACTACCCAAACAACCAGAAACTTCCACACCACAAAAGCAAAAACAACCCATGGGTCCTCCACCAAATGTACCAAAGCCAGACAGATTAAAGATGCTGACACAAGCACCAATTCCAGTTGAATCATCTTCTATAGCTCTCATCTATGAAACAGAATTCAACAGACAATTGAATGCAACAGAGAAAAGAAAAAGGGAAGATGAAGCAACATCTTCAAAAAGACCAAAAATAGTGATTAGAGAAGGTCCAGATGAAAAGCCAAAAGAATTCTCACTCTTGGAACCTGATCAACACACAATGATGTACCCTGAAGAACACTTGAAGCACTTTTACTAGAATAATAAGGAAGAAAAACAAGAAAGGCCCCTCTCTCTAATAAGCTCAAACATCATTCAAATAAGAGGACATGGAAGTTGGGAACTCATGCATAATCCTGTTACAAATCCAGTGGTTGAGATTGAAAAAATTAGCATAATAAGTTATCAAGGTAGAGTCATGGGAACTTATGAGCAGAACAAGTATACATTTGTCAGAAAAGATGGAACTACAACAAATGTTACTAATGGAGATCTGGCTGATCAAATACATCCACTAAGCTTAGTAAAAATGAAACAAATCATTGATCAAGAAAAGGGCAACACAGTATACATCAGAAGAGCCCTTCACAACATCAAGGAAGCAGGAAATAAAATATATCAAAGAGCTGCACTGACAGACTTTGACTTGTGCATCAATTTTGAGTACAGCAGGAAAGTACAAACACCTCCTCCTAACAACACCATTCCAGCTGAAATCCTATCCAAATCAATTTTGAGCACCGCTGGCTGTCTGCGTTGAGATCTTATTAGAGACCGTCCAAGTGGGAGCTGTTGGATATTTATGTCCGACTCGATAAGTCAACGCTACCGATCGGGTCTTGACCCATAAGAGTTACACTCTGGGCAACGAACTAAAATCCACTTAACCTGTTTAACTAGTAATTACGAACTTATTGCGGGTATTAACTGAGAGACGGGTACATGGACCGGGTGAGTCTTGCCACTTGTCATGCATGCATCCGTGCTACGCCACTTGTCGCGCATGCACTCTTGCATCGCCACTTGTCACGCATGCAAGAACCTTGGCCAATTGTAACACATGCATTATGCATGTCCGCCACTTGGCAAACATGCATGAGCCTCCATCTACTATTTAAATGAGGTTTTAGGACTTGTTTGGTGGTTGTTGCAAAGACTAAAAACCACTCCCAAAAGAAACACCCACAACCGGCCGCCAGCCACCGCCATGCCGCCGCTCGCCGCTGGCCACCGCCACCGGTCCCGCCGCTCGCCGCCGAACACCGCTACAGCTACACGGGTTAATACTTGCGTCTCGTTAGTTGGTATCACTAGCATTTGTTCGTTGAACCTCGGTGTCTCAATCGATCTAAACCCCTTATGGTTGGTGTTTTATTTCGTGTTTGCATGTTGGTGATCTTGTGTTCCATTGCGGATATTTCTTGGTATAAAAGTGTTCATATTTTTATATATTGTTAGTTTCGTTGCCTAAAAATGTACATATATATTTTTAATAGTTATGTTGTGAAACTAGCCTATTAATAAAAGAATAAGAGAGAAAGAGATTGATATTATTGATTGGATGTCTATAATACAAGATATAGAATGGTATATATAGGAGATGTAACTTGGATAATAAGCCTAATCTATTTTAGGTGTTGATAACCATAATAAATAATATATTTATAACACTCCCCCTTGGTTATCAACTTCTTATGCTTGGAGATGCTGCCTCGTTAAAAACCTTGCCAGGAAAACCCAGTGGGACAAAACCTCAGCTAAGGGAAAAAGAGTGCAGTGCGTATTGTCTCCCCCTGATACGTCTAGATCGGATACGTTGCCTCATTAAAAACCTTACTAAGAAATCCCAATGGGACAAAACTTAGTTAAGGGAAAAAGAGTGCAACTTGAATATATATCCCATCATTATAATATGTATCCTTTAAGTGAAGTGTGCCCATCTTCCTTAAAAATTGATCAAAGCTTTTGTAGCCAATGATTTGTCGCTTGATACCTTAATCCCTTAATGTGCAATCCTTTATGTTGAGCAATGTTGTATAATCTTCTAACGAGACTTTAGGTCCCTCCTTTCAAAAATATCATATGTCCACGATTGTGTTTTGTTACATTCCTGCATCTACAAGACTATCCAAACTTGTTTTGATGGTTTAGTAAAATATAATCAAATATCGTTTATACCTGAAATATTTCTTTGAACTCGTTCCAATGTCTCTTTGCTTGACAAAGGCTATATCATGACAATACTCAAGTGAAAAAAATATTATAACCATACATAGCTAGCAAAACATATTAATGCACATATTCATTTAGCGATGGTACTTCTAGAATAAGAATCTCTACTTTGGTAGGAGATGATAATAGTCATTTCTTATAACAAGTGACTTAAAAACCTTTAACATACTTTAAGGTTCAACTATGTCCATACAAAAATATCCAAACATCATCTTCTAGATGTCCTTGAGGGATTGGTAAAATATAATTACATATATACTCGAACTGCAGTTCAAGTAAAGGTCATTCAAAAATTCTCCCTCTAAAAGCTCGACAATTTCTCTTGATGATGCCTAGACATCATTACTGTAAATTGCGATTATAGTGAGCTTTTAAAAAGTAGAACATTGATAAAACATCGGTAATTTAATCAAACTTATATCCCTCTTTATGCGAATATCTCGAGTTGTACAGCACTCGTCTCGACTATTTAGTCCATATGTATTTTGTCAACTTCATATAATATGTTCTTGAGGTTTTGACATCATTATGCTTCTAGCATTATCAATCCATGAGAGAATTTTTCCATCTTATCAAAATATGCATGTGCTTTCACTCTTTAGAAGTTTTGCTACATAAATTTGCCCATTTAATACATAGATATCTATATCATATGCAAAAATGTCATGAACACTTGCTTTTATCTTCAAAATCCATATTTTACCATGCGTGTACACTATTTATTGAGATGCTATAATCATCGGGTACAGGTTTTCTATGTATGTTTCTTGGTGAACAAGTATTACATCGTTAGGATGTTTCAATTAACCTTTTAGGAACTCTATTGCTTTAGAAACTCATCATGAGTTCCAACATGTAAAATAATCATAACCTATTCAAATCCGAATATATATAAATGATTACATTGTTCTCGAGAACTTACTTTACAAGACTTACATAATTTAATCATTCGGGACTTTCTTGTAAACTTTCAGTATCAAGTGATACATAACATTCATAAGACGCATATCAATTCTCTCTTTATATTACCAGACTAATAAAATATTGGAAAGTCAATGCATCCACCACTGGAGAATATGTCTTCTCATAATCACTCATAGGTCTTTGCGAAAATTCTTGTGCCACTAATTTTTCCTTATATCACTCAATTTGATTTTACATAATTCGCATAAAAGACCCATTTATATCCAACATATTTTACAACTTCAATACTATGGACTGTTGGTCCAGAGACTTTCCATGTCATTTGAGAATTCAACTTTGCCTTATTTGCGTCTTTTCATTTTTGGCCAATCATTTCTATATTTATGTTTATAGGCATACCTCAAATCTTGATCCTCATCATTTAATCATTTCAAGCGCTACATTATATACAAAAGTATAACGACGTCGATTTTTATTTCGATTCCATACATATCTTAGACATGATACAACTTATCGAGATCTCATTATTTTCAGGTACCTGAGGTTCTTCTTGAACCATCATGTCTACTATCTCTTCATGAGATTTTATTACTATAACATCGACTTGACCATCTTAATTACTTGCTCCAATTTTCGAGGAATTTTATTATTGGAATCAACTAGTCTACCACACTTTAGGTGTGCCATAGACTCATTGCAAAATATGTGGTTGTCCTATTGGGACACAAATATAACTGGAGCATAAGCAGTTGATTATGTGACTTACTTAGTCACTCTATTTAGGTCAGTGAACTTGTCTGGTAATTTGTTTTTTAATATTGATAATGAATTATAATTTAAACTTCTTGTTCATAGTTTATAGTCCGAGGATCAAGATGACATGATAATTCATTTCACTTTTCATTTTTCAACTGCTTGTTATCCCCCCTTAATGTTGGGAACATTCATTCACTAAAGTGAAAACCAATGAGCCATAAACAAATTTCCCACTAATGGCTTTAACTATTCAATCATAGACGATTATTTATACCCAACATATTCTCAAAATTTTTAGAAGTCCCATATTTGTGCGGTGTGGTGGATGAGTTTCAATATATGTCGCAAAACCAAAATCTTTGATGAGACATCTTTGGTTCCTGACCAAAAACCAACTATATGGGGAGAACTATAACATATTGGCTTGGTGTGAATTAATGGTACTATATGTAAAATTACATGTACCTAAATGAACTTTTGCTCCTCTCATGATCATTGGCTTTGTAATCAATAATAGACGTTTAGTGACCATCTCAACAATAACACTTATTCCAATGATCGTTAATAACTTGGAAATCAAATTCATTATTACCAAATAAATATACTAATCTGGATTAATATGCTCGCTATCACATTAGCCAAGCCACAATCACACAAACTTCAGGTTGTGGATTTGATAACCATTTAGACGATGCATCGATTTAAAAACACTAAATGGTATCATGTTTGGATATTTGTATCCTTTCTTTATTCTAGAATATATAGGGATTCACACCCTATCTTGGTTGGTAAATAATTAATTTCCTTTTGAGAGCAAAGACATCTTTAATTGTTAGGAAGAATCTTCCAGTTTTTCATTGTGTTTCACATCATCATTGACTCGGCGTGGTCTAACCGGTCATGCCAATCAAATATCATGATCCATAAATTTCCAATTTATGATCGGATATGTATTACTTTCTCGCATGTAATACAAAACGTAAGATACAAAAGAATGGTCGATCTCCTCTTGCTAGTATGAACTTCCTTTGAGTTCAAACCATCATGTTAATTATTATTATAGCTCATTACTAACTCCATAGTTTGTCACTTTTGGTGGTCCATCTCATTACAAACGTGACCATCATTGCAAATCTAAATGGTTGATCTCATCATCACATTTTTCACAATGATGTCCATGAGTACTACCTTTACAATGATCAATATATTATCACTTTCAATTCAAGGAATGAAGTAGAACCAGAACAAGCTTCATAGCTTTTCATTCTTTACTCGGTCATACGAGTATAAAATAATTTCAAACCTTTCATACTCTTTTTATGATATTGATACTTCATGAGCATATCTCACGTGTGACAACTAAAAAAAATTTATCAAGTTTTCCTCATAAACAATTTCTTCTTTACATGATATCAATTGAGAAATAATTGTGTATCTGATTCATACAATGTTTATCGGTCTAAAATCATATGACCTTCTATAAACTAATAATGAGATTCAAGGAGTATGACACTTTAGGAGTTATATGCAATCATATTTATACTCTTCTATAAGATTGATAATAAACCACAACTTTGGTTTAATTTACTATTTAATATTATCTATGTAATAAATAATAGAAAACATAACGAATAAAAGGTTTACAATACACGAATTTATAACATGTCATTGTATAAAACAAGTTATACTAAAAACACTATGATATAAGATATTTTTTTTCATCAATCATAAGCAAATATACATAAATACACACACATTTATATAGTACAACTTTTATCATACGCATACAAATACATCTTCACTTGCCGATGCAAATATTTTAAGCATACCATTAAAACTTCTACCATTTTACAAGTTATATTCACAATTATAATGGCACTGATAAAATAGCAATACTGATAATCTTGCAATAAAAAGATTTAGAGTTATATATGATAAAGGAACCATGAAATCATACGTTTTGAATCATACATTATACTTATATATGTATGCATATTCATACTTGAATCTTAACAAAAATTTTACACAATCATGTTAATACAAATGCAAACAAATCCATATCTATGATTGACCTAAAGTTTATTCTTTTCATCAAACAAAAGGATACCTGATTATTTAATTAAACCAAATACTTAACTTCAGAATAAAAAAATGCAATTACTATAATCAATCAAGTAAAGGTAAAACTAAAGACATGGATATTTGAATGCTACTTTAGTTGTAAATCAGTTAGTTTATAATACAGTATCAGCAATAAAACATAACTCGACAACAAACTTAAATCAATAATTTATAAATACAATTTGTGTATCTTTTTGTATCGTATATTCCAACTTATATATGTATGTGTTGAGTGGAAAAACTAATAATCAAATCTTTTGATGAATTAACATCCTTAGTCGATGCATCATGCGATAACATCTTTAAGATTTATGGATTTCATAGGAGATATTCATAAACATCTTTTATAAAAAGAAAATATAATATAAGTGATATAATAAAACATTATTTATAAATTATTAATATTACAACCCATACCTAGGGTTGAGTATACCCAACGGGTAAGCTTTTTTAAATTAACAATTTACCCGAAACCCACGAGTATACTCGTCGATGTATATTTACCCGCTAGAAACCCAACAAATTTTGGAATGAGTTTGGGACAATCTTTTCTAATCGGGTTTAGAGTTGGGATTACCTAAACCCGTCCCAAACCCTACCCATTATTATCCCTACCCATACCTTTTTACCTTTGTTTTGGTCATAACAGAAACATATATTCCAAACTCTTTACAAAGTAGATTGTTTCACAACAAATTATAATTAACTTTACAACGAGTACGGTAGGTGAGGTGTGAGACCTCCACTTTCATAAATTAATTGTTTTCACCTATTATAATAGCCTGAATTCAATTAGTATAGATTGTAAAATTATTGAATAATCACTAATATTTTGTTGAATAGATGAATAAATTATATATACATAAGAATGTTTTTTTGTTAAATTTATTTTATTTCTGACTACATATAAAAGAAAAAGGTGGATCGAAGAGAATATAATGCTTTAGGTTTTAACTCTAAAATCTATGTATGTTATTAAACTCTTTTTATCTTCGGCCTTTCCCCTGAATAATGATGATACAGAAGAAGAAGAAGAAGAAGAAGAAGAAGAAAAAAAATAACAATGATAAATTATATGGATAGTATGACTTATCTTACGAGGATACAAATATACAATCCAACTTCAAAAGCAATCCAACTCCAAAAGCAAGTCGTGCTGATAACGTGTTATAAACAAGTCTAATAGCAAGAAGATGAGAAAAGATATTGGAAAAGAAAGAGATGTTTTATTATTGATGGTCTATTCATACAATAAATACAATGGAATATATATAGGGTAAAAAAACTTGGAGAATAAGCCTATTCTATTTTAGGCGTTGATAACCACAATATCAATATATTTATAATAAGTTAAAGTTTATTTAACTAATATATATGTATGTATACATTTTTGTCAAAAGTGTTTTGGCTAATCTTTATAGTAAATAAATATATACATATATATGAACCGGGTTCAAAAAAAAATATTATACCACGGACATCCTTCAAGTTAGGGGTGTTCATGAGCCGATCCGAACCGAGCGGAGGTCTGCTCGTGCTTGGTTCGGTTTGAAACCGAGCCGCTCGGTTCGGTTCGGATTTAGGAAATCGAGCGGAAATCTTATGCTCGTGCTCGGATCGGTTTAGAACCGAGCCGCTCGGTTCGGTTCACTTTTGCTCAGTTTTATTTAGCATTCCTACACAGCCATTCATTCACCAAAATTCACCAACTTATATGTCACACACACACTTTAACAATTTAACAAAATAAAAACATAAAAAGTCCCACAAAAAAAACACAAAATGTCATCCAAATGTTTAATGTTTAAGAACATCTAAAATGCAAAATAATTTCCAAAACACGCGTTGAAGTCATTCCAGACATCTTCAATCAAAAACTGAATTCAAAACATAAAATTTGCTACATGATTCTAGTTACTGTATAATTGGATATGCTACATGTTTATTATATTTAATAAATATAATATATATATATATTTAATAAATATAATATATATATATATATATATATATATAATAAATTCCATCGAAACCGAACGAGCGACGAGCGAGCGTACCTATGCTCATGCTCGGTTCGTTTTTAAACCGAACCGAGCTGCTCGGCTCGGTTTTAACCGAGCAAGGAATCAAACGAGCAAATTTCCGAGCTTTTTCGAACGATCGTCGAACGATCTTCGAGCGCCGAGCAGTTTGGACACCCCTACTTCAAGTACACCGTTAACCATTTGTGAAAGTTTTGATGAACACAACTTTGGGAAATCATGTTCTTTGTTGACAACCAAACGAACAATGACCTATTAATAAATGTGGCCATCCTTCATATGGTTCAAATCGCAACAAAACTTGAGCCCAAAAGAAAATATATATAGTAAACAAACTAGACAAATCTTTTAAAATATCTCTTCAACGTTTATGTATGTATCCACTGCTTTGGAAAAAAAATGTGCCACTATTGAATAATGGTTCGAAGTGAACCAACATATCACGATTGCTAAACCCTTAGCTTTTAATATTATGACTGAGAATTAAGTTTCAACACTTTACTTAATTATACATCTAAATATATTTTCAGATACAAGTATATAAATAAAACGATGGATTTTCCCAACCGATCCCCATAGTATAATTCATATTATATTCATTTGGTTTCTAAGCTCAGCTTAGTTATTTTGTGTAAACGAAGTTAAAAGATTTACCTAGAATGAAGAGAAGTCGAATCGGAGATAGTTGTAATCGGATCGTTGAGAACAATGACAACGGCGGCGGCATTTGTAGTTTGTGAGGCTGACGAGTAGAAGCTACAACCGCTACGGCGCCGGTGCTCCACTTTGACAATGAAACAAGATGAGGACGACAACAAGTATCCGTCGGTGTTTCGTGTGGGGATGTCGGAGTGAAACAGAGCACGAGGATTTACGCGCTTAGGCTGGTGGGTATGGGGTCCGTCCCCCACCCGTTGAGGACCGGCGACGGACCATACACCGCGCCGCCCCCTCCGTCAGCGTCGAGTCCGTCGGCTCTCAGACGTTTGGGACGATCCAGAAGAAGACAAAACCATTCCCATAAAGTGCTTCGAATGGTGCAACATTGATACTTGTGTGATAACTGTTATTATAAGAAAATTCTATCAATGGTAAATGATCGTCCCAATTACCTCCGAAATCAATTACACAAGCTCTAAGCATGTCTTCCATTGTCTGAATTGTCCTTTTGCTTTGTCCGTCCGTTTGTGGATGATAAGCGGTGCTTAGATTCAACTTGGTTTC
The DNA here is from genome assembly GCA_030545235.1 of Helianthus tuberosus. Taxonomy (NCBI): domain Eukaryota; kingdom Viridiplantae; phylum Streptophyta; class Magnoliopsida; order Asterales; family Asteraceae; genus Helianthus; species Helianthus tuberosus. The sequence goes on along the minus strand of CM060360.1, from coordinate 63,744,206 downwards.
CATTACTTTTTGGAAACTTGTCCAAAAATGAGAGGTAAAACGACTATCTCTGTCAGAAACAATTGATAGAGGAATTCCATGTAATGAAACTATTTCATTTACATATAATTTAGCTAACTATTCCATACCGAAAATTTCTTTCATTGGTAGGAAATGAGCTGACTTGGTTAGCCTGTCTATAATCACCCAGATTGTATCATTACCTTTTCTTGTTTTGGGTAATTTAGTAACAAAATCCATTGTTATAAATTCCCATTTCCATACAGGCATATCTAACTGTTGCAATAAACTTGAGGGATTCTGATGTTCAGCTTTAACTTGTGAACAAGTTAAACACTTTGCAACATATGCTGCTCTATCCTTTTTCATTCCTATCTACCAAAAATTCTTCCTTAAGTCCGGATGCATCTTATCACTTCCAGGATGCATCGTATACTTAGACTTATGGGCCTCTTCTAATATACGGTGGCGTAGGTTTCCTAATTTAGGTATCCACATTCTTTTCTTATGGAATCTCCAAATTCCATCAGCTGTTCCTTGTTCTAATTCTTTAATTATTCCTTTTAACTTTTCAGTATCATCCTTGATTACTGATTCTTGTGCCTTTCTAATCTGTTCATTTAAATCTACTTGCAGATTTAACTTAAGAGAACGTACTCTTTTTGGCTTTTCATGATACTTCCGACTTAAAGCATCAGCTACTACGTTTGCCTTTCCTGCATGATACTGGATATTACAATCAAACTCACTAAGTATCTCCATCCAGCGTCGTCTCATATTCAACTCCTTTTGCCCAAAAACATACCTTAAACTCTTATGGTCGGTGAATATGGTAAACTTACTACCGTATAGGTAATGTCTCCAAATTTTAAGAGCAAAAATTATAGCTCCTAACTCTAGATCATGGGTTGAATAATTCTCTTCATGATTCTTAAGTTGTCTAGAGGCGTAAGCTATAACCTTTTGACGTTGCATTAACACACATCCATAACCTAACTTAGAAGCGTCACAATAGATTACAAAATCTTCAGTTCCTTCTGGTAATGCTAGTATGGGTGCATTGGTTAGTCTTTGCTTAAGAATTTTAAAGGCTTCTTCTTGTTTTGGTCCCCATTCAAACTTAACGGATTTACAAGTTAACTTAGTTAAGGGAATGACTATTCTAGAAAAATCTTGAATAAATCTTCTATAATAACCAGCCAATCCTAAGAAACTTCTAACCTCGGTTGGTGACTCAAGGGTTTTCCATTTGGTAATTGACTCGATCTTGGTGGGATCTACATTAATTCCTTCATGATTAACTAGATGTCCAAGAAATTGTACATGTTTTAACCAAAACTCACACTTCGAAAACTTAGCATAAAACTTTTCTTTTCTTAGTAAACTTAGAAGTGCATGCAGATGCGCTGCATGATCTTTTTTTTTTCTCTTAGAATAAATAAGAATATCATCTATAAAGACAATTATAAATTTATCCAAATATGGCTTACATATTCGGTTCATCATGTCCATGAATGCAGCTGGGGCATTGGTTAAACCAATTTGTATGACAGTAAATTCAAAATGGCCATACCTTGTTCTGAAAGCGGTTTTAGGAATGTCCTCTTCCTGTACCTTTAATTGACGATATCCTAACCTTAAATCGATTTTTGAGAAAAATCATGCTCCTTGCATTTGATCGAATATGTCATCTATTCTTGGTAATGGATACCGATTCTTAATCGCGACTTTATTCAATTCACGGTAGTCAATGCACATACGCATTGATCCGTCCTTCTTTTTAACGAATAAAATCGGTGCTCCCCATGGCGATGACATTGGCTGTATGAATTCCTTCTCCAACAATTCATCTAACTATTTCTTCAGCTCTTGCATTTCTGCGGGTGCCAAACGGTAAGGTGCTTTGGCAATTGGTGCGGTTCCTAGTATTAAGTGGATTCTGAATTCAACTTCCCTGTCTGGAGGTTGCCCTGGTAGCTCTTCTGGATATACATCTGAAAACTGAGATACTACTGGAATATCCTTTAATTCTTTTCCTTTAGTGTTAGTGATTATAGAAATCAAATACACTAATGATCCTTTCCTTATATAACTTGCTGTTTTCATCATAGAGATGAATTTTGTGAATTTAGAGGTTTTATTTCCTTTAATTGTGATCTTTTCACCCCTTGGTGAATTTACTTAATTGACTTTTGATCATATAAAATACTGGCTTTATTGGTTATTAATCAATCCATTCCTAACACAACATCAAATCCTGCCAGATTCATCGGGTAAAAGTTTGCAATAAATTTCTGATTTAAAATTTCTATTCTTGCTCCCTGCAAGATTTCAGAAATCTTAATGGTTTCTCCATTTGCTGTCTCTACTAGACATTCTTGTGGAAGTTTAGTTAATGATTGATTAAGAAGTTTGCAAAATGAAGTATTAATAAAACTTTGGTTTGCACCAGAGTCAAATAATACTTTAGCAAAAACATCATTAACTAAAAACGTACCGGTGATCACATCCGGGATCATCTTTGCTTCTTCTGCAGTCAGAACAAATGCTCTAGCATTTTTAGTATTCTTGGTGTTCGTAGCTGGAGCTAGCTTTGGACAGTTAGGCCTGATATGACCTTGTTCTCCGCAGCTGTAGCATACTCTCTTGTTAGGCTTTTTCCTGAAGTTTTCCTCTTTGTGTCCAGATATTTTGCAAAAGTTACAGTATATGGAGCATCTCCCGGAATGCTTCCTTTTGCAATACTTACAGTAAGGTGCAGAGGTAGAACCTACATTTCTCCCACGATTAGAATTTCCAGAACGGAATTCTTGGGTAAGCTTCTGGGTTAGGTTCCTCCTTTGATTCTCTTCTCGTGTACGGACTAATTCATCTGTCAAGGTGTTGGCTAGTTCTACTGCTTCTTCTATGGTTTGAGGTCTAGCTGCCTTGACTACATGTCTAATCTATCCAATTAATCCCCAGATGTAACGGGAGATTAATACTGGTTCAGGTGAAGCAAAGGTTGGTACGATTCGGGCATATTCAAAGAATAATGTAGTATAACCCTTACTATCTACTCCAGTCATCCTAAGGTTTAGGAATTTATTGGCTATCTGTTCCTTTTCATTAGGAAGGCAGAATTTCCTTTCTACCATGTTTTTAAACTCCTCCCATTCCATATTGTAAGTTCTATCACTTCCCCTAGATTGGAGGATAGTGTTCCACCATTCTAGTGTTGAATTCTTAAACAGATTGGAAGCAAACATTATCTTATCCTCTTCCGCGCATTTACTTATTCTTAAGACTGCCTCAGTCTTTTCTATCCAGCGTAGAGATGCAACGGCCCCTTCATAGCCCGAAAATTCGATTGGTTTACAAGACCAGAATTCTTTATAAGAACAACCGTAGGACACGGTTCTTCTTCTTTTGGGAATGGGCACTTGAAGTACGGGTCCATTGTTCACGCTGTTTTCAGGTTCAGAGGGTCATTTACTATCATGTTTACTCTTATTTTCTGCTTCCTTAACCGTTTTGATAATATATGGCATCGCATCTATTATTCCTTGTGCCACTATATGTTGCATGGCACTGTTATCCACTTAGTTTCCATTATTGTTGTTGTTCGGGTTTTCATTATCCAGGTTATTGTTACTCTGGTTATCGTTATTCTGGTTTTCTTGGTATACTTCTTCGTCCATCTGAATTTTAAACATTTGCCAATTATTATTATCACAAAATAATTAATAATTTAGGCAATAATCACACAACACACATATTGGTCAAAAGCATCGAGCATTCCGACTTACTCTTTTCTATTATAGTATGCATCAAATACACACTAAAGCTGGAATTACAACACTACTATGCATTGTTAACCACGAAGTGGTCTATACTACAACATATATTATTATTATACATATATATATATTTTCATACAAACATATTATATATATTATATATATTATTATTATTATTATTATTATTATTCTCTCCACCATCACCTTCACTGATCTGGATTCATCTAGTAATCCATATTGCGCTTGTCGTACTTCCAGACGAGTCGCTCTCCTACCTGCCGCATACTCTCACTACTTTCTAAAATCTCTTCTCTGAAAATTCGGAGCTCTTGCACATAATCTGCACTCATTGGGGGTGCAGGTGTTGGTACTGGGTCTGGGTACTGGGGCATGGGCTCCTCCTGAGGGTCCGGATTCTCTAAGATCTCCCTTATGTATTCATCGGTATCGTAGTAGTAGGGATCTAGAGGGTCCAGACCTAGATAGGCTGCTAAGTTTGTTATGGGTTCGTCGTTTAGGTGGTAGCGTGTCACATAATCCCTATGATCATCGAACCATGAATCATAATCCGGGTCTAAGGGATTAGGGACTGGTATCCTAGGTATCTCCTCAGGGTTAAAATCATGCATTTGGACTTGGTTTTCGGGGTTGTTTTCTATCTCCATCGGCTGAGTAGGGAATAAAGGTAAGGGTTATGGGGCTACTAGTTGTTCCTGGCTTGGGTCGGCAGCTGTTGTTGCTAGGATATGAAAATTGGCTAAGCTCCTATTAAGCATATCCTGTGTATGGGCATCTGACTCTCGCTTAACGACTGCTAGGACTCTCTGCTGTTACAACTTTCGCATTCTTTTCCTACGCTCGAATGCTCCCTTACTGAACCATCCTCTCTTTTTATGAGGGAATGGCTCTTCAGACTGAGCCTTAAAGACAAACATCCCTTCTTCCTAGTCAGCTGAATACCTAGAGAGGGCAGGCTGTGAGGAAGTACCTTCACTCCTAGGTGAATCGGACAACTTACGATAAACGTCTGAGGGTCCTTGATCACTCATACTGTAAACTAACAAATAGTCAAATAAAACACAACAATAAAATACAATTATGCATGTATTTCCATAATTAATTTCCTAACAATTTGAATAATATTTCAGCGTCAGCAGAACACTTCTGTGGCTGAATCAGTGGCTTAGCTCTGATACCACCTTCTGTCGCAACCCCCGCCCCCTATCTGTATCGGGAACGGGCGGCCGCGAGACCAGTTTTGGTGGTATCATTTGTTTATCATTTTGGCAGCGGAAATTTCATCAGGACCGTAGTTAGGAAATGTTTATCAGAGTAAATACCACACTTTTATAATATTAAACATATTGGGATAAACCCCAAGTTTTCATTACAAACATTTTCATAGGGAAGATCCCTATTTTATTGAATAAAACATCTTCTTTTATTTAGGTAACTTTTATAGCCACTTTTCCAAGCCTTCAGTGCTGTCCAGCTGGCTTCTAGTTGGCTTTCATATTTTGTTACCTGAAACGCGTTTAAAAACATTTTGTCAGTGGAAAATACTGATGAGTGAATCCCAGTTTAATCAAGAAGAGTTTTATCCTTTAACAGTATTGAGAGCTATCACATTGTTTATTTCTACACAATTACTCATTCAGTATTGTCAATCCTGACTGGTGGGTCATATTACACATTGGCTAACTCGTTGTCCAATGGTAATGTGTTCCACATTTTGTATACAAAACCCCAACATACCGGCAGTAATTGAAGAACTACAAAGACTCAATCACTGCTTAATCACATTGTAAAACATTTAAGGTTTTGTAAAAACAATTTACAAAAAAGAGATTACTCACATTGCTGTTTTAGACTTCTTCTAAGGTTTCCTGGTGATTATCTATAATTTACACAATGCGCACGCATTAGTATAATAACCCTTTATATTTGCATTAACAATACCCTCCCCGAGACGGTATTCCAACGACTACGTCGGGCAGAACCTCGACAGGCGTTACGGAACCCTGGATCTATCGGGCAGCGTATCTAATACGTAACATGGGTTATGATACTTACAACGGAGCAGAACTTTGTTAATTAGGGGGGTATTATGCCCGGAAATTACTTATACTATGTAGAAATTTGTGAGAGAGAAAGAGACTGAACGATTTGTGAACTGTGCTCGCCGACTCAATTTATAGGGCTGAATTCGGACCTTGTCACGCCCCGCGTAGCAATTCTTCAGGGCTTACGCCCCCGCGTAGCAATTCTTTAGGGTGTCAAAAATTCAGGAGGGTTGTTATAATCACCATCACCACCACCGTCCACCACCCACCACCACCGTCCACCGTCCACCACCCACCACCCACCACCACCGTCCACCGTCCACCACCAGCACCACCACCGTTCGTACACCACCACCAGTTTATTTTTGAAGTCTACTTACGTTAAAAAAAACAGTTTTCTTCTTGCAGAATGCAAATGTTTGATCCACATTTTTTTAAAGATATCTGTAGATGTAGTCCATAAACTGCAGACATTTTACCTTTTAAAAAACAAACATCTTAATGTCCCTATAATTTCACCAAAGTTTATTTCTACAGAATCGGCTATCTTAATTAGCGAATTTATCCCAATAAAAAACAGGATAAATTACACTTTTCGTCCTTTATGTTTTTACTGGATTGCAACGGATAGCCTTTAACTTTAATAATTACAGTTACAATCCTTTATTTGCAAAATCCATTACACTCTACGTCCTTTAGTACTAACCGGGTTAGAATTTTCAGTTAAATTTATTTACTTAAGGGTATTTTAGTCAATTCATATTTTTATGAAGTGTAATTGCATATTCACTTTATCATCCCCAATTTTCCTAACCCTAATAAACCCACAGTACATAATCTCTCTCTCTACAGTAGCCATTGCACCACCACAGAACTGCCATAACCATCATCACCATCAAATGCCGGAAATCGTCGGAAATCTCTCTCCTTCTCTTCTCCATCTCACTTTTTTCTCCATAGCCACCACCACCACCTGAAACCCCCTCTGGCCGGCAACCACCACCTAAAACCGACGCTTTCCAGATCTGTTCCGCCGCCACCTAAACCGGAGCTCTCTCTTCTTCATCACTCTTTCTTCCGCCGCCTCCTAATTTGGCCAGATATGTGATACCTATGAACTCGTTGGCCGACCGACCACCACCAAACCCATCGCCTCCTTGTTCGTCCCTGATAAACACGGTATCATTCCTTTCTACTTTCTCTCTGATTTTCCTGCTTCAAGTTCCGTAATTGTTGCTGATTTTTGATATTTGATCTTTTTTTTAGGAAATTTGGGCGATGTTGTTCTTGGATTTGATACCCTCAAACCCTATCTGGTGAATTTTGTGTTAATTCACTGTGAATGATACTAAAAGAGCAAACTTGGAATTCACTGTGAATTTTGAATTGTTTAGGAAAGATTTTATGTATGTTGGTTTTGAGATAAAAGAACAAACAACTTATGATTTCTGATCTTGAATTCTTGATAATAGAACAAACTTGAAAATTTAGGTTGTTTTTATATTCGTAACAAGATCCATAAAGATATGTGCAAATCTAAAAAAACAATGGTGGATGGAACGATGGTAAGGGTTGGCTGGAGAAAGAGAGATATGGGTTTAGTTGTTTTAATATATTTTATTTATTAAAAATTTAAATAAAAACATGAATTGACCAAAATACCCTTAAGTGAATAAACTTAACTGAAAATTCTAACCTGGTTAGTACTAAAGGACGTAGAGTGTAACGAGTTTTACAAATAAAGGATTGTGACTGTAATTATTGAAGTTAAAGGTTATTCATTGTAATTCGATACAAACATAAACAACGAAAAGTGTAATTTACCAAAAAAAAGGGGACATAAGTGATGATATCAATTTGAAGTGGGGCACACCAACCACCATATACAATCAAACACGGCAGCCCATATAATACAACCCAGTCAAAGCTCGTATTAGCATTTTTCAAAACAGTGACATCAAAATGAATATAAATCGAAAAGGTTAAGAGAAACCCAAACTCTACGAGTGCTTAAACATAGCATATGACTAACTGTATACAAACAAATTTGACTTATATATAATCATCAATGATCAAACTCTTTCAACAACAAAGAATATGGACAGTCAATTTCTCACTCATATTCCATTCAAGCAAACTAACACATTATAATCATGAAACAAAACCAAGTCATGGCCGTAGATTAGGTAAATAATCCAATGGCTGATAACATGTTTCCCCAAGTCGCCCCTAATTGTGAGTTAAAACCTTTGGCGGGCTTGTTTCCCCCCTTCAGACAACACTTCTCCAAAACAACACTTCCCCCTTTCCCCTCCAAACCCTACCTGCGACGCACAACACTCCCCCCTCCAAACCCTACCTGCCACGCCACCAGTAGGAAGAATGCCGCCCTTCACGCTACTAGCAGCCTGTTGTGCCATCAAATTCTCAGCCTTTTGAAGCAATGTGCTGTTCAAATCGCATGCTTTCTGTGTGGTTTATGTAGGTAAGAACCCTAATCGCTTTAATCCTTAAGATTGATGTTCAAATCACAATTATTTAGTGTTGTTTGATGTTCAAATCGTACGTATTCGGTTGTTAAAATCACAATTAGAGGGGATAGTGTTGTTTGATGTTCAAATCGTATGTATTCTGTGTGTTTTAGGTTTCATGTGGCTACATGATTTATTTATCTATCTCTGTAAAAGATTATTAGATCCACAATTTTTTTATTTTTTTGTTTTTATTAGAATTATTTAATTATTATTATTATTATTATTTTGTATTTACTGCGATTTCATCGCTTGTCTGGGAAAATAATTTGGCTTTAAAGTTTAAATAGTAACAAATTGATAGAAATTGTTTATATGCCTGACATATCTGCAGAAAAGGGCAAAGTTTAAATAGTAACAAATTTAATCTATTAAATTTACAGTCAATAGCAAAATTATTTCCAAAAAGGTAAAAATTAGAAATGAAAATTATGGTAACCCCTGTTTGTGTGATTTGTAATGGAGGTAACTATGAATGTATGTTGTGATATTCAATATAGAGGATGATTGAATGGTGAAATGTTACTGTTGGGCTTTTGTTTTGTTGGGAAATAGTTTATGTTGTGATTTTGCTATGGAGAGACGATGAATGCGAGTAATTGATTATAATCATGAAATGTGAATTTACTCAAGTGCCAGACACGAGTCCTGAGATCCATGTAACAATTTTGTGGTGATAAGTGTTTTTTGGCTGAAAAGAGGTTGTTATTACTTATTATTATGTTTTTGAAGCAATGGTTGTCCATTGCATAATGAAGATTAACACAGAAAGCAAGGTTCTATGCAAGTGAATACAAGGTTGAAAAGTTTATTTATCAATCTTACTTTCACTGTTGCAGGTGGGAACAGCTGTGGTAACCCGAGATGATGGAAGGTAAACTGCTTGTAATCTTACCTTCACTTTTATATGTTAGCATTCCTACTTTTGATTAAACTGCTTGTAATCTTATTGCGGCAGAAATCAAGCAAAGCTTCAGAGGAACCTTATGTATCTTGCTGCCATTGCTGATTCTCAACCACAGGCGGCTGCCGTTCATTCCCAGGTAAATATTTAGCTCTATATGGCTTGATTAAACACACAATGTGGGTAGAATGCTATTCAAAACCTCTTAAATGATTGTATTAAAAAATAGTTTATTATTGAAGCATCTGAAGTTGTTAGTTGTGTGATTGAAATGAAATGCAGTATCCGCTTGGTGGAATGATGCAGCCAGGTGGTCACTACATGCAGCAGCACCAACAAGCTCAACAGATGTCACCACAAGCACTCATGGCTGCTCGTTCATCTATGCTCTACAGTCAGCAGCAGTACTCTTCACTGCAGCAGCAGGCTGCCATTCACAGTCAGCTAGGAATGAGCTCCGGTGGTGGTGGTAGTGGGGGAAGCAGTGGGCTTCACATGTTACATAGTGACGGCACCGTTAGTGGCAGTGGTGGGCACCTAGGCATAGGAGGGTTCCCTGACTTCTCTCGTAAGCAAGATATCGGGCTTTCTGGCCCGACTACTGAAGGTCGTGGTGGTGGCGGCGAAGGTGGCGAGACGCTTTACTTGAAATTTGCTGATGAAGGTAACTGATGTTTTTACCTGTTAAGCATCATATAATATGAAGTCTGCTATATTTAGTATGAGAAGTAGGTAAGAAGAGCAGAAATATGGAAAAATAACTGGTTAAGATGCTTATAAATGAAACGGCGTTGTCCTTGGCGTTTATGCCACACTATGCCGCACACACCACCTAGGGAACGGCGTTGTCCTTGGCGTTTATATTTGGGCTTGGGTTTTCCCCCAGCTAGGGGGCATTATGGTTGTATAGTGGAGGCTTGTGTTGTTCATATTTGAAAATTGACTTGCTATTTGCACACTAACCACTATTCTTGAGTCACAAGTTTGATGTTTGCCTGAAAGAGCTATAGATAACTGCTCGTTTATTATTTCAGCAAGCGTGCAGGTTACCTAGCTGATTTCAAAATCATTTTAGATGCCTTGCAAACATAAAGGTAAACAATGATGGGTCAAATGGGTTGGACAATTTGTAACTGTGTCTTTTTTTAAACAGTTAGATAATTATGGTAATAAATAGTTTGTTTTGTAATTATAATGAGCACATTATTTTTTTTTTTTTTGTTAAGTTTTCTTAAAATGATCCAATTTTAAAACTGGAACCCGTTCTGAAGAGCATGTGATTCATGTAGGCGGAAGACGACGATGCAGGTGGGAATCAAAATGAGGAAACGGAAGAGGAGTGCGTTTTGGAGGCAAAATTATAACCAAGGGGCATGGTCATGGTGGCAATGACTACACCCGACCTTGAGGTAATGGCTATTACCGTCGGCAAGGTCAAGAGAACCCGACCCCTTCAAGTCGCCCCAATTTTCTAAAAAGGTCAATTTTTATCTGAAAAAAGGAGGTTCGGGTTTGCTACTATACTTTTAACTAATGTTCAGCCAGATCACCAACAAGTGACACTGATCTCCTGTGTAGTCTAATATCAGCAGTGGCATTGCTTGCTCAAAATGCCCTACAAAACAAAGTTATAAGATCCCATGGAAAAAAAACTTAAGATTTTGTTTTGTTTATTGATCCCCACCTACATTACCTGGAGTCTAGACTATTAAATCTCCACCTTGTGAGTGGAACAATTCATTGCCATTCTGGTTGTTTCTAATAACTGATGAAACAACATAGGGTGCTTTTATGGCTTTCTCTGTGAAACGTGATTTTACCATCATAATTAGTATTGGCAAGGCTCCCGGATCAAGAACCTAAAATCCACACATATAATGTGACTGCATTACCAACAGTTACCAAGTTACTAAACACAAATGACCCTCCGGTTACACGAGTAAGAAACTAAGAATGAGCAAATTTGTACCTACTCTTGTACTGCAAGATTGTTTTTATGTTTAAATCACGTTGGCACCTGCCCCAACAGTAATAATGAACAAACGACCCGAACCCATTTCAAATCATTACTCAACTTGGCTAACCCACCCATTTTGGCACGTATAGTGCTGGATAAAAATCTGTTCTCTTACTCATTTACATGTACCACTTTTGGAATTTTTTATGTTTAATCACTTAACAAATTTTGTTACTCTTATTTTTGTTTATTGTGCCTTTGTAGCTATGGCCCATATATGCAACTGGCAGCACAGTGCCTATTCCCTTTTTGAGGGAAAATGTGCTTTGAAGTCAACATGTGGATAAGGTTGGGAATGCAGCTGTAGAAGCATTGCAAGAGCTGAAAAAATGAGGTAATGGGCACTTTTTTGTTTGGGCTGAGTCAGGTCGGCCTGGGTTCTCTCAAACATATTATGTTTAAAATCTTAATTTACAAATCATTAGTGTGTTTAGAATTAAGAAAAGTTTGAGATACCCCCCCCCCCCCCCCCCCCCTAAAAATTTGCATATTATCATATATCAAATATGGCCACTTACAACCCTTTGATTTGACGAGTTAGAGATATATTTATCCAACCGATTTCATTTGACCCGTTAGAGATAAAGACATAACAATTGTTTATAAGTAAATTGGTGGAAAAGTAGAATTGCCATCTCTAATAGATAATAATGTGCGTTTAACTTATAATGTACTGTTCTTTTCTTTGTATTTATTCACTGTTATTCTTCTTACTTTACGAGTTTACGGCATTATTGTTTTAAGCAATGGAATCCAGGAAGTTGTCTTTGAGTACTTCCGTGTGGAATATGCATTTCAATTGGCTTCGCTTGATATGCATAACACGTTTTAGTAATTTTTTTTCCAGATAAGCGCTCTTGCAGAATCAGTTCTTAGACTAGCAGAAATGTAAGAGCCCATTGGTCAAGTTTTGAAAAGAACAGAGGTGAGAGTGGAACATTAAGTGTATCATTAGGCTCTACTTTAAGTTACTCGTATACTTTACGAATAATTGTTAACCACACATTTACGAATAACATAATATGCAGCTCGCAGAAGGGCTCGTCTTAGAGAAGAAGTCATGTCCTTTAAGTGTTCTACTCATTGTTTTTGAGTCTCGGCCCGATGCATTAGTTCAGGTAATAATAATAATAGTAAACTCTTTTACTAGTCACAAATCTATTGTTTATGCTTTTTACAAATCTATACGCGTTTACTGGTATAAAATTTACAAACCGGTATTTAGCTTCTTTAAATGAATTTGCAGATAACTTCTTTGGCAATACGTAGCGGGAACGGCCTACTATTAAAAGAAGGTAAAGAAGCTAAACGGTCAAATGCGTTGGAAATGTTGTGCTTGGAAATATGTAGTTTGTTTGAACTTATAATCTATATCTTATTTTGTAGGATTTCCTTGATGGTTTGTTTGAAAACGAAAGTTTTTTAGAACGCCTCTCAAAATTCATGAACACTAAGAAGGCTTCAAAGAATGGCAATGAAGACAACATGGATGAGGATCAAGAATGATGAAAAAAAAGAAACTTGATGTTTATTATGTTTTATTATAGACTTATAACTTAACTAGACAAAGAAACGTGAAACGTGATGTTATTATGGCTTATTTTTGATTTGATATTGGTTTTATGTTTGGGTTAGAATTGCTGGGTATGTCTGGAAAAGATCAGTAGGTTTTGGTATTTGAAAAAACGGCAAAATAAAAAAAAAACAAAAAAAATCTAGTTTTTCCAGGAATGGACTTTTAGAGGCAACAAAAGTCGTCCCTAAATGTGTAAGCATGAGGTCGTATGCTGATGTCATCAATGAACTTTTAGGGTCGACAATTGTCGCCCCTAAAGATCCAGCACCATTATCGACAACATTGTCGTCCCCAAAGGTCAATAGTGACGAGGCATTAGGGTCGACATTTTAGCAGCGACATGTCGCCCCTAATACCTTTAGAGGCGATTTTCTATATCAATAGGGGCGACAATTGTCGCCCCTAAAGCTCTGATTTCTTGTAGTAATTATCACAATGTCTTCTCACCCATTCTAGCTTTGAAACGTTGGACGGGAGCTTCAATGGTGGTCGCCGTTAGGTGAAGAGGATGAGGCGAGAAAACCAAACGAATTGCCTCATTTTATAGCTACCCATAATGACCCATAGCCTTTTTCTTGTTTGACCCATTTTGACTTGTTCTCCATATTTCCTTATTTCATTTTTACCCATTTGAACCCACTGAAACATATACTTAATCCAATATGTCCCATAGTCTATTAGTCTTAAATAAAGTCTAAATAGACCCATAATAGTAATGCCCTCTCCAGGTAAACACAGAACAAAAAGATGTCAGCAAATCGGAACCAAATTGTCCGAATGAAATGATGTTTTCGAGCAGTTACTCAATACTCACACAACAAATCTAGAACCTGGTTGACCAATGACGACTTTCATCATCAGCACCACATTACCTCAGGAGATTTAATCAGTTTGAACTATGGTTTATTTATTCGTTAAGGTAAGGTTTGTGTCCTTTGGTAATAAAGTTAAGTGATCCCAATTTTCTGAATTTCAAGTCTGCAAATATCCATTTTGTTCGGCTTGGAGTCAAACTCATTGTTTTTTACATGAGACTCAAAATTTGTTTAATTAGAATTGCATGCTGGATACACAAACATTTTGTAATCCTCCTAAAATTATTTCTAGCAATTGTATTGTTGATTATTCTTGTAGTCAATGATCAATTATGCGAAATTATGAAGATGCTTGCAGCAGTTTAAAGGACATTTGGAAACCCATAAAGCATAGCATAATTTTAAACAGTTTAGCAATAATTGTTTAAGAACTATAGATTCAATAGGGTTGGTAAAATACTACTTAATAGCAGAAATTTCATAAGAACATACGTCAAAGAGCCACGAACAAAATGCAAACCTAAATTACAAAGTACGAAGCAGAACCAACATATGCCCATGGAAGAACTTGCATTGGATCATCAAGTCTTGTTATGTCCCTCTATAAAGGCATCATGCTTTCAACATAATACTTGATTTGATTGAACTTCACGGTTTTTGGGCATGAAAATTGATGACCCAGAGTGAACTCTAATGATTTAAAGAATCTACTCTCCATGTTATAGATTGGTACGCTCATCACGTTCCCATACACCTTGCTTGTGGAAAAGATAATCTCGTTCATATTAACTTCTAACGGGAAGAGGATAGGGCCAGCTAATTTGATCAATGACTCAGGGAATGTAATGAATTCTTGTACCCAAACACTGTTTTCATATTCATGTAGTATCCAGATATGCATTTTGTTGCTTTCCACCACTTGATTATAACAAACAACCGCTACACGACCATTGATTTTTAGGATACATGGATAATTACCTTTTAGCAACCTGTTATCCCTCATAGCGTAACGTGTGAAAAATTCATGAATAGGAGTGTTGAAGATTGAAAGCTTCTCTGTCCGCAAGTCAAACCTCAAAATGTCTAACGAGCTTGAGCTGAATATCGTTGAATGTACTACACTATTCACACAAACACTACCTCTTGTGAGTGTCAAACGATCCCGTAAACAACCAACAGGATGCTCCACAGCGATCGGAGAGATCTTTCTCCAAGAATAATTTGACAAAGAGAAAATCATAATCTCTGTTTCTATAGGTTCAAAAAATATCCTCATCATCAAAATCTTATGTTCGTTGGTGCATTCATTGAAAGCAAATGAGTAAAGCACAACTCCTTTTCCATTGAACAAAAAATCCGGATAAGAAAGTTTAAAAATTTTATGCGTGCTAGGGTTAAGAACGAAAACCTGAGCATGATCGTAATCAGAAAAGTGTTTCATGCAAGTAAACAATACTAACCCATTCAAATGTTCGGCTTCAGCGATATCAGTAGAACAAGCGTCGTCCAGTGTCTTGAGATGAGTGACGGGTCCACCGTCATGAGCAGCGGAGAGAAGGTGTCGTTTACGGGTGGAATCGTCGTAAGCAGAGATGAATAAAGCGGTACGGTGGGCAACGGAGGCGCGAGTTAGTTGGAGTTTGGTGAATGATGGATCCGAGATGCACGAGAGCCATGGTTTAGAGACGGATTTGAATCGGAGTATGGATTTAACGGGGAGTCTAGAGAGGATTTCTTCGATGATTTCACTTGGGAGTGAAATATTTGCCTTCCTGGATTGATCTTCTAGGGTTTCCATTTGCCAGGAGGTAATTTGAATGAAGGGTTTTTTGAAAATACTATATAAAGTAAACTGCGAATTCAGTTTTTTTATCAATGCTTTCAAATTTGGGGAATTAACTTGTAATAATCCCACCTTAACCTTGGTCATTAATAATCCCACATTAGAATATCCCCCTACCAGTACTACCTTTCACTTATTTTTCCTACAATGGTCTTCCGTTAAAAAAACTTAACGGAGTTAAGCTTTTTTCCAAATTACAAACAGATTTATTAGGGCTTTCGATTAGAACGACGATACGAGTCCATGGATGTAAAACTTGTCTCGAAACGGTGCTCCAAACGATGAAAATGGCGCTTAAATTCGGGT
This sequence comes from Helianthus tuberosus, assembly GCA_030545235.1. Classification (NCBI taxonomy): domain Eukaryota; kingdom Viridiplantae; phylum Streptophyta; class Magnoliopsida; order Asterales; family Asteraceae; genus Helianthus; species Helianthus tuberosus. The sequence goes on along the minus strand of CM060360.1, from coordinate 63,728,372 downwards.
GTTTAAATTTTCAATTAACCAAAATCAAGTCACTTGGAGCATCATTTCGAAGTAAGTTTTACATCAATGGACTCGTATCATTGTTCTGATCAAAAGCCCTAAAAAATCTGTTTGTAATTTAGAAAAAAGCTTAACTCCGTTAAGTTTTTTTAACGGGGGACCATTGTAGGAAAAATAGGTGAAAGGTGGGACTGGTGGGGGAATATTTTGAGGTGGGATTATTAATGGCCAAAAAGGTCAAGGTAGGATTATTATAGGCCAATATCCCTTCAAATTTTTACTATTTTTTTTGTTGGATTTAAAGTATGTGGATGTATGTTGTTTGTATCCTTATATATATATATAGGATAAGGATCATGTGGGAAGTAGTAGGCTAAATGAGAAACTTGAGAAGCATTCTGGACCACACATTTTCCCTAAGCAAAAAAATGCAAAAATAAAAAGGTGAAAAAATCCAAATTTTTTTTTTTAAATTTTTTTTTTTTGATTTATACACATGTGTATATTGTTAATCTTTTAACTATACATATATGTATATTGTCCATTATACATATATGCATATACATGTTTAAAATTGAAAAATAAGTGTTATTTAGGGTTTAGCATTAAGGTTTAGGGTTTAGCTTTATGGTTTAGGGTTTAGCTTTAGAGTTTAACATTAGGGTTTAGTATTAGGGTTTAGCAATAGTATTTAGGGTTTAGCATTAGGGTTTAGCTTTTGGGTTTAGCATTAGGGTTTAGCTTTTGGGTTTAGCTTTAACTTTTGGGTTTAGCTTTATCTTTAGGGTTTGTATTAGGGTTTAGCATTAAGGGTTTAGCTTTAGTGTTTAGTTTTAGCTTTTGGGTTTAGCATTAGGGTTTAGCTTTAGGGTTTCGAATTAGGGTTTAGCTTTAGGGTTTAGCATTAGGGTTTAGCTTTAGGGTTTAGCTTTAGGGTTTAGCTTTAGAGTTTAGGGTTTAGCATTAAGGTTTAGCTTTAGTGTTTATGGTTTAAGATTAACAATATACACATTTTTTCAATTTTAAACATGTATATACATATATGTATAATTGACAATATACATATATGTATAGTTAAAAGATTAACAATATACACATGTGTATAAATCAAAAAAAAAAAATTTTTTTTTTTAAAATAATAAAAAAAAATTTAATCCTTAAAGAAAAAGCTGCGATTTTTCAAAAAAAAAAAAAAAAAAAAAAAAAAATTTTGCATTTTTTTCACATTTTTTTTTTGCATTTTTTGCTTAAGGAAAATGTGTGGTCCAGATTGCTTCTCAAGTTTCTCAAATAGGGTGGACTTCTCTTAGGATCCCTACCCTATATATATATATATATATATATGATAAGGATCATGTGAGAAGTAGTAGGCTATTTGAGAAGCATTCTGGACCACACATTTTCTCTAAGCAAAAAAATGCAAAAAAAAAAAAATGTAAAAAAAATGCAAATTTTTTTTTTTTTTTTTTTTTTGAAAAAATCACAGCTTTTTCTTTAAGGATTTAATTTTTTATTTTTAAAAAAAAAATTTTTTTGGGATTTATACACATGTGTATATTGTTAATCTTCTAACTATACATATATGTATATTGTCAATTATACATATATGTATATACATGTTTAAAATTGAAAAATAAGTGTTATTTAGGGTTTAGCATTAGTATTTAGGGTTTAGCATTAGGGTTTAGCTTTATGGTTTAGGGTTTAGCTTTAGGGTTTAGCATTAGGGTTTAGCATTAGGGTTTAGTAATAGTATTTATGGTTTAGCATTATGGTTTAGCTTTTGGGTTTAGCATTAGGGTTTAGCTTTAACTTTTGGGTTTAGCTTTATCTTTAGGGTTTGCATTAGGGTTTAGCATTAAGGGTTTAGTTTTAGCTTTAGGGTTTAGCATTAGGGTTTAGATTTAGGGTTTAGAATTAGGGTTTCGCTTTAGGGTTTAGCATTAGGGTTTAGAATTAGGGTTTAGCTTTAGGGTTTAGGGTTTAGTATTAAGGTTTAGCTTTAGTGTTTATGGTATAAGGTTTAGGATTTATAACACATATTTTTTTAATTTTAAACATGTATATACATATATGTATAATTGACAATATACATATATGTATAGTTAAAAGATTAACAATATACACATGTGTATAAATCAAAAAAAAAAAAAAAAATTTAAAAAATAAAAAAATAAAAAATTTAATCCTAAAAGAAAAAGCAGCGATTTTCAAAAAAAAAAAAAAAAAATTGCATTTTTTCCACCTTTTTTTGCATTTTTTGCTTAGGGAAAATGTGTGGTCTAGATTGCTTCTCAAGTTTCTCAAATAGGGTGGACTTCTCTTAGGATCCCTACCCTATATATATATATACTACTTTATAAAGCATATAGGAAGGATAGAAATGGTCATTTGCCACTTTACAACCATTTGAAGCCTAATGTACAACCTTTAAAGCATGGATGTGTTGAAAACTTCTTTTGGGCGGCCAATCCTTTTTTTTCGAAAATTTTTGAATCCCCGCTCATCCCCACTTCCCAATACTCTTCCTGTCTTTTCAAAATCAAATCTCAGAGCCATTCTCTCTCAAGAAACACTACAAACTTCACGGTACCATTTTTCAAAAATTTTTGAATCCCCGCTCAAGAAACCCTTTTTCATTTTCGTTCTCTCTCCCCCTCAAAGATTTGTCAACCATCCAGATCCAAATCCAGATCTTAAAGAAACTTCCGGCAGCCCTAAAAGCATCCGCAGCTCCAAACCCACTTCCAGATTCCTCCTTTTTCTCCTCCACCGGCGCCGGAGCCTCCGTCTTCTTCTCCTCCACCGGCGGCGCTGCTCGGATGCTCACTTTTCAAACATCAGTACACAAACCATCTAGGGTTTCTTGCATCTTCAAGGTGAGTTTCTTGCATCATCAATCTTCAAGGTGGGTTTCTTCCCTAAAAACATGTTGTAATTCATCAAAGAAGATGAACCACCGCAAACCCCTTTCTATCTCTCCTCTGCAATGGTTTCTCCGACCACCGAAAACACGCGACTTTTGACTCATCTATTTAGGTTCGCTCATCTTCTGACTCTGATTTTGTTCTTGTAGCTTAATTTTTTTTTATTCCCTTGGAGTGACCTTCATAGTTGTATTTATAAATTCTAGGAGCTTATACCCAGGCAATGACGATGGAATACTGCAGGGGATGAAGGTTTAGTATCTCATTTTCTCTCTCTCTATTTCTCTTTACATAACCAGTTATGTCGAGTAAATTGTGTTCCTGTTTTCTTTTTATTTGTATCTTGCAGTGTTAGATGGCATTGGAAAGGGTCTCGACCCTCGATTTACTTATTGAAACCTTAAAATTAACATGATAATTTGTTTATTTCTAGGTATGCTCTGGAACTGCTAAGGTTTCGTGAAGCTGGTATTGAAGTTGTCATCAAGGTTTAATCTTAATTCTTAAATCACTTTTCATAATGTATGGCATTTTGTGTATGCAAGAACTAATTTCATCTTTTGACCATATTGTTTTTTGTTTCAAGACTTCAAAAAAAAGATGGGAAAGACAATCACAAGCATTTTATAACTTATTTAGACAAGCTGACAGGATTGAGAAACTTGTTGCAGTTATTGAACGATTGGTAAATATCATTTTTGTGTATCAAGTTTCCCTCATTTTCATTGTCATTCTTATAGGAGCAAGGTGATTTGAAGTTACGAGTTCGAGCATTGGAATCCGAGAGGTCGTTTCAACGTGTTGCTGCTGTTCAGAAGACAATTGGAAGTGTAAGTTTTATTTAACAAAAAATTCCTTATCATATAAATAACATAGTTTTTCTAATTGTGTATTTTTTTTTTGACAGGCGGTAGCTGCTGGAAGCGTGGTCAACCTGGCAACTATTTTGTATTTAAATTCAATGAGAGTAAGCACCAAAATTTAATTTACTAATAAATTTATTTGGCAATAGAAATAGTGGACCTTTGATGCTAAATTTCATTATGCTTTATATCTTCTTTCAGGGTCCCGCTATGATAGCGTATTCCTTTTGTGCATTTTTTGGGTTCCAAGTTCTGTTTGGCCTGTTGAAGGTTAAGAAACTCGATCAACGGGAGAAATTGATTACTGGCACAGCTTAAACAAAATGTAAGTAATATATATGTTTGATCCTTAAGTATCATGTTTTGTAGATAGATAATGATTTCTTATAAACCATTAAGCGTTATACTAAGTGCACATGACTATAACAGTAGCTAAGAAACACCCAAGATAAGAAGAGGTTGCTTTGTGAATTTGCTTATTGATTTTAAAAGTAACTGGTGTGGTTATTTGACTTATTTCTAATTATGTTTGCAGGTTAGTGGCCCTTCAGGGCAAATGACTTCTAACAAGCCGAAAGTTTGTTGTGAATGGTACGTAGTATTGTGTTCTATTTCAGTATGAAAAACTAAGCGGCCCTTAGTGGCCCTTCAGGGATGATATATTTTCAGATATTATGGAAGCTTGAACCAACATCAGAGGAAATGGGGATTGATATGATGAGGGGACATTAACTGTTTTGATAATAATTTGGTGATTGATTGATGTTTCTCAGATGGTTCCAAGAGGACGTATGTACCGTGGGCCAGCTAGGAACAAGGCTGATGCAAATATGGCAGCAGGTGGCGGCAGCGGAATGGTTCCCGTACCTTACGAGATGGCTGGCGTTGGCGGCATGCTTCCACGCGATGCCGCGGCTCCCATCCCACAACCAATGCCTATTACAGCGTTGGCTTCCGCTCTTGCTAACGCATCACCAGATCAACAGAGGACAGTATATATCTCTGTTACAAGTTTAACTTTACTATTTTGACGTTTATTTTAATTAAAATTTTTATATATCTTCAGAACGCAAGGGCTTGCCTTAGGCTTCGTGCTGCATGTGAGAAGCTAAAGAAGGTACTCAGCGCAAATGCAGATGTCAGTGAATTGCAGGCACCAACAAAAATCAGTACTTACACAGTAAGAGCTGCTCAAAGATTCAATTGTTTCACTGCATGTCTTCCTGTCTTTTGAACTATCCTCATATCCTAAATTTTTATTGGATGGTGATTTTGCACAGATTGAACCTTTTCAAGCAGCGAAAGGTGAGCGCGCTAAGGTGAAGGTTAAAGCGCGTTTGAATTTGCACGGGATTGTGTCTGTTGAACCGCTAATCCTTTTAGCTAGATGGGTTGGGCTCAAATTAACCCAGTCGGGTTGGCGGGTTGACCCATATATATTTTGTTATATATTTTACAACATGTTTAATTTGATAAATTAAATTTGGTGTATTGTGCAGATCCAACATACATGATCCGGGCTGTTCCAAGTAATGCGTATGATAGTATCTATTGCACACTTCTTACTCAAAGTGCCGTTCATGGGGCCATGGCGGGATACTCGGGTTTCACTGTGGGACCAGTGAACAGCAGACACGCGTATATTCCAATTGAGGTAAGCGCCCATACGCATACCGCATATCCAAACGCGTATATCACCCGACTCATTATTAGTTTTGATGTGCATGAATTGCGGCGTGTAACCGAGGTTACAAATGTTTTGAAGTTGATAGATAGAATGTGGGCTAGACTTCTAGCTTCGACTAATCAACCCACTTTTTTGGATGGACATGAATAGATTTGACCCGATATTCGTATGTTTCTTGTCTCCAATTGGTCCTCTGTTGAGGTGGAAAGTTGATTATTAAAGAAGCTGGCTTACATGAAGAAAAAGTTTTATTCAAACTTTGAAGGTACAACTAGCTTCCATTTGTTATGACTATTTTGTACAACTATACCACTAGAGGTGGTAAAATGAGTGGGTTGGATGACAATTTAAGATGGATAATTTTGTTAGGCGGGCCGGGTAAGGTTGACCCGTAACACTCTTTTTGTCATTTTATTAGTAGTTATTTGTGTTAAATACAATTAAAAAACTGTGTTATTATAACTATTTAGTTTATCTTTTAACAAAGAGAATTAAATGGATACTACAGAAATTATGGGCTTGGTTTAAGAAAAGAATATTGTTTTGAGTTAAATTATTTGAAAAGTGTTATACATATTAATAAGGGTTAAAGAAAAGAATATATCTTATAGTCTATACACATAAATACACATAAGTATATAAGTTTGTTTACAAGTTTGGGTAGATTTAGTTAAAAATTTGCAAAACTAGGGCTGACTAAGTTACTTGACCTGGGTTAATACTTAAAACTAAACCAAATCAAACCAAAAACCAAATTTGATATTTAGCTCCATTTTAAATCGGTTCGTTCAAACCTCATATTCAGTTACTAAAGTAAGTAAACCCATGGTTAAAAATAAAACACCCATTAAACTAACCCTGAACTATGAAAAAAATTGGTCTCTTTCAAGAGAGTATAAAACAATTAAACCCCACACTAAGTTAAGCACAACAATAAAGAAATGGTAGAGAGCTGTTTAGAGCATTACAAAGAAAGCCAAAAAGTCACTCCAACAGTTTAACAAAAGCATAAGAGTAAATTAACGTACTGCTTAGAGAAGATTACCATGAGTCATATGTAGAAATTTCATAGGCATCAGCGTAGTAATGGTCTAAGATATAGCCGTCGTTAAATAACTCACTCTCTGTTATATAAGGGCAGTCTTCAAGAGAATCCTTGGGAAGTTTAAGATATTTAATCTGTTTAGAACATTGTTTCCCTAGATAACGTTCGCCTCGAAACGGTACAAGTCCAAACGGTTCGAGTGAAAACGGTTCGGTTCGAAACGGTACGGGTCGAAACGGTTCGCGTCGAAACCCGTCTCGGCCCGAAACTCAATTCGAACTGAACCCGTTCGGATCCAAAACCCATTTCGTGCCGTAACCCGTCTCAAGCGGACCCTTGTGCCAGCTTGAAACCCATTCCAATCCGAAACCTGCCCCGTTTCTTTAAGACACTAACCCACATCGACCCTTTTCTTTAATGTTGTCAACCCGCTTTGACCCGAAAATAATAAGATGGAATTTCAAGTGACCCATTGTGACCCATTTAGTTAAAATATCTTACCCAAACCAACCCATATAAATTTAAAAACAACTCAAATTGACCCACTTGAAAGGCTTTGGGTCAAGATTGCCCCCTCTAGGTGAAATGATTTCAGTGAATTTGATTAATATTGTTTATGCATTTTTGTACAGGTTGATTGGGCACAAGTTGGCCTTAAAGCACCTGCTTCATCTGAGAAGACAATAAATCAATTTCGTGAGAACTTTGCCACTATAGAGAGGTATATTTGATGGCACATGAAGTCACTTTTATATGTCTTTTGACTCAAATAGGATATATGCAGACTCAGTTGACATTTAAGCTAAGCCCACTACTTTACTTATTCAGGTTATATTAAGAATGGCAGAAGTTAATTGAGAATCATGATTAGATTAAGCTTCTTAGCATTGCACGGCATAAGTTAAACACCACATTGAAGGTCTTGGAAATTTTGCTGCTGCACTTGAATCTCCTAAATCTTGGGTTATATGTGTTATGCTGACCGTACCCTATATAGACGACAGACTGCTCCCCTTTCAAAGTGCAACTATAGTTTTTTTTTCTCGAATTTACTTCATCTGATGGGATATAGATTGCGGGTTGTACATTGCTCATAGCATTCATTGCTAGCTAATGCAGTTTTGGCACGCGTGTTCGTTTTTTTTAAATACTATGTTTGTGACTGATATTTTCTTAATAGCATGTTTTTTATTTTTTAAAAGCCTGTAAGGCTCATGGTATACGTCACACACGGATGCTACGAATAAGAAACTTAACAAACGTATAATACAATGTATCATGAGAAAATTGATAAACTCACAGTAAACGAATACCGCATTGTAAATTGTCATCCCGCCGCATCGCGCGGGTATACGTCTAGTATATATATATATATAGGGGACCGCTAAAATGAAAACCACATCCAGTTGTAAGAACCACGAGAACCACTTTCTAACCATTAGATCAATAAGATGGATGTATGAGATTAAAAGTAGTTAATATTAATATTAAAAGTTTTTTGTCTTATTATGTTTTTAATATTTTATTGTTAAAGGGTATTTAGGTAAATTGTTTTTTTTGTCTTTTTATATACATTATTTTTAAATGTCTTTTTTGTTCCGTTCATTAATTGTTTTTTTTGTCTTAATAATTTTTTATTAAGAAACTGATTTTTTGGTTTAAAAACTTTTTTGAAATCAGATTTTTATGATAATTTTTTTAAAAATTTGTTTAAAAAACGTTTTGAAGAGCCGTTTTTTACGCCCCGTTCTTACGCCCGGCTTTTTCAGGCGTCGTTTTTTTAACGCGCCGACATTTACGTTAAAAACTCTTTGCGCCGTTTTTTTAACGTTTTAGGCGCCGTTTTTTATGTTTTACGCGCTGATTTTTACGTTTCAAGCGTCGTTTTTTTAACGCGCCGATTTTTACGGTAGGCTTTTTCAAGCGTCGTTTTTTTACACGCCGTTTTTTACGTTATTTTTTTTACGTTTTAATTACGCTTTACCGCACCGTTTTTTAACGTTTTACGTTTTTACGTATTTTTTTTTTCGTTTTAACCCGCCGTATTTTTTACGTTTTACGTTTTTACGTTTTTTACATTTTACGTTTTACGTTTTGCGTAAAACTTTTTACGTTTTTACGGGTTTTACGTTTTTACGTTTTTTACATTTTACGTTAAAATTTTTACGTTTTACGTAAAACTTTTTACGTTTTTACGAGTTTTGCGTAAAACTTTTTACGTTTAACGCACCGTTTTGTACACGTTTTTTTAACGCGTCGTTTTTTACACTTTTTACGTTTTACGTTAAAATTTTTAAACTTTTTACGTTTTATGTTAAAATTTTTAAACTTTTTACGTTTTACGTTTTACGTTAAACTTTTTACGTTTTACGTAAAACTTTTTACGTTTTACGTTAAAATTTTTACGTTTTACTTAAAACTTTTTACGTTTTATGTTTTACGTTAAATTTTTTACGTTTTACGTTTTACGTAAAACTTTTTACGTTTTACGTTAAAAAGTTTACGGTTTAACCTTTTTTTTTTTTACAAAATCTTTTTTATACAAAAACGAACGCATCTAGAAATCGTAAACTCGGGTGGTGTCTCAGATATATTGTTATCATCATCAACTAGGGGAGAAAAATAAAAAACCAACAACATCAAAACAAAGGGTATCACGAAAAAAAAACGGGGTTTGGCTCAGATTATCCGATAATCAAAAAGGCTGCAAAAGATTTGGAAGGAACCAGATTTGGAAATTCTAATTTGTTACATAACTGAAATCAATTAAGCATATAATGATTTAAATTTAATAATAGTTTATATGTACAATTACAAACCTACCCTTTATCATTTACTGATGACCAAAAATACAAATACAATGGAAAATTAGATTGGAACGGGTTAGAAATATGGACATGGGGCGGACCTATGTAGAGTGGGTCGGGGTTCCCGGATCTCAATGTTTTTAAAAAATTAGTAGATCCGTTGTGTTAAAATTCCAAAGGTCCCCATAAAATTAATTAGGTGAACACCATAACATCAAGAGTCAAGCTGATGCAGTGGTAAGCCCCTTTGTTTGGTAACAAGAAGTCACAAGTTCGAATCTTATAGTTGTGGCTTTTTGTGTTCTACTTTTTTTCCTATTCTAAATTTAAAACTTACTTCCCAAACAAACAGATATAAACATACATAAAAACAGATAATTTGGTCTATCAGTTTTTTTATTTTTTATGTTTACTTTTGGAGCTGGTCCATTATGACTTTTGATGGCTGCAAGTTTTTATTTGTGTTCCTAGCACCCTGATATTCTATTAATAAGATTTGTTGGCCTTAAAAGAAGAATTAGTTTCTTAAAACTTGAATTCTAGAGCCAATGATGTAAGGATCAAAAACTTGTATGTTATAAATTTTAACTTTAAATATTTGCAATGCTTTATTTCGTTTTGAATGACATCGTATTCTTATTGTGTGTTTTCTAATGAGTAAACAATATATATATATATATATATATATATATATATATATATATATATATATATATCTTTTGTTATGTGTTCCTCGCTCTGACCCAACCCGAACAACGATCGACCCGAAAATGTTAACGCCTGGTTGTGAAATGTTAGAACACCAAAAAAATTGGACCTCATTTGAAAAAATTCTCGGATACGCATTGAATATGGATAATAGGTGATTGTCACATAGATGTCCTTAAAAACCGTGTGGATTCCTCAAAAGCATAATGGATAATGCTAACAACAGCCTGAGCCCCTTTCGTTGTGTCACAGCCATGCCAACCTTAATGGCTACAAAATTCCTATAAATCTCCAGAAGTGACTGACTGGTCATGTCAGGAAATGATTTCTAGCTTTGTTCTCTAAAATAGTTAAGACTAGGCCTAGCAAAATAGACGTGGCGGGTCGGGTTGAGTAACATGTCATACTGGTTTCTTGTCAGAATAAGTTCAGGTCAGAACCGGTTGATTTAAAGAAAGAGTAAACTGCTAAAATGGTCTTGAGGTTTGGTCACTATTTTTATTTTAGTCCAAAACTCAAACCTTTTGAATCTGGTTCCCTATGATTTCAATTTTATTGCCATTATCAGTCAAAAGAAAAATCTGGTCAGATTTTTCAGTTAATATCCAGTTTTTTTGTCTTTTTCCTCCCTTTTAATGAAGGGCAAAATGATCTTTTGTAACAGTGACAACCGGTGCCGGAAACGTTCTCTCTTCCAGATCCGTGGAAAGAAGTTGACGTCATCTCAGTGTTGTGTCTTTTTCCGATGAAACGACGGAATTGGAGGTTTCCTCGACGAGAACGATGGTGCCGGAGCAACTATACCTAACAAGGACACCTGCTTGCCGTTCGAAACGCTTCCTTCAACAATTCCTCTAGAAAACGAAGACGCGAACGAAGACGTCGTCGATTTCTTCAACAAACAGACCTTAACTGCCACAACAGTTTATTCTACCGGCAGTTTCTGTTCAGATCTCATAGAAACGGAGGTATTCGCGGATTATCCGGCAGTTTCTCTTAAAAGGGAGAAAAAAAAAGTTGGATGTTAACAAAAATCTGACCAAATTTTACTTTTAAATAAAAATGGTAATAAAATTGAAACCACAAGGATCCAGATTCAAAAACTTTAAGTTTTGAACTAAAGTGGTCAAAGTGACCAAATCTCAGGGACCTTTTTGACAGTTTACTCTTAAAGAAAAATGGTCAATTTTGTTCAGGTCATAATAGGTTGTGACCAAAATAGGTTCGTGTTTAAATGTGTCCATTTAAGAAAAAGTGTAAACCTGCATATCAGTCAAAATCAGAACACCACTTTTGTGAAACAATCTATCCAAAATTCCTACAAAATGATAGGAATTTCATGTACCTCAAACTTTCCATTCATTTTTATCATAGTAAATTGATTTTAAGAAATTTGATGGGTTCCTTCAAATCGAAGAGTTAAAAATGAAAGTAGAAATATATTCCAAATTACGATATCAGATATCAGAACAAAAAAATAAATTTCTTGGTTTGGCCTCTTTTGTCTGCGCCGTGAAGGTCCATTTGGTGGTGTTTATTTTTCTAAAACGGGTCTGTAGCGTCTTCTGTATGCGCCGAGCAGACATTGCCATCTGCAGACTATTTGTTTTTCCGAAAATGTTTTATTAAAAAACATCTGCGCGGGGTCTTCTTGGTGCAGATTTAGCCCAACCACTTCTAAGATTTTCTAAGATATGTAGAAAGTTAAACACCACCACCCACCACTATCATCCAACACCCACCACCCACCACCGTCCATCACCACCACCACCGTCCACCACTCACCACCATCCATACCATCACCATCATCGTCCATCACCACCAGCGTCCACCACCCACCACCATCCACCACCGTCTACCACCACCCACCGCCCACCGCCCACCACCATCCACCACCACCACCACCACCACCCCCACCCACCACCACCGTCCGTACACCACCACCAGTTTATTTTTGAAGTCTACATACGTTAAAAAACAAACAATCTTCTTCTACAGATGTCTGCAGATGTAGTCCACATACTGCAGCCATTTTACCTTTTAAAAAACAAACACCTTAATCTCCCTATAATTTCACCCAAGTTTGTTTCTACAAAATCGACAATCTTAGCGAATTTATCCCAATAAAAAACGGGATATAAATGATGATATCAATTTGAAGTTTGGCACACGAACCACCATATACAAAATATTAGGGGTGTTCAAAAAACTTGTGTCTCGTAGCTCGCTCGAAACTCACTCGAAAAAAGCTCGAAGAAAGCTCGGCTCGAAATTGGCTCGGTTGTAAACGTGCCAACTCGGCTCGAAATTGCCTCGGTTGTAAACGAGCCGAGCTCGAGCTTGGCCTGGCTCGACTCGTGAGCTGGCTCGATAAGGTTGACATCCTTCATTTTTTGTCTCACACCACCTAGAAAACAAAAAACTAAGGGAGTATAAAGAAGGTAATGACAATGTACAAAATTAATTAACTATTCATACTTGCATATTTAGCCATATGGTTAAATTAAATGGCAATTATGGCCCTTATTCTATGAAGAAATTCATTTTTAAGGGGTTTTTAAGTAGTAAATTTTGTGGTTCTTTGTTAGTTCGAGCTAGATCGAGCCGAGCCGAGCCGAGCTAGCTCGAATTCTAATCGAGTCTAGTTCGAGCCTCAAATCTCAGCTCGATTTGAAATTCGAGCTCGAGCCGGGTCTAGCTCGGCTCATTTACAGTACTATATACAATCAAATACGGCAGCCCATATAATACAACCCGGTCAAAACTTGTATTAGCTTTTTTCAAAACAGTGACATCAAAATGAATATAAATCGAAAAGTTTAAGAGAAACCCAAACTCTACGAGTGCTCTATAAATGAATCCACTCAGAAAGAAGGAAGAACTCCAATGAATATTCTTAAAGATAGCATATGACTAACTGTATACAAACAAATTTGACTTATATATAAACATCAATGATCAAACTCTTTCAACAACAAAGAATATGGACAGTCAATTTCTCACTCATACTCCATTCAAGCAAACTATCATATATAATCATGAAACAAAACCAATAACACATATCACAATGTCTTCTCACCCATTCTAGCTGTGAAACGTTGGACGAGAGCTTCAATTGTGGTCGCCGTTAGGTGAAGCGGATGAGGCGAGAAAACCAAATGAATTGCCTCATTTTATTGCTACCCATAATGACCCATAGCCTTTTTTTCTGACCCATTTTGACATGTTCTCCATATTTCCTTATTTCATTTGTTACCTATTTGAACCCATTGAAACATACACTTAATCCAATATGTCCCATAGTCTATTAGTCTTAAATAAAAAGTCTAAATAAACCCATAATAGTAATGCCCTCTCCAGGTAAAACAGAAACAAAAAGATGTCAGCAAATCTGAACCAAATTGTCCGAATTAAATGATGTTTTCGAGCAGTTACTCAACACTCACACAAGAAATCTAGAACCTGGTTGACCAATGATGACTTCATCATCAGCAGATTCAGCACCACATTATTACCTCAGAAGATTTAATCAGTTTGAACTGTGGTTTATTTATTCGTTAAGGTAAGGTTTGTGTCCTTTGGTAATAAAGTTAAGTGATCCCAATTTTCAGAATTTCATGTCTACAAATATCCATATTTGTTCGGCTTGGAGTCAAACTCGTTGTCTTTTACATGAGACTCAAAATTTGTTTAATTAGAATTGCATGCTGGATACACAAACATTTTGTAATCCTCCTAAAATTATTTCTAGCAATTGTATTGTTGATAATTCTTGTAGTCAATGATCAATTATTCGAAATTATGAAGATGCTAGCAGCAGTTTAAAGGACATTTGGAAACCCATAAAGCATAGCATAAGTTTAAACAGTTTAGCAATAATTGTTTAAGAACTATAGATTCAATAGGGTTGGTAAAATACTACTTAATAGCAGAAATTTCATAAGAACATACGTCAAAGAGCCACGAACAAAATGCAAACCTAAATTACAAAGCAGAACCAACATATGCCCATGGAAGAACTTGCATTGGATCATCAAGTCTTGTTATGTTCCTCTATAAAGGCACCATGCTTTCAACATAATACTTGATTTGATTGAGCTTCATGGTTTTTGCGCACGAAAATTGATGACCCAGAGTGAACTCTAATGATTTAAAGCATCTTCTCTTCATGTTATAGATTGGTACGCTCATCACGTTCCCAGATACCTTGCTCGTGGAAAAGATGATCTCGTCCATATTAACTTCTAACGGGAAGAGGATAGGGCCAGCTAATTTGATCAATGACTCAGGGAATGTAATGAATTCTTGTACCCAAACACGAGTTTCATAGTCATATAATATCCAGATATGCATTTTGTTGCTTTCCACCACTTGATCATGACAAACAACTCCTACACGACCATTGATTTTTAGGATACATTGATTTTTAGGCACAATAGGAGTGCTGAAAACTGAAAGCTTCTCTGTCCGCAAGTCAAACCGCAAAATATTTAACGAGCTTGAGCTTAACATCGTTGAATGTACTACACTATCCACACAAACACTACCTCTTGTGAGTGTCAAATGACCCGGTAAACAACCAACAGGATGCTCCACAGCGATCGGAGAGATCCTTCTCCAAGAATAATTTGACAAAGAGAAAATCATAATCTCTGTTATTTTAGGTTCAGAAAACTTCCTCATCATCAAAATCTTATGTTCGTTGGTGCATTCATTGAAAGCAAATGAGTAACGCACACGTCCTTTTCCATTGATAAGAAAATCCGGATAAGAAAGTTTAAAAATATTATGCGTGCTAGGGTTAAGAACGAAAACCTGAGCATGATCGTAATCAGAAAAGGGTTTCATGCAAGTAAACAATACTAACCCATTCAAATTTTCGGCTTCAGTGATATCAGTAGAACAAGCGTCGTCTAGTGTCATGATATGAGTGACGGGTCCACCGTCACGAGCAGCGGAGAGAAGGTGTCGTTTACGGGTGGAATCGTCGTAAGCAGAGATGAATAAAGCGGTACGGTGGGCAGCGGAGGCGCGAGTGAGGTGGAGTTTGGTGAATGATGGATCTGAGATGCACGAGAGCCATGGTTTAGAGACGGATTTGAATCGGAGTATGGATTTCACGGGGAGTCTGGAGAGGATCTCTTCGATGATTTCACTTGGGAGTGAAATCTTTGCCTTCCTGGATCGATCTTCTAGGGTTTCCATTTGCCTGGAGTAATTCGAATGAAGGTTTTTTTGAAAATATATAAAGTAAACTGCGAATTCAGTTTTTTTTTATCTGTACTATTTTTTTTTTTGTTGGATATAAAGTACGTGGATGTGGATGTATGTTGTTTGTATTGAAATATAATAAAGATTATTGTTGATATTTTTGTGAGAAACAAAACAATAAAAGCATATGTATAAAAAATATTACAATATAAAATATAAAATTTTTACCCTTTCCTCCAACCTAATAAATGAATACAAAAATAGACACATGTTAACCACATATTTCACTTCGACTTTTTTTTCTTAATCCCTCCATCACCCTAAATAAAATGTTTTATAAGGTAAAGATTAGAAAAAAGTAACTTAGTCCTATTTTAATACTATTAATCCATTTCTTTACTCATTTGTGACATAATAAATTACTTTTACTAATTAAATTCACATAACAATTATTAATAAAAATAACAACTATAGTTTATAACATACCAACAAATTATTTTCATTTACTTTAAAGAAAATTTATAACTAAAATATACACAATAATAAAAATAATATTATTTATATACATTATAATATGTAATATAATGTAATATGTAATTACAGTCTACGAATATGTAATATAATGTAAGGGGTAAGATCAAATAAAAAGTTAATTTTCTCTAAGTAGGATGAGAAGGAATCTTAACCATTCATTTTTAAATCAATGGTTAAGATGAAAGGGTAGGAGAAAGGAGAAGTGGAAGGGTGTCTTGGGAAAATCCTATTTATTGACTTTCTCTCTCCACATGCAAGGCACATACATATTCCACCCTCATTTTTTAAACGTTCATAACTTTTTTATCCGACATTAATTTTTATAAAAATTTCACCGTAAAATCGAGCATCTTTTTATCTTTAATTTGAGTACCATATTGCTATATAAAATATGAAGACTAAAAAAACCCACTTAAATATGTTGTATTTCTATGTTTTATAATATTTTTTTGTGCTGAATTTTTGTACTACATTTTTGTGCTAAATTTTTTGTGCTGAATTTTTTTGTCTTAAATTTTTTTTCCTCAATTTTTTGTGCTAGATTTTTTTGTACTACATTTTTTTTGCTGAATTTTTTCGTGCTATTTTTTTGTTCTAGATTTTTTTGTGCTATATTTTTTTGTACTACATTTTTTTTGCTATATTTTTTGTACTAGATTTTTT
Source organism: Helianthus tuberosus (assembly GCA_030545235.1). Classification (NCBI taxonomy): domain Eukaryota; kingdom Viridiplantae; phylum Streptophyta; class Magnoliopsida; order Asterales; family Asteraceae; genus Helianthus; species Helianthus tuberosus. The sequence continues at coordinate 63,711,927 of CM060360.1, read as the reverse complement.
GTGCTAGATTTTTTTGTACTAGATTTTTTTTTGTATTTTTAAAAAATAAAAAATGTGTCACATGTCATTTTCACTTCTATTTATAAGGACCAAAATGCCCTTCACTCCTACTTATTAGGAGTGCCACATGTCATCATCACAATCCTTCTTAGGCTACTTAGGCAAAATCCACTTTTTAGTGGATCCTTCCCCTATAATGTAATACCTAATTGCCGTCTATGAACACAAAATATGCCCAACCCGATGCCTATGAAAGAGGAGTTGTGGCCTATAAAACTAAAAAGAAACTTTATCAATTTAAGGAGAAGATGTGGTTAACAATAACCCGTATTGTAAGCCAAACTCAAAACCTATTTGAAAGTTTGTTTGTTATCGGATTGCAGTCAAATCCACTTTCTTTCTTATACACGAGATTGAACAAAAAAATCTATTTGTATAATTAAAATTATCAATCTATTCACACATCCTTATTCCTTTCTGTCTATTTGCACACTTTTGATGCCTTAGACGCCTTGCAAGGCCTATACCGGACGTTTAGGCACTGAAATTAAGGGGCTCTAAGTTGGGGTGTCGGACAAAAAATTTAAGGGGTCTAGACGCCCCGTATAGGCCTAGACGGGGGCATCTTGCAGGGTGATGTTTTTTTTAGTGAAAAATTGAGTGTTTTGGTGGGTAATTTGATGTGTTTTTGGAGGGTGATGTTTGTTTGAGTGAAAAAATGGGTGTTTTGGTGGGGTAATTTGAGTTGTTTTTTAAAAAAAGTTGTATTTTTTGTATAAAAATATTTTACCGTTTTCAACATCGGCCCTTTATATTAGCTCGTTTAAATATTTTACCGTTTTCAAGATCGGCCTTATATCGTTTAAATATTATTTAACATTTTGAAAATTATATTGTTTTCGTATTATATTTCAATGTCAAGGTTTTTATTTATTACGAAATATCGATTTAAGACAAACAATTATTAAGTAACCGAAAAACTGAAAACAAACTTAAATATGACATATATAAGATTAATCGATACATCCATAACAAAATATAAACTAAAACTAAATACTAAATACCAAAATATGAACATGCAGCTGGTCTATGCCTCCAAGTCCGATTCTGAATCTAGATCTGGCTGCGGATGATGTGGTGCTCGAGGTGGTGGGAGCGGTATGACATGTAACCCCTCTTTCTCATATATCATGTTCCTCCCGAACCAACCAACCCATCAAATCCATAAGCATGTCAACGTTGGCTCGTAAACGCAGATTTGTTGCAGCTCTCGAGGCATGACCTGGAATAACATGTCATGGAAACTAAGCGCCCCGGGAGGTGGTGGTGGTGGCTATGGCATCGCTGGTCCCTCTAAATCCACTGGAGGCTCCTGCACGACCGCTGCATTATCTGGCGGAGGAGAGACTGGATCGAAGTGCTCCGGTAGGTCCTCTGGAACCCATACATGACCTTTGCGGGTTTTAAACCGCTCGCCGAGGACATCGAACCTCTTAACGAGTTTCATCCCTCACAACGTCAGAAAACCCATCCTCGGCAAACCTTGTTTAGGAACACAAGATTCAAAAGACAGTAGAAACTCTATAGGAACATGCATCAAAGAGACCAAAAAAGTGCAAACGTCAAATGCAAAGTAGGATTCAAGAACCAAAGCAAACAAGTGTAAGTGTCTGCAATCGGTACTGAAAGTCATGTTTTATTCCTTTATAAAGCCATGATGCTTTCAACAAAGCACTTGAGCTGCATTAACAAGTTGATCTTTGGGCATAGAAATTGACCAAGAGTGAACCATGATACTTTAAAACATTTGCTCTTCTTGTTTTAGATAAACATATCACTTTCCCATACACCTTGCTTGAGAAGAAGATAATCTCGTCCATATTAGCATCATCTAGTGCTTAAGGGCGATCTAATTAGATCCAAGGTTTGGGGAATGTTATGACTTCTCTAACCCAAACACGAATTTCATAGTCATGTTTTATCCAAATATGTATTCCGTTGCTTTGCACCATACAAGTCATGACAAATAACTCTGATACGACCGTTGATTTTTATGAGACGTGGTCTGTTACCGTTGTACAAAGTTTTGCCTATCCAAGTGTACCTCGTAAAGGATTCATGTTGCATAACACCATGAGGATTGAGGAGTGCAAATCATTGAAAACTTCTTTGTTCTCAGGTCAAACGTCAAAATGTCATACGATCTACGAGCCATTAAATGTAGCACACTATTGACACAAACACTACTATGGATCTTGTGGTACAAACTATCCCAACTAAAACCAACAGGAAGATCCAGGGGCGGAACTATAATGTTTTAAGGGGTTGCACGGGCTATGGATCAACCCCGTCTTTGTAGTTTTATACAAAGGATACCTCCGGATAAATACGAAGATACCTCTAGAAAAAAAAATAGGATACTTGAATTTATTAAAAATTTAAACCTACTAAAAAATTAAGTATCTGCTATGCTGTGGGAGTGTGGGGCGCTAATAAAACAACAGCATGCATTGATGTTTCAACTTTTTGAGGGGATGATTGGAGTATTGGACGAACGACAATACGACATCATCAATTCATCAACGAAGGACAACAATCTTACATTCTTGCTTACAATGATCGACTTTCAAATTCAGATTCGTTGTATTTTGGTTTTCTGATATATAATTGATAATGTTATATTACAGGGAGGGGCCTAATTATTCGCACGAGAACAATTTTTTATCATTCTCGAAGATGGCCCTGTGTTAACATAAGTGAACAAGAAGACAACATGTTTAATAATTGGATTAGTCATAATAAACCAAAACTTGTTTGTGGTTTGAAGTAGTAGGGGCATCAAAATGGACAGAGCATGCATGATGTAACTACATTCTAACTATTATGGGGGACGTCCCTTGCCCGTCGAGCTTCAGCGCCGGACCACCTCCCCACCCCCTCAGGCCCGTCACCATCTTCAACGGCTTTCTGCAGCCGGTCTCGACACCCCCCAACACACACACACATCTACATACATACATACATACATACATATATATTATATATTGAGTGTAGGTCCACTTAGAGGATCATGATTAAACCTACTTCCTTGTTTGTTAACACACTAACGAGTGCGGAATCCGCGTAAGTATGCAAACCAAAGCTAAATGGAACAAACACAAAGTAACCAAAGATTCACAACTTTGATTAAGTGAAGAGAATCAGTAACACACACAGTGTTTATAAGTTTCACACAGAACTCTCAAACTCTCTTAACTGAACTGTGAAACAAATATCTGTTTATATAGGCCCCAATACCCACTACACTACGAACCATGATAACTGGGCTACGAACAGTCATCAAGCCCGCGAAGACTAGGAGTCTTCGTGGGAATCATCAACGAACCGTTCATATCTAACGAACCTTCAAGTATTCGTGACCATTGTCAACTAACCCCATAACCCACGAACAATCAAAAGGGTCAACGAAGACTATAAGTCTTCGTCCACACCATACATGGACCACGAACCCTTAAAGTGCCACGAACACTTGCTGTTGAGTCTTCGTGGACTCCATAAAAGGATTTCAAAATATTAAAGGTGACTTTTGTTGTAACTCTACGAAAACTTCATGCAAGCATATATAAAGATCGTTTGTGAAAGCCATGTCATATTCACATATTATATAAGGTGACATTATGGTGATGTCATGGTGATGTCATCTCGTGGCTCTTCGTGCTTTGCGTGTCGAACTCTGGGGCGCACGATGCAGGAATGTCGTGACATCGGGCTTGAACCGAACCGAGTCAAACCGAACTAAGTCGAAGCGAACCAAGCTGCATCCACAAAGTGCATCAACAAACTCCCCCTTGGATGTTGCTCATGATGGTTCGATCTTCACATGTTGTCGGATCTTCAGACGTCTTCACTTGAAACAAACATGAGGTGTATCAACAAACTCCTCCTTGAATGATGCTCGTGAAGGTTTGATCTTCAATACTTCAGATCCTTTTGGTGTTGGTGAGTGGTCAGCAACAACTCGATCATCTTGATCCTCTGATTGCATTAATGTCGTGTCTTCATTCCGCAGCTTGTCATATAACACGTTCTCTTTGCCTTTAGTTGATTTGAGTGCCACATTGTCACACCCCAACCGATGGCGGAATCATCGGGGTGCGGCACTGAGCGAAACAGATTGTCAAGAGAAATTCCATAACAACTAGATTACCAGATAGTTAATATTATGTCCCATACCATAATCTACCAAGCAATCAAATTATTACAGACATAAATATCCTCAAAACAAAACATGTTTCGACAACTCAGATTTAATTAAATAAATTGTCTTTGTTTCTAAAATCTCCTACTCTGTTCCATCAAATAGCAAGCAAAGCACAACATCCTAAGCACCTGTCACATACGTTAAAATATAGGTCAATACACGGTGAGCATACAAGTTTAATAGTAATAGTAGAGTTCGAAATCGTTTACGCATAACCAGAATGTAACATGTATAATGCGAAGCTAGTAGGTTATCGACAATGAAATATGCACAGACTAGACTGCGAGTTGTAGAATGCGCAACACATATCACCACTGTGACACGTGAAGAGGTAACCTTAACAACCCCTATCCATGACAGGTGCTGAGTCCAAACAAATAGTACTATCGTTGATAAGGCGTCAGGCAACTATCACTGTGTTAACATAACATACAAGAATTCATCGAGTGACAAGTAACATGCAATAATGGTCAGCGTATAAATAGTGTTTGCGTTGTGTGTTCGATTGTGATTTAGAATATGTAACGTATGTAACACCCTAAAGTGCATAAAGCAAAAAGGGGTAGAGTATACACACAGCGATGGAAATGGATTGAAGGGAGCGCTAGTGTGATTAGCCTGAATAGTTAACGATAGCATAAGTGAAGAGCAGTGCGTAAAACGATGGAAAGTGACCAAGTGTCAAATGGTAATCCGATCGGAAGCTCACTCGATCGGATGTCAATCCATTCGGATGGTCATCCGATCGGATGGCCATTCGATTGGATTGTCATTCGTTTGGTAAGGATGTGTTTGTGTATGATGGCTTTGAAGTTTTTGTTGTAGCATTTCGAAAACAGAGAAGTATCTCTACCCTTCAGGTCGATCGATCGAATGGTCATTCGCTCGGATTACGATCCGATTAGCGAGGCTTCTCAGTTGAGAACAAGTTCACAGCAGGACAGTCACTCGATTGGATGGCAACCCAATCGGATGGCAATCCATTAGAACTGACTGAACATTGAACATGTTGAAAATTGTTATGTGTTGATCCTCAAGTGCAATCTGATCGGATTGCAGTTCGATCGGATGACAACCCGATCGGACGGCAATCCGTCCCAACGAATCCAATCGTTTTGAACTTGATTATTTTGAAAGTTTGCGGTTTGTTCGAGACGGTTTGACAACGTATTAAACAACAGAACCTAGTCGAGCCCCAAGTCGTCCGATCGAATAGGAATCACCCAATCCGATCAGTTCACTGGTTCGTGACGGTTGTTCTTTATTTAACCCGAAATCGGTTGTCTCCTTGATAGTAACCAGATCTTGAACCAACTCATCACTAAGAAAGAGTAGAAGATCAGAACAAGCTCTGGTTCTACGATTTTGAGTGCATTAAGTGTAAAAGAGTTGAAAGAAAGCTGGAAAACCATCTTTCAATCCTTTTATCTTTGAAAATGTTTAAATCTATGCAAAATCGTTGTTTATTCATGTGGAAATCCTTCAGATCCGAGTAGTTCTTGGTGGAATGAAGCCAAATCTTGAAGTTCATAAGAACTCCATGATGACGTCACCCTAGAACACCTCACATCCGGTGATTTCACGGTTAAAAGTTAAGATTCATAGGTGAAAAAGATGAAGGAGTGCGTGTGGATCATAGAAGTACAAGATTTGAGTTAAAAACTTAAAGAATCGCGAGAAATCGAGGGAAAGAAGGCGTGGAATGAGCTGGTCTAGTGAGAGGGCTGTCACATCATGAATGATGTAACAGGAGGGTATTTATAGGGTTTCCAAAAGAGGAAAGTGCATAAGTGTCGGATTGGGCACCGATCGGATGGCAATCCGATCGGATGGCCACTCGATCGGTTAGCCACTCAATCCAGGTGTCCGGCGCGTTGAGTTTTGTCGTTTCGATTCGCTTGTTGAGCGTTGCGATGCGATTCGAGTGAGTGATGCGGTAGTATTACCCAATGGTCACATAATTAACCTAACTACTATATCTAACATACAATCACTATAAATAACTTGCGTTTAGCGTTTGCGATAGAATTGCGATTGCGATTGCGATAGAATTGCGATTGCGATTGCGATTAACACCTCAACATAAACATAACATGCACAAGTAACACATAATTTCACACACACGTAAAACAATATCCAGAACACATAATTCGAGTTGCGAATGTGATAACGATTAGTGATAAGTCGATTAGCGATAAACATGCGATTAAACCTCGATTATTAATAGATACTCCACATAATACAACTAAAGCAATTAAATAAAAAGATTTGATTACAAGTCGTTAACGTACAATCAATAGTTAAGCAAGGAGTGACAGATTGCAATTAGCAATCTTTTCTTCCTTTGACTTTGATTTTGACTTGTACTTTGACTTTCCAAAAAGCGGGTTGTTACACACATATGCACATACAACAGAGCTAAACGTGTAATGAGAACAACTGCTTGGAATATAGTCAACATAAACAAATGACACACATGTGACCAACTCTCAATCAAACACCGACCGACAACAATTTGAAAGTTAAAAAAATTTGATCAATTTAGATTTTAACTTTCAAAAGTTACTAAATTTTGACCGTTTATGAAGGTGCAATTGTTTTCCGGCTTACAATCAGGTTTCAGGTGGTTAAGACTAGAGATCCAACATCAGTCAATCAAAAATAAAATAGAAATAAAATCTTTTTGCCTTTTATAAAGTTTATATTAAAACACCTCTAAAATCTTTTTGGTATTTTTGAATATTTCAAATTTAAAGACGGAAAGCAGTAAATAAATATATACAGAGATGCAAAAACTAAAAGCAGTAAATAAATATTTACAGACATTCTTTTTGCCAGTTTCGAGGGTAAGAGAATCATATTAATGTACGGTCATGTCAAAACGCTCTTGTTGTTCAGTTAGTTAATATTAAGATAAGCATCCTATAACGATTATCGGTATTGTTGTCCACTTAAGCTCAACTTATCAGATGTACTCTCGGTTAGGGGATACGTTAAGGTATGATTTATACTTACCGACCGGTGTTCATCCACTGACGACACATTCCCTTATCAAGGTATGCACAAGAGTTCATCTTACTGGTAAGTATACCATTTATCGTCTGTTTTAAACGTATATGATGTGAGATACTCACTTTTTTTTGGTGAATACAAGCCCTATTTGATAAAATCACTTATTGATGAGGAACTTGATATTCGATGCATGCAGGGCACAAGAGCAAGTCCGTGAACATGTTAGTACCATCGTACCGACAAAGAGACGAACTTGACTCCCGGATAAACTGTGATATTTTATCACTTATTGATTGGGACATGTGACTGTTTATCACTTATTGAGGTCGAATGCATCATGTATTATATACATGTTTGTATGATATTTACACGTATGTATGGTATCATGGAAGATCTAGACTTTTGTCCCCATTGTTTTCCGGTAAAAGAAACAACCATGATACCCAGATGATAAACAACATAAAGACCACGTATCTCAGAACCTCGGATCTATCAAGCGAAATTTCGGTACCAAGACCATATGCCAATGAGCGGTTCCCACATGATCTTCAGTCGATTTAGGTTTATATCACGCTGCACACTTTAAAATGCTTGTGAGCCTACTGATACATCTTATATAGAGCTGCTTATCGTTTTTCATTTTAAGGTCAAGAGGTTTCGACAGATCACTGATGTACTATCATATTCTCTTTTTCTCGCAAGGAAACTCATTTTTGTTTTTCTATTGTTTTTGTGTTTTTGAAATTTTTCGATGTTTTTGTATTTTTAAAATTTTTCAATGTTTTCGTATTTTAAAATTTTTCAATGTTTTTGTATTTTTCGTTTTTACTCCCCCTAAAATGCAAAAAGTACGAGAAATTAAGAAACACAAATAAATATTTACAAAAATGATTTTCCGATGTTGGTTTTACTTTGCCTTGACCTTAATGCCGTTTACCATTAATAGATAGTCAAATCGTGATTTGTCAAAAGCTTTGGTAAAAAGGTCGGCACGTTGGTCATCGGTGTGGATTTTCACAACGTCGATAAGTTTCTTTTCATAACAGTCTCGTATGAAATGATACTTTATCTCGATGTGTTTTGTCTTTGAGTGTTGTACAGGATTACGAGTGATCTGTAAAGCAGCTGAATTATCAACATAAATAGGAGTAGTTAGGAATTCAAAACCGTAGTCGCGCATTTGCTGTTGGATCCACAGAACTTGGGAGCAACAACTTGAGGCAACAATGTACTCAGCTTCACAGGTTGAAGTAGCTACACAGGTCTGCTTCTTACATTGCCACGTGACTAGACGATACCCCAAAAACTGACATCCCGCTGATGTTGACTTTGCATCAATTTTGCAGCCGCCATGATCAGAATCACAGAATGCAATCAAATCGAAGTTATCATCCTTAGGATACCACAGACCGGTGTCTGGACAACCCTTCAGATAATGAAAAATCCTCTTAACAGCCATCATATGAGAAACCTTTGGATTGGACTGGTAACGAGCAAGAAGACATGTTGGATACATAATATCGGGCCTTGAGTGTAACACCCCGAAAACGGGCTTGGTAATTAAACTCTGTTAATACTAAAAGACGGGTAACGTACCGTTATTAGTAAAAATAACCCGGCAAATATTTGGATTTAAATAAGAAATCCTAATATTAAATAAAAACGAATCAAAGTTTTAAGGAATTAAGTTTATAAGAGCCTGAGTTAACGGCACTTAAAATAAGACGGGTTATGACTTCCCGAACCCAGTAAGCTAACTAGGAATAATTAACCTAGTTAATAAGAGGGAATGTTACTAGAAATAAGTAGGTTATGGCCTACTTAATAACTAACCAAACTAAAGGGACTTAAGTTGCAAACAAAGGGACTTGATTTATAAAAACTAAAAATCAAACACAACACACACTTAGTGTGTGTGTGTGTGTGTGTGTGTGTGCGTACGACCAGGGACAAGAGCAAGGAGCTCAAAACCCTAGATCAACAAATTGGTCAAATTGAAGCTCGAATCAAGATCCAAATCAATGCATGAACGCGTAGAAACGATCACCAAGTCAAGGGGATCGTGAGGTATGTTGAATTTCTAACATTCGTGAAGTTGTAAAAATTTGATAATCATCCTAATCGTGAATTAGGCATGAATTAGAGAAGCTATGGCTAGATTAGTGATGTATACTTGCTTAGGAACAAAACCCTAAGTGAAAATCATGCATATGATGCTATGACTTGAATGATTTGGTGATTACCTGTATGTGTGTTAAATGGGTTTATTAACAATATGATGAACACTCGGATTAGAGTGTTAATTTGATGAATATTGATTATTATGATATAAGTTCTTGATGTAGTTCATGAACACTAGACATAGAGGTTTGATTTTGATGTAAATCTTGGTGAAAATAATTAGTTATGAACTAGTTAGTAAATATGTGAAATTATGCACATTAGGTGTTTGCTAAAATGCCTAAATGAGAACTAAAGTATTGAATTTAGAGTGAAAACGCGTATTTGAATGATATGGCAATCACGCGTGATATGAAGTGATAAGAGTTCTAAATACTATGTTGATTTAGACTTAATGTAGTAAACATGTGATTGAAAGTAGTTAACTTTAGATAAGTTAAGTTAACTAATCATGAAGCCGAATAGTAGTTTCGGTATAGAAAATAAGTGAGGTGGAATAGTCGTGATTGTTAATGACTAATTTAACCGCCTTGTAAATGTTTGACAATAGTTTGACGCGTAACAAGCTAGGTGAAAGCTTGGAAGAGGGAGCGGGTTAAACGGAGCAAGTACGGAAAGAAAAGCGTGGCGTGGATGCGAGGTAAGTGTAATTTACACACTTATGTAGAATACTCGTTTATTCGATACGTTGTAAACGTGATAATGATAATATTGGAAATATGGAAATTTGTCAAGTGTCGACTAATGTAAATCAAGGATAAAAGGATACCCATGGCGTAAGCCGAAATGGGTTGAAATTGTAAGAAAAGAGTGTAAAAGAAAAGGGGTATGGTTATAAAATCCGGGATGGGATGGATGTATGAATTGGAAATCAAAAATGATGTTTTTGATTAAATAAATAATGTTGGGCATATAGTCCAAACGGGTTGAATGGTGATGATAACACCATTTGACAATATCGACTAATGTGGTTGTCAAGTCTTATGTTAACAGGACCGATTAGCAAATCGGATAATTGCGTCACCATTGATGGTGTGATAATGAAAACAAGGTATAAATCGGGTCTACTTGTTGATCCGGGCCAGGTACGCATAATTATGTTGTAGTTAAAAGTGTTATTTTGGTCGAATAATTTGAGAGAGAGTCCTTAGTCATAAAAGGACTAAAATCGACCAAAACGCCCTTGTAGGCTAAATGGAACAAACGATCCTTAAAGGTTGTTTGGAAACGAGTTTTAAGACTAGGTAAATACTTAGAATAAGTATAGAAACTGAAAGAGGTATTATATTAGCCAAATGGCACTATTTGAGTTTTTGCCGTAAAATGATGATTTGAGATGTAAAATTTGGTTTATATTGATCACCACATTAAACCCGCCATAAACACAGTTGTGGTGGGAGATTATAGGATAAGAAATGTGGTGATGAAGTGCTAGAAGTAATCGAAAGCGATTTTAGGCTCGAAAGCGCTTAAATACCCTTAACGGGTCAAAATAAGTATACAAGCGAAAAAGGGTTTAAATTGTGTAATAAACCGGTGATTAGGATCCAATATGGTAGATAACATTTATTGAAGAAGTGTATGTGATAAAAGGATCAAATAAACACGTTTGATGATGAAATCACGAACGGGTCAAAAGTTGGTAAAAAGGGTAATAAGCCGAAGAGTTAAAAGTCTGAAATTTTATTATGTAGGATGTTGGATTTTAACTCCATATGATGGATAATTAAATTACGGACGCGTAGGAAAAAGAATCGGGTAAAACGGATCAATAACGATGAAGTTATGGCCGTTTCCGTAAAAAAGGCATAGCTGAAAATGCAGGACCCAGATCTGAACTTGCTGGAAAATCATATCTGTCGCGCCACGCGATGGATGACCAGAAACGCGTCGCGACACGCGACGATACGACGCGAGACGCGTGAGATGAGGTTGTCTCTGTCGCGACCCGCGTGAGAACCCAAAGCTGGCAAATTCATTTTTCTTGTCCGTTTTCGTATCCGGACTTGTTCTAAACTCATTTTAAGCCCGTATAACTAATCATTTCATGGTTTATGAAATGCAGGTATATCTTTGAACTCCGGATGACAATCAAGCTCAACAAAGAACCGAACACAATCAAGAATCAAGCTTCCGCATTGTTTTAGTTGCCACGTTTTAACGACGTCATAAACACATAATATTGAAATGTTAAAATGTTTTAGCTAATTCGTTTTCTCATATTTATGTGTAATCGTATAAACACGCTTTTACACGAAATATTGTATAAATTGAATAAGGGTGTTACAAGTTGTTAATCAGAGCTCAAGGTTGTTGACAAATGTGTTCGGTTCGAGGCTTGATCGCAAATCCGGTAAGTACATGTATGTTAATAGTTTAGCATGCTAAAGTGTTGTAAACAACACATAGGGCTACCGTGTGATACACGTTACCCCAATTGAAATGATTGATATAGTTGACGAAAATACGTGCATTGACGCGTATAGTAGAAAAAGCCTTGTATTAGAATATGGACGATTATTGAAGTAGATGTTACTAACTTTTGGTGAATGTTTTAATTGAAGGACACTCGCGTTTGAAGACGACGAGAGTCAAACGAATTGTGGATATGATGATGGAATGGTCCAAGATATGACAAGAAGAGCAAGCTCATTAAGGACCTAAATTGTGTAATGGTCGCGAACAAGGCTAATGGCAAGAAAAGCCCGTTAGGGAAAGCATTTATCAGTTGCACGTTTAAATTATTGCATGAATATAAACATGCAACCAATATGTAGAAATTGATAGTTGCAGATTTAGATTGAAAAACTTGGACAAACCTGAATAGAATACCTATCCAGGATATTGTTTCCAAGAGAAACAAATAGAGGCATTACTTACATAGGGTGTAATGTGAAAATTATAAAAAGGTCATGTATACCCGGTGTTGATTGCTTACTCTGGCCAAGTAAGTAGTGAACACGTGGTACCATGAACTTCTTATGATGGACACATTTATGTCCGATGTAGTAAGGGTGGGGTGAATGGGACTAACTTAAATGGTACCCAAATGAATCAAATAAGTAAGACGTTTGATGGTAAACATAAATGTAAGTCGGATGACGAAAGCATATTACGTAAGAATAACGAGCCCGAGAGAAGGGACAAGGATTAAGTAAAAAGAAAATACAGACCGACCAATAGGAATGCTAAGGCATAGGGATAAAAGCTTGACTGTCACAAGTGATGAAATTCACATGGACAAGTCAAACGAATTGAATAAAGAATAAAGGACTTGATTGAATAAAAGCGATGGATCTCACTAAGACGACCAAATAAATTAAAATAACGTCTAAAACCATATAAAAATGGTTACTTGAAAATGATTACGGTAAAGATACCCGATGAATGGGTAGGATTTGGAAAGAATGCGTAAACCAAGAGACAGGAACGCGAAAACGAAAGTCAAAAGACTCGTAATATGAGTCATGACTAAAAGACAATGAGAATTTGCAAACAGAAATGTTAATAACTACGCTCAACTATTTTAAAGTTGAACGGATCGAATAAAGAACAGAGTTTGATGTTCACAAGTGATGAAATTTCACACGAACAAGTCAAACGAGATAAATAAAGTATAAAAACTTGGTAATGCAAGTAAGCGCAAACCGAATAATGGAAGCGTGAAACATTAATGAACCTACGAGATGGCTCATAAAGGAATATATATAGGAAAAACGCAAACTAGCGAAACAAAAATGTTAAAAACATTAAAATAAAAAGAACCCGGGTAATGGGACGTAAAGAAGTACAGGTAAGAATCGGGTAACGGTAAGTGTAGGGCAAACTGACGTGTAATTGACGTTAGAAGTCAAGAAGTCGGAAAGATAATTCAAAAGAAAACAATGTAGCCTTAGACTATGGTCAAGGTCAAAAGAAATCCAAAAAGTAAAGGTGAATAACTCTAAAACATAAGAAGGGGTGCCTTAACGCCATATGCGTATATAAATGTATACACATTTGAATAAAGACTCGAATAAAAGATGATCTACGGGATCATCATAACCTACGGGGTATTAATTAGAGCAAAGGTCTACGGGGCCAAAATGACCCACGGGTCATGAATTGAAGCAAAAAGGATCATAAGGGCCTCGCCTCAAAGAGGTGAAAGCCTAAGGAAATTGCCTACGAGGTTAAGTGAAGGAACCTACGGGCCGATAGTGTGAGGTAAGGGAACTTGTTACGATTCCCCGTATAAAACTAAGATTTTAAAAGAATAAATTATGGACTGTCAATATCATGTTATGGATAATTGACAAAAGTTAAAGAAAAGATCTTAAAACTAAAACTTCGATTTTAGTAAGAAATAACGTTGTTACAAATATAAATTCTGATAGGAATTTGAATAGTAAGCATGAAAGGTTCAAGTCTTGACACTGATAGGCGCAAGACGATATATTCGAAAAGTGATATTTTCGAAAATGAAAGGTTGATACAAACTAAAGAAGATATGACACGATCACGGTTAGGAAATGTAATGTGAAGTAAAATCACATTATAACCAAGCGAGCGGTGAAAAGTAACGGGACTAATAAGTCTAGTTAGTAAGACCGGTTAAGGCCAGTAAATCAAATCAATAAAAATGGTTTGCTTGTAAGCGGTGGATTCGGTATAACTGAACCGAATAAATAAATCTGAAAACAAAAGAAATTATTGCTAAAAGTGAAATATTTCACTAAAGACCTTTAAACGGGTCAAGGTAACGGATTCACCAAGAGTTTGATAATATATAAAAGCGATGGAAATCGCTAAGTTAACTAAACTAGTAGAAATAACAGAATTACGTTATTTCAAGTTACATTATGTCGTATGAAGTACGTAGAGGTTCTGTAACCAAAAAGATATTACCATAATTTTCTGGTAATACTAACAATTGGTTAAAGTATGAATAATGCTTAATAGATTACTCAGGTCAAACGCATTGAGTTTAGAACTCAATGAACTATGTAAGCAAGGTTTCAAGGACGAAACCTCTTTAAGGGGGGTAGACTTGTAACACCCCGAAAACGGGCTTGGTAATTAAAATCTGTTAATACTAAAAGACGGGTAACGTACCGTTATTAGTAAAAATAACCTGGCAAATATTTGGATTTAAATAAGAAATCCTAATATTAAATAAAAACGAATCAAAGTTTTAAGGAATTAAGTTTATAAGAGCCTGAGTTAACGGCACTTAAAATAAGACGGGTTATGACTTCCCGAACCCAGTAAGCTAACTAGGAATAATTAACCTAGTTAATAAGAGGGAATGTTACTAGAAATAAGTAGGTTATGGCCTACTTAATAACTAACCAAACTAAAGGGACTTAAGTTGCAAACAAAGGGACTTGATTTATAAAAACTAAAAATCAAACACAACACACACTTAGTGTGTGTGTGTGTGTACGTACGACCAGGGACAAGAGCAAGGAGCTCAAAACCCTAGATCAACAAATTGGTCAAATTAAAGCTCGAATCAAGATCCAAATCAATGCATGAACGCGTAGAAACGATCACCAAGTCAAGTGGATCGTGAGGTATGTTGAATTTCTAACATTCGTGAAGTTGTAAAAATTTGATAATCATCCTAATCGCAAATTAGGCATGAATTAGAGAAGCTATGGCTAGATTAGTGATGTATACTTGCTTAGGAATGAAACCCTAAGTGAAAATCATGCATATGATGCTATGACTTGAATGATTTGGTGATTACCTTTATGTGTGTTAAATGGGTTTATTAACAATATGATGAACACTCAGATTAGAGTGTTAATTTGATGAATATTGATTGTTATGATATAAGTTCTTGATGTAGTTCATGAACACTAGACATAGAGGTTTGATTTTGATGTAACTCTTGGTGAAAATAATTAGTTATGAACTAGTTAGTAAATATGTGAAATTATGCACATTAGGTGTTTGTTAAAATGCCTAAATGAGAACTAAAGTATTGAATTTAGAGTGAAATCGCGTATTTGAATGATATGGCAATCACGCGTGATATGAAGTGATAAGAGTTCTAAATACTATGTTGATTTAGACTTAATGTAGTAAACATGTGATTGAAAGTAGTTAACTTTAGATAAGTTAAGTTAACTAATCATGAAGCCGAGTAGTAGTTTCGGCATAGAAAATAAGTGAGGTGGAATAGTCGTGATTGTTAATGACTAATTTAACCGCCTTGTAAATGTTTGACAATAGTTTGACGCGTAACAAGCTAGGTGAAAGCTTGGAAGAGGGAGCAGGTCAAACGGAGCAAGTACGGAAAGAAAAGCGTGGCGTGGATGCGAGGTAAGTGTAATTTACACACTTATGTAGAATACTCGTTTATTCGATACGTTGTAAACGTGATAATGATAATATTGGAAATATGGAAATTTGTCAAGTGTCGACTAATGTAAATCAAGGATAAAAGGATACCCATGGCGTAAGCCGAAATGGGTTGAAATTGTAAGAAAAGAGTGTAAAAGAAAAGGGGTATGGTTATAAAATCCGGGATGGGATGGATGTATGAATTGGAAATCAAAAACGATGTTTTTGATTAAATAAATAATGTTGGGCATATAGTCCAAACGGGTCGAATGGTGATGATAACACCATTTGACAATATCGACTAATGTGGTTGTCAAGTCTTATGTTAACAGGACCGATTAGCAAATCGGATAATTGCGTCACCATTGATGGTGTGATAATGAAAACAAGGTATAAATCGGGTCTACTTGTTGATCCGGGCCAGGTACGCATAATTATGTTGTAGTTAAAAGTGCTATTTTGGTCGAATAATTTGAGAGAGAGTCCTTAGTCATAAAAGGACTAAAATCGACCAAAACGCCCTTGTAGGCTAAATGGAACAAACGATCCTTAAAGGTTGTTTGGAAACAAGTTTTATGACTAGGTAAATACTTAGAATAAGTATAGAAACTGAAAGAGGTATTATATTAGCCAAATGGCACTATTTGAGTTTTTGCCGTAAAATGATGATTCGAGAGGTAAAATTTGGTTTATATTGATCACCACATTAAACCCGCCATAAAAACAGTTGTGGTGGGAGATTATAGGATAAGAAATGTGGTGATGAAGTGCTAGAAGTAATCGAAAGCGATTTTAGGCTCGAAAGCGCTTAAATACCCTTAACGGGTCAAAATAAGCATACAACCGAAAAAGGATTTAAATTGTGTAATAAACCGGTGATTAGGATCCAATATGGTAGATAACATTTATTGAAGAAGTGTATGTGATAAAAGGATCAAATAAACACGTTTGATGATGAAATCACGAACGGGTCAAAAGTTGGCAAAAAGGGTAATAAGCCGAAGAGTTAAAAGCCTGAAATTTTATTATGTAGGATGTTGGATTTTAACTCCATATGATGGAGAATTAAATTATGGACGCGTAGGAAAAAGAATCGGGTAAAACGGATCAATAACGATGAAGTTATGGCCGTTTCCGTAAAAACAGGCATAGCTGAAAATGCAGGACCCAGATCTGAACTTGCTGGAAAATCATATCTGTCGCGCCACGCGATGGATGACCAGAAACGCGTCGCGACACGTGACGATACGACGTGACACGACACGCGTGAGACGAGGGTGTCTCTGTCGCAACCCGCGTGAGAACCCAAAGCTGGCAAATTCATTTTTCTTGTCCGTTTTCGTATCCGGACTTGTTCTAAACTCATTTTAAGCCTGTATAACTAATCATTTCATGGTTTATGAAATGCAGGTATATCTTTGAACTCCGGATGACAATCAAGCTCAACAAAGAACCGAACACAATCAAGAATCAAGCTTCCACATTGTTTTAGTTGCCACGTTTAAACGATGTCATAAACACATAATATTGAAATGTTAAAATGTTTTAGCTAATTCGTTTTCTCATATTTATGTGTAATCGTATAAACACGCTTTTACACGAAATATTGTATAAATTGAATAAGGGTGTTACATTGAGGCGGTAAGATACATGAGAGATCCGATCATAGCACGATAGAGAGAAGGTTCCACATGTTCATCGGTTCCGTCAGGAGTAATTCCATGATTCTGAGCCAGAGGAGTTCCTGCAGGCTTCGAGTCTTCCATCTGAAATCGCTTTAAGATATCCCCAACGTATTTTATCTGATGAATGAAGATCCCTTTCTCAGACTGATGAACCTGCAAACCCAAAAAGAAATTCATTTCTCCCATAGCACTCATCTCGAACTTCTCTTGCATTACCCGCTTAAATTCCTTGCACATTTCATCATTTGTAGACCCGAAAATGATGTCATCCACATACACTTGAACCAGTAACAAATCCTAATTTCTTTCCTTGATGAAGAGAGTACAGTCGATCAACCCAAGCCGAAAACCATTCTACAACAGATAGGTAGACAACGTTTCATACCAAACCCTCGGAGCTTGATGAAGACCATAAAGTGCCTTGTTTAGAAGCCAAACTCTGTCAGGATGAATCGGATCTTCAAAACCAGGCGGTTGCTCAACATATACTTCTTCCTCGACCACACCATGAAGAAATGCACTTTTCACATCCATCTGATAAACAGTGAACTTCTTGTAGGACGCATAAGCCAAGAAAATCCTTATCGCCTCAAGACGTGCCACCGGTGCATAAACTTCATTATAATCAATGCCTTCTACCTGATTAAAGCCCTGGACAACCAATCTCGCTTTATTTCTCACAACGACACCTCGGTCATCCTTTTTGCACTTGTAAACCCATCGAGTACTATTCTTCTTATAGTTCGGGGGCCTGTCAACCAATTTCCACCCGCCCAATTTCTAAAACTGTTGAAGTTCTTATTGCATTGCTTCAACCCATGAATCGTCTTTCATCGCTTCTTTCCACGACTTTGGCTCAACCTGATAAACATAGCAGGCGAAAGACCAATCATTTTGTTCCCCGGATTCTCTAATTGCCGAATATAACCCAACATTCTGGTTGTTTCGAAGCTGATTACGTGTCTACACAACACTTTGGACATTTCCAATAATATTCTACCGAGGATGAGTATCATGAATTCGAGTTTCAGGAACATCGGGAACTCGAGCATTAATACCCAAATTATTGATATTCAAATCAATAACTAAATCGATGCCCGGAGACGCGTTAGATGAGGATGCATTCCCTTCAGCATTGTCTTGAACTTGTACCTGAGAAGTTGCTTCGGAAACACCTTGAACAAGAGCTTGAACATGGGCTAGAGTTGCTTCATTAGCATCATGAAACTCCTCATCTTCCGACGAAACATTATAATCCGCTGCATCTTCAAATTCCTCATTTTGAACAACATTATTAACCGAACCTGATTCTTGTCGATTAACAATAATTGGTCGTACTAATGATGAATCGACTGCTACATCACCTTCAAGCAACATTTGTGCTGCTGTAGACGCTTCATCAAAAGTTGGCAGATTAAAGGAATCAAACAGTCCATCATAATCAAACATCCAAGGAGCACCCAGAGCTCTCACACATTCAGTGTACCTTTGAACCCTAACTTCACCCCATTCCTCAATATTTTTAGTTTCCAGGTTCCACACCCTGAAATGTGGAGTAGCATACCCAAGAAAGAACCCTTCGATAGCCTTTGGACCAAACTTGCCATGAGGATCAATCATAGTGCATGGAGCGCCAAATGGTTCTAAGTAAGACACATCCGGTTTCCTTCTGTGCAACAATTCGAAACATGTGTTCCCGTGCCTTTTAATAGTAAGAACCCTGTTCAAAGTATAACAAGCAGTAGCCACAGCCCCCCCCCCCCCAAAAAAAAAAAAAAAACTGAACAGGAAGCTCCGACTCCACTAACATAGTTCTTGCCGTCTCGATAAGCGTTCTATTCTTCCTCTCAGCGACACCATTTTGTTGAGGAGTGTAACGAGAACTGTACTCCTGTAGAGTTCCCTTAGAAGCACAAAACTCGTCCATAACCTGATTCTTGAATTCCGTCCCGTTGTCACTTCTGATTCGCTTTACCCTCAAAGTATACAAATTCTCGAGTAAAGTGAGCAGATTTTTTAGGATTCCCGGAGTCTCACTCTTGTGTGCCATCATCGATACCCATGAGAATATTGAATATTCATCAGTAACTACCAAACAATAAACAACTCCAAACGTAGTCTTGTGCTTCATAGGTCCAAAAAGGTCCATATGAAGACGTTTAAGAGGCATGTTGACGGTGTTGACTTTCTTAATTGGATGGGACTTCTTCGTTTGTTTTCCTTTTCGGCACGATACACAGACGTCTTGCAAATGAAAACTCTTGACTGGAACACCATTCACAAGATTATTTCTCACCAGAAGGTTCATTTTCCTCAAGTGAATGTGACCCATACGTCTGTGCCAAGATATAGACTCCTTTTCAGTGACCTTTGAGACAAAACATGTAACTTGTGCAGACGATGTAATAGCTTGGCTCATATTAAGAATATACAGGTCATTAATTCTTGGAGCCGTCAACAGAATCCATTCTTTAGGAATCTTGAAACCGGGTTTCAGCACATAACAACCGGTATCATCAAAATGTACCGTGAACTTCTTGTCACAGATTTGCGAAACACTAAGAAGATTGTGATCAATTTGACGCACATAATTGATCTTGTCGAAACTAATAACACCGTTGGAAATCATTCCTTCTCTAGTGATGTATCTGCCTTTATCGCCAGCAAAAGCAACATAACCTCCCCTAATACTTTTCACATCGTACAGGAGCCTTAAATCGCCTGTCATGTGCCGGGATGCTCCACTGTCAACAATCCAAAGACTATTCACAATTCCTCCTGGAACACCCTACACAACACACTAAACGATCAGTTCGAGATGGGGACCCAAGCCTTAGTGGTCTTGGGTCGACCCTTATCATTAAGAAATGTGATTTCTTTTTCTTGATGATTCGGAAATGGTGTGCCTCCCCCTGAAACTGTACCAGTTTTGGGTTTCCAGGATTGTTGTCGTTTACCAGATTGATTATTATTTACAATTTTAGACACTTCTGGTTTTGATGAATTTGATGAACTTGGTCCCTTTTCAACAACATCCGGTTTTAATGCTTTTTCGATTACCTTAACATTTTTACGTCGTTTTTTTGCTTCTTGTTCCTTAACAATTCGTTTGTCTTGTTTAGGTGACACAGGACGACATTGGTAATCCTTTTCAGGAGGGGCTTTTTCAACAAACTTTGGTTTTGGTGGGTTTATACAATTTTTGATTATATGCCCAAATTCCCCACACTTAAAACATGTTCTCCTTTCAACAAATTTAGGGGATTCTGATCGATGTCCCGATGTTGAACTTGCGGGCCTTGAGGTACTAGCTTCATTATCACACCCATTTGTATGTTGAGTGTAATTGTTATCATTGTTACATTTCAAAATTTTGACTTGTTGGACAAAAGTAGTATTAGATTTGTTTTCAAAAGTCTCAATTTTGTCAGTACAGCTTGAGGCCACAAATTTAACATCCCTTCCATTTTTCTTGTTTCGAGCTCCCTTTGGTTCAAACTTAGGTTGTTGAGCTCATTTTTCCTGTTGTTTACCTTTAGGGGCGATTGGTTGTTTCTCAATTGGTAATTTTTGATTTCCGTATTGTTTTCTAACTTCAGATTTTGGAATAGGATCACACTGAGTTACTGTAACTCTCGGGATCGCCTTACCCAAAAACTTACTGGTAGAATCTTCCAAAACTCTTTCAATCATTGATGGATTAACATTTTTAATTGGGAAATCTTTGTTTGAGTAAATTTTATCATCACCAACCAAAGTATACAACACATTATCGCCCTCAAACGTAGACACAGATTTCTCCATAGACTTGATTGAACCAATCTCTTGTTTTGCAATTGATTGCACAACGGGTGCAACTGGAGTAGGAGGATCACAGAAGATATGATTCTCAGCTGGAATTTCTACTCCTTTCTTCTTATCAAGAGATTGATCCTCATAACTCGAATCTGATTCATCTGATAAATCATCTGATTCACCGTCTGATGAAACATAATCCTCAATTATTGGAGGACTTTGTTCCACAACACAAGACACATTTTCTGTCTTTTCAGATTCCTTTGATGAATCATCCAGTTTGAACCCTAAACCTGCTGCAAACTCTTCGGGATTAAGAGGTACAGATGGTTCAAACCATGGCATTTCCTCCTCATCAGGCATCTTGGTATAATTGTGTCTCAACGAAGGTGGACACGACTTATACCCAATGCACTTAACATCCCCTTTCAGCTTCTGAACCTCGATGATATGATCAAGCACATATCGGGAGTTAGAATAACTCTCCAATTTGAGCTTGATCGCATCATTCTCGCATTTGGAAATGGCTAACTCTTTCTTTAATTCTTCAATGATATTAATATAGTTATTAATACCTGTTTGCTTGTTCAAAACTGTTTTTGTTAATTCAGACACACTTTTCTTAAGAGTTTCAATAACAAATTTGAAATCTTTTTCATTGTGAGTTAAAGCCATGTTTGCCTCCTTGCATTTCGAAAGGTCAATTACCAAACCCTGATTGTGATTAGTTACTACTTCTAGCTTACGTTTCAATTCTACACAATCATTGCATACACTAGAAGTTTCTGTGTTTACCTTACTAGTCGAGGCTGCAGCAGTTACCATAAAGGCAGTCTGATAAGAAAAAGATCCATCCTCAGTGAAGAACTTTTCCATTTCCTTGGATGCGACTTCAACTTTCCCTACCAACACAGATTTCTGCCCTTTAAGCTCTTCTGCTTCTTTCAGTTCCTCAGCTTCCTTAAGTAAACTGCCAATCTCACCATCAAGAGTTTCCTTTTCTTCCGATTCTGAACCAATACTACCCGTATTGGAGCTTTCCTCATCCGAGCTACCACTGTAACCAGAACTGTCATCATCCTCAGAGAATTCCTCACTGTGAACATGCTTGATATACTTGATGATATTAGCATAACAAGCAGTTCCTCCATTTCCTTCTGTTCCCTGATTTCCCAATTGAACTGACCAGTCACATCCTTCATCTGCATGAACTACTAAGGCCCTGTTTGAATTGGAAGGCCCTAACTGGTTTGAGTTCCCCGGATTGTTAACTGCTACAATGCCCCTTTCATTGTTCCCTTGATTGGCATTGGATGAGCTTGACTGGTTTCTGAAAGGATTTTGATTTCCGTGTCAGCTCGGTCGAGTGCATTCCCGTTTGAAATGGCCCTTCTCACCACAATTGAAGCACGTGACTGCATCCTTATCAAAACCATACTTAGTATCCCTTTTGCTTTCCAAACTTGTTCTACCCGTTCTTCTCATGTAGTCCTTAGCTCTTCTCACTGCACTTGCAAACGCCCACTTAATATCCATCAATTCCATTTCCTCCCTGTCTATTTGTTGATAGTCTTCACCTATCAAATTAATGTTCCCAATTTGACTGGTGACTAATCCACAATAGGCACTCACCATTGTATTTAGAAGCTCTATATGTTCCCGATCACCTTCCACACTTACTTTGGTGAAGTTTAAGGTATCGAATCTGACATTGTTGGGGTTTGAAGATTGAGTGTTGTTGTTCCCATAAAAGGCTTGTTGAGGAGATGGTTGATAAGGTAGTTATAGGGTAGATTGTGTGAATGGAGAGGGTTGTTGTTGAGGAGGTGGTTGACAAGGTAGTTGTAGGGTAGATTGTGTGAATGAAGAGGGTTGTTGTTGAGGAGATGGTTGACAAGGTAGTTGTAGACCATAAGGATTTGTATTTGATACAAATGCGGTTTGAAGCTTCGGTTGTTGTTGACTGGTACTAACCCCTATATTAATACCTCCATAGTATATCTCGGGATTTTGTGGAACTGAAAGTCGTTTAGCCTTTCGAATTTCTTCTTCATCCTTGTTCTCGAGCTTTTGGACGAATTCATAAATGCTAACCGTATCCAAAACACCAGTATGTTTCAACAAGTCGATGAACTAACTCCACTTAGGTGGCAAAGCCTCAGCAAAACGCATAACCATTTCTTGTTGTGTAGCCTGAACCTTGTATGAGTGCATCTCACTAATCAAGTGATAATACCGAGTAGCCATCTCGTAGAGTGTTTCATTTTCCATGAACCGAAATGCTTCGAACTCCTTCTTCAACAAGTCATGACGAATCTTTCTCGTTGCAGCATTTCCTTCTCCTCTCGCTTCCAAGACGTCCCACAGGTTGTTTGTACTTGTACAATACGCAAATTGATGATAGATATCCTTATGAAATGCTTGCGTAAGGATAGCAAATGCTTTCTTCTCGAGATCGTAAGCCTTTTTATCATTTTTGCTCAATTCCGCCAAAGCTTGTGCATTGGAACCTACTTCTTCGAGAGCTTCATTGTACGTGTGATAAAGCATGTCCACAATTTGGTGTTTTGCCCTAGAACATACGTATGAAAATGATTTTTTCATGATGGATAATCGTTCATGTGATTCAATTTTGGTGGACGATTGCTGCTTCCCGTTTCACTCTCGCTTAAGAGAAGATTTTGAATGTTACTGTTTTGATTCGCGACACATGCCCATTGATGTTCGGTGATTTCCTTTTTAGGTATTAATCCTTTCACCCATTGTGAAGGATCTTGTGGTGTACTTGGGTTTTCACCCCAACTCCAAGGATTTGAACTTATTGTGAAATTTTATAAAACACAATTTAATTAAAACACAATTTAAATTAAAACACAAATTTTAAGTTTTAAAAAATAAAAAACTTTCTGTGAAAATTACAAGTCCTTGTCCACGAACACTATGTGCCACGAAGACTTGTAATGTTCACAAACAATGTTCAACGAAGACTATGTTTTCCAATTTGATTGACTAAGGCCCAATAATAAAAATAAAAAAATATTTCTTTGGACTACGAAGACTAAACTTCTACGAACACTTGATGATGAAGAATGTATGCAACAAACAATATAACCAACGAAGATTAAATTTTCCACGAAGATTAATTAATTCTTCGTTGGGAAACAAAGTCCACGAAACTAGGCCCAAGTTTAAGTTTACAAAGATGGATTGATTTACTGGGCCCAAGTTCACTATGATGTAAATGTAAAAAAAAAATAAAAAAATAAGCCCACGAAGACTCTTAGAATGATTGGATGTCTATGAACATTTAAAAGTCTACGAAGACTTGTGTTTACAAACAAAAATTAATTGTTTGTTGACTTTTAGTCCACCCAGGAAGAGTATATTGTCACCTACGAACACTATAGGTCCACGAACCCTCCTATTGGCAATGGATATCACAAGAGTAAGTAGTCCACGAAGACTAAAAGTGTCACGAACAATATTTGATTCTTCGTTGGCAAATATTACCACGAAGACTTAAACCTTCGTTGAACACAATGTCCCACGAACACTCAAATCTTCGCAGTAACACTCTTCGTGAACATAGTGGTTGGTGAGATACCCCTCACAATTTGGTGTTTTGCCCTAGAACATACGTATGAAAACGATTTTTCCATGATGGATAATCGTTCATGTGATTCAATTTTGGTGGACGATTGCTGCTTCCCGTTTCACTCTCGCTTAAGAGAAGATTTTGAATGTTACTGTTTTGATTCGCGACACATGCCCATTGATGTTCGGTGATTTCCTTTTTAGGTATTAATCCTTTCACCCATTGTGAAGGATCTTGTGGTGTACTTGGGTTTTCACCCCAACTCCAAGGATTTGAACTTATTGTGAAATTTTATAAAACACAATTTAATTAAAACACAATTTAAATTAAAACACAAATTTTAAGTTTTAAAAAATAAAAAACTTTCTGTGAAAATTACAAGTCCTTGTCCACGAACACTATGTGCCACGAAGACTTGTAATGTTCACAAACAATGTTCAACGAAGACTAATGTTTTCCAATTTGATTGACTAAGGCCCAATAAAAAAAATAAAAAAATATTTCTTTGGACTACGAAGACTAAACTTCTACGAACACTTGATGATGAAGAATGTATGCAACAAACAATATAACCAACGAAGATTAAATTTTCCACGAAGATTAATTAATTCTTCGTTGGGAAACAAAGTCCACGAAGACTAGGCCCAAGTTTAAGTTTACAAAGATGGATTGATTTACTGGGCCCAAGTTCACTATGATGTAAATGTAAAAAAAAATAATAAGCCCACGAAGACTCTTAGAATGATTGGATGTCTACGAACATTTAAAAGTCTACGAAGACTTATGTTTACAAACAAAAACTAATTGTTTGTTGACTTTTAGTCCACCCAGGAAGAATATATTGTCACCTACGAACACTATAGGTCCACGAACCCTCCTATTGGCAATGGATATCACAAGAGTAAGTAGTCCATGAAGACTAAAAGTGTCACGAACAATATTTGATTCTTCGTTGGCAAATATTACCACGAAGACTTAAACCTTCGTTGAACACAATGTCCCACGAACACTCAAATCTTCGCAGTAACACTCTTCGTGAACATAGTGGTTGGTGAGATATGTGACAACCCGCACTAAACCAGGTATCCGTACGACTTAATTAATGATTAATTACTGCTTAATTACTGTGCTTGTTTGAACTAGCTGTTGAACTGCTACTTGATATCTGATACATGTACTTACTTGCATCATACTTTACTTATCGTCACTACATTATTTACATACGGCACCTTAGTGACAAACATGATGCACAAAAAGCACAGTAGCACAATACACGGATAACCTATTGAACATGCTGATAAAGCCAGCACCAGGCAAACACTGCCTCCAAGGCCTATAAGAGCCTGAAATGTTTTGCTACACTAGTAGTGAGTGTAGGGATATAAGGGTTGTGGAACTGCGTCTCTAGGGATAAGTTACAATGACCGGATGTGCCTAAAACGTACTTTAAGTACAAAACACAGCACTTTAATAAATAATCCAGCTTCTAGCTGACTAGTAAAGTGCCAAAATATGGGGAAAATACTACTAGACACTTTCTAAAGTGTTGGAATTTAATTGTGTCACTAAAAATAACAATAACGACACTTTAAAGCTTTAGTAACGCTTTAACGGATTACTATCCAACCAAACAACCGGACTTTACCCGGAACATTAAAATATTATTATTTTCACTATTTATATCTTTCTGAGCCAGTTAGGGTCCCTGATTACCCTAACACCCGCCATAACGCATAACATACAAGTAACTAAGTCTAATACTTAACACTTAACTAACTTAACCTAGTTACCCTAACTAACCTACTTGAAATCGGACTAGGACCCCCCCCCCATTCCTAACCGGCCTAACTATGGGGGAACATGCTTAGTACTTGGTTTATTATTTAAATCACCATTGTCCCATATCTAAACAACACTAAATCCAATGGTTAATCACTCAACCTTTGCCTATAAGTTCATGTAATTGCACTAAGATCATTCACTTCACCACAACCCAAACTCAAACTCTCTCCCTCTCTTATTCACTTTCGGCCGAGACCCCCACCCACCCTCATCATACTTTCGGTTTTGGTTCTTGCTTTTCCAACACCATACAAGCATAGAAGGTCGAGTATTAGGAGTCTTGGTGCACTCGGAGTTCGAAGGACCTCTTTCTTTGGCTTTTATCCACCCGTTTTTCGTCAAGAATCTTCCCTAGCCTTGAGCTAGAGGTATAACACTTAAAACTCATTTTTGAACTTATCTAAGGTGGTTAAAAGGATTTTTGTCGGTTAAAACTCGGGATCTTATATGTTGAAGCATTAAAGTCTACTAAAAACTCTAAAAATGGTGGTTAATAACATATAAGTGGTGTAAAAGTTGTAGTATTTGAAATATGTGCTTATTTAGACCCGATCTATGTTGTGGTAGCTCGGATCACCGTTTAACCCGGTTTGGTAAGATCATGGATCTTAACATAAGCTTGTTTTGAAATAATACAAGGGTTAAAGGGTGAAACTCTACCACACAAGAAACATGAACTTGTGTAAAAGTGTTTTAACTTGTACAATAGTGTTTAAAACTAGCGGATCTACGCATCTGCAAGTGGTATTTTCAAAAGACCACATGTCAAGGAAATCATGTATTTTAAAAGAAGGATCTTACACTAACAAGCATGATTTTATAAACCACAAGTGTGTAAACACTTGTGAAATGAAAAGATCCGACGAAGAACTAGTTTTTGTCAAATGTTACTAGAAGTTGTAAAGACGGATTTCTCTAATCACAAGGTTTTTACGAGATCAAAGTTACTTTATATAAAGATCTACAAATATAATGGGATTTACACTATAGATGCGGAAAAACTACAAGTTCATGCGATTATGCGATTTACATACTTGTCGACTAGTTTGATGTGTCGGAAATTGTTTGATTGAATAAAGAAGTTGTTGAATTGATTTTTGTAAAAGAAAATGATACGCTTGAAAGCGTGGCCACCTCCAGTTACAGAGGAAACTCTGGCGAAATTTTTCTAAAAACCTAACACTTAGAATTATTTACACCACAAGTGTTAGAATTATTTTGACATAATTTCGAAATATGAATTTCGCCATGACTTTATTACTAATATTCGGAGGTGGGATTTTCACAAAATTTAACGTGATAAATATATATTGTCACAACACTGTTTATGATTATTTTGTGAAAATACATAAATATTATTTTTAGAGTAAAAATAATATTTACAAATGTTAACGAATCCAAAATAATACGAACGCTTTCACATGAGTATATAAGTTACACCGGTAAGTATATTACCACTCAGTGGTTAAAACGTAACTTACGCACTTACGGATATATATTTGAACACACATGTATTGAATCCCCCATCCTTGGGAAGGAGATTAACTACCAAGTATATACAGAACGTAAACACGAAATAGTTACCTAACTATTTCCCAAAAGATTTAACTATAAAGCTGAGGCACGGCCGTCCGTCTAATAGAATTAGCACTTGTAGGTCGTCGCACAGCTTTCTGATTTGGAGATACTTGGTAGAGACGCTTCACTGTGAGTTCATGTCCCCCTTTTCTCTAACTGTTTTCAGTTTTCTTAACTGCGGGGGTGAAATACATGCTACTTGGATTACAAATACTTTATACATGGTATGGTTAGCGTAAGGAGGTTTACTACTTAAGATCATGTGAGTGGGTAGGCGGAAACTTGAGGCCATTAATCCTCAAGGTAGGACCGAGGGACAGGAGCGGTAGATCTATCTGGGTGTAGCGAGCCCAGCCCCAGGCCCAAACAGAACGGACCTCGGGGTGACTTTGTGCCCAACGCATAAATCCGCTAGGTTTGAGTCTTCCTACTTGCACTTCACACTTCTCAATGGCTTTGCAACCCATTGACGATCTCTTTTTCCTTACACTGCTACATACCAGGGAACTTTTATACTTACAAGTGTTTTACATACTCACTTCACATGAACTCGCTCAAAATTATTGTTGATTTTTCAACTTACATGTATTTCAGGAAATTAACGAGATCTGGCACGGTATGGCATGTTTTCCGCTGCAATAGCTTCCGAGGTCATCCGGGGTTTAGGGGATGTGTCTCTTTCCTGGACAAGACACAATCCTTAAACCATGTTTATGTTATGTTATAAGTTTGTAATGTTTGTTGAACAAGGTTACGGTTATTAGGGTATGTTCCCGTTAAAACAATGGTACTGTATTTGGTTTTCAAAACTTGATGGATGATCTTGCATGTTTTTAATTCATATAGCTTGTTATGGTTAAGCTATGGTATTAAGAAGTCACACCAAAATTTACCACGCTTCCGCAAAACCAGGGTGTGACAAGATACCCCTCACAATTTGGTGTTTTGCCCTAGAACATACGTATGAAAACGATTTTTCCATGATGGATAATCGTTCATGTGATTCAATTTTGGTGGACGATTGCTGCTTCCCGTTTCACTCTCGCTTAAGAGAAGATTTTGAATGTTACTGTTTTGATTCGCGACACATGCCCATTGATGTTCGGTGATTTCCTTTTTAGGTATTAATCCTTTCACCCATTGTGAAGGATCTTGTGGTGTACTTGGGTTTTCACCCCAACTCCAAGGATTTGAACTTATTGTGAAATTTTATAAAACACAATTTAATTAAAACACAATTTAAATTAAAACACAAATTTTAAGTTTTAAAAAATAAAAAACTTTCTGTGAAAATTACAAGTCCTTGTCCACGAACACTATGTGCCACGAAGACTTGTAATGTTCACAAACAATGTTCAACGAAGACTAATGTTTTCCAATTTGATTGACTAAGGCCCAATAAAAAAAATAAAAAAATATTTCTTTGGACTACGAAGACTAAACTTCTACGAACACTTGATGATGAAGAATGTATGCAACAAACAATATAACCAACGAAGATTAAATTTTCCACGAAGATTAATTAATTCTTCGTTGGGAAACAAAGTCCACGAAGACTAGGCCCAAGTTTAAGTTTACAAAGATGGATTGATTTACTGGGCCCAAGTTCACTATGATGTAAATGTAAAAAAAAATAATAAGCCCACGAAGACTCTTAGAATGATTGGATGTCTACGAACATTTAAAAGTCTACGAAGACTTATGTTTACAAACAAAAACTAATTGTTTGTTGACTTTTAGTCCACCCAGGAAGAATATATTGTCACCTACGAACACTATAGGTCCACGAACCCTCCTATTGGCAATGGATATCACAAGAGTAAGTAGTCCACGAAGACTAAAAGTGTCACGAACAATATTTGATTCTTCGTTGGCAAATATTACCACGAAGACTTAAACCTTCGTTGAACACAATGTCCCACGAACACTCAAATCTTCGCAGTAACACTCTTCGTGAACATAGTGGTTGGTGAGATACCCCTCACAATTTGGTGTTTTGCCCTAGAACATACGTATGAAAACGATTTTTCCATGATGGATAATCGTTCATGTGATTCAATTTTGGTGGACGATTGCTGCTTCCCGTTTCACTCTCGCTTAAGAGAAGATTTTGAATGTTACTGTTTTGATTCGCGACACATGCCCATTGATGTTCGGTGATTTCCTTTTTAGGTATTAATCCTTTCACCCATTGTGAAGGATCTTGTGGTGTACTTGGGTTTTCACCCCAACTCCAAGGATTTGAACTTATTGTGAAATTTTATAAAACACAATTTAATTAAAACACAATTTAAATTAAAACACAAATTTTAAGTTTTAAAAAATAAAAAACTTTCTGTGAAAATTACAAGTCCTTGTCCACGAACACTATGTGCCACGAAGACTTGTAATGTTCACAAACAATGTTCAACGAAGACTAATGTTTTCCAATTTGATTGACTAAGGCCCAATAAAAAAAATAAAAAAATATTTCTTTGGACTACGAAGACTAAACTTCTACGAACACTTGATGATGAAGAATGTATGCAACAAACAATATAACCAACGAAGATTAAATTTTCCACAAAGATTAATTAATTCTTCGTTGGGAAACAAAGTCCACGAAGACTAGGCCCAAGTTTAAGTTTACAAAGATGGATTGATTTACTGGGCCCAAGTTCACTATGATGTAAATGTAAAAAAAAATAATAAGCCCACGAAGACTCTTAGAATGATTGGATGTCTACGAACATTTAAAAGTCTACGAAGACTTATGTTTACAAACAAAAACTAATTGTTTGTTGACTTTTAGTCCACCCAGGAAGAATATATTGTCACCTACGAACACTATAGGTCCACGAACCCTCCTATTGGCAATGGATATCACAAGAGTAAGTAGTCCACGAAGACTAAAAGTGTCACGAACAATATTTGATTCTTCGTTGGCAAATATTACCACGAAGACTTAAACCTTCGTTGAACACAATGTCCCACGAACACTCAAATCTTCGCAGTAACACTCTTCGTGAACATAGTGGTTGGTGAGATACCCCTCTTTTGGTAAGTTACTTTTTCTGTTTTCAGGAAAGACGAAAGCTGGATATCCCAAGTTTGGTTAAAAACAAACATACCAGATCTTATCTTTTTCAGCAAATCCTTTTTGGAACTTATCTCTACCATCCGGTGATTTTTCCGGTCAACCGTGTTGATACATATCATGTGGATACGGCTCGACTCGGTTCGACTTGACCACACAGAACATAACACAGTTAAATGAAGTCTGAATAGATTTCTCGGAGTGAACACACACTGTAAACACACACACACACACTGAGAGTTTATGAGAGCATCTTGTAAACATTGTATTGTAACCGTTTTCTAGATTAATACAATGGAGTGTTAATCGTGAATCTTGTGTTTTACGTGTTCGTCACTTGGTTTAACTTACCCGTTTGGATTCCGCACTTTCGGGTTTGTCGGAAAACAGGGAATAGAGGTTACTCGATCCTCCGGGTGGACCTACAATTGGTATCAGAGCGTTTGGCTCGATTCCTTGTTAAAACCAAGTGTTTTTATTAAGATTTAAAAGGTTTTTAGTTGTTTTTCTTGGTTTTTGAGTTTTTAAAGTTCACATCTTTCTGGAAAAACATTTTTAAAATCTATGAATTTCATGTTGTTTTGCTTCCAGTTCATATAAAAGCTTGTTAAAACTCTTGCATACATTTAAGATTGGGTTTTTATTGAACTTTAGTGCAAAAACTTGTGATCGGATAATTTTCAGGTGGCCGGAAAACTCATATATTCATCGGAGTTCATCAGACATTCAAAGTGTTCTTGAGTTGTTCTTATTATAAATCTGAGTTTGATCTTGGTTTGTTAAACTATTGTGTTGTTTGTGATTAAAATAAGTTAAGTTTGACAAATGTGTACAAGTATAATGATGAATTGTTGAAATTAACATGCTTCGAACTGTTTCAGTAAGGTGCTTTTGGCAAAGAAGTCTTTGTTGTCAGTAAAAGATAGGTAAGGCTTGTTTGAAAAAGGGTGCTTCGAAATCAGAGAAAAGTAAGGTGTGTTTGAAAAGGAGTCTTTTTTGTCAGAAGATAAGGTTAAAGATAAGTCTTTAATTGTTGAATAATACGTGATATCACTCACTTGTGCTTGGCGAAATCACCTTATATGTCCAGGTCAACGAAATCAGTTCATTCAACAATATCAAGCTATCAATGAAATCACAAGTCTTCTTTACTTTACTGGACGAAATCACTTCAGTCTTCTTTACTCTTCTTTACTGGACGAAATCACTTCTCTAAATTTCTGGGCCGAAAACCACATCTGGGCCGAAATCAGTTCTTGGCCCAAATCAGTTCTGGCTGAAATCACCTCCTATCGCCGAAAACACCCTCAGCCGAAATCCCTTATCAGCTTCAACTTGTTGCCGAAATCACCATACATCAAACCCTTAAGAAGCCGAAATCACTCACCTCTTCCAGCCGAAATCACTTCAAGTCAATCTCCAGCCGAAATCACCTATCCCTTCTGGCCGAAAACACTTCTCAATGAAATCTGATTGATCTTGGCCGAAATCACCCTTATCAACGAAAACACTAGTGCATGAAATCATACA
This sequence comes from Helianthus tuberosus, assembly GCA_030545235.1. Taxonomy (NCBI): domain Eukaryota; kingdom Viridiplantae; phylum Streptophyta; class Magnoliopsida; order Asterales; family Asteraceae; genus Helianthus; species Helianthus tuberosus. The sequence goes on along the minus strand of CM060360.1, from coordinate 63,679,042 downwards.
TTCAGTCAACGAAATCACCTGGTCAATAATATCAAGCTGGAACAACTTTCTGGACGAAATCCCCTCCTATTTTCGTCATAAACAGTTCAGCAACAATCCTATTTTCGTCATAAACAGTTCAGCGACGAAATCAACTAATTCTGGACGAAATCACTTTTCCTGACGAAATCAGAAGTGTCAGTAAAACATTTCAGCAACGAAATCACTTTTCCTGACGAAATCAGAAGTGTCAGTAAAACATTTCAGCAACGAAATCACCATTTCAGCAACGAAATCACCATTTCAGCGACAAAATCAAACATATCAGCGACGAAAACCCCTATTTTCATCACATACTTGTGTTATTTTTGTGTTATTTTTAAACAGAAGACTTGTAAAACATTTTTAACTGTTTAATTTGTTTGATTTAATCAGGTTTTTCATCAACATACATCAAAATGAATTGGTGGGGTAATCCGTCACGTTTATCGCCTTCATGGGCCGAAAATCCCGCACCCACTTCTGCAATACCAGTGCAACAAAATACTGATATGTATTATGGAACTCCTACCACTTCTGCAATACCAGTGCGACATAATACTGATATGTATTATGGAACTCCTAGCACTTCTGCAAGACCTTCTTTACACGCTCCACTTCAAACGGCGTTTGTCACAAGCACAGATTTATATGGCAATCCGATACAAGTTCCTGTAAAGCCAGCTCCAACCACAGACTTGTATGGAAATCCATTACCACCAGTTGCTTCACAGTGCCATCGTTCTACGGTAGCACCATCATCTCTTGATCCAAGGAACTGTAGTCAAACAAAAACGGCGTTTTATGCTAAAGTTGTCAAAGATGCCAGCAATGGAGAATCATCGGGAAACAATGACAGTTCTGAACATGACAATAGTTCAGTTGAAGATGTTACAACTTCAAGCTCAAGTTCAAGTGAGGATGGATCTGAATGTGAATCATCAAGGGAGGTTATTGATTCTGATGCAGATAGGTCAACATCTGAGAGTGATTCCCATCAGGTATGTGTCGATGAACCAACTGTTGTTAATTGTGATAATTGTGCTAGCTTAAGTGTTAAATGTGCTGATTTGGATGCTAATATGTCTGAGTTGCAAAACAAACATGATGCTTTAAATGCTAAATTGTTTGACTTGCAAAACAAACATGTTTCATTAGATACTAAGTGGTGTGATTTGCAAAACAAACATGAGGATTTGCAAAACAAATTTGAAGTGACAAATATGCACAATCAAAAGTTGATAGTGGATATTTCAAAATGCAAAGAGGCTAACATGTTTTATGAAAACCATGAAAAGGAATTTAAAACGATGATTGAAACTTTAAGAAAAGATAAAACCGAACTGACAAAAATGGTTTCAAGAAAACAAACTGACATAAACCTTTATATCAATCGTCTTGAAAGCATGCAAAAAGAGTTAGCCTGCACAAAGTGTGAATGTGAGGCGATCCGGCTTAAACTAGATAGTCATTCTAACTCTAGATATGTGCTGGATCACATCATTGGCACACAAAAAGAGAAAAAGGATGTCACGTGCATTGGATATAAGAAATGTCCACCACCTGTTAGACAAAATTATGATGCACTGCTTGATGAGGAGTATAGAACTCATTATGAAGAATCTGTTCCTTTAGACATTGAGGAATTTGCAACGGGACTTGGATATAAACCGGAAGTATCATCAGATTCGGATGTGTCAGCAGATACTTTTGTAACTGCTGAACAAAATCAGGATCCTCCAATCATTGTTGAGGATACTGATTCTTCAGATGATGAATCTAATGATACTGACTCAGCATAGTCAAATGCGGTAATCAAAGAAGAGGACATACCTCTCGAGAATCATATTCTATGTGATCCTCCCGCAAAACCTGCTACGACTGTTCTGATCGAGTCCACGTCTACTTCCTCACAAGAGTCTGAGAGTGTGAATTTGCTGTACACTCTTGTTGGTGATGATAAAATCTACTCTGACAAAGATTTTCCTATTAAGAATGTTAATCAATCTTTAATTAGTAAAATTTTTGAAGATTCAACAAGTAAGTTCTTGGGAAAGACAGGATCACACGTTGTGGTAACACAGTGTCCTCCGATTCCAAGAGCTGAAATTCGCAAACAAAATGGCAATAAAAAATTACCAACTGAGAAAGTTCAGCAAAATCGCACCAAACCAAAGGGTAAATCACCGACTCAAGGTCAAAAGAAACAGACTCAGAAAAAGGACAAGAAGATAAACTTTGTGAAATCAAAGGGAACGGATAAAATTGACACATTTGAAAACACATCTAATCTAGATTTTGTTAAACAAGTTAAAATTTTGAAAAGAAACAGTCAAAACAACTACACACAACACACAAACGGTTGTGATGTAGGACCAAGTACCTCAAGATCACGAAGTTCATCATCAAGCTCCTACAGTTATGATACTCCGAGGTTTGTTGAGCGGAGATCATGCTTTGAATGTGGTGAGTATGGGCACATTGTCAGAAATTGTCCATATCTCACGAAAGGAAAGGCAAAGGTTGATGCCCCCCGTGGTAACAAATACCATAAAAGATCTATTTCACCAAAACAGGACCCCCGTCTTGTTAAACAACAGGAAGTGAAACAGATAAAGAAACAACGGAAAAATGTTGAAAAGCTTTTAAAACAGGAGGTTGTCCAAACAAAACTGTTTCAGGGGGAGCTACATCAATTCCGAATCATCGGGAAATGGATGTCACAATCCTCGATGATGACGGACGACCCAAGTCTGTGAAGGCTTGGGTCCCCCTCTCCAACTAATCTTTGAATGAGTGTGTAGGATGTTCCAGGAGGAACTATTGATAGTCTTAGGATTGTTGATAGTGGAGCGTCCATGCACAAGATCGGTGACATAAGGCTCCGAAACATTGTTACACCTAGGAGAATATTGTTGCCATTGATGGAGAGGAAAAAGGAATGAAGTTGAAAAATTCGACCAGATGAAATATGTGCCAAAAATTTGGTTGTTATGGTTTTTGATCGGGTCCTCAGGAAAGATTCCAATGAAAAGTACGGGACTGCAGCACGTCTGAAGCTTTTTGAAGATTCATGGATTTTTCTTCCACAAGAAGTTCAAAGTCCACAAGATGAACGTGTAGGGTACTTTTCTCCACGGTGTGTTTGAAGAAAATGTGTTTGTTGAACAAACCAACCGGGTGTGCGGATGCCTTGGCGTGGATTGAACAACCGCACACTACTTCTCAAAGAGAAAGATAAATACCTTCGCTGGTGCAATGTGGAAGACCAGCCGGACCCAAAGGTTTCTGATCTTGTTGCTGTGAAGAGTTTTCTCGGGTTAATTGAAGTAGCTGCAAAGAATCGACTTTGAAATCCACATCGGGTGGATATCCAGTTTGGGAGAGCGCTCAGATTCCTTGCAATGCACGAAGCAGTTGCAGGATACGGTTTCAAATTTCTAATCTCTCCTATCCTTGTCAATATTTAAGCTGCTTTATAAATTGTTATCCTCTCGTAGCACTCTTTGACCTGACACATTGAACTCGAATATCACCTCACACGTGATTGTTTCTCTATGAAACTCGTCAATGTTGTCATGGTCCTCACCGCTTACCGACATGCCAACTGATTTTTCCAAAATTCGAGAAATCAATTCTGATTAAAATTAATTTTGGGAAACGGCATTGAGGTACAACATGAGTAAACCGACATCCGGAAATCCTTTTTGTAAATATCTTTGTGTCTTTTAAATTTATCATAGTTTGTTGATTTTAGGGGGAGTAAATCCAAATTTGAAAATTCAAAAACATCGAAAAATTTCAAAACCCAAAAACATTGGAAAAACAAAAATGAGTTTCCTGGCGAGCAAAAGAGAAAATGATTGTACATCAGTGGTCTGTTGAAACCTTTTTAAACTGAAATGCAAAATGAAAAATGTTAAGCAACTCTATATAAGATGTATCGGTAGGCTCACAATCATCTTAAAGTGTGCAGGGTGATATAAACTTAAATCGACTGAAGACCAGGTGGGAACCGCACATTGGCATATGGTCTTAGTACCGAAATTTCGTTTGAGAGATTGCCGAGGTTCTGAGATATTCGGTCTTTATGCTGTCTTATCATCTGGGTATCATGGTTGTTTCTTTTACCGTAAAAATAACGGAGACGAAGTCTAGATCTTCCATGATACTATACATACGTGTACATACTGCATACGACCTCAATAAGTGATCAACAATCACATGTCCACAAAATAAGTGATAATATATCACATTCATCCGGGAGTCAAGTTCGTCTCTTTGCTGTACGAAAGTACTGACCTGTTCACGGACTTGCTCCTGTGCCCTCATGCATCTGAAAATCAAGTTCCTCATCAATAAGTGATTCTATCACATAGGGCTTGTTTTCAATCAAAATAAGTGAGTTTCTCACATGTTCATATACGTCAAAACAGATGATAAATGGTATACTCACCAGTAAGATGAACTCTCGTGCATACCTTGATACGGGAATGTGTCGTGATGTGGATGAACACCGGTCGGTAAGTATAAATCATACCTTAACGTATCCCCTCGCCATGATTACATATGATAAGTTGAGCTTATGTGGATAACAATACCGATAATCGTTATAGGTTGTTTATCTAATTGTTAACAAAAAGAACAACAAGAGCGTTTTGGCATGACCGTACACTGATATGATTCTCTTACCCTCGAAACTCGCAAAAAGTATGTTTGTATATATTTACTTTTCTTAGTTTCTGCAACTCTGTATATATTTATTTACTGCTTTCAGTCTTTAAGTTTGAAATATTCAAAATACCAAAAAGATTTTAGGTGTGTTTTAATATAAACTTTATAAAAGTCAAAAAGATTTTATTTCTGCTTTAGTTTTTATTAACCGATGTTGGAACTTAAGTCTTCGTTACCTGAAATCTGAATGAAAACCAAAACGACTGAATCTTCATAAACGGTCAGAGTTTGCAAGTTTTGAAAGTTAATAATTAAAATTGAAAAATCTGTTAACTTTTCAAACTAACTGTCGGACGGTAGTTGAATAAGAATTGGTCACATGTGTGTCACTTGTTTAATGTTAACTATATTCCAAGCATTGTTCTCATTACGCGTTTAGCTTTCTTGCATGTGCAGATGCTAAAGGCGAGGAGAACATGTTCGATGACAAGCTTCGGAACGAAGACACGACGTGAAGGCACTCAAATTATAAAGATGATCGAGTTGCCGCTGATCAATCACCAACACCACAAGGATCACAAACATTGAAGTCAAAAGATTCCCAAGCATAATCAAAGGGGGAGTTTGTTAACACACTACCTAAATGAAAAGGGAGTTTGTTGATACACTTTCTACTTACGACGCGTGAAGACTTTGAAGATCCTACGACAAGAATGAATGAACCATCAAGAGATGGAGAACGAGATTACGAACCTCGCGAGCAGCATCCAAGGGGGAGTTTGTTGATACATATCATGTGGATACGGCTCGACTCGGTTCGACTCGACTACGAAGTGAAGGCCGTAGTCAAGACATCCTCCTGTCTTGACTCGGTATGCGATTGACTTCGTAACGTTCAATGTGATTGCAACTGCGTGTGTGCAGTTTGCAATTTAGATTATAGTTTATGTTTATTTGTTGTTTGTTTGTTCTAAGCCCAAGTCAAGGCCCAACATGCATATGATGAAATCACTGGCCCAATGTGTGACGAAATCCCTTTGGTGAAATCACTTTATCATGAAAACACTTATGGATGAAAACCAAATAGGACGAAATCACCTGATTTCGTCCATATCTTGGATTTCGTCCATGTGATTTCGTGGGCTTTCTGATTTCGTCATGTCCTTTACTATATAAACACAGACAACAAACAGAACACACTAATGAAGTCTGAATAGATTTCTCGGAGCGAACACACACTGTAAACACACACACACTGAGAGTTTATGAGAGCATCTTGTAAACATTGTATTGTAACCGTTTTCTAGATTAATACAATGGAGTGTTAATCGTGAATCTTATGTTTTACGTGTTCGTCACTTGGTTTAACTTACCCGTTTGGATTCCGCACTTTCGGGTTTGTCGGAAAACAGGGAATAGAGGTTACTCGATCCTCCGGGTGGACCTACAAACCGACTCACCGGAAAGTTTGACGAACTCAAATTTTGAAATATATTTTTAAGAAAAACCAAGTCCTAACATGTCTCCATGTTTTTTAACTGGGTTTTTGTAAAAATTTTCTCCAAACAAGTTTTCACCAAGTTTTAAACACATTTTTACATAAAAACTTGACCTTTTTGTTTTTCAAACTCAAAAACAAACTTCTAGAAACTTCACAAATTGTTTAAACACAAGGTTTTGCTTGGTTTTAAACAAGGAAAAGAGCCAAAACTCTGATACCACTTGTAGGTCCACTTGGAGGATCAAGATTAAACCTACTTCCTTGTTTGTTAACACACTAACAAGTGCGGAATCCACGTAAGTATGCAAACCAAAGCAAAATGGAACAAACACAAAGTAATCAAAGATTCACAACTTTGATTAAGTGAAGAGAATCAGTAACACATACATACAGTGTCTATAAGTTTCACACAGAACTCTTAAACTCTCTTCACTGAACTGTGAAACAGATATCTGTTTATATAGGCTTCAATACCCACTACACTACGAACCATGATAACTGGGCTACGAACAGTCATCAAGCCCACGAAGACTAGGAGTCTTCGTGGGAATCATCATCTCACGAACCCTCAAGTATTCGTAACCATTGTCAACGAACCCCATAATTGTTATAAAACTGGTACTGTAAGAACTGCAGAAACAAATAAACAGAACAGTTAACGAGTGAACCGGGCTTGTGTTTGACACAATTCCCTTAAACAGATTCGTCGTCTATTCCCAGGGTACGCCGGTTCGAAGCAGCTCCGCCGGACTTGAGCACAATCTGTTGCAAAGACCGAGAGAGAAGAAAGGAGAAGCTGTGTTTTTTGGAGTGTCTCAGCTGATCAGCCTGGCCTTCATTTTATAGTGCCAGAACCATAACTGAACCGAAATCCTGCTCTTGATTGCAGCGAATTAAAGACCACACAATGGTCATTAGTATAGTATATCGGTTACGAAACTGATAAGCATGACCAAAACCGCTCCACGCGGACCCAGGTTTTCGGAAATGCATTCGTGTCCGCAGGACGTGCGGGCACACGCGAGTTCAACTGATTCGGGTCCCATTTTTTGCACCCCCCCTGCGCGCGCGGGTAGGAGTTGTGGTAAAACATGACAAATAGATATATTAGTGAGGTAAACCTTTTACCTTAGAAACAATCTATTCTTTTGTTCCCATACCGATGTGGGACAAGGAGTTTTACCAAATTGAGACATTCATTCACACACCTAATTTCCAACAATAATCGCACGAACAATTAAAAGGGTCAACGAAGACTATAAGTCTTCGTCCACACCATACATGGACCACGAACCCTTAAAGTGCCACGAGCACTTGCTGTTAAGTCTTCGTAGACTCCATAAAAGGATTTCAAAATGGGCCAAACTATCTACACACCAAGTGTGTAGATAGTCACCCAAAAAGGTGATTTTTGTCCTTATATGCACACCCTGCAGTGTCGAACTGTGGCCAAAATGCGGCGTTTTGGTCAGATTAATCAGACAAATACTGACGGGTGTCTGACGGGTCTGTTGACCGGACCAAAACGCCGAGCTTTGGCAGCGTTTTGGTCCTGTCAACCAGACCGGGTGTCAGTCTTTTGTCTGGTTGACAGGACCAAAACGCGGCCAAAGCTCGGCGTTTTGGTCCGGTCAACAGACCCGTCAGACACCTGTCAGTCTTTTTCTGATTAACCGGACCAAAACCCCACGTTTTGGCCACAGTTCGACACTGCAGGGTGTGCATATAAAGAAAAAAAACCTTTTTAGGTGTGTATATAGTGAGAAGGGTGTGCCAATAGGTACACCCTTTCAAAATATTAAAGGTGACTTTTGTTGTAACTCTACGAAGACTTCATGCAAGCATATATAAAGATCTTTTATGAAAGCCATGTCATATTCACATATTATATAAGGTGACATCATGGTGACGTCATGGTGATGTCATGGTGATGTCATCTCGTGACTCTTCGTGCTTTGCGTGTCGAATTCTGGGGCGTATGACGGAGGAATATCGTGACATCTGGCTTGAACCGAACCGAGTCGAACCGAACAAGCTGCATCCACAAAGTGCATCAACATTGAGGCCCATCCCCCACACCTTAGTTCCATCTCCTTTAGGCTCATCTCCACACCCGCTGATATGGACGCCTACATGACTGGTCATCCTTTGAGGACACCCTCCTCCACACCCAATAAGTTACGGACAATAACTTATTCCTAAAAGCATTCCAGCCATATATTTTAATTCAATAGAATCCCACGTTCTTTTAAGGATTATGCATTTTTATAAACGTCAAAGAGGGGCGGACCTAACTGGCTAAGTGAAGGCATGGGTGGGCGAGTGCCTCCTTTGAAAAAAATTAATGTATTTTATAGACAAAAATCTCATTCATATAAAATCCTATTCATATCGTACCCTTTGAAAGTTTGATTGAAACCCTCATTCGCATCCCAAAAAATAATTACTGAGCCCACCAGGTTGAGACATATTGTTTATTATAGAGTAAATTACAAAAATCCTCCTTTATGTAGACACTAAATTGCAAAGTGTGTCCTTTATCTTCAAAAAATACAAAAAACGTACTCGATGTTTACAAACCCCTACACATTATGTCCTTTATCCCTAACTAAGTTATTTTTCGTTGTTAAGTGGGTGTGAAATGACATAAATACCCTTATTGTTAAATAAATAACTAAAAATTGAAAAGAAATATAATTAACCTTCAAACTTTTTTCAGTCAAATCACTTTACAGATCAACCTTCAACATTCAAACTTCAATTTTCAAAACTGATGCAAATCATCTCGTGAATTTCAAAATCAGCACTCGATTCAACACATATATTCAGTTTTCAACAATTTCTATCAACAATTGAAGTTGTTATGCTGCAACAGTGAGTACTAATTCCGATCAAAAACCGAAGCTAGAGTTGAATTTGAGATCGACAAGAATAAGGAGTTAGGGTTTCTGGTTGTTCGGTTAGGGTTTGACGGCTTCAAAAGCAGAATATTCCGGCACCACGTCTGTCGCACTACCGTCGTATACGCAAGTCCGATTTCCACTTCGGTAATATGGATTCGTTGTTTTTTTTTTTATTTTCAACTGTTTAGTAGTTAAAGGTGAATTTGAGTTTGATAAGAATACTGATGGTGACATCTTTGGTTGAAGATGATGGTGAAGGTTGAATCTGATAGTTTTGTTCATGGTTACCAGGTTTACTAGTTAAGGTTTCATCATATACTTTGAAATTTGTCCCAAGGTTTCAAAAGATTGAGATAGTGATTATTTTGGAAGTGAAGATATATTAGATATTTAAATTAGTTACATCTTTGAAGGTTGAATATGACGGTGACAGTGACAGTGGTGGATGAGGTTGTAGATGATGGTGAGAGGGTGAGGTGGTGGTGGTGGTGAAAGGTGGAGGTGGGGAAGATTAGGGAAGATGAGGAGGGTGAGGTGGGTGGTGGGTCTCACAGTTAATTATATTTCTTTTAAATTTTTTGTTATTTATTTAACAGTAAGGGTATTTAGGTCATTTCATACCCACTTAACAATGGAAAATAACTAAGTTAGAGATAAAGGACATAATGTGTAGCAGTTTGCAAACATCGAGTATGTTTTTTGTACTTTTTGAAGATAAATGACACACTTTGTAATCTAGTGTCAACATAAAGGACGAGTTTTGCAATTTACTCTTTATTATATGACCCGACAAATGTTGTCGTGAGATTGATCGATCTCATTATGGTTTGCTCCAAAGTCCAATGTCTGCATGCTCCACAAATTCTAGGTTACTACAATAGTTATAGTTTACTACCTTAAATTATATAAACCTTTACATTAATTACAGAATGTTTCCTTGTCTAATATACCCCCAGTCTAACTCTAAGGAGGAGGATTTCGGATGCTTAGACTAGAATGAAAGTCGGTTAGAAGAAATCATGCTAGACCCTTGGTGAAGGAAGATATCCGCGAAGTTATAGCGAGATCGAACATGGATAACACGAATCTGACTGCGCTGAATACCATGGTGTCGAACTTGGATACCAAACATGTAGATAGCACTCATATTATCACAACAGACAAGAACTAAATTTCTTTCTAGCAGTTTTTGCATATACTTGCCTTAGTTGAACACAGAGCACTTCCACCTAAAATTCAAACAGGGCTGCATTTGTAAGATTGAACAAAACCTTACAGAACAATTTATTCTTGTGCCTATGTCCATGAATTAAAAGTCACAAAAAAATCACATATATATTCCTGCTTCTACTTTAATTAGTTATTAGTCAATTGAACAAATACAACTTTATCTTTTAATCAGCAACCAAACACCTCTAAACAAAAATCAGGTACCCTGTTTTCACTAGGTAATTCTGACTTGGACTGAGTTTAATTGAGTTATAATCATAGCACAATTTGGACAGGCTTGGTTTACGATTTAACAAAACTTATTTAAGAACACATGATTCAATTGGGTTGGTAAAACAAACTCCTTAACTGTAGAAACTCTATAAGATCATATGCATCAAAGATACACCAAATAACAAAGTGTAAACCTAAATTGCAAAGTAAGATGCAAGAAACAAAGTGCAAACCTCAATTGCAAAGTAAGATACAAGAAACAAAACAAACAAGTGTAATTGCAAAGTAAGATGCAAGAGACAAAGGAAACTAGTGTAAGTGTCTGCAATCGGCACTAAAAGTCATGTTTTGTTCCTCTATAATGGCATAATGCTTTCAGCATAGCACTTGATTTGCTTGAACTCCAGGGTCTCTGGAGATAGAAATCCATCACCAAGACTAAACCGTAATACTCTACAACGTTTGCTCAACTTGTTATAGATGGGTAAACAGATAACATTCCCAGACACCTTGCTCGAGGAGAAAATAATCTCATCCATATTGGCAACATTTAGCGGGTAAGGGTGATCTAACTCAATCCAAGGTTCGGGCAATGTAATGACTTCTCTAACCCAAACACGATTTTCATAGTCTTGTAAAATCCAAATATGCATTTCGTTACTTTGCACCACATTATCATGACAAACAACTCCTATACATCCATTGAGTTTTATGAGAACCGCTTTGTTACCATAGTACAAAAGTTTGCCGTCCCAAGTGTACCTTGTAGTGGGTTCACGTGGCACAAAACCGGGAGGAGTGCCAACCAACGAAAACATGTCAGTTCTAAAGTCAAACGCCAAAATGTCAGCCGAGCCACGAGGCATTACATACACTACCATAAACGTCACGGTATAAAGTACACCATTTAAAAGCAACAGGACACTCAGAATCAATCTTTCTCCATGAATAATTTGTTAGAGAGTAAATCATAATAACGACTTTAGGAGGAAAAAGAAGCCGCCTGACCATCAAGATCTTATGCTCGTTTCTAGACTCATCGAACCCAAATAAGTAACAGTGGGGCCCATGTCCCCGATCCGTCAAAGAAACAGGATGAGGGAGTTCAAAAATCTTACGCGTGGTAGGGTTGAGAACGTATTGGTTGTAATTCCCAAAAGCCCAGTTCGTGCATGTAAAGAATACTAACCCGTTCAAATGTACCGGGTCTGAAAAATGGATAAAATTAGGGTTGTCGTCCAGTGTCATGAGATGAGTGAAGGGTCCACCGTCATGAGCCGCGGAGAGAAAGTGTCGTTTGTGAGTGGAACTATCGTAAGCGGAGATAAATAAGGCGGTGCGGTGGTCATCGGTGGAGCGGGTGAAGTAGAGTTTGGTGAATAATGGATCGGAGATGCGCGAGAACCATGGTTTAGAGACGGATTTGCATCGGAGTATGGATTTGACGGGAAGTCTGGAGAGGATGCCATCAATGACGTCACTTGGGAGTACTGAAATCTTTGGCTTCTTGGACGATCGATTAACAACCATTGACGTAGATTTTTCTTCTCCTAGGGCTTCCATTCTCAAACAAAAAGTTAGGGCAGGGCTTTGGGAAGGCCTTTTGACGATATATATAGTTTTTTTTTTAAGTAAACCGCCAATTACTTTCTTTCTGTATTTTCTAATATTCACCTTATTAATTAACTTGTGCTAATACTCGTGAAATCCGCGGGTATGACAAAACAATATGTTTTCGAGGTATTGACAAAGAAGATTATACGGTTATAATGAACATATCCAAAATCTTTAAAAGAAATTGTTATCGGATACAAAAGGTTCATAAAGTAAATAAAATAATCCACGTGCTATGGATGTAATTAATACGAAAATATAAATAAATGATGAAATTAAGTTTCTCTTGTGGGAAATAACAATGCAAAAACTATTAATCTAGTACTTTCGCTTTTTGGAGTTTCGTAATCAATAACCTTGCATTCCTTGTAGAACAATTTAAAAGACAATCATCACCTAACGAAATACCTTCGACTTCAATGATACCATACCATCCAATAACACTATACCGGGTATATACAATGTACATGAAAGTTACATCAAATAAGAGAACCATGTTAAGAAAACCATCTAATTTATGAAATAATGATATATGACTCTAATCTCTAGTTTCAATAAAGCAATAAAAATACTCACAAAGTAGCAGAGTTGAACATGTGAGTGAGAATAGAAAGTGAAATTAGGATTTAGGATGAATTTTATATATTATATATGCATATCTCTTTTAAGAAATAACTCACATATAATATTTACTAATAAATTACAAAGGCATTGAAATAGGTGGTATACACTAAGGACTCAAAAAGTAGCAGAGTTGAATCCATTCTATGCACCAAAAACACACAGGCATATATAGGTGGTATACACCAAGGGGTCATAAACATTACATCCTCACATCCCATAAAAAAGGACAACATTGGACATTTGGTTGTCAACCCATATTAGTTCAGATGCAAAATAATCACCAACATTGCAATTTCATACTTATAAGTCTTTCACACAACTAAACCTTTTAGAGTTTATATAAATATTTACGTTGAAGATTAAAAGAGTAACTCATAGTCTATCAAATCCACCAACTTCTCACTGAGTTATTTCATTAGCAATTACCGTGTACATAGAAATCCCCCAACTTCTCACTTAGGTATATAAAACAGAATTTAACCTACAATAAAAAGGTATACTAAATAAAGTTGAATGAACAGCAAATGAAGAATTTATAACCTAAAATTTCTAATAGACAAACCCCATTACCTTTGCAGGTAAAAGCAATCCAGCAGAGTATATAGGTAGTGCAGATGTTATAACCTAAAGTGGACAAACCAATTAGCGGTTTGAAGAGGGACAGGACCAAAAACATTACCTTCAAATCCAACAGAGAACACAAGTTGCCTTGAAGTTTAGGCCTCAAATGTATGTGAACTCAATATAGTACATTATTTTTTTAAGCATGATGGCATGCTTAAAATCAAATAATGCTTCCATTGTGTCCAAAAAAATCAAATGGTAATCTTCCATTAAAGTGAGTGAATAGCTTATGCCATGGAACATGTCACAACAGGTTATCATTGAAACATGCTATTTTTTAGGATAGTTAAAAAGTGGGTAGGTGGAGTCGGTCGATCTACATATATTCTTTGGTCAATTTTTTGTATAGTATTAATATAAATATTTCGGTAATACATTTTAGAAGGTTGTATAATAGGAATAATATATAGTATTGTGCATATCAATTAGAATATTTGTAATTCTGTAGGAGATATACTCTCCACAAATAGAGGATAGGCAATGTTGTATTTATAGGGATCAATATTGTGAATAAAGGGGAACAGAAGTGATTTACCAAAGCTTACATGGTATCACGAGTTTTCTGACCCTCCTTCTACCGCCATACTTCTGCTGCTCTCTTCCCCCCTCCCTCACAATTCCGATCACTCTCCTCCCCCTATCCTCACCTCATCTCCGTGGATTCCAAAATTCATCCCGCGGTCACCGTCTCGAACATCAAAAACTTTATTCCCATTACCCTTTGTTTTGGTCAAAAATTACCGAAGCAATTAAGTGATCAAATTAGTAAAGTGAGGTAGTGTGCTAGAAAGTGTGTTGAAAATATGTCGGTTAAGTTATTTAGAAAATCAGTATTCAGGATACGGCTCAGGATATTGAGCTGTATCTATGATCAAACTATGAGCAAAAAGTAAAGTAAATGACACGAGATGTACGAGGAAAGCCCTTGATCAATCTAGATCGCCGGTATAAAACCTCGGGAGCTGACAAGCGCAGCTGCCTTGTTCTTCTTATTGCTTCAAACGTCAGGATACAGTGCAGGATATAGATCAGATCGCTAAGTGTTACAATGCTTTTGTATGAAAGTGAAAATTGCTAGAGAGCGAGTGTTAGAGTGTAGCGAATGTGAATGTGATGTCCTATTCGATCTGGTATACCCACCTATTTATAGTTACAAAATAGAAACTAAAATTCCTATAAATATGGGATGCTCCCGAATATTCCATAAATAGCCGTTTGGAACCAAATAAAGCGGGCTTAACGTCTTTCCTTGAACAACTTGGACCGAGTCTTCCGTGGAATGAGTCCTTGTGAACGTTGCTAGCTTCTAACCCATGTACCTGCACATAATCCGTTAGTAATCCTGAGGATACCATTCAGGATGTTACCAATATCCTGAACCAGCATCCTGGATGTAAACAGATACTATATAACCAAGATATAAATCAAGATATTTTCCAGGTTATGGGCTCAGAATTTCACCCATAACAATTGTCCCTAAAAATGTTACCGTTTGTTATCCTGCACTAACGGTTATATTTTTCACGAAGACCGAGGTAATTAATAGATAAGACCAATGATGTGACCGTTTTCAACTACCCAGCCTATATTTACTCATCATGCCCTATATCTTCTCATCCTCATCTCTTTTTTAATCATAATCGACAAGGAAAAGGTAACATTCTCTCTCTCATCTTCATATTCATCTTTATCCTCTTTCTCCGGCGAAAAATTCAGGTGACCAAATGCCAAGGCAAACAAGATCCAGTTCAGGTGACTCGGCTCCCACATTCATCCAACAGAACCTTCTCCAAGAACCGGAGAAGGAAGTATGTACCTTCGATAGTGCCCACCTGTCAGCCTTAAAATCCTCCGGCATCTTCCCGGAAGGAACCGTATTTAGACCGTTTGACCGGGAAATCCGGTCGGATATGGTCTCCAGCGAGTGGATATGCTTCAGTGCTTTCCCTTTTACCCTAGGGCTACAATTCCCCTTTCCGGACTTCATCACCGAATTCTTTAATATCACAAAAATCTCTTTCAGCCAAACCATGCCAATGCTCTGGCGTGTTTTGTCTGTTCTTGACCAAATCAAGAGAAACCACATTCCTGATCTTTCCGTCCATGATCTACCCCTAGCTTACAAGCTTAGATGCCATGGATCATGTAGATTTCTGTTTTATTCTACTTCCGGTGACCCATTGATACTTCGTGCCACCATGAACGAGGATGGTTGGCAATCCAAGTTTTTCTTTGTAAAAAGGGATTCAATCCCTGGTGGAACGGATTATCCGATGAGATGGTTGAAGAAGGGTAGGATTTAGGGTTTAAAGATGATCCTACCTCTTATCCTACTTTATATCCTTAACTGACCAATTTTATTTTCTCTGTTGTGCATGCAGCTGATTTCAGGAAGATTGCACCTCCTCTTGCTGATTCTCAAAAAAGAATAGACGCCATCAGACTCCTTTCAGAAGCAGAGAGAAGCTTCAACCCATCTCCACCAACTCCAAGCCCTCTTTCAAGTGCAAACATGTCTGGTAAGGTTCCTGCAAGATATCCTGTACATATATGTTTTCATTTGATATCCTTAGGAGAGATTTAGAATTTTACTCCCTGCGTGCAGACTCCAGCAAAGTTCCAGTCTATCTAGACCTCGACGAACTCGACAGCTACCCAACTCCAGCCACAGTCAAGAAAGAGACTCTTGCTGCTACTAGCTCCAAGCCACTCCCGGCTCCCAAGGCCAATCCAAGGACTCGTGCTTCCACAGCAAAAAAGAGGAAAGGTCTTGAAGTCAGTGCTCCAGGTTCAGAAGGGTTCTCCTATGACGAACTCAGTTTCTCTGATTCCTTAGAGCCAATGACATCCTTCCTTAACAAGGTAACATCTTGACGCATATCCTGCACATATATCCTGCACGTATATCCTAATAGGATATCCTGACAGGATAGCCTGGTCAATATATTCTAACTTATACCTGAAATTAATGTGCAGGGCCTCCAGCACTTGCTCCACCTGTACAATGATGCCTGTGGTACTGCTGCACTCCATGAAGCCAGGATCAAACAGCTTGAAAGCACCGTTGCTGACCAAGGTGCCATTGCCGAAGCGAAGACCCGGCACTACGAAAGCCTGCTGAAGAAGGTCACCCAAGACGCTGAGCTCAAACTTGCCACCGTTCAAATGGATCATGATCAAGCCTTGGTCAACTTCCGGGAGGGAATCAAGGCTTCCGCTATCGTCTCCCTGTTACAAGCACGCATCAAGATGGCTTACGAGGCCAAGGAGACGGGCCTTGTTTGTCCATCTTGGCCAGTTGAATCCTGGGTGGCCAAGCTAAAGGAGCTCGGAGGCAAAGCTGTGCCACTTCCTGTTGAAGCTGGTGAGTCTTCTAAGTCAGCAGAGGTGGTGATCCAGGCTGGAGACAAGAAGGATGCTGGAGCAGATGCTGGGATGGATACTGGTGAGGATGCTGCTCAGGATGCTGGTGCTGAGAAGTCTGAGAAGGTTGGAGAAGATGCCGCTGTGTGAGGGCATTTAGGTGGGCGATGACGGATATACGTGCCCAGGCCAGAGCCCACCTTTTTAAATTTGAATGTTGGTCTGTAATCCCTTAAACAATTTACTTTTCTGCACTTTTACTTTTCTGCACCTGAACAATTTACATTTCCTGCATGCTTTTTGAACAATACAACAGTTGGAGGTGGATGGGTCTCGGTTTGAGATGAAACCTTCAACTGTTGGGTAAATATGGTAAGGAATTATTAGTGCTCTTAGTGGATGGGCCTTGTTTTGAGGTGAAACTAAGAGCACATCTTTTGGTATGTTAATAATATAACTTCTCTTTTGACTTTATTATTGTTGTCATTGATATACAAATTTTACTTGTGAAAACTGTTTGGTTTGTACATTTTTAGGAATATATTATAGACGTATCCTAGAAGATATCCTGAAAGATATCTTGATCAGAATATTGAAATACAACCCATAAATTGTCCAAATAAAAAGGAGAGATCATACCAGAGATTCTTATAGAATCAATTTCAATCCTCCATTATAAGTTTGTCCCCAGTGCATACTTATAAACTCGGATCCATCCTTTGAATAATATAATGTATGTCCCCTGTGTTCGACACAGAAACGCAAATGTATTCATACTTTGACTTGAATAAATTCCGAATACCCCAGGGCAAAACCCCTGATATCCTGAAATGAATCCTTAGCATACTTAGGATAAACCCTTAATATCTTGGGGATAAACCCTGATATCTGGGGATAAACCCTAAATTTCATGCGCTACAGGCGAGAGTGTATAAACTCCAATTCTTAGAAAGGTGAAAACCTTTAAACCTTAGAGAGTATGAAAATACTCTTTCGTGAGAGAGGGTGATCAATCCTCATATACCTTCAGGATCCAGGATATAGCCAACAGTAACGAAATTGTCAGCCACTTTTACATGAACTGGTCCCGCTACCTTGAACTATACCTAGATAACTTGCGCTCCAGGCGAGGTGTTTAAACCCAATTCGAAAGAAAGGTGAATACCTTTAAACCTTTGAAGGGACCAGGATCCCTTAAACGTGAGAGAGGGGGCCAATCCTCTAATCTTTCGAGCTATCCTGAGTACATATCCTGGAGCTATATCCTGAAACATATGCTGCAAAACAATTGTAAACTAAGGTGGGTGTTAGCTTGGCTAACACCCCTCCGATGCTTAAGTCAGTATTGGGTTCAAGATAATAAACAAATATATTTAAAATAGAATACCTACCATTCCGAGATAGAAAATAAATTCTACTATTACTTGAAATAGTGCTTTAAATGTATTGCATTCCAGGATCTTGGTAGCATATCCCCTTCCATATTCTTGAGTCGATATGCTCCTTTCCCTGCTTCTGACTCGACTTCATATGGTCCTTCCCATTTCGGAGCTAACTTGCCATCGGCAGGATTAGTGGTATTTTGAAAAGCCTTTCTTAGCAACCAATCGCCAACTCAAAATCTTCTAGTCCTTATGTTCTTATTATATGCTTTGGATATTCTTTGTTGATATGCTGCTATCCTTAGTCTTGCCGCGTCTCTTTTTTCATCTATAGTATCCAAATCTTGACATAAGACTTCAGGATTCTGTTCAGGATCCTGTAAGATAGATCTTGCAGTAGGTATCGTCATTTCTGTTGGAATCACTGCTTCTGCTCCAAATACCAAGGAAAACGGGGTTTGGCCGGTTGCATTCTTTACCGTTGTCCTATCAGCCCACAAAACAAAGGGTAACTCTTCCGCCCATTTTCCTTTTTTGGCTCCAAGCCTCTTCTTTAAGTTATTGACTATTATCTTGTTTGAGGATTCAGCTTGCCCATTCGCTTGAGGATGTACCGGAGTAGATATGATCATTTTGATTCCCCAACTCTTGCAAAAGTCAGTAGTCCTTTTGCTTATAAACTGGGACCCATTATCACAAATGATCTCAGCTGGTACCCCAAACCTAGTCAGGATATTCCTCTTTATGAAGGATACTACTTCTTGGTCTCTAACTTGAACAAACGCTTCAGCCTCAACCCACTTAGAGAAATAATCCGTCATTGCTAACATAAAGACTTTTCCTCCCGGAGCTTTTGGTAACTTCCCTACTATATCCATCCCCCATTTCATGAATGGCCAAGGGGAAACTACAGGATATAGTGGTTCAGCTGGTTGATGTAGTATGTTACTATGCCTTTGACATGCATCACATCTTCGAGCATATTCTGCAGCATCTTTCCTCATCGTTGGCCAATAATGTCCTGTCCTTAATACTTTCGAGAACAATGATCTGCCCCCAGTGTGATTACCACAATCCCCTTCATGTATATCCTGAAGTACTTCTTTAGCTTCAGGATCCTCCAAGCACCTCAAATACGGTCCTGCAAGAGATTTCTTGTATAAAACATTATTTATAATAGTGAATCGTTAAACCTTCATCCTAAATGCCTTAGGATTTTCATTTCCGGGGATGTGTCCTTTGAGATATCTCACAATTGGAGCCGTCCAGGATTTAGGATCCTGTTCAGGATATTCCGCTCCAGGATCCTGAATACCCGCTACTTCTTTATCCTGAGGATTCGTTGCAGGATATAAGACATGTAATATTGGTATTTGGGTCCCTTCAGGTATCCTGATCGATGATCCCAAATTTGCTAAGGCATCCGCTTCAGCATTATCCTCCCTTGGTACCTGTTCAAGTGCAAAAACATCGAAATATCCTGCTAATTTTTTGAGAATATCGAGATATTCAATTAATTTCTCACCCTTAACTGCATAGGATCCATTAAAATGGTTAGTAATTAACAAAGAGTCAACATATACTTGCAAATTTTTGATACTTATGCTCTTAGCCAACTCTAATCCTGCAATTAAAGCCTCATACTCTGCTTCATTATTAGTAGCAGGAAATTCACATCTAATAGCCTGGGGTAATATGTCCCCCTGTGGAGATTTTAGTAGTATTCCCAATCCTACTCCTCTTACATTAGATGCACTATCAGTATATAATGTCTAGGATCCTGAGGATTCTCCTAACTGTTGAACTTCTAGGTCTACCTCATCCTGAATGTCACTACTAAAATCAGCCACAAAGTCAGCTAAAGCCTGAGACTTCATGGCATTTCTAGGTTCATATACTAAATCATAAGCACTCAACTTTACTGACCACTTAGCCATCCTGCCTGACATTTCTGGTTTCCTAAGTACATTTTTAACAGGATAATTTGTTTTAACATGAATCCTATGTGTCTCAAAGTAATGTCTAAGTTTCGTTGATGCCATGACTAATGCTAGTATCAATTTTTCTAAATGAGAATATCTAGTTTCAGCATTTAACAAGCTTTTACTAACATAATAAACAGGATATTGCTGACCTTCATGGTCCTTTACAAGGACGGCACTTACAGCATTCCCTGATACCGCGAGGTATAGGGATAATGGTTCACCATTCTCAGGCTTCATCAGTAGAGGTGCGGTTGAAAGATATTGCTTTAAATCCTGTAGGGCCGCTTCATGCTTCTCACCCCATTCGAATTTTTTGTTCTTCTTCAGGATATCATAAAAATCTTTGCATTTCTCTGAGGATCTTGAGATAAATCTGTTTAATGCTGCCACTCGCCCTGTTAATCGTTGAACATCCTTCATATTTGAGGGCGATTTAATATCCAAGATGGCTTTAATCTGCTCCGGGCTCGCCTCTATTCCTCTTTTGGTCACCATATATCCTAGAAATTTTCCTGCCCCCACTCCAAAATGGCACTTAGCAGGATTTAGCTTCATGTTATACTTATCCAGGATATCAAATGCTCCTTTAATATCCTGGAGGTGATCCTGAGCTTTCTTTGATTTTACCACCATATCGTCAATGTACACCTCCATGGTGTCCCCCAGTTTGTCTTTGAACATCATGTTTACCAATCGTTGGTATGTTGCACCTGCATTTTTTAAACCAAAAGGCATAGTTGTATAACAATAATACCTGTTGGTGTCATGAAGGCAGTATCCTCCTGGTCAGAAGGCTCCATTTAGATCTGTTGAAATCCTGAGGATGCGTCCATGAAGGTCAGCATTTCATGCTCGGCAGTGGCATCTACCATTGCATCAATGTGGGGAAGAGGAAATGGGTCTTTAGGACAAGCTTTGTTCAAGTCTGTGTAGTCGACACAAACTCTCCATTTCCCATTTTTCTTCTGTACCACAACCACGTTTGCTAGCCACCTTGGGAACTTAACCTCTCTGATCATCCTGGACTTCAATAATCTCTCAACTTCCTCTTGGATAATCGTATTCCGCTCAGGAGCAAACTTCCTTCTTTTTTCCTGAACGGGCTTGAATGATTTATCAATTCCAAGCTTGTGAGTGATAATGTTTTTGGATATGCCTGTCATATCCTCATGCTTCCATGCAAACGTTGACATCCTGCATTTCAAAAAGTTAATTAACTGTTCTTCAATATCCTGAGGGATATTGGTTCCTACGAGCACCGAAATATCGGGATTATCCTGGTCCAGGATAATTTTCTTCACATCCTGCTCCGGATCCTCCACGATATCCTGGGCCCGCGTCTTTAATTGCTATGCTGCACTAGGCTTGGTTGAGGATTTCATCGAGGATGAGTAGCATTCTTTCGCCTCCTGCTGATCACTATCAACTTTGACAACTCCCCAAGGGGTAGGGATCTTGATGCATTGGTGATACGTTGATGGCACAGCCTTCATATCGTGAATCCATGGTCTTCCCAGTATGATGTTATAGCAGGATAGAGAATCCATCACACAGAAACGTTGTATCGAGTTGACTCCTTCAATGTATACTGGTAACTTTATCTCTCCCACTGTGTTTCTAGCCTCTCCACTGAACCCAACAAGCACGGTAGACTTTGAAGTGATATCCATTGGAGATACATTCATTCTCTTCAGAGTCTCTAGTTGGATTATGTTAACGGAGCTGCCATTATCAACCAATATCCTGCGTACAAAATGGTTAGCCACATATAACGTTATTACCAGAGCATCATGGTGAGGATCCTGGACAGTATCCCTGTCATCAGCATCAAATGTGATCACTTTGTCAGTTGTGAGGGTAGTCATCCTGACAGGTTTGTCTCCCCTTTCGGCCTTAGCTTCTTTTGCATGTCTCTTTGCCGTCGAATACGAAGTCCCACAAATGTCGGATCCTCCCGAAATGAAGTTGATTATCTTGGCATCCGCGGGAGGTGATGCTGCTCGCTCAGGATCCTTCTCAGTATCCTGACCCTTATTCTTCTTTCTTCCTAAGAGATCTTTCAGATATCCCTTGCTTAGAAGATAGCTTATTTCTTTCCTTAGAGCAATGCAATCCTCAGTCACATGTCCGAAATCTTCGTGGAAAGCACACCATTTTGACTTATCTTTCCAATCAGCTTTTTGTTGACTCTTTCGAGGCCACCTAGCCTTGTCTCCCAGACCCTGCATGGCATACATCAATTCAGGAATGTTAACAGAAAAGCAATATTCAGACAATTCAGGATACTCTTCAGGATCCTCATCTTCGACAGCATTCACTCTCTTATTTTCATTTCTACCATATGGCTTAGGCCGATATGGCTTGAATGAGGATTCAGACTTCCTGTTAGTCGACTCATAGGTGTTGGATGAGTTCATTCTCTCTTGCATCTTCCTATCATCCTCCAATCGAATATATCTTAGGGCCCTGTTTCGAGCTTCATCCAAATTCCTGCATGGGTTCATTACAAGATCTTGATAAAATTGAGAATCTTTTTGCAACCCCATCTTGAAAGCTTGCACAGCTGTTGCAACATCAAGATGTGGAATGTCTAGGGATTCCCGACTGAACTTGTTCACATAATCCCTAAGGGATTCCTGAGGCCCCTGTGTTATCCTGTAGAGGTCACTTGTTAGTTTCTCAAAGCTTCTACTACAAGAAAACTGACTATTAAATAAATTTACTAAGTGAGCAAAAGATGTAATCGAATGCGGAGGAACATTCAAGAGCCATTTCAAGGCTGATCCTGTTAAGGTAGAACCAAAACCCTTGCACAAGCATGCTTCCTTGAGATCCGGAGGGATAGGGTTAATCTCCATTCTTTCCCTATACTGAGCAATATGCTCCTCAGGATCCGTAGTTCCGTCGTAAAGCTTCATGTTGGGGGTTTGAAATCTCTTTGGGATCTCAGCATCACAAATAGGATATGCAAAACGAGATATCTTGTGGCTGTCTTGGGACACTTCCGGGATTGGCTGAACCACTCCAGGTACACTAGATACCATATCCTTCAACTTCTGAAGTTCCCTAGTAAGTGCTGATGTTACACCTGTATCCTGCAAAGATCCACTATTGTTAGTAGCATGAGTATTATTATTGTTTGACACGTTACCCGTTGGAGGATTTTGCCCATATCCTGAAGCATATCCTGAGCTCCTCATGGTTGACATCCTGACCGAGGAGGGTATTTCAGGAGTATGATTCTGAGGAAGGCTGGGCACAATATTCCCCCTGTTATCCTCAGTATACACAGCTGAACTGAAGTTCAAAGTTCTGGGATGTAATGGAGTGACAATATCCTCAGCAGATCTGCTCGAGCCAGACTTCAGGAGTTGTATTTCCCTCAATAGCATTTGGTTTGTTTCCTGTTGCTGCCTCATTTGTTCCTGCACACTTCCAAATAAGGTTAGAATTTTATCATTAGAAGCTAAAACGGGAGCAGATTCCTGAACACTGCGAGTAGGGATAATATCCTGAGGTCGTGAAGAGGCTAGCATCCTTGGAGGAGGTGGTGGAAGCACCGAACCGGTAGTGGCAGAAGTCATAGCAGACACAGTGGAGGAACTCGTGTTTGATCTTGAGGCCATTATGGACAATGTGGCAAAAAGTTTTGAAAATAGAAAACCGATTAGCGATTTCACAAAGATTTTTAGTAAAGAGAGCACCACTTGCCCCACGGTGGGCGCCAAATTGTTTTGGTCAAAAATTACCGAAGCAATTAAGTGATCAAATTAGTAAAGTGAGGTAGTGTGCTAGAAAGTGTGTTGAAAATATGTCGGTTAAGTTATTTAGAAAATCAGTATTCAGGATACGGCTCAGGATATTGAGCTGTATCTATGATCAAACTATGAGCAAAAAGTAAAGTAAATGACACGAGATGTACGAGGAAAGCCCTTGATCAATCTAGATCGCCGGCATAAAACCTCGGGAGCTGACAATCGCAGCTGCCTTGTTCTTCTTATTGCTTCAAACGTCAGGATACAGTGCAGGATATAGACCAGATCGCTAAGTGTTACAATGCTTTTGTATGAAAGTGAAAATTGCTAGAGAGCGAGTGTTAGAGTGTAGCGAGTGTGAATGTGATGTCCTATTCGATCTGGTATACCCACCTATTTATAGTTACAAAATAGAAACTAAAATTCCTATAAATATGGGATGCTCCTGAATATTCCATAAATAGCCGTTTGGAACCAAATAAAGCGGGCTTAACGTCTTTCCTTGAACAACTTGGACCGAGTCTTCCGTGGAATGAGTCCTTGTGAACGTTGCTAGCTTCTAACCCACGTACCTGCACATAATCCGTTAGTAATCCTGAGGATACCATTCAGGATGTTACCAATATCCTGAACTAGCATCCCGGATGTAAACAGATACTATATAACCAAGATATAAATCAAGATATTTTCCAGGATATGGGCTCAGAATTTCACCCATAACACCCTTGAAATGGAATCGGCTGAGTACTCATCTTGGTCAGAGCTCTTTAAAATCCATTGTAAGGCATTCATGGTGTATGATCATGTCTCCAATACCACGCAACCGAAACCTGCAACCACCACCACCGATCCCAAACAACCTCCCCCATCCCCCACCCCCTCCGAATCTTGGGATCGGATAGACTCTATAGTACTCCAGTGGATCTATGGAACGATATCTAACGATCTCTTACACACTATCCTCAAGCCAAACACCACCGCTTGTGATGCGTGGAAAACTCTTGCTGATATCTTTCAAGATAACAGTCTAAGCATCCGTTCTCCTCCCGCTTCGACTGCGGGGGTATAATAGGAATAATATATAATATTGTGCATATCAATTAGAATATTTGTAATTCTATAGGAGATATACTCTCCACAAATAGAGGATAGGCAATGCTGTATTTATAGGGATCAATATTGTGAATAAAGGGGAACAGAAGTGATTTACCAAAGCTTACATTGTATGCAGTTAAGTAGACTTTACGAAAAACAAAATAAATTATTTGACCCTTTGAAACTAAACACAAACCAAACTCACACGTTTTTACAAAAGAAAGGCAAAGTTGTCATATCTAGTTTCTAAGTCACTTACCCACATCCTTGGCTTATCCTAATCTCTGCATTTCTTGAGACCTTATATAACGTAACAAAACCAACTTATTAAAACAACAGATGGGCTCTTTGATTAAATTTTATACATAACCAAATATTTGTATCGACAAAAAAAAATTAGTTTTAATGGAAACGTCAAATGGGTCAAAAGTTATCCGTAGTATTTTGTTCAAATATTGGATTATTACCAAATAACAAAAAATTAATACTCATATTTCACACTAAATATTTATTAGAAAAAGTTAGTAACTTTGGACAAAAACATTTACATGTCAACCCGACATGTGCCAACCATACCCATCTAACCCGTTAACCAACCAAGTCCATTTAGACACATATTTATGGCCATAACAACACATACCATCAATAACATGGTGATCACAAGTCAACATGACATCCATGTATGACGTGAAATTTTGAACTTGAATTCTCCAACTCCTAAAAAACATATAAAGGTAAAGGTTACAGACATTCACAAATCAAAAACACAAAATTACAAAATGATGTACAAAAGAAATCCATAAGAAATTACAAATGTTTAAAAAAGGGGGACATTATTGGCACCCGACAAAAAAAAATCCCAAAATAACTAAAACAATGCATAAAAAATGAAACAAACAAACTGCCACATAAATTATTTTCATGATAGAACCAACCTCACTCCACATCTCTCTGACTTTTCCAGCACCAAATTCCAGTGTCGGATCAAATAGGGATGGCAATCAAACCCGAACTCGATGGGTAAACCCGAAACCCGACATATTTGGGACGTGTTTGGGGTCGGTTAATCGGGTTTGGGACGAGTCTGGGAATAGTTTTTATTTTTTTTGCGTGTTTGGGACGAGTTTGGGATTTAGTGATATACCCATTTACTCGACCAATTACCCGATAAAGTGTACCCGTTTACCCGATTGTATAGCCGATATAATTTCTTTTATATTATTAATATGTATATATATGATACATCCATTTTTATACACATATAGGTATTCTATTCCGTATACATTGTAGTTATTTGATATATATTTTTATAATAACAATACGAAATGTAACCAGTTAGTAGTTACCCGATAGATACCCAATCGGTTTTGAGATGAGTATACCCAACGGGTAATCTTTTTAAATTAACGGGTTTACCCAAAACCCGCGGGTATACTCGATACCCGATGAGTATTTACCCGCTAAAAACCTGACCGGTTTTGGGACGGGTTTGGGACAAGCTTATCTAATCGGGTTTGGGATTACCTAAACCCGTCCCAAACCCGACCCATTGCCATCCCTAGGATCAAATGCCCTAACACGTCCTAGAAGCTTTTTATCATTTCTGTAGTTAATAAGAACCTGGATGGTCGGATGTGCAAAGAAATGACAGCAAAAATGTTATTTATAATCAAAGAAACGATGCCAATAGCAGCAGCCTATTCAAATCACTATTATGTACTAAGTAAACCAATCTTTGGCAGTTAAAGGCGCCAAAAGGCACGCACCCAGGCAAGGTAAGGCTTAGCCAAACCGCCTCAATGGCAGCAAAAACGCACTTAACTAAAAGAACTATCTAAGATCACCTTTTTAAGCAACGTGCGCCAAAGCGAGAGGCTCACCTCTACGCCTTGAGTGCACCTTGAGCCTTTAACTACCTAGAACACATCTACTAACTATTAAAACCTTTAAACCCAACATCAATTATCTGGAAACATATGTTACCCACCATCAATACAAAGAGAGGCCCATTGTTGATCTTCTCCTTATGCTTGGTATGCATCAATTTTTACCATATAAGATATAAGTGAATTGTTCAAAAAATATACAGAATTTAAAGGAATGAATTCCAAAAAAAAATCAAGCAATGAATTCAAACCAAAAGTACTTAGTACTTACCGGTGCACCTTCCTCCATTAGAAAAACTACAAAAACAAAAATAAAGAAAGTTAAATTTGACCTAAAAGTACTTAGTACTTACCGGTGCATCTTCTCAAGTTGCTACGATTTAGCTCAGAAATATATATCAAGATAAAAAAAACCATTTTCACTATACCCAACCGAACCATTCCACCTCCAGCGGTCATATTAAATCTCAACTGCTCAAGTTGCTATGAGTTAGCTCATGAAATATATATCGAGATAAAATAAAGAAAATATTAAACTAAAGTTTTTATGATTTAAATCAAGAAACATACCAGGAATATAAACTTGAACATCCCCATCATCGGATTCACCAAATTTAGTCACCACCCATTACTCCACCAGCCATCCATCGGGGACCCAACCTCAAAAGAAATGTTTGTTACATTGTCCATGCGAACAGGACTTGCAATGCGTCAGACGTAGCATCTTATTTCAAGTTTATCAGGCATGTCCAATCTAAAAGCTGGAACTCATGTTATTTGTGGTTCTGTGAAAAATGTATACTTTTTCTTGCTTGGTATCTAGTTTTACTATCTATGTGGTTCTGAAAAGTATATAAATCATCGTAAGCTTGTGTAAATATTATTAGCAAACCACTAATAGACCTGTATATATAAATATATAAAATTATTTATATATTACTTGGAAAAATATAATCAAATATTAGAAACCACTATGCCACTTTCAAGCTCAGCTCAAAAAACCTAAAACTGGGCTCCGCTTGGCAACTTGGGATTTTCTCTTGAGAGTTTCTCTGACAACTTGATCAGTAATGTGATTGTCCTCCACATATACACTTTTAATCATTGTAGATAAAAAGATTAAGCATAAATATTACCTGTTAGATTTCCAGATTTACGAATATTAGGGTCTGTATGAATCATGAAGATGGTTCATAGAATATGACTTGATAAATCAAAAATATTGATGTACAGGAACATATATATCGAATACATGAAACGGTGGTAACCGCTCCTTTTTCTAACTTATGCTAAGTCTAATAATAATAATAATAATAATAATAATAATAATAATAATAATAATAATAATAATAATAATAATAGAGTAGGGATCCTGCGGAAAGTGTGTTTTTCCTAGAAAGTCTAGGAAGCGATCTGGGCCATTCAATGGGTGTGTTTAATGGTTGAGATGAAGTCAATGGCAATCTTGTAATTTTTAGTTTATTTAATTCATTGTTTTAAAAGACTAGGGGCAATTTTGTCAATGTACCGTGTTTTAAATCAATTAGATAACCGCAATCCCTACTTTCATGGGATTTTCCCTCTCTCTCTCCATTATTGATTTGATTTTCTCTCTCTCTCTCCAATCCAACCCTAGACCTAATAAAACCTGCGATCTCTTTCCCCTTGCTGCTGGCGACGCAAAACAGGACCCCAAGAGCATTCAGATTTCGGTTCCACTAGGTATTCATATCTTGTGTTGTGATTAAAGTTCTTGAAGTGCATATACATTTTCGGTCGTAATATGCTTGTAACTTGGCTGCGTTTTTGCTGTTTTAATTGATGATTGTAGAGAGGCTTGTACCGTGGTTTCTGAGTCGTTCTTGATAAATGGAAGGATTACCAGCATGGATGGTAAAACACAGCGTCAAGAAAACTGCTTGCTGTTAAAACACAATGTCAAGAATACTCCAGCAATCTGCTTGCTATTAAAACACAGCGTCAATAAATATGCTTGCTGTTAAAACACAATGTCCAGCAATCTGTTTGTTGTTAAAACACAGCGTCAAGGAAATATGCTTGCTGTTAAAACACAATGTTAATGAATCTGCTTGCTGTTAAAACACAATGTCAAGAATCCTCCAGCAATCTGCTTGCTGTTAAAACACAGCGTCAAGAAATCTGCTTGCTGTTAAAACACAGCGTCAAGAAATATGCTTGCTGTTAAAACACAATGGCCAGCAATCTGCTTGCTGTTAAAACACAGCGTCAAGAAATCTGCTTGCTGTTAAAACACAATGTCAAGAAATCTGCTTGCTGTTAAAACATGTAAGGCCTCCTAATCCAAGATCTCACTCAGCTAATGCAACCAACAGGTGTGCGGAATCCACCTGATGATCAACCACTGTAGATGAAACACTAGAATGTAAGGATCTGTGAGAGAAATCAAGAATACACAGAGTATTCTTGATGAGGAAGATGAATGACGTCACACACAGTAGCCGCCAGACAAACACACACACAATAATTAGGGTTAGAAAGGTGCACAGAATTTCACAAAGAATCGCCGTCTTGTCTATTCCACATAAAGGTATATATACAAGAGAAACCCCGGACTCCAAGACATACTAGAAGCCCGGACAAAACAAACTACACTAAAACCCTGACTTTTGTCCCTAACATAAACCCCTGACAAAAGTCTAGACATAAACTTGGACAAATTATCCAAGGATAAACCTTGGACTAAGTTTCAAGACATGTACAATAAAGACCCTAACAATTGGAAGGCATGCACTTGTCACCCGAAGTGCATTAACAAACTCCCCCTTGATCAGTGCATGGTCTTCATGTGGTCTTGAATTCTTCATCCTTGCTTCGAGTACTCGCTTCCTGCCCATACCTTGTTCTTCACACAGAATTGAACTACCTTGATGAACTGATCAGCTAGCTCACGATCTTCTTTAAGGTATTTCAGAGGCAGGCGTCGAAGCTTCTTCAGATTTGCTTCCCTTAGGTTGACAAGCCAAATCCGATCCAGAATTTTTGCAATCTCATCAGTCACTTTCTTCTTAGTAATCATCGTTTCCCCAGTCTTACCATTGAGATACCAATAACCTAAGCTGTCAAATTTATCGAGATCAAATTTGCGCATAGGGATTTTACGGAGGCATCTCGCTGGAGGATAGACCATCTTCCATTCTTCCTTGCCAGTAAACTTATTGAGGTACTTAACTCCCCGACCAACTGCTGGCTTGAAAGTCTTCCATTTACTTGCTCGACTCTCAGCAACGAGATGAGGAATTAATCCTCTGATGCTAGCAACATTCGTATCGTTGTTGAGATCCAGCTGAGCAATGTGATGGAGATCACGAGCTGGAAGAGTCTGAAGGAACTTGGCCCTTGGCCTGAAATACTGTACCCCATCGGTCCTTTTGATCATCACCAAGCTGTGTTGTTCATCAAAGTCCCAACTTCGAATCTGACCCGAATACTCACCTTTTGTGTTTATATACCTCTTCCTTTGAGTTTCGTCAGGAAGAGGTTTAAACCATTTGCGAGCTGCCAAACTAACTTCCTCGAGAACTCGAATAGGATTGTAGATTTCTTCAGGCATTTCACTTCCAAACATAAAGCTTCTAATATCATCACTGTTAACCGGTAGGGACTCGTACTCGATCCTATTCCCTTGCACAGTCTCAATGAATTCGAACTTACCAGCTAGTTCGTCATCAGTTCGCCAGTCTTCAACCAGTTCCTCAACCACTTCACCATCTCCTAAAACCAAATCAACAGCAGGATCCAATTCAGAATCAGATAAGGCACCTGTATCAGCATCCACCGGACCTTTATCTCCCCCTGCGGCTGCACCCGAGGACTCCCCCTCAACTTGAGCTGAGGTTGCAGCTTCAGGAGCACGTGCGCTCCTTGACTGCTCCCCCTGCTTCGCTGCGTTGGGATCCTTGTCCTTGACCTTGTCGAGATCATCTATGATTTTCTTTAGCTCATCTATCTTACATTGAGCCTGAATCTGAAAATCCGAATTCTCCCCCTGAGCAGCAAGGAGTGACACGAGATCCGTCACAATACCGAGAAGCCGATCCGTTGTCCTAGCCAAAGTCATATGTCGGGCTGAAGTCGAGGCATCTTGCGTTATGAACTTGTATACCGTTTTACTCATTTGTCGTCCATTAGGGCCGGTTTGTAGGGCCGGACTTAAGTTAACTGACACGCCACAGGTATAATTCCCACAAGGTTGATTCCTTTAGTGGATTACCAGTTTTTACATAATGCATCTGTCAGGTGTACGCCTACACCCCGTGCTTAGGTCGTGGCCATTTCGTAAAATGATGCCAAGGATATCCGGGACATGGTCATTTAACCCCCAAGGGCCATACACCAAATAATACAGAATAAAGCGATTTATGTAAATACATTAATCACAATCCGATTTAAATGACTACATACCCGACCAAGCGGTACTTTTATAGTACCGTATCCCAAGCCCGTATAGGGAAAATAAGTTAAGAGTATTTACCTGAGCAAAGTATCAATCAAATACAGCAAATGCAAGTACTTTTACTGGGCTCCTAATCTGGAACAAAGGTTTATAATAACCTATTACATTTCTACGGGTCTTTAATTAAGCCTAAGCTTAGACCGGTTAGTTTTAAAAGGAAGACACGGTTCAAACGCATGAAGAAGCGAAGACCGGTTTAGAATGTGGTTTTGACCCGACAAGCTTGTATGCTTGTTTAATATGGGTAACTTAAACACATTCTGGATTTTGAGACCAAAAAGATATGGTTTGCCCCGTTTCGGCTAATATATGCAAACTAGTCACATAAGCCGATCCGAACGCGACAAGTGCGTAACGAGTAACCAAAAGATTCATCTACAGGTTTCCTAAGTTAATATACCTTAAATATGTTGTGATATCAGTAGGATATCTTCCATTATGCCCAAAACGAGTTTAATCACAATTTAAGCCCCGTAGGGGTATTTTGGTCATCTTAAAGATTATAAAAGAGATTATTTAAGTTTCCGAGATTCGGGTCTGAATACATCAGTAAAATAACTTATTTTAATAAGTCATATCAGTTGGTAATAAGTCTTATATGACAAAATGGTTTTAAACCCAAACTATGCGTTTAATACGCTTAAAAAGCCGTTTTAAGCGATTCCCGGGTTATACCAGAAATCTGAGTTTTCTGGACAGGTTATAAAGTTAAAAATAGTTCATTTATTAAATAAAATCAGTAGCAACTGGATTGGCGTCAAAATACTTTGTAGAACTCATTTTATAACCAAAAAGGGTATATTCGGTATTTACCGAATTAATGCCATAACCTTAGGTTATGAGCAGGTTAAAAATAATTAAAAATCTTTAAAAATCCCAAAATATTATATTACATTAGTAGGTAAAAGGTTTGGTGTCGAAAATTGGGTTTAGATAGGCTTTATGCTAATGACGCCACTTAATTACTAAAAAGCGTTATAATTACGCCATCGAGCATAACTCCTAATCTAGACCTCAATTTGATGTCAAATTTTAGGTACAAGTTTGTAAATCAGTAATTAAGGTTTCTACTCTTTTACTTTTTCAAAAATCATGTTTTATAGTCAAAAGGGCATAATGGTCAACATATAGGCAATTAACGGAATCATGCATATTAATTGGATAACTAATGATCCATGGTGTATAATCACAGAGGGTTATACTAGCATGTAACCTGGTCCTAAGGAAGCTCTAAGGCAATTCCAAATCATACTAAAACGGGTCAGAACTGAAGTCAAAGCAAAAGTCAAAGTTTTGCGACTTTCGGTTCCGAACCGAGTCTAAACAGAAAATTGTCGGGTTGAACATGTTTAGACATGTTCTTACATTAATTACCAAGTTATATTAATGATCAAACAGGTTGTATGGGTTCTATATTGCTAATTATGCATAAATTGGAAAATAAGCATTCTGTTGACTTTTTTCTAACAAGTTTGACCCGATATTTGACCTAGTTAGAGTGGGAATCAGAGGGTGCCCTTTTAAGGGTTTATTGCCCACATAATTACCAACTTATAACTACTTTCAATTTGACTAATCACTGGACCATTAGTGATTAATCGTGAAGTCAACCGTTAATTACGACGGTTTGACTTTTAAGCTTAAACTAAGTAAAAACTCAACTAAGAAAGGTTAAGCATACTTACTGAAGTCCTATGCTTGATTAGTGATCACTTGAGTCTGCTTTGGAGCTCCAGAAATGATCAGAATTTCTGAAGTGAGGTGTGATCAATTGGTTGCAACCTTGTGGCCTTTTATAGTGATCAAACTCACTTAGATCATTGACAACAAACTCTAGCAATGTTCCCTGATCACTAACACATGTCCCTAGTGTCTAGGAGTCATTTAGGGGTCGTCCAAATATGAGTAAAATCGTTTAAAGGTCGGTTATAAGCTCAAAACAGCAAACAGTCGAATCTTCAGTCGCTGGCACACCCTTACGGACCGTAAGGGGTGGCTTACGGTCCGTAAGCCTTTGACCAGAAGCAAAAAGTTGTTGTTCTTTCGGGTTTTGAAGGGGCAACTTGTGTGTTTCAAATTTGGGACATGTTTTAACAGTATGGGGCCTCTTGTTAGGGTCTTGAACAGTCATATACCCTACCATTTTGATATGTTTTCATGGACTTTAAAGGAAAACCATAAACGAAGGTTTATCGTGCATTTCTTCGTAGGAGTCCACCCTTGCAATTATGGGTCAATCATTGATAGTATTTACTGAATTTGAGTATATCAGATGTTTACAATATACATTCGGGTCTTGGACTTCATAACGAGGTCGTTCAGAGGTGTCAATTAACATGTCGACGCTTTTAACCCTTCATATACGAATTCCATCATAACTTTCTCATACGATAACGAAACTTGGTGAAATTTTTATCATGCATTCTACTGAGCATATTTAATTGTTACAAAGCTTCAGGTTTGCTAAAAGGTCACTCAGAGGTATACTTTAAAAATGTTGACACATTTAACCCCTGTAGTTTGTAATCTCTCACTTTCTTTCATATTTAGCTTCGTATGATCCATGATTTATTCGTTTGAAGGTATGAGCATCCTGTAGGGTTATTGTAAAGTATATTTATTCACTGTTGACATTTTTGAACCCTTATATTCACATACTTTCCATGTTTGTCAACTTTAGTCCTTCTAGAACATTCTTTCACACGTTCAAGCTTATGACACGTGTCAATACATTCTAGGACGTGAATTTTCGAGGTGTTACATCCTCACCCCCTTAAAAGAAATCTCAACCTCAAGATTTACTGAAATTAATAAGGGTACTTTTCTTTCATTGTGGACTCAACCTCCCACGTAAACTCGGGACCTCTACAAGCATCCCATTTAACCTTTACGATCGGTACATGCTTCCTTCGAAGCTTCTTTACCTGTCGATCCTCAATCGACAATGGTTTTTCCACAAATTTCAAGCTCTCATCTATATGCACATCCGTATGTGGTATGACTAGCGATTCGTCAGCTAGGCATTTCTTCAGATTGCAGTCGTGGAAAACGTTATGAATACCACTGAGCTCTTCATGTAAGTTTAACTTGTAAGCCACTGACCCAACACATTCGATAATCTCGAATGGTCCTATATACCTCGGGCTTAACTTACCTTTCTTACCAAACCGCATCACTCCCTTCCAGGGTGATACTTTAAGTAAAACTTTATCACCAACCTCAAACTTTAGAGGTTTACGTTTTGGATCCGCGTAGCTTTTCTGCCTATCTCTGGCAGCTTTCAGGCGATCGCGAATCTGGAAAATCTTGTCCGTTGTTTCAAAGACCAAATCAGGTCCTGATAATTGAACTTCCCCTACTTCCGCCCAACAAACAGGCGTTCTGCATTTTCTACCATATAATGCCTCAAAAGGCGCAGCCTTAATGCTCGTATGGTAGCTATTGTTATAGGAGAACTCAACCAATGGCAGGTGGTTATCCCAACTACCACCTAAATCAATTACACATCCACGAAGCATGTCTTCCAACGTTTGGATAGTACGCTCACTCTGACCGTCCGTCTGAGGATGGTAAGCCGTACTAAAATTTAAGTGCGTGCCCAAAGACTGTTGGAAACTCTTCCAAAAATGTGACGTGTATCTAGTATCCCTGTCAGAGATAATAGACACAGGTACGCCATGTAAAGCTACAATCTTATCTACGTATAGTTGGGCTAACATGTCGGAGCTGTAGGTCTCCTTAATGGGTAGGAAATGTGCTGACTTAGTCAGTCTATCCACTATCACCCATATAGTATCATTGCCTTTCCTTGTCTTAGGTAACTTGGTGATAAAATCCATAGTTACCATTTCCCACTTCCATGTGGGAAGTTCAGGCTGTTGTAGCAAACCTGACGGTTTCTGATGTTCTGCTTTTACTTGTGCGCACGTCAAGCATTTAGCTACATAGGTAGCTACAGACTTCTTCAAGCCTATCCACCAATAGTTTGCTCTTAGATCCTGGTACATCTTATCAGCTCCAGGATGAACGGAATATTTGGAACTGTGGGATTCCTGGAGAATAACATCCTGAAGTCCTCCAAAAACTGGAACCCATATTCGTCCATTCAATCTCAGCATTCCGTCTTTGTCATAGGATAACTGTTCCTCAGTTATTCCTAGCTTTTCTTCAGGATAGTTAGCTTCCAACACAGCTTCCTTCTGTGCAGCTAACAACCATTCGTTCAGACTATTCCTTATCTCAATGCTCTTGGCATTGATTCTTATTGGCTTCACTCTTTCTTTTCTGCTTAAGGCATCTGCAACCACATTTGCTTTGCCTGGATGGTATCTTATCTCACAATCATAATCATTTAAAGTTTCCATCTAGTGTCGCTGCCTCATGTTCAAGTCCTTCTGATTGAACAAGTGTTGAAGGCTCTTGTGATCTGAATAGATCACACACTTGGTTCCATACAAGTAGTGCCTCCATAGTTTCAGTGCAAATACAACGGCACCCAGCTCCAAGTCATGGGTGGTGTAGTTCTTCTCGTGCACCTTCAACTGTCGTGAAGCGTAGGCAATAACTTTGTGTCACGGCCCCCGACCAGGTTTGACCCGTTTCAGGAGCAGCGGGACAGAAATCCCGTGGTATTTAATTAACAGCGGAAGTTTTCTTCAGGATCTTTTTAAAACTGAAATATTTCCCGATTATTTTATTTCACAACTCGGGATAAAACCCCGGTAATTTACAATCTTGAGATTTCACGAAGAAATCTTTTATTTTACAAAACATGTTTCTTT
Organism: Helianthus tuberosus; assembly: GCA_030545235.1. Classification (NCBI taxonomy): domain Eukaryota; kingdom Viridiplantae; phylum Streptophyta; class Magnoliopsida; order Asterales; family Asteraceae; genus Helianthus; species Helianthus tuberosus. The sequence continues at coordinate 63,642,899 of CM060360.1, read as the reverse complement.
ATTTTATACTGAGCCACTTCCTTAAGCTTGTAGTGCTTCGCGGCACTTTTCCTGAATTATAACAGATCACCTGAAACATGTTTGAAAAAGGTTTTGTCAGCGGGAAATACTGAGTGAATCATTCTATTTATAAAAATGACTCGTTTCTTATAATTTACAGTATTAAGAGAGATTACAATGTTTCAGATATCAAACCAACTACCCACAGTACTTGTCACTCGAACATCCATCGGAAGCCTCTTTGCCCGATGGTGTCTGTGACTATGGTCATATCACTCATTGGCTAACTCGTTGTCCAATAGTGAAGGTTATCAAGTAATGTATACAAAACCCCACATACCGGCTGTAACTTAGTGATTACATAAACTTAATCACTGTAATTATAACCTTTGAAAATAAACATGATTTCAAAAGTAATTTGATAAAAAGAGAATGACTCACGTTGCAGATTTAATTTGAGCAGAGCCTAGCCTACTGATTAGCCTTTTAACCTAAATTTAATAACAGGCACACAATTCGGTTAGTAACTTAATACAGCATTTACGATAACTCACGAGATTAAACCTTCACATCGAATGACAAAGTGCGATACTTAAACATCCATTGAATTAACAACGAATGACAAAGCATAAACCCTAATGTGGGCAGCACTTAAACATCCATTGGATAGTTTAATCAATCGGACATTGAATCGTAGCAGCGATCGAGTTATTACCCTGAATTGTGGCAGCACTTCGTGATCAGTGTGTGTTAATTGTGGTAAACAGACAATATCTCAGTGTATTTTGTGAATTTTTACGTCGAACTGAAGCCAGAAATCAAGTCCCAAGCCCCTGTATTTATACCCAAAATTTGCATCTCCCGCGTGTCGCGACAGAATACATGGTCCCTGTCGCGACTCGCCTGTGGTGTCAAGGTAGAGTAGGGTAGGCTTGTCACTAGTATAGGCCTGCTGAGTTGATAGTTCGAGAATTCTCAATTTAGACAACGCATTTTAGAGATAATCATTAGTTAGGGTTTACCCCCCTTAAGTTTTAGGGGCCCTGATTCTAATTCCAACTATTCTAAAAATTCTAGGGACTATGCAGAATCACTTGGGTTTCTCAATTAGGGTTTCCTATTGGACAATTTAATTAAATAAATATGACTTTTGATGAGAGTTGTTACATTCTCCCCACCTTAATAAAAAAATCTCGTCCTCGAGATTTACTGGAATAAATGAGGATACTTTCGCTTCATTTCTGATTCCAGCTCCCAAGTGTATTCAGCTCCTCGTTTCGAATCCCACTTGACTTTGACTAAAACTAGTCGTTTATGTTTAAGGAACTTCACTTTCTTGTCTTCTATCTGAAGAGGTTTCTCAACAAATTTTAACTTTTCGTTTACCTCTATGTCTTGAAGAGGTACTACCAGAGATTCGTCTGATAGACATTTCTTGAGATTGGATACATGAAATACATCATGTACTCCAGCTAATTCTTCTGGTAGTTGTAAACGATAAGCAACTGGTCCTATACGTTGGATTACTGAAAATGGTCCTACGTATCTTGGACTTAGCTTTCCTTTCTTACCGAATCGAACAACTCCTTTCCAAGGGGAAACTTTTAATAGTACTTTGTCTCTTACTTGGAATTCAAGTGGCTTGAGCCGATTATCTGCATAACTCTTCTGACGATCGCGAGCCGTCTTCAGTCTTTCCTTGATTTGAGTAATCTTGTCGGTCGTCTCTTGTACTATTTCCAGACCTGACAATTGACTTTCTCCTATTTCTGTCCAACAAACTGGAGTTCTGCACTTTCTTCCGTACAGTGCTTCAAATGGGGCAGTTTCGATACTTGAATGATAACTATTGTTATAGGAGAATTCAATTAATGGTAAGTGATCGTCCCAATTCCCACCAAAATCTATTACACATGCTCGAAGCATGTCTTCTAGAGTTTGGATTATCCTTTCACTTTGCCCGTCTGTTTGTGGATGATATGCAGTGCTTAAGTTTAGTCGAGTTCACATTGCTTGCTGGAAACTTTTCCAGAAATGAGAAGTGAAACGACTATCCCTATCTGATACAATGGAGAGTGGACCTCCATGTAAGGATACGACTTCATCTACATACAATTTTGCCAATCTTTCCATACTAAAGGTTTCTTTCATAGGCAGAAAGTGAGCAGATTTGGTTAATCGATCCACAATTACCCAAATCGCATCATTACCTTTTCTGGTTTTGGGTAACTTAGTAACAAAATCCATTGTTATAAGTTCACATTTCCATACAGGCATCTCTAATTGTTGTAGTAGACCTGAAGGTTTCTGATGTTCTGCCTTAACTTGTGAACAAGTAAGACATTTAGAAACATATCGCGCTATATCCTTTTTCATTCCTATCCACCAGAAGTTCTTTCTTAAATCTTGGTACATCTTATTGTTTCCTGGGTGCATAGTATACCTAGATTTATGGGCTTCTTCTAAAATCTTAGGTCTTAAGTCTCCTTGCTTAGGTACCCAAATTCTACTTTTGTGGAATCTCCAAATTCCATCTGCTCCTTGCTCTAATTCCTTTATTCGTCCTTTCATTCCTTCAGCATCATCCTTGATTGCTATAGTTTGAACATTCTTCAATTGTTCCATTAAATCTATTTGTAGATTTAATCTGAGAGCACGAACACGTCGTTGTTTTTCATAATACTTACGACTTAAGGCATCTGCAACTACATTTGCCTTTCCTTCGTGATACTGAATATCACAATCGTAGTCACTTAGGATTTCCATCCATCTCCTTTGCCTCATATTTAATTCTTTCTGCCCAAATATATATCTTAAACTTTTATGATCTGTATAAACAGTAAATTTACTTCCATACAGATAATGTCTCCAAATCTTAAGGGCAAAAATTACGGCTCCTAATTCTAAATCATGAGTCGTATAATTTTCTTCGTGCTTTTTCAATTGCCTTGAAGCATATGCAATCACCTTTATGCGTTGCATAAGCACACATCCATATCCTAGTTTTGAAGCATCACAATATACCTCAAAATCTTCAGTTCCTTCTGGTAAGGCTAAGATTGGAGCATTTGTTAATTTCTGTTTCAAAATCCTAAAGGCTTCTTTTTATTTAGGTCCCCATTCAAACTTAACGGCTTTACAGGTTAGCTTAGTTAATGGTATGGCTATCTTGGAAAAATCCTTAATAAACCGTCTATAATAGCCAGCTAAACCTATAAAACTTCTAATTTCCATTGCAGTTTGTGGAACCTTCCAATTGGTAATTGCCTCTATCTTAGCAGGATCTACATGAATACCTTCGTGATTTACCATGTGTCCTAGGAATTGCATTTCCTTTAACAAAATTCACACTTCGAGAATTTGGCATAAAGTTTTTCTTTTCTTAACAAAGTTAAGAGTGCATGAAGGTGTTCACAATGCTCTGTCTGACTTTTGGAATAAATAAGTATATCGTCTATAAAAACAATTACAAATTTATCCAAATATGGTTTACAGATCCTATTCATCATGTCCATGAATGCAGCAGGTGCATTCGTTAACCCGAAGGGCATGGCTGTAAACTCGTAATGACCATACCTAGTTCTGAAAGCAGTTTTAGGTATGTCTTCTTCTTGTACCTTCAATTGATGATATCCGGAACGTAAGTCGATCTTAGAAAAATATCTAGCTCCTTGAAGTTGATCGAAAAGATCATCAATCCTAGGTAATGGGTATCGATTCTTAATTGTAACCTTATTCAATCCTCTATAATCAATACACATTCTCATTGAACCATCCTTTTTCTTAACAAATAGTACTGGTGCTCCCCAAGGAGATGAACTAGGTTGTATGAATCCTTTACTTAGTAACTCATCTAATTGCTTTTTCAGTTCTAACATTTCTGTGGGTGCTAACCGATAAGGTGCGTTGACTATTGGTGTAGTTCCTGGAATTAGATGAATCCTAAATTCTACTTCCCTATCTGGGGGTAATCCCGGTAACTCTTCTGGAAATACATCCGGATATTCTGAGACTACAGGAATTTCCTTAAGTTCTTTACCCTTAGTACTAATGATTACTGAAATCATATATACTATTCCTTGTTTTCGTTCATAATTAGCAACTTTCATTACTGATATGAACTTCATAGGCTTACGTGGTTTATCTCCTGTAACCATAATTACTTCTCCGGTGGGTGCCTGAATTTCTATAGAGTTCTTATCACAGAGAATTCGAGCATGGTTGGTTACTAACCAATCCATTCCTAACACAACATCAAATTCAGCTAATTTCATAGGTTATAGGTTTGCAAAGAATGTATGACCTGAAAGTTCTAATTCTACCTTTTGCAAAACCTTATCTATTTTAATTGAATTCCCATCAGCCGTTTCGACTGTAAAAATTTGTCTAATGTTGGTTAAAGGTAACTTAAGAGCTTGGCAGAATAAAGTATTGATAAAACTTTGGTTTGCACCAGAGTCAAATAATACTTTGGCGTAAATGTTGTGAACTAGAAACGTACCAGCTATCACATCTGGAATCATCTCGGCTTCCTGAGTGGTTAACTGAAAGGCTCGAACATTCTTCTTAGTAGCTCCGTCGGCTGTTTTGGTTTTGTTGTCTGCTGGTTTGATTAATTTAGGGCATTCTGGCTTAAAATGTCCTATTTCTCCGCAATTATAGCAGACTCTTGTTTTCTTTCTACAATCCTCTTCACGATGTCCTACAATTTTACAAAAATTGCAGGTTACACTATATCTTCCAAAATGTTTCTTTCTGCAATTCCTGCAAAACGGCGGATTTGAAGATTGCCCTGTTCCTCTTTTCTTGAAGCTGTTATTATTACCCATACGAAATCCTTGGGTAATTTTCTGAGCCAGTTCCTTCTTCCTGTTTTCATCTTGCGTGCGTACCAGTTCGTCGGTTAGGGTATTGGCTAATTCCACAGCATCGTCAATCGTACGAGGTCTTGCAGCTTTAATGATATTGCGGATTTCACTAATCAGTCCCCAAATATAGCGAGAAATGAGTACCGGTTCTGGCGAAGCCAGCGTTGGTACTACTCTAGCATATTCAAAGAATGTCGAAGTATAACCGCGACAATCTACACCCGTCATACGATGGGTTAGGAACTTATTTGCCATTTGATCTTTTTCATATTCGGGACAGAATTTTCTTTCTACAAGATTCTTAAATTCTTCCCAGTTCATGGCATAAGCCCTATTTCTTCCTTTTACCTGTAACACCGTGTTCCACCATTCTAGCGCCCCTTCTTTAAAAAGGTTTGACGCGTACATGACCTGATCATCCGGAGCACATTTACTTATTGCAATTACTGCTTCGGTTTTCTCTAACCAACGCAGTGATGCAGTTGCTCCTTCATTACCTGCAAATTCAGTGGGTTTGCAAGCAAGGAATTCTTTGAAAGTGCAACCAGGCGTTGCAGCTTTCATTTTCTTAGGGAGCGGAGCTTGCCGTGGTTCAATATCATGATTAACATGATCATTGCCTCCGTTTACACTATTACTGAAGTTATCTTTAGAAATACGTTTGCTAGGAACGATTTGTTGCGGTTCTATTGGATTTTTAACAGCAGCAACGAATGCTGGAATAGCATTGGCTATCCCTTGAGCAACTATATTTTCTATAGCCTGCCTAGTCATATATTGATCCCCCGGTTGTTGCTCAGATTGATTAATCTCATTAACTGGTTCATTATTAGCATTTTCCATCTAATAATTAATATATATAATTTATTAGTATCAAATAAATAACAATTACACAAAACAATTTTACTGAGTTCATAACACTAATATAGCCAAAACTATCGATTTCCCGATTTATATTTAACAGTATGCATCAATACACACTATTATCTTACAAAGTTTTATTTGTAGTTATTTTACAGACTGATTTTACTTATTACTATTACACAACCATAGTTTCATAAATCCCCTATCCTTGGTCAGATGATATTCTAGTAACGGCGTTCCTTCTTATCGTAATTCCAGGAGATCTGTCCCAAAATCTCTTGGATCCTTTTCCCAGCATCCATTAGTTTTTTGTCAACATGACGGAGTTCAGCCATATTCTCGTTACTCATTAGTGGATTTGGTAAAGGTTCTAGATTGTACTGAGGAAAAAGCTTATAGGGATTGTTTTGTAACTGTATTTCATTAGTCAACCATTCGTCTATTTGCGAGTGGATTGAAGGGTTTGGAATAGCTGGTTCTAAGTTCATTGGTAGTTGTGTTTAAAGAGAATGAATAAAATCATTTTCATTAATCGGCTTAATAGTATCATATCTTGTCAATATCAGATCTAGCTCTTCCTGAGATGGTAACCCCTCAATTTGCCTAGAGCTTTCCCCAATTTCCATTTTCTTAGGCTTGGGTTTCTCGAGAGGTAAAGCGTTGAATTCTATAGGTTCTTCTATGTCTGGTATATACCTATTGAAATCTCTGGAAACTTCTATTCTTACTGGATAAAAATTTAAATTCTGAAGGACGTCAGACAAATCACTCATGCTGTTTAGCAAAATACACACAATTACTAAATTAAAAATCATAACAAAATTTTATAGAAAACTTTTAAATATTATTTCATAATGGGTAACTATAAATAACTGAAAATTAAAACACACTAAGATTTACTTATTTATTTACCGGGTAAGGTTTCTAGACTGAGTGCTAAAATTTTAAGTCAGATTTTTAAAGATTTGTATTTATTGCTATAATGGCTAGCATATAAAGATCTACCCATACTGTACCCAATTAATCAGATAATAAAACACATAATCATAAAATAGTAATTAATTAATAAAAATTAAGTATTTTCTAAATACGTAATTGGCTTAAATCAGTGGCTCTGATACCACCTTTTTCTGTCACGGCCCCCGACCAGGTTTGACCCGTTTCAGGAGCCGCGGTACAGAAATCCCGTGGTATTTAATTAACAGCGGAAGTTTTCTTCAGGATCTTTTTAAAACTGAAATATTTCCCGATTATTTTATTTCACAACTCGGGATAAAACCCCGGTAATTTACAATCTTGAGATTTCACGAAGAAATCTTTTATTTTACAAAACATGTTTCTTTATTTTATACTGAGCCACTTCCTTAAGCTTGTAGTGCTTCGCGGCACTTTTCCTGAATTATAACAGATCACCTGAAACATGTTTGAAAAAGGTTTTGTCAGCGGGAAATACTGAGTGAATCATTCTATTTATAAAAATGACTCGTTTCTTATAATTTACAGTATTAAGAGAGATTACAATGTTTTAGATATCAAACCAACTACCCACAGTACTTGTCACTCGAACATCCATCGGAAGTCTCTTTGCCCGGTGGTGTCTGTGACTATGGTCATATCACTCATTGGCTAACTCGTTGTCCAATAGTGACGGTTATCAAGTAATGTATACAAAACCCCACATATCGGCTGTAACTTGGTGATTACATAAACTTAATCACTGTAATTATAACCTTTGAAAATAAACATGATTTCAAAAGTAATTTGATAAAAAGAGAATGACTCACATTGCAGATTTAATTTGAGCAGAGCCTAGCCTACTGATTAGCCTTTTAACCTAAATTTAATAACAGGCACACAATTCGGTTAGTAACTTAATACAGCATTTACGATAACTCACGAGATTAAACCTTCACATCGAATGACAAAGTGCGATACTTAAACATCCATTGAATTAACAACGAATGACAAAGCATAAACCCTAATGTGGGCAGCACTTAAACATCCATTGGATAGTTTAATCAATCGGACATTGAATCGTAACAGCGATCGAGTTATTACCCTGAATTGTGGCAGCACTTCGTGATCAGTGTGTGTTAATTGTGGTAAACAGACAATATCTCAGTGTATTTTGTGAATTTTTACGTCGAACTGAAGCCAGAAATCAAGTCCCAAGCCCCTGTATTTATACCCAAAATTTCATCTCCCGCGTGTCGCGACAGACTACATGGTCCCTGTCGCGACTCGCCTGTGGTGTCAAGGTAGAGTAGGGTAGGCTTGTCACTAGTATAGGCCTGCTGAGTTGATAGTTCGAGAATTCTCAATTTAGACAACGCATTTTAGAGATAATCATTAGTTAGGGTTTACCCCCCCCCCCCCTTAAGTTTTAGGGGCCCTGATTCTAATTCCAACTATTCTAAAAATTCTAGGGACTATGCAGAATCACTTGGGTTTCTCTATTAGGGTTTCCTATTGGACAATTTAATTAAATAAATATGACTTTTGATGAGAGTTGTTACACTTTGCCTTTCTGCATGAGTACACAGCACATACCAGTGTGTGATGCATCACAATACACCACGAATTCTTCTATTCCATCGGGCAATGTTAACACTGGTGCATTGCTCAACTTTTTCTTCAGAATGTCAAAGGATTCCTGCTGCTTAGGGCCCCAATCAAACTTAATCTTCTTACGTGTTAACGAAGTTAGGGGCGCGGCAATCCTTGAGAAGTTTTCGATAAATCGCCTATAGTATCCTGCTAGTCCAAGAGAGCTGCGAATCTCCGTAGGCGTCTTTGGCACTTGCCAATTCATAACTGCTTCTACCTTAGCGGGATCCACTTGGATACCACGCTCACTAACCACATGTCCAAGGAATTGGACTTCTCGAAGCCAAAATTCGCACTTCGAAAATTTGGCGTAGAGTTTCTCATGATGTAGAAGTTTGAGAATACAGCGAAGATGTTTCTCATGGTCAGCTTGGCTTTTCGAGTAGATGAGGATGTCGTCAATGAAGACGATGACAAATTTGTCTAAGTATGGCTTGCAGACGCGATTCATGAGGTCCATGAATGCGGCAGGAGCATTAGTAAGCCCAAAAGGCATCACTAGGAACTCGTAATGACCATAACGAGTCCTAAATGCAGTCTTGTGTACATCTTCATCTTTAACCTTCAACTGATGATAGCCTGACCTCAAATCGATCTTAGAAAAATAACTTGCCCCTTGAAGTTGATCGAACAAATCGTCGATCCTGGGCAAAGGATACCTATTCTTTATCGTGACCTTGTTAAGCTCATGGTAATCGATGCACAGACACATCGATCCATCCTTCTTCTTGACAAACAAGACAGGTGCTCCCCAAGGAGACGAACTAGGTTTAATGAAACCTTTAGCTAGCAATTCATCCAGTTGTGTTCTTAATTCCTTCATCTCCATTGGTGCCAACCTGTAAGGTGCTCTAGCAACAGGTGCTGCTCCAGGGATGATGTCAATTCTGAATTCCACTTGTCTGTCCGGTGGTAAACCAGGTAGCTCTTCAGGAAACACTTCAGGGTATTCAGAAATGACGGGGATGTCTTCCATCTTAGGTTTCGGCTCATTGATAGTCACCTGTGCCATGTAGATGACACAACCCTTCTTCAAGCATTTAGAGGCCTTGAGCATAGTCACTTGCTCAGGCAATCCATACCAGGTATCTCCCTGAATGGTAAGTGATTCACCAGACGGAGTCTTGATCACCACTTGCTTCTTATTGCAGACAATCTGGGCTTGGTTATGAGATAACCAGTCCATACCCAAAACTATGTCGAAACCGGCTAACTTCAGAGGAAGTAGGGATAAAGGAAAAGAGTGGTTCTTAATGGATATGAAACATCCATCTAATATGGTTGAGGCGGTTTCTAACGTACCATCAGCTAATTCCACCTCATACCTCACACTTAAGGTTTTAACAGGCAATTTCAACAGTTCACAAAACTTATTATCTACGAACGACTTATCTGCTCCAGAATCAAACAACACTCTAGCATAAACATCATTTATGAGGAAGGTACCTGTGATAACGTTGTCGTCCTGGACGGCTTCCCTTGCATCCATCCTGAAGACCCTTGCATTGGTCTTCTTGACCTCTTCAGGCTTCTTGACGTACTTAGGGCATTTGGTCTTAATGTGCCCTTCTCATTGCAATTGTAGCATGTTGCGTCTTTTATATTCTTTCAATCAACAGTCTTGTGCTCCCTAGACTTGCATATCCCACATGCAGGTGCTCCTGACTTAGAATTGGACTCAAGTCTGCACTTTCCAAAGTGGCGTTTTTGGCAAGTCGTGCACTTTGGCTTTTCCTCTGTTCGCTGACTATTCCTTCCAGACAGTGGCGAAGCTTGAAAATTTCCACCGGGGGGTCGGAAGTCACCGGACCTAAAAATTCTATATAAGTAAATTTTATTTTTATAAAACCGGGGGGGTCGAAAACGTATATACCTAAAAAATTATATACGAAACGTACATACATAACACGATTGAGCGAAAAGTTCGGGGGGTCGGGCGCCCCTCCCGGCCCCTTAAAAGCTACGCCCCTGCTTCCAGACCCCAACTTTTTAGAATCAGTGGTTCCCTTGTGCTTCTTCTCTGACCCTCGTGAGTTACCATCCTCACGCTTCCTCTTACTTTCTTCAGAATTCTTTAGCGACCTTAGCCTGACCGCATCTAAAGTAAGGGACAGAGAGAGATCAGCTGCTGACCTAAACATAGCAGGTCTTGAAGCCTTAACACTGGCTTTGATCTCTGGGGCTAAACCCCAATGAAGCGAGCAATTCGCTTGGGTTCTGGTGTTACTAGGTAAGGAACCAGCCTGGACAGGGTATTAAAACTAGTGAGGTAAGCTTGACAATCTAAGTTTGTCATCACCAAAGATAAGAAATCTGACTCGATCCTCTCAACCTCGTGTTGAGGGCAGTAGTTCTCCATAATGAGAGTAACAAACTGTTCCCATGACATGTTATAGAGCGGGATCTTCCCAGCAGCTTGAATGAGAGACTTCCACCATGCCAGTGCCTCTCCTTTGAACGATTGTGATACATACTTCACCACATCCTTTTCAGCCCAACCACTGATATCGACAACTGTGTCCATTTCATCCAACCAGGTCATACAATCAATTGCCCCTTTCTCCCCAGTGAAGTCCCGGGGTTTGCAGGAAACAAAGTATTTATAGGTACAGAACTTAGTACGTGGTTCATTATCGAACTCTATCTTCTTGGATGGAACACTGTGTTGAATAGATGAATGTCGATCATCATCCTTCTTTGACTCATCTTTCTTTGGGGGTGGCTTGCTATGAGCCTCAGAATGAGTCTTGGGGACAGACTTAGAGTTGGGTATAGATGAGGCTTTACTATGTGTCCCACTATACTCCTTAAATTTCTCCTCTACAGCTTTAGATACAGCTGTATCAATCAGTGTACGAAGCTCCCCTCTGGTTATATTAATCTTATCATCATCGCGGTTTTCCAGAGGATGACTGTTTATCTCGTCAGAGTCGGCCATGTAGGTAGTTTTTATTGCTACAAAAAGAAAATAAGGGCAAGGTTTATTTAGAAGCCCATATAGTACTATCGTTCTTGACGATTTATTAACCATGTTTTTAATACACATTTTAGTTAATTTGCTTAATTATATAATTGTTCGGGATCTTTATCAAAATCCTAAATTATAAGTTAATAATAGCACAAAAGGCCTAGTCACGTAGACAAGTTTAATTTATAAGCCCAGAATTTATGGAATCAAGGCATTAAGGTTTGAATCAAAGTTCATTACCTTTTCTTGACAGGGAGTTGTAGGCTACCACTGTCTTTAGTCCAGAGGACGTTAATTATAGCCCGTGGGCACTTCATCCATAAGGGATGATTATATAAATAAGGGAATTTAGAATAACTCATTTAAGAATGACTTATGTGATTTTATCGTGTCACATCTTGTCAAGCATGATAATATGCTTTTAGATATTTAAAAAGGATTTGAATCTCTTAAATAGGTTCCACCATCTTGGCCTTGTCCGTACTGACATTTAGACTAGGTTTTACCTTTAAGATTCTTTTTAATAATTAACGCAGAACAATTTCTAAATTGAAATGTTAACAAGGATCTGAATCTAATTGTGGAACTACCATCTTGGCCTTGTCTTAACGTGACACATGGGCTAGGTCTTGTTCTTTTTAGATTTTGCCATTTTATTATAATGGTAGATCTTATAATATAGGAATGATATTTTAAACATAATCGTTCCTTTAAAATTTAAACAAGTATATGGTTGCCCTAAACGGGACTTCTTAAGAAAATGACTTGCCCATGCAAGGGCTAATCAGAAAAATAAAGAAGGAATCAAATAAAGACAAAATAAAACGAATTTGGATTAGTCCTAAGTTCTTGTCTAGACTCGAGAATGTGCAACTTTGTAACTGAGTTTAAACACAAAAGGCTAGTGTTTAATTCACTCAGCGTTGGCTCTGATACCAACCTGTCACACCCCGATATTTCCACGTATTGACCGGTGGGCCCGGTAGGGGAGTATCGTGACGTAATTGATATCATCATAGTCAAACAACACAATATAAAAATGCACAGCGGAAGCAAAAGATAAATATATTACAATCCGAATATAAAGTAATATCCAGTATTACAACGGAAAGTAAAGGATCCACAGGCGGATCAATATAAAAAGAAAAACTGTTCAACAGACTTTGACATCTAGAGCTTGCAAGACTTGAGTAATGATGCCTGGAGTAGCCAGCCTATTTCGTCTAGCACCTGCACTTAGCCTTTTTGGAAAATACGTCAGTTTACACTGGTAAATACAACTCAACTGACTCATTTTGAAAAGAGTTTGAAAATTGATTTGAATGCACTTCGGCGAAATATCTTTTATAACTTGGAACAATTATTAAAATAATCTTGTATACAGTTTTACTCATTTGTCATCCATTAGGGCCGGTTTGTAGGGCCGGACTTAAGTTAACTGACACGCCACAGGTATAATGCCCACAAGGTTGATTCCTTTAGTGGATTACCAGTTTTTACATAATACATCTGTCAGGTGTACGCCTACACCCCGTGCTTAGGTCATGGCCATTTCGTAAAATGATGCCAAGGATATCCGGGACATGGTCATTTAACCCCCAAGGGCCATACACTAAATAATACAGAATAAAGCGAGTTATGTAAATACATTAATCACAATCTGATTTAAATGACTACATACCCGACCAAGCGGTACTTTTATAGTACCGTATCCCAAGCCCTTATAGGGAAAATAAGTTAAGAGTATTTACCTGAGCAAAGTATCAATCAAATACAGCAAATGCAAGTACTTTTACTGGGCTCCTAATCTGGAATGAAGGTTTATAATAACCTATTAGATTTCTACGGGTCTTTAGTTAAGCCTACGCTGAGACCGGTTAGTTTTAAAAGGAAGACACGATTCAAACGCATGAAGAAGCGAAGACCGGTTTAGAATGTGGTTTTGACCCAACAATCTTGTATGCTTGTTTAATATGGGTAACTTAAACACATTCTGGATTTTGAGACCAAAAAGATATGGTTTGCCCCGTTTCGGCTAATATATGCAAACTAGTCACACAAGCCGATCCGAACGCGACAAGTGCGTAACGAGTAACCAAAAGAGTCATCTACAGGTTTCCTAAGTTAATATACCTTAAATATGTTGTGATATCAGTAGGATATCTTCCATTGTGCCCAAAACGAGTTTAATCACAATTTAAGCCCCGTAGGGGTATTTTGGTCATCTTAAAGATTATAAAAGAGATTATTTAAGTTTCCGAGATTCGGGTCTGAATACATCAGTAAAATAACTTATTTTAATAAGTCATATCAGTTGGTAATAGGTCTTATATGACAGAATGGTTTTAAACCCAAACTATGCGTTTAATACGCTTAAAAAGCCGTTTTAAGCGATTCCCGGGTTATACCGGAAATCTGAGTTTTCTGGATAGGTTATAAAGTTCAAAATATTTCATTTATTAAATAAAATCAGTAGCAAATGGATTGGCTTCAAATACTTTGTAGAACTCATTTTATAACCAAAAAGGGTATATTCGGTATTTACCGAATTAATGCCATAACCTTAGGTTATGAGCAGATTAAAAATAATTAAAAATCTTTAAAAATCCCAAAATATTATATTACATCAATAGGTAAAAGGTTTGGTGTCGAAAATTGGGTTTAGATAGGCTTTATGCTAATGACGCCGCTTAATTACTAAAAAGCGTTATAATTACGCCATCGAGCATAACTCCTAATCTAGACCTCAATTTGATGTCAAATTTTAGGTGCAAGTTTATAAATCAGTAATTAAGGTTTCTACTCTTTTACTTTCTCAAAAATCATGTTTTATAGTCAAAAGGGCATAATGGTCAACATATAGGCAATTAACGGAATCATGCATATTAATTGGATAACTAATGATCCATGGTGTATAATCACAGAGGGTTATACTAGCATGTAACCTGGTCCTAAGGAAGCTCTAAGGAAATTCCAAATCATACTAAAACGGGTCAGAACTGAAGTCAAAGCAAAAGTCAAAGTTTTGCGACTTTCGGTTCCGAACCGAGTCTAAACAGAAAATTGTCGGGTTGAACATGTTTAGACATGTTCTTACATTAATTACCAAGTTATATTAATGATCAAACAGGTTGTATGGGTTCTATATTGCTAATTATGCATAAATTGGAAATAAGCATTCTGTTGACTTTTTACTAACAAGTTTGACCCGACATTTGACCTAGTTAGAGTGGGAATCAGAGGGTGCCCTTTTAAGGGTTTATTGCCCACATAATTACCAACTTATAACTACTTTCAATTCGACTAATCACTGGACCATTAGTGATTAATCGTGAAGTCAACCGTTAATTACGACGGTTTGACTTTTAAGCTTAAACTAAGTAAAAACTCAACTAAGAAAGGTTAAGCATACTTACTGAAGTCCTATGCTTGATTAGTGATCACTTGAGTCTGCTTTGGAGCTCCAGAAATGATCAGAATTGCTGAAGTGAGGTGTGATCAATTGGTTGCAACCTTGTGGCCTTTTATAGTGATCAAACTCACTTAGATCATTGACAACAAACTCTAGCAATGTTCCCTGATCACTAACACATGTCCCTAGTGTCTAGGAGTCATTTAGGGGTCATCCAAATATGAGGAAAATCGTTTAAAGGTCAGTTATAAGCTCAAAACAGCAAACAGTCCAATCTTTGGTCGCTGGCACTCCCTTACGGACCGTAAGGGGTGACTTACGGTCCGTAAGCCTTTGACCAGAAGCAAAAAGTTGTTGTTCTTTCGGGTTTTGAAGGGGCAACTTATGTGTTTCGAATTTGGGACATGTTTTAATAGTATAGGGCCTCTTGTTAGGGTCTTGAACAGTCATATACCCTACCATTTTGATATGTTTTCATGGACTTTAAAGGAAAACCATAAACGAAGGTTTATCGTGCATTTCTTCGTAGGAGTCCACCCTTGCAATTATGGGTCAATCATTGATAGTATTTACTGAATTTGAGTATATCAGATGTTTACAATATACATTCGGGTCTTGGACTTCATAACGAGGTCGTTCAGAGGTGTCAATTAACATGTCGACGCTTTTAACCCTTCATATACGAATTCCATCATAACTTTCTCATACGATAACGAAACTTGGTTAAATTTTTATCATGCATTCTAGTGAGCATATTTAATTGTTACAAAGCTTCGGGTTTGCTAAAAAGTCACTCAGATGTATACTTTAAACATGTTGACACATTTAACCCCTGTAGTTTGTAATCTCTCACTTTCTTTCATATTTAGCTTCGTATGATCCATGATTTATTCGTTTGAAGGTATGAGCATCATGTAGGGTTATTGTAAAGTATATTTATTCACTGTTGACATTTTTGAACCCTTATATTCACATACTTTCCATGTTTGTCAACTTTAGTCCTTCTAGAACATTCTTTCACACGTTCAAGCTTATGACACGTGTCAATACATTCTAGGACGTGGATTTTCGAGGTGTTACAGAACTAAAAGCGACTGAATCCAAATCGTTCGCTCTATCATTCCAACCAGCTAAGCGTATACTCCAGTCGGAAGAGGGACCGAAAGAAGCAACCTTTGCTCGAAATAACTCAAGTTTTTCCCTTTCAGAAGGTGTGATACGATTTTGAAGATCCTTCATAACTAACAGGAGGTATTGCTTTTCAGTTAGCATATCATTAACAGACTCATCCACCTAAACTTCTTCGATAGGACGCTTCCCTTTGTCAACTGCACGGGAAGATGGACCCGCTTCTAGAGCCGCATCAAGCTCTAGGATCGCCTCATCAGTTTCTACAGCAACTCCCGTTGCCGAAGACGTAGAAACTGGAGCCTGAACAAACACATTTTCCTGAATAGAAGCATCAACAATTGGTTCAGCATTAACTGGTTCTTCAATGGGTTCAGGTTCTGGAGAATTAACCGGTGGTTGTTGAAGATCAACCTGAGGTTGAACAACCACAGGTTCGTGAACATTATCCTCAACTGCCTGCATTCCTCCACTAAAGATTTGATCAACGCCATTCCTAATGTTTGACCAAATTGATTGTAGTTCTCTTGAACAATTGCACCAAGCAAAGGAGTCGTAACAGGACGAGCATCAGTCCTTTTGGACTCATTAACCCTGGCACAATCAGTAAAAATACAAGTATGCATGGGCGCTTGAACGTACGCAGGTAGAGATACGTGGAATGAAAGATTTGGTAGCAAGTGTCGAATAATAAGCGAAAGAAAACGAGGATACAGAATCATCAATCGCTTATCATTTGCTTTCAGACCAATTTGATGTTTGAAAGCTTGGAAAATTATCAGTGAGAAATTGTATGGCTGGTGTAAGTTAACCCAATCATTGTAGAAAGAAGATCATGAGCCATCGTATCCATTCCCGATTTTCGTGTAGATAAACACTGCATCATTACATGAAAGAAATATCTCCACTGCCCAAGAATTAATCCTTTGGCGATCTCCTTCCTGGTAAAACAACCCACGTAACCGAAAGATCTAGCCCCACGTTCACGAATTTGCTTTACATAACACGTGTTTCCATAATCTAAGTCACCAAACCGCAAAACCGCATGAATAACGGCTTCTGTGATAACAATAGGGCTTCCATGAATAGTAGCTTCGATAGAATTATCAACAATCTGAGCCGTACGCCAAAAATCTTCAATATACTCTTGTACTTGGTGAATATTTTCTGAAATCGCGAAACAAATTCTTGAATTTCGAAGAAAACGCATAATATCAAAATATTCAGCTCCACCACGAACGTTTTCGTTTAACAATGTAATCTGATTGTGATGACGATGAAATTCTCGAACAGGACGAGGTGGATCCGCCATCTCTGTTGGAAATCAAAAAAGAAACGAAACACACGCATCAAATATAATGTCTAAGGAATACTAATAGAAGCAAACATACTGTTAAACACAATAGTTCTCAGTGAGCTATTTCCATCCGGATCAAAACAACAGTATGCAGTTTACACATAGTCAACTCCAACCATAAATTTTGGCAACGTTTCTATCTCATAATAGACCAAAACAAATTTGAACCACTGAACACAGACCAGAACAGCTTTTATTTTAAAACAAACAAGACTGAACACCCAAACTCGGAATTTTAAAACTCGAAATCGGAACAAATCCAACAGTTTCAACCGTCTTTAAAACACGGAATTTTAAAAACGAAACTTGTTAAAACTCGGAACTGGAAGTAAAACTCGGAATCTTAAACCTTATGAAAATGCGGAGCTTAGAAAATGAAATCTCGGAGCTTAAAACTCGGAACTGAATATGAAAACTCGGAACAGAATATCGGAACTGAAAGTTGTTAAAAACTCGAACTGAGAAGATTTAAACAACTCGGAGCTGGTGCTGTTTTAAAAACTCGGATAGACTTTAAAACTCGGAGCTGAAACACATCGGTTGTTAAAACTTGGAATTGTAACACATTAGTTGTTAAAACTCGGAACAGATGCACATCGGTTGTTAAAAACTCGAAACTGAACCACATGAAAAATTCGCAACTTCAAACAACACAAACAACAAGAACTCGCAAACTTTTTAAGATCAAAAAGTTATATTTCAAATTTCTTTCATCTTCTTCCTTAAACCCAAGAATACCCGCCAAGAACATCACAAAATTCCACTAAAACATCACTCAAACAAGCAACATTTTTCCTAATCGAACATATTCAAGAACGCAAACAAGCAAGATTTTAACCAACAAAGCTCAAAAATTAACTCAATCATTCAACTTTCTTCAAGATTCAAAACCCCCAACCTCAAGAACACTAAGTTCTTGAAGCCAAACACAAAACCCCCAAATTTTCTCACAAAACCCTAACTTCAAAATAGTTCACTAACATCAATTATCAACAACATTCAACAAGGAAAGAACATTTAAGCATGAATCAACAAGAAATAAGAACACAAAGTTCAACAAGATGAGAATCCAAGCCCTAGAAATCAAGATTCTTACCAAAATTTGAGATAATGGAGATGTTATAAGTGTAGAAACACATACCTTGAAGAAGACTTAAGTTCTAATCACAAGTGACAGAGATTTGTAAGAAGAATGAACTGAGGAAAGAGAAGGGGTCGACGCAGGGTTTTTGTATCTCCCGAGACTTTGAATTTGAATGAGAGAGAAGATAAAATCCTTAAATACTTACCAAAACTCGGACCAGAGGGTCTATTAAAAAAAAACTCGGTCTTGAAACTCGGTCGGTTTCTTTAATGTTTTGTTTTATAAAATCCAAAGTAAGACAGACTATGACTGACTCGAACCATATGACCGGTCATTATCAACTCTGAATTTTGTTTTTCATACTTTGACCGAGAATACTAAAATTTAATAAATTAATTTTAATGATCAAGAAAATCCTTGAAATTCTAAGAAATAATTGACTTTCAAAATCAACACTTCGCTCAAAGACATAAAAGTTTGAACAGGAAAAATATCACAACTTTGAACAAAAATTTTATCGAACCCTTTAAAAAGACGAAGTTTCACACACACACTTAGATGTATCTTGCACGACCGTTTTTTTTTTTATGAAAAAGACTTATTTTAAGTTACCGAAACTAGTGTTTAACACCTTATTAAAGAATGTTCACAACCCTTAGAGTATTTTTCAGAATGATAACTCGCACATAGAAACAAGAAAGCAAAATCTTTTTGTTGTTTTTGAATTTTTGACTGAATAAAGAAATTAAACCAACGAACACATTTACACTAATTATCCTTTTGTGAAATCGGAGCAAAGAGATCATATCGGTTTTTCTGTCAATATCCAACACAAGAACATAGTTTATCAGTTTAAGCTCTTAGAATGATATTAACAGTTCAAGACGTTCAACGGTATTGTGGTCCACTTAAGCTTTAGCATGCTTTCGAACACTGTTTTCGAGATATGCGATTAAGTGTATTAATAACTGATTGTGACTATGTTTACCCACCTCAGAATATACTCCCGTATCAAGGTATGCACGAGAGTTCATCTTACTGGTGAGTATACCATTTATCATCTGTTTTGACGTATAAACTGATGTGAGATACTCACTTATTTAGAGTTGAAAACAAGCCCTATGTGATAGAATCACTTATTAATGAGGAACTTGATTTTCAGATGCATGAGGGCACAGGAGCAAGTCCGTGAACAGGTTAGTACCATCGTACAGACAAAGAGACGAACTTGACTCCCGCATAAGAGCTGTGATATATTATCACATATTTTGTGGGACATGTGATTGTTTATCACTTATTGAGGACGAATGCATGATGTATTATATTTACACATATGTATAGTATCATGGAAGATCTAGACTTGCGTCCCCGTTGTTTTCGGTAAAGAGACAACCATGATACCCAGATGATAAACAGCATAAAGACCACGTATCTCAGAACCTCGGCAATCTATCAAACGAAATTACGGTACCAAGACCATATATCCGAGAGATGTACCACACAAGTTACGCAGTTCATTATGTTTATATACCAAAAACAGGTTCTTATTGACGCGTAAAACCTACCGAAGCAACGTATAATGAAGCTGTTACAGTTAACGGTTAATTTTATATATTACTATAATCCTGCACCAGATACGACTAACCGATGTACTATCATTTCCCTTATATCTCAACACGACTTCATTTTATATTTTTCAAATGTTTTTGTATTTTTATTAAAATTTATCCTACAACTAAGTAAAATATTTTTGGAGTTTTTCAAATTTTTGGAAAGCGGTAAAAACTGTACAGTAAGCATAAAATAAAGTTTCTATGCGAGTTTTGAAAAGCATTTTACTCAGGGTTGATCATGCCAATCATTCGGGCCAGATTTTCAAATCTAGCCCGATCGAATGTCTTTGTAAACAGGTCGGCAAGATTATCCAAGGTGTCTACCCTAACCACTTCTATTAAACCCTTCTCAGCACAGTTGCGAATGAAGTGATGCCTAACATCTATGTGCTTAGTGCGTGAGTGATTAACTGGATTGTTAGTTATGGAAATGGCAGAGTTGTTATCGACAAGAATAGGAGTTCGAGTAAAATTCAAACCGTAGTCCCTCATTTGCTGCTGAATCCACAAGACCTGAGCACAACAGCTTGATGTAGCAATGCACTCGGCCTCTCACGTGGATAGAGAAACGGCAGCTTGCTTTTTGCATTGCCAAGAGACAAGACGGTTCCCAAGAAGTTGTGCACCGCCAGAGGTTGACTTTATGTTCATCGGGCACCCTCCAAAGTCTGCATCAGCATACGCCAGCAAATCCAGACCACCTTCAGCTGGATACCACAATCCAAGCTTAGGCGTCCCTTTCAGATATCTGAAGATACGCTTGACCGCTTTCATGTGAGACTCTTTCGGAGTTGATTGGAACCTGGCACACAAACAAACAGAGAACATAATATCTGGTCGTGAAGCAGTAAGATACATTAGCGAACCTATCATAGCTCGATATAGAGTCAGATCCACTTCAGGATCTTTCTCCTTATCGGGTGAAAGCTTGTGATTTGTCGGAAGGGGCGTGTCATAGGGTAAGCTATCTTCTAATCCAAATCTTTTGAGAATCTCGTGGACATACTTCTTCTGATGCACGTACGTCCCGGTTTTTTCTTGACTCACTTGAAGACCTAGAAAGAACGATAACTCGCCTATCGCGCTCATTTCAAATTTTGACTTCATCACCGCCTCGAACTCACGACACAATTCTTCATTTGAAGAACCAAAAATTATGTCATCAACGTAAATTTGCACGATCAGAAAATCTCCCCCTTTCTTCAATATGAACAATGTGGAGTCAATCGCGCCACGCGAGAACCCGTGCTCCAACAGATGTCTTGATAAAGTCTCGTACCATGCCCGAGGAGCCTGATGGAGACCGTAGAGAGCTTTGTCCAACAAATAGACTTTGTTTTCAGACTCTGGAGCTTCGAAACCCGGTGGTTGGGATACATAAACAGTTTCATGCAATTTCCCGTAAAGGAACGCACTTTTCACATCCAACTGATAGACTTTGAAGCGCATGTGAGCATCAAAAGCTAGAAACAAACGAATGGCTTCCATTCTTGCCATCGGTGCATAAACTTCTGTATAATCAATCCCTTCCTCTTGATCGAAGCCTTGAACAACCAACCATGCTTTGTTTCTGACGACAACACCCTTATCGTCTTTCTTGCACTTGAAAACCCACTTCGTGTTGATTGCATGTTGGCCCTTTGGAAGATCGACCAAATTCCACACCTTTAACTTGCCGAACTGAGCTAACTCTTCTTGCATCGCCTCTCACCAAGAATTATCCTTTAGAGCCATCTGATAGTTCTTCGGCTCTATCTGAGAGATAAAACATTCATGTAGGCTAAGATTGTAGATTTCATCCTTCTTGATAGCAGAGAACAGACACTGCATCTCTGAAATACTCCTTCGTGTTTGTACTCCCGCATTTGGATTCCCAAAAATATTATCAACAGGATGATGAATATTTGTTCTTGGAATTGGGATTGCCGGAGCTTGAAGATTGTTTCCCAAATTCGATTGAATCTCCCCCTCAGCATTTGCATTACTACTAGAAGCTTGATCATTTCCAGAAGACACATTAACATTTGGATATGCTGAAAAATCAACGTAAAGATCACCACTTGTAGATTGAGCAGCTGCATTGGGGATCTGCTCAGCAACAACTTCGTTTACGATCGAAGAATCAACGACTGGAACATTCGGAGACACATTAGTAGGAATACTTGCTCTCCAGCTCGCATCCAGTTCATCTTTGTTCACAAGATGTGTGTAGACAACCTCCGAATCTTCTTCTGAAAGATCAGGAAGATCAAATGAATCAAATAATTTATCATAATCATAACCACTTTTAGGACCGAATTCGGACGGTGGAGGATCGTAACTCAAAGGAGTTATATCAAACACGATCTCCACTGTACGCTTCTTAACGTTATAAACGCGTTTGTTGGGAGATCCATTGGCATAACCCAAAAAGAACCCAACTTCACCAACTTCCCCCATTTTAGGAGTATCTTTGGCGCGTTTGATAACACACTTGATCCCAAAAGGTTGAAACCCAGATAAGTTCGGTTTCTTATTTTCAAGCAATTCATAACACGTTTTATCTTCTCTTTTGACCATAAGCACATGATTTAACACATAACATGCAGTGTTTACCGCCTCGGCCCAGAAGAAAATTGGCAATTTTGATTCAGAAAGCATAGTTCGGGCCGCCTCAATTAGGGTACGATTCTTCCGTTCTGCAACTCCATTCTGTTGAGGAACATATGGAGCGCTGAACTGATGAACTATTCCCATTTCCCGACATAACTCATCCATATAATGATTTTTAAACTCAGTGCCGTTGTCACTTCGGATTTTCTTAATAGGAAGTGAATAATTTTTCTCAAGTTGTTTGAACAAGTGTCTTAAAATACCAGCAGTTTGGTCCTTTGTTTTTAAGAAAAATACCCACGAGTATCGTGAGGAATCGTCAGTGACAACTAGGCAATAAGACATCCCACCAATGCTAGCAACATGGATTGGGCCGAAAAGAACCATGTGAAGCAATTCAGTTTTTGGATTGAGTTAACAGTTTTCGGTTTGTGAGGCTTTCGTTTGATTTTTCCTTTTTCACATGATTCACATTTGTTCTGCATATTGAAACTACGTAAAGGAACCCCCAACACTAAGTTGTTTTTCACTAAGTGGTTCATTTTTCGCAGATGCACGTGGCCTATTCTCCTATGCCAGAGATACGATTGATCTTCAGTCGCCTTCGAAAGTAAACATGTCACTGGAGCAGACGAGTTAACCAACGGGCGCATATCCATGACATATGTGTTATTCACCCTTGGAGCCCTCATCACGATCCAATCTTCAGGAACAGCTAATCCCGGACGCAAAACGAAGCAAGCTTTATCAGTGAACAACATCGTGTACTTGTTATCACAGATTTGAGAAACTGACATCAAGTTATGCTTCAATTCTTCAACGTAGTTCACTTTATGCAGCGTAATTTTTCCATTTGATACCGAACCTTCACCGGTGATATAACCACCCTTCTCACTGGCAAAATTTACATAACCACCACGAATTTGTTTAAAATTGTTCAATAACTCTTTATTTCCTGTCATGTGTCTGGAACAGCCACTATCGATATAACAAATATAGATAGCCCTCTTCAGCTGCTCCTACACTCCCCAACAAGAAAATTTAGTTACAATGTGGGACCCAAGCCATGATGGTCTTTGTCACACCCCGACCACGTGTAACATACAAAACGTGGCGGAAACGTCGGGGAGTGTTGTAACAGAATTAATGTTTCATAACCATGGATACCAAAAAGTGTTTCGTTTTATTAAACATTGAATAATTACATCATCTGGAAATCTAAATACACAATTTAAACATAGTCTATCATTGTTATTGAGTCACTAAGGCCTTGTCCAGTCCTATGTGAGCATGCATCCTATCAAACGATATCATCCAACAATACCTGAAACATATGTGAAAACGAGGTCAGCAAAGAAATGCTGGCGAATACATTGGTTTTGTTGAAAATAAGATTCATGACTTCTGTTTGAGAAAATGTTTAGTCATGAACCTTGTAATTTACTTTGTCTTTGTAAATCATTTGAAAAATAATAAGTTTAGATGATATGTATAAATAAGAGAATAATGCATGATTAAATGAATAACCATGTAAAATGAGTTTGTATAAGATAAGTTGTTTGTAAATCAGTGTCTTGTGAAAAGTATGTTACTTGTATAAAATGTTCTATGTCTCAAACTAAAATGATTCAAATAACGCTACAATATGTAATACCATACAAACACTTATATATAGGAAGTACCAGCGGTGTATCCACCATGCTTGTATCATATTACACACGCCTCGTTACTTAATCACTTACTCAAATCAAACCACCAAGTAAAATGTTCATGTCCAATGTAAATCATGTAATATGTATAACCAATGTCAATAGTGTTTGTGTCAAATGTAAACCATGTAATGTGTAACCAAAATGATATGTATGGCTAGTGAAAATGCATCAACTAAACCATAGATGAAATGCACAAGAACATAGTATTGAAGTAAAACTTGGTTTAAATCAAAGCTATGTTTTGTGGAAATGCATGATCAAATGTAAATCATGTCCAAATGTTTACCCAATCGTTAAAACATTTTGTGAAATCGTTCAAATCGTTCTTGTTGTTTTAATTGTGAAACTACTTTATGGTCGATTTTTCTAATAACATTCAAACCTTCTTGACTCGTTCATCGTTCCAACTCGTTCTCGTTCTTAACAAACCCTTACCAAAGGGTAAATTAATAATTACAGATTCAGTCGTTACCCAAAATACCCACACATAACCATGGGTATAGAGAATAACGGGATTTGTCAGATCCTATGGTACCATAACCTAATACTGGTCGGCTTGATCATTGCTAATGAATGTCATTGGTTATGTAACTACAACCAACAAGTTTGTTCACTTTATTGAAATCGTTCTTGAAACCATTGTAATTGTTTTTGAAACCATTGTAATCGTTCTTGAAACCATTGTTATCGTTCTTGAAACCACATTGTAATTGTTTTTGAAACCATTGTAATCGTTCTTGAAATCATTGTTAAGACATTTAGCACATATGAGTCACCCCAAAACAGTTGAAAACAGTAAAAGAGGGGAATAATGTACTCGCCTGAGAATGCTTAGAAGTCTTGAACAACAACCAAACAAAGCTAGAGGGAGCACGGAATCAGTCGGCAATCTAAAACTATATAAATAAACCGGACTTAAATCGGGAGATCGGATAGGATGAGGCTTGGTAAACCAAATGAGTATTGGAACTCATATGATATGGTTTAACAAGGCCTACATACTACATGAAACCTAACCTAAGTGCTTTCGACCCATCGCGACCCATTAAGGTAGCTTATGCTACTTTAACGTGTCGTGCACGTGAAACGCGTTCGGACCGTCTAACTAGTCCTATGACAAGTGTTATATGCCTAAACATGTTACATAATCAGTTATGTGACAAAAGTTTAGGTTACATATGCTTAATTACCAATTATACATGAAAAGGGTATTCTGGTAATTTACCTAAGGCATATAAACTACCTATCATACAACTACTCAAACGATGTGACCATAGGGTATAACCTCGGAAGGTTATTCCCTATACACTATGGTCACCTAATGTATTTGGTCGGATCCTAATGATCGACCAAACTGGGTCGGGTTCGAAGGTATAAGCGATTTATTAGATCGCTTACCCTACGACCCTAGACAACGTGGTAATCAGTAGGCATAGTCCCAAGGGACTATAACCAACGTGATTACACTCACGTTGCGAAGTTCAAACGAACTTCGCATTGACCATAAGCTGGTCAACACTGAAAGTCAAACAAAGTTTAACTTTCGGACTCGAAAAGCAATAAAATAAGGAAAAGAACGAAAGAATACTTACGAAGGGTCCCCGAATGCTAATCTCGATTCAAAAATCTCAGGTATGAAACAAAGGTTTCAACTTAGAGTTTCTCAAATCAAAATTCTTGTGATTTAAGCAATGGGGGGCATGGGGTATATATAGTTTTCGGTCCACCGTTAAGATCGTTTCATGGAAAACGTGCCTTAATCCCACCCGTACAAGTGTCGGACCCTTATGGTAGCTAAAAGTGATCATTATCATCTGACTAAGCATGTGAGAATGTGTGGTGGAGGATTAAACAGCTGCAAACTGCTGTTAAATGCAGTTAATCTGGTCCAGAAGGCGGACGCGGCATGCTTCAGGATCTGCTAAAACTCAGGCGGGCTGCCTGGGAGTTGCAGATCAGAAACATGCTTGCAGAATTACAGTTTTGGTCCCTGCACGTGTTTAAGCTCATTTCCGGCACTTCCAAGGCCCGTAAAGCCAACTTTAAGGCCCTAAAATGTTGCCTAAACATTGTGGACATGAGACATGCTCAAAAATATGCCGGATGTTGGTTCGTTTGGTCGTACGAACGCGATGATCGCTTAATTACGACGGAATGCGCACAAGCGCGAAAAACGATCCAAATGACGCGACGAATGGATTTTTCTTATGCCGAACACTAAAATAAAATATTTTAGTGCTTACATAAATTTTTGGATGTCCGGATGTATTCAGAACGTAAGTTATGCGCGAAAATGCAAACTTGTGCACTTTTTGACACTTTTAGTCCCTGAATGAGCCAAAAGTTTATTTTAGCACACCGAACCCCTCAAAGCCTATTTCTAAGCTATATAAAGGATATTTAAGGTGTGTTTAACTTATGGTCATGTTCCGGAATGTCTGTTACAGTTCAAATTGGCATACTTTCGCAGTTTGTCAAGTTTAGTCCCTGTAAGCGAATTAACTTGTTTTTTTCATACCAAAGCCTTCAAAACTTATTTCTAAGTTATGTAAAGGTTATTTAAGGTATGTTAAGTCAATGTCACTATTCCGGAGTGTTCGTTGCATTAAACTGGTTATATTTACGCATCAGTGCGCGTATAACCTTCCAGAAAGCGATTTAGAGTATGGAATCGAATAAGAATTGATATGTGCAAATGATACACATATTTTTACAAATCCCAAGTATGAAATACAATATTTCATTGGTTCGGTATTTGTTTGATGGCCGTGGAGGCACAGGTGTTACAGTCTCCCCTACTTTAGGAAATTTCGTCCCGAAATTTATTTAGAGGAAACTTGTGAGAGCTTGAAAACATGAAGTTGAAAAGATCGAAAAACATTGGTTAGGGTTCTCAACTTTTAGTAACTTTAATAACATCATGCTTCCAATGTAAGAGGGACACTTATATACAAGTATATGAAGCGCCATTGGTGCGTCCACCGTATATCCATTACATCATTC
Source organism: Helianthus tuberosus (assembly GCA_030545235.1). Classification (NCBI taxonomy): domain Eukaryota; kingdom Viridiplantae; phylum Streptophyta; class Magnoliopsida; order Asterales; family Asteraceae; genus Helianthus; species Helianthus tuberosus. The sequence goes on along the minus strand of CM060360.1, from coordinate 63,615,691 downwards.
TCATTTTGTTATTGTTGTCACTATCGGTTCTTACACATAATAAATCCTACTGGGTTTCTGTGCACTAAATTTCATAATTATGTACGCGTCCATAATCAGACAATTCCTTGCACAGTTCACACAGTCAATTTTATAATGTGTAGGGTAAAACCAAATGAACATGCCTATGATGAGTGTGACTAGACCGCCGTAGAGTCCTTTTAATTAAATCAATAAATGATCTAAATAGACTATCAAGGAGTCTGTTCAGCTACATCACTAGATGTCGTTCTTTAACCAAATTGTGAATCAATCTTTTTGACTAGACCACTAAAAGGGTCTCTTATGAATCATGGAGTAGTACTATATAATCCAAGGGTCTTAACTACCATGTAGAAGCCCATAAGGATTTAAGGTAGTACCTTTTGAATATCCTACTATGAATCCCTCATATGAAAATATGAAAGATTCTATGAGGATTTGAAAATCGTACACACAAAAACATAGAGGAGAACACATATCACATAATCGCATAATCGTTTAATTTGTTATCTTTGGACACAGGTATTTAAAGCATACTAGGAATCAAATCCTTAATTGCAGCAATTTGGATGGATCCACAAGAATACCCTGCTTGTTGACTACATGACCCAAAAACTGAACTTCTTTAAGCCAAAATTTCCTCTTGGAGGATTTAGCGAAAAGTTTGTTCCTTCTTTAGGGGTTCCAATGTTAACGAAGGTGTTGATCGTGATCGGCTCGGGATATGAATAGATCAAGATGTCATTAACAACAATGACGAACTGATCCAAATAAGGCTTGCAGACTCTATTTATTAAGTCCTTGAAGATGGCTGGAGTATTTGTCAACCCAAAAGGCATGACTGTAAACTCGTAATGGCCATACTTCATGCAGAAAACCGTTTTGGGAATATCTTCTTCGAGAATACAAAGTTGATGATACCCAAAACGCAAATCGATCTTGGAAAAGCATGAAACGCTATGCAGTTGATCGGAGAAATCGTTGATTTAAGGTAGGGGATATCGATTCTTGATGGTAAGCTTAATAGGCTTACGTTAATCGATATGAATTCGAGAAGATCCATCTTTCTTTTTCACAAAGAGGGCAAGAGTTTTTCCAAGGTGAAAAGTTCGGACGGATGAATCCTTTATCAGACAACTCTTGAAGCTGTTTTGATAATTCTTGCATCTCGAACGGTGCAAGACGATAAGATACTTTAGATTTAAAAGAAACAAGTTTTTGAGGTTCTTAGGGAGATCACAAGTGATCATAAAAATGACAGAACCACACGAGTAGTTTTTGTCTTTGTGTTGATACCATAAGGTTGGATCAAACATTCATACAATTGCATTAGTTACAAAATAAAACCATAAATTTTTATTTATATAACAACCGCATTGTCTTTAATGTTACAAGATAACAACCATAGGAAATACAAAATGCTAATTGTTCACTCCTTCATCATTGAGTGCCTCATTGATGTTAAACACTCGACCACGTGCTGGATTCACATTGACGTTCGCATTCGGGTTTGCCTTAGCATTTGCATTCACCAGTCTTGGGCAGTTGTGGCGGAAGTGACCAATCTCTCCACAGTTGAAACATGAACCCAGTGGGAATCTCGCAGCATTTCCTTGAACCGGAGCTTGAACCTGAGCAGCCTGATTTTGTCCCAAACGACAAACATTGGCCAAATGCCCAAGTTTACCACACGTCGTGCATTGCCAGCAAGCTTGTTGTACTGCGTGATGACCGTTGCAGCGTGCACAATAAGGTGCGGTACCGGCATATGCTTTCTTTGCAGGTGGCTGAGCTGGTGGGTTCCGCGGGTTCTGAGCAGTCTGTGCTGTAACAGCAAAGTTCTGAACACCCTTTCGCTTTCTTGATTTCTTTGACGTCTCACCTTCCTTACCCTTCTTGTTTTGACCTTTCTTGCTATCCTCCTTGTCAGACCCCTGCTTCTTACCCTTGTCACCCTTTCTGTGTAACTTATTCTTCCGAATCTGCGACTCAGTCAATGTCGCAGCTAACTCGATCGCCTGACGGAGTGTGGCAGGGTTACTACCAGTAAGGATGTCTTGTACCGAGTCAGGTAGGCCGTCGATGTATCTTTCGATAGCCTTGTCGAGTGGGGTAACCATTGTCGGGCAAAGCAGACTCAACTCCTCAAACCTATCAGTATACGCCCTGTGCTCACCACTATCTTGCTTCAACTCATCAAATTCCTCCTCCAAAGCTCGCTGCTCATGACGAGGACAGAATTCCCTCATCATAAGGGCCCTAAGTTCAGCCCATGTCTGTGCTAGAGCAACTTCTGCACCACGATCCCTCATAACCCCGTTCCACCATGTGAGAGCCCTCTTCTGAAACACACTCGAAGAAAACTCGACCTTGCGATTGTCAGGACACTGCACGTGCGGAAAGTATTCTCAATGCTCTCGAACCATTGAAGAAGCCCAGTCGCCCCTTCAGAACCACTAAACTTGAGTGGTTTAGCCTGGTTAAAATCCTTGTATTTGCATGTAACATTGTTGTTGTTGTTGGCTTGGATCCATTGAGCAAAGAGGTTTGGGAATTGAGAAGCCATTTGCTGCGCAATAATTTCTGCCAATTCGGCAGTCGCAATCTGGCTTTCGCGTCGAGGAGGCATTCTAAAAGAGGAAACATGAAAGGAAACGAGTGAGAGAATTAGACGAAAAGAATGAGATGAAACAAATCTGATGAAAGCAAGGATAGTGGTCATTTGTTTGTTACTACTAAGCAACAAACGACCTCGGTGATTAGTCAAAGTAAATAGGTCAAAAATAATGTATCGCGAATACATGCTTGCCTATAAGTGAACACTCATCCCAAGAATTCCCAGGTAAGCACAACTGGTCTCGCGTCTGATGAGATATATACAAAGTGCTTGCCTAGACAGAAAACCCAGAATACAGGCATTCACCCTTCCAGTTTGCACGTGTTCACATTATTTAAAACCCAAAACCTTGAGGAGATTTTGAAAACTCAAAAGGGTTCAAAACCATATAACAGAGGGTTCAAAACCTTACAATAGAGGGTTCAAAACCTAGAAATTAATCATCCTAGAACAGATGATTAGTTTTCAAAGCGGTTTTGAAATTTATGTTCTTGTTGTGGTCGTCGCCTAAGGATAGGTGACGGTATGGTTTTATGACTAAACGCAAGTAAACTCGCGTTAGGGTTCTAAGAAGGTTATAGACTAGGTCAAAGCATTACTAATAACCTAATTCCCTATAACCATTAGCTCTGATACCATCTTTTCTGTCACACCCCGACCACGTGTAACATACAAAACGTGGCGGAAACGTCGGGGAGTGTTGTAACAGAATTAATGTTTCATAACCATGGATACCAAAAAGTGTTTCGTTTTATTAAACATTGAATAATTACATCATCTGGAAATCTAAATACACAATTTAAACATAGTCTATCATTGTTATTGAGTCACTAAGGCCTTGTCCAGTCCTATGTGAGCATGCATCCTATCAAACGATATCATCCAACAATACCTGAAACATATGTGAAAACGAGGTCAGCAAAGAAATGCTGGCGAATACATTGGTTTTGTTGAAAATAAGATTCATGACTTCTGTTTGAGAAAATGTTTAGTCATGAACCTTGTAATTTACTTTGTCTTTGTAAATCATTTGAAAAATAATAAGTTTAGATGATATGTATAAATAAGAGAATAATGCATGATTAAATGAATAACCATGTAAAATGAGTTTGTATAAGATAAGTTGTTTGTAAATCAGTGTCTTGTGAAAAGTATGTTACTTGTATAAAATGTTCTATGTCTCAAACTGAAATGATTCAAATAACGCTACAATATGTAATACCATACAAACACTTATATATAGGAAGTACCAGCGGCGTATCCACCATGCTTGTATCATATTACACACGCCTCGTTACTTAATCACTTACTCAAATCAAACCACCAAGTAAAATGTTCATGTCCAATGTAAATCATGTAATATGTATAACCAATGTCAATAGTGTTTGTGTCAAATGTAAACCATGTAATGTGTAACCAAAATGATATGTATGGCTAGTGAAAATGCATCAACTAAACCATATATGAAACGCACAAGAACATAGTATTGAAGTAAAACTTGGTTTAAATCAAAGCTATGTTTTGTGGAAATGCATGATCAAATGTAAATCATGTCCAAATGTTTACCCAATCGTTAAAACATTTTGTGAAATCGTTCAAATCGTTCTTGTTGTTTTAATTGTGAAACTACTTTATGGTCGATTTTTCTAATAACATTCAAACCTTCTTGACTCGTTCATCGTTCCAACTCGTTCTCGTTCTTAACAAACCCTTACCAAAGGGTAAATTAATAATTACAGATTCAGTCGTTACCCAAAATACCCACACATAACCATGGGTATAGAGAATAACGGGATTTGTCAGATCCTATGGTACCATAACCTAATACTGGTCGGCTTGATCATTGCTAATGAATGTCATTGGTTATGTAACTACAACCAACAAGTTTGTTCACTTTATTGAAATCGTTCTTGAAACCATTGTAATTGTTTTTGAAACCATTGTAATTGTTCTTGAAACCATTGTTATCGTTCTTGAAACCACATTGTAATTGTTTTTGAAACCATTGTAATCGTTCTTGAAATCATTGTTAAGACATTTAGCACATATGAGTCACCCCAAAACAGTTGAAAACAGTAAAAGAGGGGAATAATGTACTCGCCTGAGAATGCTTAGAAGTCTTGAACAACAACCAAACAAAGCTAGAGGGAGCACGGAATCAGTCGGCAATCTAAAACTATATAAATAAACCGGACTTAAATCAGGAGATCGGATAGGATGAGGCTTGGTAAACCAAATGAGTATTGGAACTCATATGATATGGTTTAACAAGGCCTACATACTACATGAAACCTAACCTAAGTGCTTTCGACCCATCGCGACCCATTAAGGTAGCTTATGCTACTTTAACGTGTCGTGCGCGTGAAACGCGTTCGGACCGTCTAACTAGTCCTATGACAAGTGTTATATGCCTAAACATGTTACATAATCAGTTATGTGACAAAAGTTTAGGTTACATATGCTTAATTACCAATTATACATGAAAAGGGTATTCTGGTAATTTACCTAAGGCATATAAACTACCTATCATACAACTACTCAGACGATGTGACCATAGGGTATAACCTCGGAAGGTTATTCCCTATACACTATGGTCACCTAATGTATTTGGTCGGATCCTAATGATCGACCAAACTGGGTCGGGTTCGAAGGTATAAGCGATTTATTAGATCGCTTACCCTACGACCCTAGACAACGTGGTAATCAGTAGGCATAGTCCCAAGGGACTATAACCAACGTGATTACACTCACGTTGCGAAATTCAAACGAACTTCGCATTGACCATAAGCTGGTCAACGCTGAAAGTCAAACAAAGTTTGACTTTCGGACTCGAAAAGCAATAAAATAAGGAAAAGAACGAAAGAATACTTACGAAGGGTCCCCGAATGCTAATCTCGATTCAAAAATCTAAGGTATGAAACAAAGGTTTCAAATTAGAGTTTCTCAAATCAAAATTCTTGTGATTTAAGCAATGGGGGGCATGGGGTATATATAGTTTTCGGTCCACCGTTAAGATCGTTTCATGGAAAACGTGCCTTAATCCCACCCGTACAAGTGTCGGACCCTTATGGTAGCTAAAAGTGATCCTTATCATCTGACTAAGCATGTGAGAATGTGTGGTGGAGGATTAAACAGCTGCAAACTGCTGTTAAATGCAGTTAATCTGGTCCAGAAGGCGGACGCAGCCCGCTTCAGGATCTGCTAAAACTCAGGCGGGCCGCCTGGGAGTTGCAGATCAGAAACATGTTTGCAGAATTACAGTTTTGGTCCCTGCACGTGTTTAAGCTCATTTCCGGCACTTCCAAGGCCCGTAAAGCCAACTTTAAGGCCCTAAAATGTTGCCTAAACATTGTGGACATGAGACATGCTCAAAAATATGCCGGATGTTGGTTCGTTTGGTCGTACGAACGCGATGATCGCTTAATTACGACGGAATGCGCACAAGCGCGAAAAACGATCCAAATGACGCGACGAATGGATTTTTCTTATGCCAAACACTAAAATAAAATATTTTAGTGCTTACATAAATTTTTGGATGTCCGGATGTATTCAGAACGTAAGTTATGCGCGAAAATGCAAACTTGTGCACTTTTTGACACTTTTAGTCCCTGAATGAGCCAAAAGTTTATTTTAGCACACCGAACCCCTCAAAGCCTATTTCTAAGCTATATAAAGGATATTTAAGGTTTGTTTAACTTATGGTCATGTTCCGGAATGTCTGTTACAGTTCAAATTGGCATACTTTCGCAGTTTGTCAAGTTTAGTCCCTGTAAGCGAATTAACTTGTTTTTGCCATACCAAAGCCTTCAAAACTTATTTCTAAGTTATGTAAAGGTTATTTAAGGTATGTTAAGCCAATGTCACTATTCCGGAGTGTTCGTTGCATTAAACTAGTTATATTTACGCATCAGTGCGCGTATAACCTTCCAGAAAGCGATTTAGAGTATGGAATCGAATAAGAATTGATATGTGCAAATGATACACATATTTTTACAAATCCCAAGTATGAAATACAATATTTCATTGGTTCGGTATTTGTTTGATGGCCGTGGAGGCACAGGTGTTACAGTCTTGGGTCGTCCCGATTCGTCAACATAAGAAAACTCTTTGAAATAACCAGCATCGCCTCTATGTCCTCCATTTCCATTTCGGAAATTATTGGAATAACTCCCCGCAAATCGTGGATTATACGGAGTTGACGATCTGTTGGTATAACCAGAGTTTCCATAACCTCGGCTTCCATAGTTTTGGTAACCGTAATTTTGATTCCTGGGTGGCTCAAAATTCCTACCGAATCTAGGAACATCATCGTGTCTTGAGAATGATCGTGGATGATTATCCGAATGTTGTCTTTGATTTGGAAATCGCGGGGGTGACGCATTTCGATCATTCACGAATCTGTTCTGTGCATGAGGTCTAACATAGTTGTTGTTCGAACCTCTAGAACGTTGGTCATTCTCAAGTGTTTGGAAAGCAACATGATTTTGTCATCTGTGAGGGGTTTTCTCACGAGTATCATGTCTTTGAGATGAACTTTCCGATCCTTCACCACGATTAATAACAACTGGTTTCTCCCCATGATCCTGTTTTTGTTGTGATTTAACATTTGTTTTGACAACTGGTTTTACTTCTTGTTTAATCACTTTGTTTTTCTCAACCTTCTGATTTTTACCATTTTTCTTTTCAACATTAACTGTTTCATTTTGCGGTTTTTCAACAAAAGGTTTCTTTTGATCAGGATCAACATGGGATTTACCCTTGTCATCTGGACAATCTGCTGCTAAGTGTCCTTTCCCACGACACTTATAACATTTGCGAACTTTCACAGCATTCTTTGGACGTTCCTCATGACAGGTCGAAGATGATGAGGCGTTAGTGGGATTTTTCAAAATTTGGTTGACAAACTGAGAGTTTGAACCTGTTTCGATTTTCTCTTCTTCTTTGATAAAATCTTCCCCTTTAACAAACTCAGTTTTAGGGATATTTTTCAAATTCTTTTTGGGTTTCCCACGTGACTTCGGTTTTGACTTCGCATTTTGAACTTGATTGAAAATTTCCAAAATTTTATTGCTTATCAAATTCTCAATGTTATCAAGATTTAGCTCATTTTTCTTTGTAACTTCACTGACCTTCGACTGTTCTGAGTCAGAAGCCTCATCAGGCTCAGATTCTGATTCACTTTGCGGTTCAACCGTAAGAGGGGTCTTTGGCACAAAATTTGCCAATTCAGGATCAATGCTTGGCATCGATGTATAATTATGGTTTACCGGAGGAGGCACTTTCTTATAACCGATGCCGAACATTTCTTCCTCATATTCTTTGAGACGTTGGCTGTTAATACAGAAATTCATCACTTCAGATGAATCCCCAAAATTTTCAATTTTTCGTTGCAAATCTAAAATCAGATTATCCTTTTCCAAAATGATTTTGTTCTTTTCCAAAACACAATTTTGGTTCATTTCAAGTTCAGATCTTAATTCCTGATTTTTAAGAGTTCCCTGAGCCACAAGTCTCTCAAATTCAGAGATATCATTTTTCAGCGCTTTTATCTTAATTCGGTGTTCTTTATCCGAATTAGACAAAACAGCAATGAGTTCTCTGGATTTTTCTAAATCTGCAATTAAATTTGTGTTGTGAAGTGCATATATGTCAATCTTGGTGACAAACTCTACACATCTTGCACATCGCTTATCTACAGAAGATGATTTTACCTCAATGCCAGCCATGAATGCACATGCTTCATTTTCTACGGAGTTTTCTTCCAACCTTTTAGCTTCTGCATCCGCAAATTGCTGCATTTCGGCTGTGGAGATGTTGAACTCAAAGCATTCTCCATTTTCTCCATCTTCTGTTTTGTTATACTTTTCAACAGACTCTTCATTTAAGTTATCTTCATTCTCAGCAACATTGCCCGAATCCAATTCTTCCCCAAAAACTTCGGCTACAACAGCAAGTTCCTCAATGCTAGACTCTTCGATGATCTCTTCACACACTTCTTCGTCGACAATTTCAGCTATAAAGGCCTGTGACACAATAGCTCCTGAAATGTCTTCCAATGCACAACCCCAGTCGTAAGGCTCAGTCACATTTTGTAGAGGTTGAGCCACCATAGCATTGTTTGTCGAAGGTGCAAGATTTTCAGAACTACTTGGACGAGCACTTGAGTTTGAAGTAGTTGCTGAATTGTTGTGAGGTCTTGAGTTGTTTCCAAGAGAGTTGTTTTCTCTGTTCGATCTTTCCATCTTCGGCTTCCGACAATCACGTGCGAAATGCCCGTAGATGCTGCAGTTGTAACATTTCACCTTTGACATGTCGACTCCCATTCGAGTCTTTGTCTGACCTCCTATGAACTTCCTACCCGTTCTCAACAGAAATTTCTTCGCTCTACGGACTAAGAGTGCCATATTGAGTTGTAGATCAAGTTCTTCCATTTCGTCTTGGTCTATCTGGTTAAAGTCCTCATCGAGACTTGACGGTTCAACGAGCTTTCCAAGACAAAAGTTCTCGTAGGCAGTCATGAAGGACGCCAAAAGGCTCATGTTTTCTTCTATCAACTTTAAGCAGCTTGCATCTAACTTTGGAATGTTCAAGTTTGTTGCTTGAGATTTCTGAGCTCCACTGGAAGAGTACATTCCTTGATTGGGATTTGTTGTTCCACTTGAACTGACATTGTTGCTTATAAAGGCATGTTCACTTGCAAGAACTTCATTCTCTGACTATAGGGCAACACCGGTTCCTCCATTACTACCCTTATCCGTCGGTTTTGAAGCTTTATATAACTGAGGATCTTGGATCTTCTCGAAATCAGATGCTTGATCTTCCATATTCCAAGCATAACCCTTCAGTTTTTGTACAGCTTCTTCCAATGAGAGCTCCTCATAGAGAACACCTTCTCTAATCAAAGCGGTGTACATATTCCATTCTCTGGGAAGGCAATTCAGAAACTTCTCAACTTTCTCAAATTCAGTGTAGATGCCTTCTTGACTCCGATCAAGTTCGCTCAACAGATGATAAAATCGATTTACCATGTCATCGAATGGCTCATTCTTTAAAGCTTTAAACACAACAAATTGAGTCTTCAATCGTTTGAGACGTCGTTTCTTGTACATTGCGTTTCCCTCGTACCGTTCAATCATGCTATCCCACAACTCCTTCGAGTTACTTCTCTTACGGAAAGTATGAAGTATAGATTGCGTCATAGCCATCGTAATCATTGACATAGCTTTCTCTTCACAATCATAAAACTTTCTTTGGTCATCGGTGAGTGCCAAGTAAGTATCAATCGTTAACGTTCTTACTGGAGTAGCTCCACATCCTTTAACAATGCACAACCAGATCTTGATGTCTTTCGCTCTTACATACCTTTCGAAACGCTCCTTCCACTCAGGAAAATCAAGCTCGTTTATCAACAAAGGAGGTTTGTCTTTACTCCCTACCTCAGCATTGTGCTTGAGGTTTTGCACCATTGCAGTCAGATTCTTGTTTGCCATTTTGAAACAGTTGTGAAAGAAAACAGTAGCTTCACAGAAGGTTAACAGTAGGTTTCAACCAGAAAGTTTGATTGAAAAATCTTCTAAGTCCAAAACTCGGAAAGAAAACACGGAGTGAAATGTCTGAGTTATCAGAGTGTAAAACCCGGATCAATACCTGAAATAAAACACAAACCTCGGACACAACACTAGAGTTTTAAAATCGGACAAGCAAAATTTGTATAACACACTAAACTTGGAATACTTAAACCAACCCAAAAACTCGAAATGTGGATTTATAACTTAAACTCGGGGACACCTAATTATTCCAAACTCGGACAGATGTTAAAGAAGTAAAACTTGGACTAAACTCGTGAACTAAAACTCGGACTAGATTTAAATACTAAAACTCGGATCATTTAAAGAATCTAAAACTCGGACTTAAAGAGAAAACAAAAAAAAACTCGGACACTAGGAGAATTAAACTCGGTCTCAGACAGAATTTAAAACTCGGACCAAAAGAATGGTTAAAATCTCGGAACCTTATAAACTTTTAATAAACTCGGAGGATGAAACTCGGTGTTTGTCTAAACTTGGACACTTGAAATCTTTTAAAAACTCGGACTTCTTATACTTAAAAAGGAAAACTCGGACCAAATAATGAAGGTGTAAAACTCGGACAAGCTTTAGACACCTGTTTCTGGATTATCTCTCCAATGTGACTTCACACTGGTTCACCAATACTCCGGAAACACAAAATTTAAAACACGGACTATCCTTCCAAAGATCAAACAAGGAATCTTTTTCAACCTTCAACACACTGTATGATCAAAAACCAAAACCTCTGTAAAACCCAGATGAAGATCAACACTAAAAATCACTAAACTACTCAAAATCCATCACCAAATCACTAGAGATGAATGAAGAATCATGAATAAATCACAAAAACACACTAAACAACTACTAAACCCTATCAAAGATTGAACTTTTCTCACAAAAACCTTCAAACTAAGAAACACCTACAGTAGTATGAGCACACTGCTCTGATACCACTTGTAAGGCCTCCTAATCCAAGATCTCACTCAGCTAATGCAACCAACAGGTGTGTGGAATCCACCTGATGATCAACCACTGTAGATGAAACACTAGAATGCAAGGATCTGTGAGAGAAATCAAGAATACACAGAGTATTCTTGATGAGGAAGATGAATGACGTCACACACAGTAGCCGCCAGACAAACACACACACAATAATTAGGGTTAGAAAGGTGCACAGAATTTCACAAAGAATCGCCATCTTGTCTATTCCACATAAAGGTATATATACAAGACAAACCCCGGACTCCAAGACATACTAGAAGCCCGGACAAAACAAACTACACTAAAACCCTGACTTTTGTCCCTAACATAAACCCCTGACAAAAGTCTAGACATAAACTTGGACAAATTGTCCAAGGATAAACCTTGGACTAAGTTTCAAGACATGTACAATAAAGACCCTAACAATTGGAAGGTATGCACTTATCACCCGAAGTGCATTAACAAAACACAATATCAAGAATCCTCCAGCAAATCTGCTGACTTAAAACACAATCAGATTTGTTAAACTCCAGTATAAAAACAACCTGTTGTAAAACACATTATGATGTAATGTAATCATCAAAAAACACAATGTGATGTAATTTGACATAGACAACAACATAAAAACACATTCAGAGTGTTAAAATGCAAAAAGAACTGTTAAAACACAACCTGATTATATATTGACTTCAGAGTGTTAAAACACACTGACTTCAACCTCTCTGACTGGTAAAACACATCACCAAGACCTGCTGATAGTTTTCCAGATAAACACATTGACCTCTAGATTTGAATTCGAAAAAAAAAAAAATTCCAAAAATCATGGAATGTTAGTTAATGAAAAATAAATTCCAAAAATAAAAATAAAATGTGAAATTACATAGTTCCCCTTTTAGTTAAAATAACTCAATGCCACATGTCCAATTCTCATTGCTTCCTAGACTTTCTAGGAAAAATAGACTTTCCACCCAACTCCTACTCAATAATAATATTACTATCTAGCTTATATATATATATATATATAGGGGAAGGTTCATTTGAGAAGAAATTTAATTTGAGAAGAAAAAGAAGAAATGGCATATTAGTAAAATACTATTTCATTTATAACTCATATCATTAATTTTTAACTCTTTAATTAATTAGTCCACTAATCATTAATTATCCTACATATAATCTACAAAACCTACACATATCAAAATTATCCTACATATACCCTACACATTATATAATTTTATCCTACACAGTCGAAATTTACCCTACACACCTCGAAATATATCCTACACAACTCGTAATTTATCCTACACAACTAGTACTTTATTCTACACTTTAAATTAAGTTGTTTTTTTAATTTGGAAAAAGTATATATTTTGAAAAGGATTTACAAATTTAATTTAGTTAATTATTAAAGGGGAAGAATACAAATTAATAATTTTTGTAAGTTTACCCATATACCCTTATATTAAAATTAAATGCAAATATTAAATGAAGTAAAATAAAGCATTCTTATTGGTTGAAACTTCTTCTTTCTTCTTCTTACAAAAAAATTCTTCTCATTTGAACCCTCCACTATATATATATATATATATATATATATATCTAACACCCTCCCGTAAGCTAGATCATTTCAGATTCATGTGCAGCAGATCCTTCAAACGCAAGAAGTCCTTTGGTTGTAAAGCTTTTGTCATGATGTCTGCCATTTGAACTTTCGTTGCACAAAATATAACTGCTACTTCCCTTTTCTTGATCAAGTCCCTAATAAAATGATACTTGACTCTTATATGCTTACTTTTGCCATGATATACAGGATCTCTCGCCAAACAGATGGTTGACTTGTTATCACAAAATATTGGAATGGAGTAGTCTTGTTTCCCTTCTAGATCGTTTAGAATCCCTTTAATCCATAATGCTTGACACCCAGTTAAAGATAAAGCCATATACTCTGCTTCAGTTGAGGACAGTGCTACCACCTTTTGCTTCTTGGATTGCCATGATATGGGACCAGATCCTAAATGAAAAATATATCCAGAGGTGCTCTTGCTATCATCTATGTTCCCAGCATAGTCGCTATCACTGAAACCCACTAGTTGTTTCTTTCCTCCTTTCGAGTATGTAATTCCTTGCTCCTGAGTCCCTTTGATATATTTCAGTATGCGTTTTGCTGCTTCCCAATGACTTTTCTTTGGATTTTCCATGAACCTACTTATTTTGCTTACTGCAAACATAATATCCGGTCTTGTATTTGTTAAATACATTAAGCTTCCGACTAGACTACGATATGCTCCTTCATCAACGAAATCCTCTGGATCATCTTTAGATAATTTTAAACCATACTCCATTGGTGTGGAAACCGTGTTGCATGATGTCATTCTGAACTTTTCTAGAAGACTCCTCATGTACTTCTTTTGTGAGAGAATGACGTTTCCATTCTCATAAGTAACTTCTACTACAAGGAAATAGTGCAAACGCCCCATATCCGTCATTTCGAATTCCTTTTTCATTGAATCCATGAATTCTGAAATTAATCTCATCGAACTGCTTGCTAGAATTAGGTCATCTACATACAGACATATTACTAATTTTCCTTCATTCGTGTCCTTTATGTAAAGTGTATGTTCATAAATACACTTCTTAAACTTGTTTTGAACAAAATAAGCATCTATTCAACTATACCATGCTCTTGGGGCTTGTTTTAAGCCATATAGAGCCCGTTTGAGGTGACATACCTTTTTATCCTCTCCTTTTTGAACATAGCCTTGAGGTTGTTCAATATAAACTTGCTCCTCTAATTTACCGTTCAAGAATGCTGTTTTTACGTCCATTTGGTGAAGGTGCCATCCATGATGAGCTGCAAGAGTCAATACTAATCTAACTGTTTCAAATCTGATTACAGGAGCGAACACTTCTTGATAATCTATCCCGTATTTCTGCTTATATCCCTTTACTACCAACATGGCCTTATATTTGTCTATGTTCCCTTTTTCATCATACTTTGTCTTATATATCCACTTTACACCAATAGGTTTTTGACGTATTGGAGGATCTACAAGTTCCCAGGTCTGATTCTTGTGAATCGATTCGATTTCCTTGTCCATTGCTTCTGTCCATCTTGAGTCCTTGTTGGCTTCTTCATATGAAGTTGGATCAGCACTCGTATAGAGAACGAAATTTACAGTTTGACTTTCATTGTATTTCTGTTGCACCTCTTCTTCAGTCAATTCTCTAGAATTTTGATAAATGTTGTTGAGACTTTTAGTGCGAATAACTTCATTTTCTGAATCTGATGATGACGCGTTATTTTCGTGCTCCTGTAAATGTTCAGCTGCTGATGATTCCTCGTTTTGAGGACTCCTGTTCTCTATCGGACTTAGTTCTTCGTTTGCTTGTGGTGATGACACACGCTGTTCTGATTGTTCTTGTGACACGGACTCACCTTGGATATTACCAGAATTATTGTGAGCTTGAGTTTAACTTTCTTCATCATCACTTACAACGAACGGTACATCATTCGTTTCAGAACCTATGACCCACCTTTTGTTTTCATCAAATACTACATCGGCTGATGATGATCTTATTCGTTTGTGGATTATATAGCTTATAACCTTTGCTGTGCTCACTATATCCAATGAAGACAGTTTTTTCTGTTTTCTTATTCAGCTTATCACGAGGTTGTTTAGGTATATGAACATAAGCTAAGCAGCCAAATACTCTAAGATGCTCTACATTGGGTTTGCTTCCATTCCATGCTTCATAAGGAGTCATATTAGGCCTAGTCTTGGTCACCGTTCGATTTAAAATGTAGGTAGCACATGCTATGGCTTCTGCCCAATAACAATCGATAACTTCTTGGCATTCATCATACTTCTGCTTAGTTCCATCAATGTTCTATTTTTCCTTTCGGCCACCCCGTTTCGTTGCGGAGAATAGCTATTTGTGAGTTGATGTCGTATTCCATTTAATTTCAGGTATTCTTGAAATGCATTGCTACAATACTCTCCACCTCGATCTGATCTTAGCGTTTTAACTAAGAGATCAGATTGTCTTTCATTCAAAGCTTTAAATGTTTTGAAATAATTTAAAGCTTCTGATTTATATTTTAGAAAGTATACCCAAGTTTTTCTTGTGTAATCATCGATAAAGATGATAAAATACCTACATCCTCCTATCAATTCGGTTCTCATTGGCCCACATATGTCTGAGTGTACGAGTTGTAACGGTTTACTAGCTTGCCATGTTGCCTTCTTTGGAAATACTTTCCTTGTTTGCTTTCCTGAGATGCATCCCTCACATATATTTTCTTGTTTCATGATTTTAGGTAATCTGAAAACAAGACCTTTGTTCTCCATGTTGATTAGTGTATCCATATTAACATGGCCATATCGTTTGTGCCACAGGGCTGATGTGCATTTTGTTGTCATTGTCATTGCAAAATTTATGTCACTACCGAGACGAAGAGGGAACATTTTATTACTCGTCATCCTAATGTCTCCGATAACTTCTCTTTCAGCATCTTTAATGATACATCGATCCTTTCGAAATAAAATTGTATACCCTTTCTTTATCAGTTGCCCCACACTTAAAAGATTATGCTTTAAACCTTGATGTAAAATACGTTGGGTATTTTCCGAGTTCGTCCTTTAATAGAGACAGACACCTCTCCACTGCCGATTACTTCCAGTCTCTTGTCGTCTCCTGTCCTCACTTCCTTCTTTAATGATTCATCCAGATTGATGAATAGATCCTTGTTTCCTGTCATGTGATTACTGCAGCCGCTGTCAAGATACCAGCAATCATCCTTGACTGCTTCTTCCATATTGAAGATCATGAACATCGTATCTTCATGTTCATCACTCTCATTGTCTTTGTGTATTAAGACGTTATCCGGCTTCTCACTCTCATTTTTCCGTTGGCAGAACTTGGCTGTATGTCCGAATCTTTGACAATTATAACATCTGATGTTATTCCAGTTTCGACCCTTCCCTTTACCCCGCTGTTTTCCTGCACCATCATTCCGAGTATATTTGTATCTATCTTGAATAGAATTTTGTACTTGGAATGCGTGTTCGATCGGAGTATCATCATATCGCTTTAATCTCAGTTCATGAGATTGAAGAATTCCCATCAGTTCTTCAGTCAAAACATCCCTCAAGTCCTTCGTTTCCTCTATTGTAATCACTACTGACTCAAAATTTCGAGTCAAACTACGCAGGATCTTTTCTACTATTTTTTGTTCACTAATATTATCTTCATTCATTCGTAATTGATTTACTATTAACACTGTTCTATTGAAATATTCTTCAATAGATTCCCCCTCTTTCATCTTAAGTGCATCGAATTCACAACGAAGAGATTGAAGTTTAATTGTTTTTACCCGACTTTCTCCTCTGTAGGATTTGGGCAAGATGTCCCATGCCTCTTTTGATGTCTTTGCAAGTGCAATTCTCTCAAATATTGTGTCGTTTACTGATTGAAAAATGATGTGCAGCGCTCGTTTATCCATCTTGATCGAGTCTCTGTATGTTGCAGTTGCCTCCTCGGTGGGATTTGTACCCAATTCCTTGATTCCTTCATCGATGATGTTCCACAGATCTTGCGATTCAAATAAGACTTTGATTTGAATGTGCCAGTGATAATAATTCTGGCCGGTAAGTTTGGGAATCTGTGTTTGAATTCCTTGTGCCTGATTCATATTGATTGTTTTAAACTTGCAGTTTCACGGATTCGATCGATGTGGCTCTGATACCACTTTGTTAGATTTCCAGATTTACGTATATTGGGGTTTGTATGAATGATGAAGATGGTTCATAGAATATGACTTGATAAATCGAAAATATTGATGTACAGGAACATATATATCGAATACATGAAACGGTGGTAACCGCTCCTTTTTCTAACTTATGCTAAGTCTAATAATAATAATAATAATATTACTATCTAGCTTATAACAATATATATATATATATATATATATATCTAACATTACCTTCTTATTCCTGGTAGCGAGAGAGAACTTGTGTTCACTTAAATTTCATCATTTTGCAAAGTTATGTATGGTCGTGGTGCAAAAACTAATCAAAGTTATCAATTAATCATATCAAACTTTTAACTCCAACATTTTTATTTCAGAATCATGTCCGTATTTCTTCTTTGTTCTTGAATAATCAAAGCTAACTTGGCCAAACAAATAATGAAAGTTGTAAACTACTGCTGACGTATAGCGATGAGCAACCTATACTGAAAAAAAAAAAGCGAACTGCCATATAGTAGCAACCCATAAAATTGTGATTAGATAGAAAAAAGAAGCAATAACTCCTATGTTTATTCAACTAATTTAACAAAATTTATTCTGAAAAGAAATCAAATCTTAAACATCAAAATTTGGATTTTATTGAATATTTGAGTACCCATATCATTATGTTTATATAATTTCCTTAAAAACAAAGAATCAAAGTTTCGTTTATAGTTTTCATATAAGACTATAACAAATCTAATCGAAAAAGCACAAATGGTGGAAGACACAACTTTGATCAAGTTAACCCTAGATCAAAATCATGTACTTAAAATCATTAAATAAATTACCAAGCTAGTTTACCCCTAGATCAAAATCAATTACTTAAAATCATTATAAGTTAATAGGCATTCAATTAGATGTATTAAACCCAATAAATTATAACAAATGTCTCTCTGATGAATTTCATCAAACAGTTCATATACACTAAGCATCTAAACTCCTTCAAATCTTTAATCAATTTTTTTATCTAATAACTCAATAAAACCACAAAAAAAATCTACGTTCAGTAAACTAATCAAGTTAAATTAATAAAGATTTAAACATTCACGATAAACATCAATCAAGTGATCAAAAATGATGAACTAAAAGAAAGATTGACAAAACCTAATAAATAAAACAAATGCCTCTCAAAGGAATTTTATCAAACACTAAACATGCACTATTCAACTAAACTCCCAAGATGGATTCCACCCACAATCATTCAAATATTTTATCTAATAATTCAATAAAAACCACAAGAAGCTAGTTTTAGTTAACCAATCAAGTTAAACGAATAAAGATGTAAACTTTTGCCAAAAAAATTAGTCAAATGATAAAAAACAGTGATTTTAAACAACGATTGACAAAAAATATACCTCCATTAACTGCCACCGAAGGTGTTGCCATAGAAGTTAGCACCCCTTAATCTTCGATCTGATTACCATCGTCGACCGGGAGTTAGCCGAAAGTGGGTCGAACCCCCCCCCCCCCCCCTGTATAAACATTAAACCAAATTTGGTAAAAAGAAGAATAATAACAGGCCACTTCGATCCGTACCTGGGATTCGAAACCTTCCAACCTAGTCTGATCAAAACGAATACAAAACAAAACACATTGGATTAAATCTTAATCCCTTAAAAACGTTATCTATGACGAAAGGCCACGAAACAAAGAACATTAGTATAAAAAAATTATAGGTAAACGTATACAAAACTGATGATTGAAGACGAATGAAGGATCGAATGTATGTGGCAGATGGATGGGATGAGAGAAAGGGGCTTCCAGAGAAAACCCTAGGATCGTGAGTGAAAATCAAATCAATTTAAACAAAGATTGAGTGTTAAAGAATGACAAAATCATCATTTTTAATCGAAATTATGTGTGATCTAACCTTGTTTTGAAGATTTGATATAAAGATCTGTAAGTTTGTGTTGCGAGCAGAGTGAGAGAAACATTGAAACCCTAATTGTGATATAAAAACGTTGGATCTTCGGGTTGTGTGTTTTATATATGAGATGTAATTAGACCCGGATGATTGTGAATGGATCTTGCACGGGCGTTCACCACAGGGAAAACAATGATCCTAATTTTGGCGGGAAAATGAGAAATTAAGACCCTAGTAGGTGGACATGTGTCCCCAGGTATGCCTTTTATTAGGTTGTATAGATTAATTTCGTATATATTTAATTTTTAGCTTGTCAATTACCGTATAAAGTCTCATTGGCATAGTCAAGTGGTAAAGTAATATATTTCCTAAACAAATAGTTGTTTGTTTAAATGCGGAGCCTTTTCTGGTTTTTAAATGATATTTTTTTGGTTGGTTTAGAGCATTCACATCCATTCCATTAAATTCTGTGTATGGAGTTTTTATAATATAAAGAGTAGAAAAAGTGGTTGTGAGTGGAGGAGAGAGAAAATGTTACTGTTTATCTATATATTTGGGGGGACACTGTTCACCCCCTATAATTTTTTAATATATTTTGAAAGTGGTTGTGAGTGGAGGAGAGAGAAAATATAATGATTAAGGTATAAAAAATATTAATTTAATTGAAAAGAGAGAAAATGTAGTGTTTTTTAGTGTAATTTAGGGTGAAAATATGATGGAATGAATGTGAATGCTCTTATATCAAGTATATGGTGATATTCTTTGTATATTATACTGATGATTTATAAAAAAAACTAGATTATGCAGTTATTGTCAATGTTTTAAAATCCGGATTTTATATGGTACCGGATTGGCTCATAAACGGTTTAACCGGGTGTATCGGGCGGTTCAACCAGGTGTACCGGGCGGTAGAACTAGTTCTACCGTACAGTTCAACCGGTAAATAAATCAAGAAAACAAAAGTTTATATAACCATTTCTAGAAATAGAAAATTAGCCGCAGTAAATAATAAACGAAACATATAAAGTCAGAAAACAAAAGAAAATAATAGGAAGAAGATAAAAGAAAACCTCTTGGCTTGCTTAAACATTGCTTCAACTACATGTGTGTTCATTTATTTAAATATATATATATATATATATATATATATATATATATATATATATATATATATCTTAACAACAGTATATGTTAATAAATTACATTAATGTTTTATTATTTTAGTATAATACACAGGTTTATTTAACTATGAAATTTCATATTTTTATTTTTAATATTACTTTTTATTACTAATATATAACATTAAATTTATCAACCCGTATAATACACGGGATATTGACCTTGTTAGTAGATATTTATCATATTAATAGATGTATAAGATTAATGATATAGTATATTAACATCTCTCAAGTTAGTGGTTCCTGTAAAAAAGGGGTTTTTTTATGAGAAAGGTAAGAAAGAATCTACACCATTAGATCTTTGATCTAATGGTTGAGATCATAATGGCAAAATTGTAAATAAAGTTTACTATTAAACATATTAATTTTCTAGATTAAGGGTATACATGAAAATTTAACATTTTTAAATTAAGAAACTAACATTAATGCACATTCAACTTCCCTCCGTCTTTTTTAAAAGTCAATAACTTTTTTATACGTAACTTTTTTTAAATAAAATTACACCATAATAACGAGCGTTCTTTTATCTTTAATATGAGTACAGTATTGCTATACTTATATAGAGAAAAAAATATGTTTCGATCAGATGTTTAGTCCATGATGTTTTGTCAATGTTCATACAGTGGTGTTTTAATTGTATTGTGATTCAAAGCGTGGTGTTTTATGTCACACCCTGACTTTTGCGGAAGCATGTGCGTGTGACTAGATCAGTTTCATTGCATTCAATTATAATAAACAACTATATGACTAGAATTGATGTTCATCCATTCATAAGTTTTAAAAATATTACAAACACAAGTTGTTAAGTTTCAACCAACAAACTTCATGTTAAATTACAAACCATCCAAAAGAGATTAAGTTCCATAAAAGGACTTTTTAACAAAAGCTAGTAAACCAAGGCTTTGCTTCATATATCCTATCCATGATAAGATATACAAATCAAACCCTTCAAAAACGGATGACATCTAAACTTGTAGTTCACTTCTTGTAATCATTTCCAACGCCGAAAGATCCATTTAGTTTCTTGAAATACATGTAATTTGAAAACATCAACAAAAGTTGAGCGAGTTCATATGTTTTTGTATGTGAGCTCCAGTAAACTTGTAAACATTTGAGAGTATTCTTTTGATAACCGGTATGCAAAGCGTCTATGAACAGATCAATTAATGTTTTGCAAGGACATTAATATGTGTGCAATGGCATAGGAAGGCTTAAACCTAGCAAATTTTGTACCGGTCCACCTAGCTGGAACGACATAGTCACTACATGTGGCCACACAAGGACCCATGAGTGGGGCTCGCTACACCCGATAGATCTACCACTCCTGCCCCTCGGTCTTAAACAAGATTAATGGTCTTAAGTATGCGCCTACCCATCCACATGATCTAACAGTTCATTCCTTAGCTAAACCATACCATTGTAGCATGTATTTCACCCTCGGAAGTTATAAATCCAAAAACAGTTAAGAGAAAAGGGGGACATGAACTCACTAGTTTTCGTCAGCTGCTGTGACAACAGTCACTTTTCCATGTATTTTCGTACAATAAAAACAGTAATTGTTCTTTAATAACTGTGTATGCTTGAATCAATGACATTAATGATTTTCTGATTACTGTCATATACATACAATTGCATTACATGTTGCATTAATGTTTATCATTATTACATGCAACACAGTGTGGTTCAATTAGTGCACAGAACAAAGTTAGCACATCTATCAGATAAACTAGAAGTACTTACGGGAGTTCAGTACCCAAACAGACATGATGTTAAGACAGAGAATGAGCCCGGAACCAAGAGTTATACTAGAATAGTGTGTAGGAAAGTAGGGATCATAAAACTGCCTTCCGAGTGATGATTTAGGTGCCGAAAAGTGCTTGAAACACACTAAAACTGCAGAATTCTGCACAATTCAGCAAAAATTAGCTTTTAAACTCCAAAATATAATGCAGAATTATAGTTTAATGGTCCAAAATTCTTTCATAAGTGTCGGGAATCAAAACTGTCATAAAAGACAACATAAAGCACACTAAACTGCGCTATTTAGCACCTTAACAAACCGGTAACCAACCGAACAACCGGACACAACCCGAAACACCAAAATTTCACTAGAAGCATTGTTTTAACAATACCAAGCTAGTTATGAACCCTAAGCACCATATTACATCCTATAAACCCTAAACATCTAAAACACTAACTAATATACTTGAAATCTAACTATCATGCATAACTAAGGATTAAATCACAACTAGACCCCCCCCCCCATTTGACGGTCACAAGTGGGTCCCCCCACTTGTGATTTCTTTTATTTATTTGATTTGATTTGTAGAGATGATTTGAAACATAAAAACCAAGGGATAATTAAATGTTGGAGAATTGTTATAAGAAACCATAAGACCAACTTATCATTCTTCATCTTCAACACACTCTCATCTCTATTCTTCCCCTCCCAACTCTCGGCTCACATACACCCACATACAACCTCCATTTTCATTCCACTCTCATACATTCTAAGGTGATCTAGAGGTGTCTTAAGCATATCTAAGAAGGTTGGAAGCTTTGGAAGTGGAAGGACCTCACCTAGGAGCTTTTATCCACTCTATTTCTTCATCATCTTCATACTTGTTTCTTCCCTAGCCTTAGAGCTAGTAGTAAGCTCCTTTAACCATGTTCTTACTTCTAATTTTAGTGGTTAATATATCATGTAATTTGCTAAACTAAAGAAACTCAAAAAAAACATAAAGATGATCTTGAACATAAAGCTTAATAACATGAAGATCAAGTTGTTTTAGTGTATGTGTGAAACTTGTTTGTTGATTTCTTGTGATTATGAAGTAGATCATCATATGAAGCTTGCTAGATGATGATTAAACACATGATCTAGCAAGTGTAAGGATAGATTTCACACTCACCAAGTGTTAGATCTAGATAAAAACTCCTTAAAACACTTTTAAATTTAATTTTCACACTAAAACGGACCTAAAACGGCCCTAAAACGGCATGTATTTCGTTCACTGAATAGTGGAACAAAGTAGTGTAAAAACCGTCTTGAATTGGACTCAAAAATACATCTGATTCAGGCGAAAACACAGCTCCGAACGCCAAGAACAGCCACGTTTGTGAACTGGACTGTTCTGTGCGAAGCTAGCTTCGTACGAAGGCACTAACTTCGCGTATTACAGCCCGATTCTCATCCGTGACTCAGAAAAAGACCTCTCTGACTCTAAGTTTAATCAGTAGCTTAAGAGTGGAGGGATGAACATTCGATTTCCCAAAGACAGACGCGAAGAACAATCGATTTTGGACAACGGAAGCAACACGTGTACGAAGACATCACCTTCGTACGAAGGCACAGCTTCGTAAGAAGCATTTGTTTCCCACCCGACACTCCAATTTCGACCGTTTCAGCACTTTGGAGGACTTACACTTCTGTTCTCGTACGCAGGCTGATCCGGCGCTCCCTTCAATCCCTTCTCAGACTGTGTTTGCTTGCTAAACACACACTGTGAGTATACTCGAACCCTTTTTTGCTTAACACACTTTTAGGTGTTACATATGTTCTCTATAAAAAACACAACACACAACGCTTAACACTTTTATAAACATTAGTTGCTCCAGCATGCTATACGTGATTAGTTGAATGCTTGTTGCTATGCTTATACAGTGATTACTCGCCCGGCCGCCTTTAGCAACGATAGTACTATAGTTTGGACTTAGCACCTATTTGTTCAGGGGTTGCTAAGGATCACATATTTTACTTCACGTGTTCACAGTAGTGAACATGTGTCACGCGTTACGTGTTACGTGTTACATGTTGGTTATGCGTAAACGCTTTTATACTATATTTATGCTAAACTTGTGTACTCACATTTACATTATTGTATTGACTTTTATTTTAACGTATGTGACAGGTTGATGGTCTGTTTGCTGCAAAAGAGATAGGAAGTCTAGAAACACGCAATAAAAATCTATGTTGTCGGAATGGTTTTGTTTAAGAGATTTGAACTTTGTGATGACTGTTTGTGAAATATTTGTTTATTAGTATGGGATAATGAACTGTTTAAATATTGTCGCTAAAGAGTTGTTATGGATTCTCTTGAGCAATCTGTTTCGCCTAGTGTCGTGCCCCGATGATTCCGCCATCGGTTGGGGTGTGACAGATTCGTGTCCGATCCATAACTATAGGGAATTAGGTCGAGTCGTGTAGAACAAACCTAGTCTATAGTCTAAGTACCAAAACAGACCCTTCGTACGAACCCAGTTGGGGCTTCGTACGAACCTACATGCTATGCACTTGTGTGAACCCTTATCTCCGCACCTTCGTACGAACCCACATACTACAGCTTCATACGAAGGGATCCTTTCCTAAGGCAAATAGAATTACATGCCTTTCCTAAGGCTAACACATTACACACGTTTTGAAAATGCTCGTACAACACCAACGAGTGATTGTGTCCAGATTTGGTGTGAAAACCAAGAACTCTCGATAAGATCACTCACTCCGCGTATTTTACTCTTAGCATGAGAATCTTTCGATGAGTTAGGAGTGAAATTCATATCTCAACGGGAATCTCCCTTTCTATCTCATGGTTATTTTACCACACTTAGGAGCAAAGTTGTTAAGTTAAGGGTGAAACCCGCATCTTAATAACCCGTTCCACTCCCTACTTTGATTTTTTTTCAAATCTCACCAAAGTCTTAACTGTTTCAATGTGCCGAGTCACGTAGTAACTGGAAGGATGAATGCCGATAGCTGTATCACGGTGAGAGCATAGTCTATCAGGCCAAAACGTGTACTTGAACTTGTTGAGAATAGTTGAATCACTTTGGGCAGTCGACGACTCAAAACCCAGGGCACTCTATTATTTTCAAGCCTACAACCATTGATTTTTACGCGTCATCGATTTTTTTATGTTATGTGTTTTGAATTTACCCTTTATGATTTTATTCACTTAACAAGAAGCAATGAAACTTGGAAACCGCATACGCTATGATTCTCGCTCCGCCAAATATGCACAACTCGCACAGCTCTCGCAACCTAAAACGCTAACTAGTCGCAAACAAACTAAGAGGACTTATCTACCTTACGCTACGACGGGTGTGTGAGCCTCATACGTAGTTTTACTCTCATACACTATAGTACTTGCTGATGTACGCTATCTCTCGCAACTCTCGAACGGGTTACGCATACGTTGAGAGAAGGTGAATACGTGCAAAATATGTGCTTATTTGAATTGTGTGCTAATACATGCTTATGTGCTTATGTGTATACGTGTTTATGTGCTTACGTGATTATGTGATTTTGTGACATATGTGAATAATAATAATAATAATAATAATAATAATAATAATAATAATAAAAGATGTTGTATGAAACACTACACTTTTACCTAAAACCTGACATAATCGAATCTCGTCTAATTCGTCTTGATGACATCTGCAGAAGAAACTCACAATGTCTTCTTTTGGATCTCACGCATGCCGAACTGCTCAGCGCAACAATGCTGACAAAAGAATCGCCTCTCTGGTGGCCAAGGAAATGGCCAAGGTGATCCCACAGATTGTAAGTGAGATCCAAGCTGTAAGCAGTACTTCTTCTGTCGATTCCAAGAATGACTCGCTGAAAACTCCTTTCAGCTTCAACCAATTCAAAGCATGTGGTCCTAAGGACTTTACTGGTGAAGATGGACCCAGTGCAATGTTCCGATGGTTTGACTCAATTGAAGTTACTCTCCGTAAAGCGGACGCCCAAAGAATCTCCTCACTGTTAACGCCACTAGAGTCTTCCAGTCAAGGGCACCTGAATGGTGGACAGCCGAGCGCAACAGGCGTGAAAATGATGCAGCTTATGGTCTCACATGGGAAGAACGGAAGGAACTCATGATGAAAGAATTATGTCCTCCTCACGAAGTCCAGAAGCTGGAGAATGAATTCTGGAACATCAAGCAAGAGTGAGGTGATAACTCTGGTCTCACCGCTCGTTTCAAACAGTTGAGCATTATCTGTGCCAGTCATGTGGACACGCTTGATAAAGCTATCAAGAAGTATATCCGTGCTCTCCCCGATTGTGTCGCTGATTTTGTTCAAGCAGCGAAACCTGCTACAATCGAAGAAACCTACCAACTCGTAGATGAGATCAATGACAAGCGAGTCTTGGCTGCGGTTTTTGAAACCTCAACCAAGAGTCTCAATCAAGCTACTGCAACACCAAGCACCGAATCTGCAGCATCTCAAGCTTCAAAGTCTACTCGCCAAAGCCGCAAGCGTAGGAATTCCAGCAAGAACAACGCGGTAGTCACAACACCGCTTAACACTCAGCCCTCTCAGATCATTCCTCCCAACGCACCGCCTACCAAGTGTGCGTAAACTGGGAATCACCCACTGTGCCCTACTTACACCTATCATCACCCAGTTGGGGTGAATTGTCGTTTCTGTGTAAACTGCAACATCTACGGGCACTACATAGCTCATTGTCACACTGGCCCTCAACAGCAAGTTCTCCAAGCTCCAGCACCACCGCCAGCTCAACCTCGTGCTCCTCAGGTTAATCAAGCTCTTCCAGCACCTCCAGCACAAGTTTCTAACGCACGTGCTTGCTACACGTGCCGTGATCCAAACCACTTTGCTAATGTCTACCCGAATCATGTGGTGAAACAAGATCCGCAACAGCAACCACCACAACAGCAGTGGCCTCAGCAGCAGCAACAACAACCACAAGCAGCCCACGGAAGAACCTTCAACATCAACGTCCGCTAGGCTGAGACTGGCAACATTGTTGTCAATGGTACGTTCCTTGTTAACGGTATTTATGCTTCTTGCTTATTTGATACTGGAGCCGATAACTGTTTTGTATCGTTTGAATTCAAAAAGCTTCTAAAACATAAACGCGCTAACCTCCCAACGACATTCGACGTAGAAGTTGCCACCGGAAGAACCGTCACTGTTAGTTTTGTTCTGCGTGATTGTACTCTTGAACTCAACAGTCATGTTTTCCCGGTCGATCTCATACCTATGCAACTAGGTAGCTTTGATGTCATAGCAGGCATATCGTGCCATAGTTGTTTGTTTCGAAAAGATAATCCATTTCTCTCTTTCAAACGGTGATCAATTATGTGTTTATGGTGAAGTACTCTCGAAAGAATTGAAGCTTAAGTCGTGTATCCAAGCGAGTAAGTACTAACGCAAGGAATACACCACATTCCTAGCCCATATCGTAGTAGCGGAGGAGGAAAAGAAAACTGTGAAAGACGTCATGTTGTTCGTGACTTTCCTAACGTCTTTCCCGACGATTTACCTGGTCTACCTCCTACTCGTGATATTGATTTTCATATTGAGCTAGTCCCAGGCGCTACACCTGTTACGAAAGCTCCTTACCGTCTTGCACCATACGAAATGTGCGAGCTTTCTAGCCAACTTCAAGAGTTGCTTGATAAAGGCTTTGTACGCCCTAGCACATCGCCATGGGGCGCACCCGTTCTTTTTGTGAAAAAAAAGGATGGATCGTTTCGAATGTGCATCGATTACTGGGAACTTAACAAGCTTACTATCAAGAACCGTTACCCGCTACCCCTAATCGACGATTTATTCGATCAACTCCAAGGCGCTACATGTTTCTCGAAGATTGATCTACGTTCAGGTTATCATCAGTTACGTATACAAGAGTAAGACATTCCGAAAACCGCTTTTCGTACTCGATATGGCCATTTTGAATTCGTGGTCATGCCTTTTGGTCTCACAAACGCACCTGCGGTCTTCATGGATTTGATGAACCATATGTGCAAACCCTTTTTGGATTATTTTGTTATCGTGTTTATCGATGATATCCTTATTTACTTGAAGTCGAGAGCCGAACACGCGCGACATCTTCGTTTGGTTCTCGAACTTCATCAAGGAAATCGCCTCTACGCCAAGTTCTCCAAGTGCGAATTCTGGCTCGAGGAGGTTCAATTCCACGGTCACATAGTTAACTGTCAAGGAATTCACGTCGATCCTGTGAAAATAGAAGCTTTAAAGAGTTGGATTACGCCGAAGTTTCCATCAGAAATCCGTTCTTTTCTCGGATTGGCGGTTTATTACCATCGATTCATCGCTGACTTTTCTGAAATCGTTGTACCACTTACCGCCCTAACTCATAAAGATAAACCTTTTGTTTGGGGTTCCGAACAAGAGGAAGCCTTTCAAACCCTCAAACGAATGCTTTGCAACGCTCCTGTTCTTACACTTCCCAACAGAAATGATGATTTCGTTATTTATTGCGATGCCTCTAACCTAGGTCTTGGTTGTGTCCTTATGCAATGAGACAAGGTTATCGTATGTGTCTCGATAACTCAAAATCCACGAGAACAACTACACTACCCATGATCTCGAACTCGGTGCAGTTGTTTTTGCGTTGAAGATATGGAGACACTATCTATATGGTACAAAGTGTACGGTCTTCACCGACCATAAGAGCCTACAACACATCTTAAACCAGAAAGAACTGAACATGCGCCAACGCAGATGGGTTGAACTTCTCTACGATTATGATTGTGAAATACGCTACCACCCAGGCAAGGCTAACGTTGTAGCCGATGCTCTCGGCCGACGAAGCTATGTGTATAGTGTTCGTAATTTCCAAGCCCAGAATGACCTCGAAACCCTGATTCGCAACGCTCAGCACATTTGTTTTCTTGAGAATACTTTAAAGGAGGAATGGATATATGGTACCGAATCTCAATTAGTGAATAAATCGAACGGTATTCTTCATTATCTCGACCGTATCTGGATTCCTAGTCGCCACAACCTCCGTGAGATATTAATGACTGAAGCTCACAAATCTCGATATTCCATTCACCCCGGTGCTGACAGGATGTACCAGGACCTCCGTTCCAGGTATTGGTGGCCGGGCATGAAAAAGGATATCGCTCTGTATGTTTCGAAATGCCTAACTTGCTCAAAAGTTAAGTCCGAACATCAATGACCCTCTGGTTTGCTAGAACAACCCGAAATCCCGATGTGGAAATGGGAAAGTATAGCCATGGATTTTATTACGAAACTCCCTCGCACTCCCTCTGGTCACGATAGAATTTGGGTTATCATTGATCGTCTTACGAAATCCGCTCACTTCGTTCCGATACGAGAAGACTTCAAGGTTGAACGATTTGGCACGAATCTATACCGACGAAGTAATTTGTCGACACGGGACGCCTCGTGGCATCATCTCTGACTGCGATGGTCATTTTACCTCACGTATCTGGGAGATATTCCAATCCGCTCTTGGTACAACTCTCAATATCAGTAACGCATTCCATCCCCAGACCGACGGTCAGACTGAGCGCACTATCCGCACCCTCGAAGACATGCTTCGTTCGTGCGTTATAGATTTTGGTGGTAATTGGGATTCGCATTTACCTTTAGTAGAATTCTTGTACACTAACAGTTATCATGCTAGTATAAAAATGGCACCCTTTGAGGCATTATACGGTAGAAAATGTCGATCGCCTATTGTTTGGCACGAGATCGCAGACGCGGAGATTACCGGTCCCGAGCTAATACAAGAAACGACAGACAAGATTCTCCAAATAAGTGACAATCTCTTGAAAGCTCGGAGTCATCAAAAGAGCTACGCTGATAAACGCCGCAAGCCCCTAGAGTTCAAAGTTGGTGATCACGTACTCCTAAAGGTTTTACCTTGGAAGGGGGTGATCCGATTCGACAAGAAAGGGAAACTAGCACCACGGTTCGTGGGTCCCTTGAAGATTCTAGAAAGAATTGGTAAAGTGGCCTACCGTATCGAATTACCGGTGGAACTCAGTAACATACACCCGACTTTCCACGTCTCGAACCTCAAGAAGTGTCTAGCCGAAGAAAATCTTCATGTACATCTTGAAGATCTGCAAATAAATGAGACTCTACACTTTGTGGAAAAGCCAGTGGAAATCATGGATCAAGAGACCAAGAAACTTCGACGCTCTTGTATTCCCATAGTCAAGGTTAGATGGGAAGGCAAACGCGGCGCCGAGTTCACTTGGGAACCCGAAAGTGATATGAAAGCTAAATTTCCATAACTCTTTGTTACGCCTACTACTTGAATTGCGGGATGAAATTTCCTAAAGTAGGGGAGGCTGTAACAACCCGACTTTTCGGATTATTATCCGTTTACTACTTACTTCGATTTGTAACCATTTTCTACTCAGAGATACGATATAAATAAAGGGTTATGTTATACTAAATACATTTTCATCACACTGCACCACTACACGTTTCAACGCTTTATGATTTCAAACGCTAACGCAACACGAATTACAGAGAATTAGACTACTTTATTTGCAAAGTGTGTTTGTTTGGTTACCTCTCGCCCCCGCATTCGCCTTTCGCGCCTAACTCGCTAAATCGCAAACGCTTTTAATTGTAGTAGTAATGTTATGACGTGTGTTCTCATACGCTTTATTTGTGTGTGCTTATTATGGTCATGTGGTTATCAACGCATTCATTCGCAACGCTCAAAGGCAAACTATCGCAACTCGATTTATCAAACCGAAATGCAACACAACGCAATACTCACTATCTCACTAAAATACTTAAAGTAAACATACTAACCAACGCAACAAAACGCATTAAACGAGCATCTTACATGCAAAACGAGGAAATTGTTGCACAAAACAACACCTTTGTTCGAAGCCAGGCAGCTCCGTACAAAGGCACTGCCTTCGTACGAAGGCATTCGGTTCGAACTAAGCTGTCTGTGCGAATAGACTTCTCCTATAAATACCCAAGCCCTCCTCTTCTCATTCTAACTTGCTGATTTCATACCGAAAAGCTACCAAATCATTGTCCGCCGTTTTCAAGTAAGATTTATCAGTTTTCTGTGATTACACAACGTTTTCCACTACGATTTTTACAAGATTCATCCTCAATTTCTTCCAAACTCCTTGTTTTTCACCTAAAACTTCAACTTCTTCAACTTTTTCAAGAAACTTCATCTTTTTTCATACAAAATCTTCATCTTTTACATCAAACTTTCTTATTTTTATCACGGATTTACACTTAACCGAGTGTATTGGGCCTAGCTACGGCTTCCGAAGTTAGAAATCGGCTGATTTCACACTCACCAAGTGTTAGATCTAGATAAAAACTCTTTAAAACTCTTTTAAACTTGATTTTCACACTAAAACGGACCTAAAACGGCATGTATTTCGTTCACTGAATAGTGGAACGAAGTAGTGTCAAAACCGTCTTGAATTGGACTCGAAAATACATCCGATTTAGGAGAAAACACAACTCCGAACGCCAAGAACAGCCACGTTTGTGAACTGGACTGTTCGGTGCGAAGCCATCTTCGTACGAAGGTACCACCTTCGTACGAAGGCACTGACTTCGCGCATTACAGCTCGATTCTCATCCGTAACTTAGACAAAGACCTCTCCGACTCTAAGTTTAATCAGTAGCTTAAGGTTGGAGGGATGAACACTCGATTTCCCAAAGACAGACGTGAAGAACACTCGATTTTGGACAACGGAAGCAACACGTGTACGAAGACATCACCTTCGTACGAAGGGACAGCTTCGTACGAAGCTTATGTTTCCCACACGACACTCCGATTTCGACCGTTTCAGCACTTTGGAGGACTTACGCTTCTGTTCCAGTGCGCAGGCTGATCTGGCGCTCCCTTCAATCCCTTCTCAGACTGTGTTTGCTTGCTAAATGCACACTATGAGTATACTCGAACCCTTTTTCGCTTAACACACTTTTGGGTGTTACATACGTTCTCTATCAAAAACACAACACACAACACTTAACACTTTTATAAATGCTAACCGCTCCCGCATGCTATACGTGATTAGTTGAATGCTTGTTGCTATGCTTATATAGTGATTACTCGCCCGACCACCTTTAGCAACGATAGTACTATAGTTTGGACTCAACACCTATTTGTTCAGGGGTTGTTAAGGATCACATATTTTACTTCACGTGTTCGTAGTGGTGAACATGTGTCGCGCATACTCTAGTCGCAGTCATGTGGTTAGGATGTATGATTGTTGATAGTTACTTAATTCACCCATTATGTGTTACATGCTGGTTATGCGTAAACGCTTTTATACTATGTTTATGCTAAACTTGTGTACTCACCTTTACATTATTGTATTGACTTTTATTTTAACGTATGTGACAGGTTGATGGTCTGTTTGCTGCAAAAGAGATAGGAAGTCTAGAAACACGTAATAAAAATCTAGGTTGTCAGAATGGTTTTGTTTAAGAGATTTGAACTCTGTGATGACTGTTTGTGAAATATTTGTTTATTAGTAAGGGATAATGAACCGTTTAAATATTGTCGCTAAATAGTTGTTATGGATTCTCTTGAGCAATCTGTTTCACCTAGTGTCGCGCCCCGATGATTCCGCCATCGGTTGGGGTGTGACACCCGCGGGGTCGTGCCAGTTCAGCACAGGGCCGTGGTCATCATTCTGTTAAATTTTAACTTTCTGTTTCCTGATCCCGAGGCTTGTTAATCTTCTAGGTATCTTCCAATTCAATGGATTACTACTCAGGAGATTACAGCTACTATATTGAGGATGATTATGAGGAACCATATTGTACCATTTGCGGTGAATCACATTCTGTATAACATTGTTATCTTTTTCAACCATCAACCTCATATACCACATATGAAGAACCAAGGTTTGAGCTCCCAAGGTCATGCTTTGACTGGGATACCAATCCGTTTGAAACATACGACACGCCACCAGCAATTATTCCCGAAGCCGAAATCCGTATACAAAGTCTCAAGATCTCGCGAAAAGGAGGAGACCATTTGTACTAAAGAGGTAATAATCGAATAGGTAAAAATAGAAGAACCACAAAACGAAAAACTCACGCATGAACCAAACCACGAAGAAGGTAAGTCTAAAACTAGTGATTTCAAAATAGAACGAAACCTTCAAGAAATTCATATTTTACAACCTTCTTTTCAAAATCATTGTTTGGTACCTTCTTATGCCAAGTTTTTAAAAGAGCTAAACACTACTACTAAAATCGAAGAATTAGTTAGCATTATATTAACAAATGATCAAACTTCGCTAATACAAGATGAACACCATGCAATAAACATAAAACCGGCACCATGTTTTTTTCAAAACATCTTCGTTAGTAACGTGTTAATTGATAAAGATCTTTGTGTTAACATAATGTCAAACTACATTTTCGAAAAATTGGGTGCTAGTGATTTTTCTCTTAAAATCCCTATTTTTCTCTCTAACCGAAAAATGATAAAAGCCACGGGAATGGTTGAGGATATCTAAATTCAAACAAATCAAACGGTAATACCAACCAACTTTATCATCTTAGATTATACCCCGCTCGTGTTGGGACAACCGTTCATAAAAACCCATCAAACCTTAGTCAACCGGAAGCAAAACAACCTACCACTTCAATTAGGGGCCGACAAAAGGTACATTAATCTTGACCAATCAATGAAATATCCAATTGGTAATAATGAACCCTTGTTGAAATATGAGCCAGAACCACCCGATACGGTGGGTCTAGCCAAGGGCCCCACCCTTATAAACGTGGCGCACCATGAAGGCATTTCATGGAACTATCACTAGATAAATTAGTATAAAATGTAGTTTAAACTTAATGCGTTTTGTTTTAAGTCTTTCATTTGTAGGAAACGTGCAGGAATGCACGCCACATATCACTCGAGTAGGGATGAACAAAGAAGATCTATGTTACGACCTCTGTTCCGGGTTCCTCCCATGTCTCGTAAATAAATTCGTTTTTAATCAGGATGTTTTCTAGTGACTGCATGGAAGTCAATCCGTCTCTTTGTTTGGCTCTAATCTTCTGTACTGCGTTTTGTACGTCTTTCTGAACATGGAACCTGTCGGGGTCCTGCTTCCCTATCGTTTGAAAATTTTTGTGTGGCTCCATGTTTTGAGTTGTCAGTTGCTCGATCCGTATGTATTCGTTGGGAGTAAACCTTCGCACAACTGTGTGGGCAATAGGTCCTCACAAAGTTCGTTGTTATGTTCAGTCTTTCCCTTTTTTATCCCCAAGATTTCATACGCATGGTCTCGCACCGCCACCAGGTAAAATGAGCAATCGGATTTTTTTTTGCTTCCGGCTTTTCTAACTGTTGCTGGTGCTCACCACCACGATCACATTCAAGCCATACCTTCCCGGTTCTGCCCCCAATTTCCTTTGATCGACGGGTCACAATAACGAAACCATTCGCGTTTGTCATTTCTTGTGCCCATTTCTTTAGTTCTTCTAGAGAGTTGAAAACCTGTAACATCGATAGGGTTAGGTTAGATTTATATTTATTAAGATTTCTAACGTAACTAAATAAATTTGATACCTGCTTTGTGAAGTACGGATTGCCCGGGCTGGGGGTGCCTTACCACCATATCCTCCACCGTCCGGATAGTTTTGTTGATCGTATAAAGACTGTGATGCATTGTAACTTTCGTAAGGATTGCTCCGGGAAATGAATTGCTGATGACCATCGTATCCATCCAGAAAGTGTTGTTGCACGTAAGAATATTCACGCCCGTAACCGTATCCATCCTGAGAGTGTTGTTGCATGTAAGAATATTCACACCCGTATCTATAATCCGGATACCCTTATTGCGTCGGATAACATGGTTCATTAACATGGTATGAGTCTTCTACAGGGGTTGTTTCATCAACAGGGGGGTGAGTGTTCAAATCTAGAAACGGTCTGTTTTAATTTCCTTATACATTAGACACAACCTCCTCTTGCTCGTTAGAATCGAGAACGCCAGTCTCCACCTAAAAACGGTATCATCATTAGTAAATAATTAAAAAAAGTAATTTTAGCTAATAACTATTACTGGATCTGCTTCGGGCACCCATGACTCGCCAGAATACGGCCCAAAGAAATAGTTGTCATCCCAGAATGATGACATTTCAGCACCTTAAAATGATATCAAATAGAAGGCAAAGAAGAAGCAAGAAGTTCGATGATTTGTTGTTGGTTGAAGAATGCTCTGCATGTCCCTATTTCAATAGTTTGAATTCTAATATATATGCCTCGTGCAACTCTATACCCCTCATATTACTTAATTAACGTGCCAGACAACATAGTCAAACCAGTCTTCAAGATGCCCCGTCTAGGCCTAGACGAGGTGTCTTCCTCTATCGAATTCATCTATCGTCTAGGACAAGACGCCTCGTCTGATGTGATTGATTTGACCTGGTACGAGCTTTGCAATCTGGTCGGAGACAAAAATCCTAGACACCCCGTCTAAGCCTATACGAGGCGTCTCAAAGGGTGTGGAAATAGGCCCATGGGTGTGGGAAAATGTAGACCCAATTAAAATGACAGGCTGGATATTTGAAAACAGTTTCTAATCCTCCTAAAAAGCTTTAGCAGTTCATGCATTTGTACGATTGAACAAAACCTGACATAACACTTTGTTCTTGTAACTATGTTGATGAATGAAAAGTAAAAAAGAAAATCATATATTCCTACTTCTATTGTGATTAGTTATTCACTGATATGTCAATTGAACAGGTGGAATATCAGCTTTTAATCAGCAACCAAACACTGGTAAATAACTCATTCAAAACATAACACAATTTAACAAGTTTGGGTTACGGTTCAGCAAACCTTGTTTAGGAACACAAGATTCAAAAGCTAGTAGAAACTCTACAGGAACATGCATAAAGAGACCAAAAAAGTGCAAATGTCAAATGCAAAGTAGGATGCAAGAACCAAAGCAAACAAGTGTAAGTGTCTGCAATCGGTACTGAAAGTCATGTTTTGTTCCTTTATAAAGTCATGATGCTTTCAACATAGCACTTGAGCTGCATTAACTGGTTGATCTTTCGGCATAGAAATTTACGACCTAGAGTGAACCATAATACTTTAAAACATTTGCTTTTCTTGTTATAGATAGGTGAAGAAACACTAGATAAATGGTCGGAACCGAAATATCTAGGGGATTTGAATCCGCATAAAAGGGTTAGCTCTCTCTCGGTTGATTCAGTTGCTGCTGAACTTCTTCTCCGGTGATTCTGCAAAAAAGAACACCGTTAGCCTCGCCAAGGGGAGAAGAGGGTTCTCTCCTTGACCCGACTCCGGTGTGAGAATAAGTGTTGGTAATGGAGAAGATAAAGTATTTGAGAAGTGAGTGTGATCTGAGTTTATACCTGAACAGTTCTCATATTTATAACCGGGAGTTTGGGAGGGAAAACCTGTTATTGAAAAGATGACGGAAAATGCTAACGCCGTAGCGGTTTATATTTTCTTCCGTTAAGTTCTTTGATCCTACGTCAAGTTGTCTCGATCCGATGTGAATGCACACGGATCGGGGTTTGATCTATGGCTGGGGGGTTGCCACGTGGAAAGTGATTAAGTGGAGATTACTCTCCAATTGCATGCCTTCGTTGTGATTTCAGGGTTGCTTGTGGTGATGACACGTGTCCAGACGGTTATAACCGTCTGGGTGGTGCACGATTGCATTTCTTTCTAGAAGATTACTGCTGTAATCTGGTGTGACACCTTGCTGTGTGGACACAGACGAATAAATCCCAAGTCTGGGTAAAATAGTATCCAAGTCTGGATATTTAGGCGGAGGTATTGAACAAAGGATTTTAATCCTTTGTTAAATGGGAGAAGGCGCAAGGATTTATGTTTTCCTTTGGGCGCGCGATTATAAATCGCTGACTTCTTCTTCCTCTTTGTAAGACCAATGCGCGGCCGCGCAAGGTCGAAAGGCTAAAAAGGCTGGTTTGTGGTATGGTCTCAAATCCTTTTTATGAGGTTTTTGGGACCTTACCCCTTCAATAGGTAAACATATCACTTTCCCATACACCTTGCTTGAGAAGAAGATAATCTCGTCCATATTAGCATCATCTAGTGCTTAAGGGCGATCTAATTAGATCCAAGGCTTGGGGAATGTTATGACTTCTTTAACCCAAACACGATTTTCATAGTCTTGTTTTATCCAAATATGTATTTCGTTGCTTTGCACCAAACCGATCATGACAAACAACTCTGATACGTCCGTTGATTTTTTTGAGATGTGGTATGTTACCTTTGTACAAAGTTTTGCCTATCCAATTGTACCTCGTAAAGGATTCATGTTGCACAACACCATGAGGATTGTGGAGTTAAAATCATTGAAAACTTCTCTGTTCTCAGGTCAAAAGTCAAAATGTCATGCGACCTACGAGCCATTAAATGTAGCACACTATTGACACAAACACTACTATGGATCTTCTGGTACAAACCATCCCAACTAAAACCAACAGGAGGATCCAGGGGCGAAACTATAGTGTTGTTAGGGTTGCACGGACTATAGCTCAACCTCGTCTTCATAGTGTAATTTTTTTTTCAATTTTATACAAATGATACCTCCGGATAAATACGAAGATACCCCTAGAAAAAAATAGGATACTTGAATTTATTAAAAATTTGAACCTACTAAAAAATTAAGTATTCGCTATGCTGTGGGAGTGTGGGGCGCTAATAAAACACTAACAATTATCAATTCATTATCATCAATTCATCAACAATGGACAACAATCTTGCATTCTTGCTTACAACGATCGACTTCCAAATTCAGATTCGTTGTATTTTGATTTTTTGATATATAATTGATACTAGATTTGTTGACGTCGCGCGTTGCGGCGAAAAAGAACAAATGATAAGGTAAAACAAACGTTATTTGAAAAATAAGCATCTTGTTTAGAAAGGCAAACTGTCAGAAAATCGGTTCAGTTTATCATCGTACCGTTTTATGATACCAAATAAATACTCTATTTTGAATACATGTTTGTTTTTAACAAAACTTATACAGGAATGTCAAGGGAAAAAATAACAAATCTAAGTTATTAATAAAATATCTAATTAACTAAAAAAGGAAATATGATTTAGAAAAGGAAAAAATAATTATTAAAAATAGAAAATAAATAATAGTGGAAATATAATTTAAGAAAAGAAAAAAAATGAAAATATGTTACAAAGTGAAAACCAAATATAATAATTAAGTATTACATTACCCCACTATAAATAAGCAACATGTTGTTGGTTCATATGCTTGTATCCTATGCATAGGGTGTTTCTCAAAAAAAGAACTTAAATTTTCACTTTCAACCTATAAGTTTTTTAGCTTTTACATTTTAATCTTTTTGATTTTTTTTATTTTTAACCTTAAAACTTTTTATCTTTTACAATTTAACACAAACACTTTTTTCTGTTCAACTTTAGTCCCTCGTACTTTTATCTTTCACGGGTTTTTCGTTTTATTGCGAGTCAACACGCCGCAACGTGCATGGGGTTCAATGTTTTTTCGTCTATTTTTTTTAGTTTGACAGGCCCCGTCAAAACGTGTCTATTTTTCTCCGTTTGACAAGTTTATCGCAACGCGGATGTCACAAATGGACTTAGTTATTATTTTCTACGTTTTACATTACGTCTAACTTTTGCATTAACATGAAGCAATGGGTGTGCGTGGTTCAACAATTTTACGTTTTTTTTCCGTTCATGTTATTTATTCCTTTTTTATTTATTTTATTTTTTTAGCTTTTCTGATGTTGGTGGTTGCTGGCAATGGTGTGGCATTAGTGTTACTTGGCATGATTTTACGAACGTATTTAACCTATTAAGCTTTCTATTAATAATTTATTTCGAGTTTACCTCTATACCTCCTTTACTTAAAAAAAATATTTTTACGTGCATATTTTTTATGTATGTGTTGGTATGAATTTAATTTGCTCTACGTTTCGACGTAAACTTTTTCTG
Organism: Helianthus tuberosus; assembly: GCA_030545235.1. NCBI lineage: Eukaryota > Viridiplantae > Streptophyta > Magnoliopsida > Asterales > Asteraceae > Helianthus > Helianthus tuberosus. The sequence goes on along the minus strand of CM060360.1, from coordinate 63,576,923 downwards.
AAAACAAGCTAGGCCAAATATAATATGTTTTCCTATAAGAAAACCATCTTTAGGTACATATTTTTATGTACGTTTCGGTATAAGCTAGGCCAAATATAATATGTTTTCCTATAAGAAAACCATTTTTAGGTACATAGTTTTATGTACGTTTCGGTATAAATTCAAGTTGGTGTATCTTTTGACATAAACTATTTTGGGAAACGAGTCAGGTCAAATATAATATGTTTTCGTGCTTATTTTATGAATGTTTTATAAAATTTGTTTCGAATCGAGTGGAGTCAAATCAGAGTTTCTTTTTTTTTCCGTTTTTTTTTTTTCAAAAGGTCTAATTAATCTCTTTTAATTATACGTGTCAACTTTTCCGTTACATGTGTTACGTTTTCTATGTATGAGTCGGGTCACATATAATACGTTATGATTGTACGGTATAAATTTGATTTACTTTATGTTTTGATCCAATCACAATGCTTATATAGGTTACATTGAGTTCAATCGGGAATGTCGAAACACGCGTTTTCATATGATTAACGCATCACATAACGTTTGGAATAATCAATTCGATTTTTGCGACGTACCCGCGCTGCAACGCGCGCGGTCTTATTCCTAGTTATTAAAATAATAAGTAATTAAAAAACTATATATTATTAAAAAATTAAAATTACTATTCATGGATCTTTGTCAACAATATATATATAATTTTTATATTACATGGAGGTGGCCTAGTTATTAGCACGAGAACAAATTTTTTTTTTTATCTCTCAGAGATGGCCTTGGGTTAACATCAGCGAACAAGAAGACAACATGTTTAATAATTGAATATAATAAACTAAAACTTGTGTGTGGTTTGAAGTAGTCGGGGCATCAAAATGGACAGAGCATGCATGATGTAAGTACATTCTAACTATTATGGGGGACATCCCTTGCCCGTCGACCTCCGGCGCCGGACTACCTCCCCACCCCATCAGGCCCGTCACCGTCTTCAACGGCTTCCTACAGCCGGTCTTGATGCCCCCCCCCCCCAACACACACACACACATACATACATACATACATATTATATATTGAGTCCCATCCCCGACACCAAAGGTCTATCCCCTTTAGGCTCATCCCCACACCCGCTGATGTGGACGCTTACATAGCAGGTCATCCTTTGAGGACACCCTCCTCCACACCCAATAGTTACCGAAAATAACTTATTCCTAAAAGCATTCCAGCCATATATTTTAATTCAATAGAATCCCACAGTTCTTTTGAGGATTATGCATGTTTATAAACATCAAAGAGGGGCGGACCTAAGTGAAGCCGTGGGTGGGCGAGCGCCTCCCTTAAGAAATTAATGTATTTTATAGATAAAAATCTCGTTCATATAAAATCCCATTCATATCGTACCCCTTGAAAGTTTAATTGAAACCTTCGTTCGCACCCAAAAAAAATTACGGAGTCCACCAGAGTTGGACATATTGTTTATTATATGACCCCACCAAAGTCCATTGTCTCATACTCCACAAATTCTAGTTTACTACAACTAGTCACTTACCCGCGCGATGCGGCGGGAGTGGCGATTTACGATAGGATACTCGTTTACCGTTAGTTTATCCGTCGTCTCGTGATATATCGTATAGTACTTAAGTTAGTTTTCTTATTCGTGATCTTCTACAAGAATAGTACAAAACAAGGAAGTAGATGTAATTAAAAACAAGAAGAGTTCAAAACAGTCAAGTAGCTGGACAAAACAGTAAAAACAAAATGCGGGGAGTCTCTTGTATCTCTTCCTGTTTTACCAATACATCCGTTCGCTTATGACTTTCTTGTATCTTCTCCTCTCCTGTACCAGATTTCGACACATAAAAAAATGTTACACGCTTACAGGTGCTTTAAAATAGTAATTAAAAAGTAATTTCTGGAAGCAAATAAGGCACAAAATCTACTAACTTACCTTCGTTTTGATACGGATGCGATTAATTAATCACGCAACACTTCCTGGTAGACAACATTTGATGTGTAAACTCCGCGTTGTTTGAATTCTTTGGCGAGATGTACCAACACCTTCGTACTTTGTCTTGAAATCCCTCTTGATAACGCGACATAAAGTTGTCCATGTGAAAATACAGAATCCGGTAGATAACGCGATGCAGCGGGAGTGACGATTTACAATAGGATACTCGTTTACTGTTAGTTTATCAGTCGTCTCGTGATATATTGTATAGTACTTAAGTTAGTTTTTCTTATTCGTGATATGTTGCCACTGGTTTTTCTGTTAGTTTATCGATTTTTTGATGATATAATTTTGTTAATTTTTTTAGCTGTAGCTTCGGCGTGATTTATTTAGTAGGAAACCCGCGCTATGCGGTGGCGGTGAAAATTTGCAACGCGGTACTCGTTTTTTGTTAGTCTTTCAATTCTCTCGTGATATATTGTATCGAGTGTTCACGATCTAATTATGACGATTTTTAGGGCAAACCATGAGCTAAAATTTGAACAGATGATCTATACAGGTGTTCACGTCTAAGAGTATTTTGAATATAGTTTCTCCATTTCTCCATCCATCATAAAGTAAAGGAAAAGAATATACTTTTCATTTATTTTACATTTATAAGTAAACTCAATCTTTATCTTTGGTATATTACCATTTATCCCTAAATTAAATGTTGTGAGCGTATAAAAAAATAAACGTTTGTGAGTAATACGAAGATATAAATAAAGAATGAGATGAGAGTAGTTTTTTTTTAAGAACAAATTTTGTTAAACCATAGAAAGTAATGCAAAGTTGCTATTGGTTGTAAGTTTTAACAAAGCTACATATAGAAAGACATTTGTTGAACGGGTCAAAATTAACTTTCATATATTTTAAGGATATTGACTTAAGCGTGACTGGATAAGATTAACTATTCATTTAACATACAACTATATTTATTAATAGTGATGGTATTTTGAGATATATTCATCGTTAATGATAAATAATAGTGGTAGAAGATAAGTTGGCCAAGGAAGATCAGTAATAGGTGATCGTTTACTAACAAAACAAATATACAAATATTTTTGTACAACCAATAAGGATGAACTACTCTTGGAACAAGTTTTGAAACATAAAAAATAAATAAATGTTAATAAAAATTAATTGTTACAAGCCAATGAAAGGCAATACTTCATCAAATGTTTATAAGAACCGTTGTACCTTTGTAATATAACCGGTCAATAATGGATCAAATACCAAAATCTGGTGAGATTTTGCACCACATTTTCAAATAGAGCTTCACAAGATTTGTGCAATTGAAACATGCAAGGCACGTGTACTGTTCAAGGATCTTCACACAAAGAACTAACACTTATGAAGTGGCGGCAGACATCACATCATCCATAGCAAGACTTGTGATAACACATGGAACTATGGCAACACTCATGATCTTCCCTTTCTAATGAAAAATGAATATATCAGCATATCATATTGCAGCAAATTCAACTATTTAAATGAAAAATGAATATATCTACATATCATATTCACACTGTATCCAGCTACCCTTATTAAGGGTTGTTTGGCTACTGGCCTAAAGTGATTATTGCGTCAATAAGTCAAACTTCAATGTATCTTATTGGGAAAAACTTTCCGAATTTGATATTCTGACTATTTGGGTCAAAACAATTGGATTTATAGTAGGTATTGTGGTTAAAAGCAATCAACCAGAAATATATAGTCATGTCTGTTATCTATTTGGTATTTGTTTTTTTATAATCTGAGAAACTCAAGCAGGTGTTTGATATTTAGATAATTCCCATGTCTGCATCTGAGAAACTCAAGCAGGTGTTTTTATAATCTGAGAAACTGCATTTGCTGATGCTCCTGCCCAAACTGGTCTGTGTACATTCAAAGCCACATTATAACTCTTAAAAACCTTTTATTTGTAACAAATGTAACCTTACACTTTTAAAATCTAACAAAAATCAATATTTTTAACGCCATAATTCTTATTATTTTCTAAACTGAAACCGCCTTGCATGTGGGTCAAATGGGTTGAAAGTATTAAACACATTGAAAGTAGCTCAACTCTATTTTTTATGTGAAAAACCTTTAAGTTGTTTAATATATCTGTTTTGACCTATTATCTAACCCGTTCAACTTACCTCGAGGGAGTCATTTGTATAATATACTTAACGACTTACTCTTGAAGAATGTCCTTTAGAGCTGTGCTCTTTCCATCCCCCATGTCACTGCCCATGAAGAGGAGAACCGGGCTTCTATCTTTATGGGCCATCGGGACCATAACATCAGTACACTCTGACTCATCGGCAAACATGAGCCCGATCGCCTTGACGCCTTCATCTCCTCCACCAAAGTTGTAAACACTCGGGCCACTTTTAGGTTCTCTGTCACCCTCTCAAATATCTGTTCCCTGAAAATGAATTTTTTTAGTTAATAAACTGATTTAAGAGACATAAACAATGCAGGCAGTCTATGAATCCAGGCAGTCTATGAGCCTGATTAGAAAAAGCTGAATGATTTCTCTTGCATAAAGCATTTGGCTAGCACACCTGCATGCCTTTAACTGGCCTTTCTTGAAGCCTGCTATGCACACCTGCATGCTAGTATGCCCAATGTCGACAAAGGCTACGTTGATCTGTTCATTCTCGGGTAAATCTGTCTTGTAAATTCCGTACGCCAGAGCGGTTGCGGTTGTTTCATGCATCAACCGTAACAGATGCAAACCAGCTATAGTAGCTGCGTCCATAATAGCTCTTCTTTGAAGATCATTGAAAACAGTATACCCTTGCATGAGTGTCTGATCTTCCAGTTACAAAAACAGTTCCATTAGCGTTGAATGAACAGCAAAATATCTGATGATTTGGATGAACAAAAGTTAATGTTGATGGTCCATTGTTTTTCCCTATCATTACAAACGTATCCCTAAATAAGTCGTTTATCCTAACATAAAGTAAAGAGTTGGTAATGAGCTGCAATAACATCTACGATCCATCATCAGAAGACCGACAGAAAAAAAATATAGAGTCATATAAATTATTACTAAAATGATAATGTATTTTCATTTAAACAAAACTATTTAGGACATTGCAAGCACTCGAATGCACTTAAGGTGACTTTTGACCTGTTTAATCCGTTCAACCCTCATTTGACACTGACCCGTGTCATTTTTAGCTATTTTTTATGTGTGTTACCCATTTGACTCGCTACCAATAAAATACAACCTTATTTGACCCATTTTCTTACAATTGGCTCACAATTAAAGGAGTTAAACGGGTCGTGTTCGCGGGTTGATGAGTCAACCCGATCCGAACCCGAAACATTTACATGAACGCGAACACGACCCGAATATTTGCGGGTTAATACTTTAAATCTAAACCTTTACATGACACTGCATTTTACATAAACGCGCAAATTTGACCCGAATTTTTTTTTATTTTTTTCGCATATTAATACTTTAAATCTAAAATTTTACAACAAAAAATATAAATGTATATTTAATAATTACAATTTAATTATAAAAACTTATGTTGGTTTTTGTTTTATGTTATAATCATCGCATAAAATGCCCAACCAATTACCCTATGACATATAAACAATTTGAAAAAGTTGAAATATAATATAAGTGGGTTAAACGGGTCAACCAACCCATCAGGGATAACGCAGCAGGGATAATGCGCTCCTTATGAATATAACATAAATAACAAAAGTAAGAAATATGCCAATACGGTTATACAAAAATACAAAAAAGTTAACAATTAACCTTTTGCCTGAAGTTTGAATTGCTAGATAAGTCCACCAAATCATTAGCAATGCATTCAAGAAACCAAGTCCAGCTAGCCAGCTTCTACAATTACATATAAGAGTGGGTGTTTGGATCAAGACAAACTGCAGTTAGTTAGTAATTGACCTGGAAATGGGCTGGGCCTTTAAGGGAAGTGATGGCTTCAAAATGTCTGTCTTATCCTCTATCGCTCAAGTCCTGAACAAATACATGACAAAATAAGCAATATAAAACAATTTATCCACAACAAAAGCAAGAGTCTTCCCTGTTGATGTCCTGGCTTGGCAAATCATGTCCCCTACATTGCTGGCTTTAGCACCACTCTCTGAAAACAGTACCAAAATTGTTAGTTGATCTAAAAAAGCATAGGCATGTGACTCTATGCTTGAATTTTGGTTAAAAATAACTATGATCTCTTGATTTTTTATGACTTGAATTTTGGTTAAAAATAACTATGATCTCTTGCCGACAACGGACAAAAAATTAAAAAAAAAAAAACACAACGACCGTCTTATAATAAATAAAACATCATGAAACAAGTTCTTACATGAGCCAAATCATCCCAATCGATTGCAGTCCCATCATAACCTACAAAATATGCATTACCCGGTTACGTCAGAACTGCAGTATATATACATGTATGGATCAAAATTATGATTAAACTCCAGTGTTGGGGAGATGAAGTGGCTGAGAAATATACTTACTTTTTCCCAAAAATCCAGTAGTCCAGTTACCTTTTCACATAAATCCAATATGCTTTCCATTTCCATAAAAGACTAACACCAGGAAGTGGGAAATCCGATTTTTGGAGCCATATATTCATGAAAACCAGAAGAAATAAACGATTTTATAGGTGTCGATTCTTACCAAGTTGCTGGAGAAAGCTTGTTTAAGCCCTAGATCGCTGGAATCTTCACTTACCACAGCAGATAAGACTGGAAGAAACCACAACAGAGATGACCGGAAGAAACCTTCAATTAGGGTTTCTTCAAATCGGTGTTCATCACTGCGTGTTTTCAATTTCATTGATGTTTGTTCTTCGTCTCCAGTTGTTCATCATCTGATTTCATCTCAAACCATCAGCACTCCAGACATCTTTCATCACGGACGCCGGAACCCTAGTCTCCTCCGGTGGTTCAAACGCTCCAGATCTAGATCTGAGAGAAAGAGAGAGAAAGAGAGGAGAAAGTCTGATGAACTTTGTGAGATGTGAGTTATGAGAGAGGAGTGAATGGAAGGGGCGATCCTTGTGAGGTGAATATCAGCCGTTCAGATCGTGATCCGTGTGAAAAAGTGAAAAAACGGACGGCTGATTATGGATCCGGGTGAAGGGTAAAAGTTTTGTGTTTCTTGGTGCTTTAAGTGTTGTACGTTGTGCATTGAGGGTGTTTTCAACACCTTGCTGAATTACCATTCTGTCCTTCCTATATCCTTATTAAAGTAGTATAGATATAGATAATTACAGTTTATTACCTTAGGTTATATAAGGCTAAAACTATCCACACACTCTATCTGTCTATTTAGACACCCTTTGCCTCGTATATGCCTCGTATAGGCTTGTACGAGGCGTATAGGGTTACATCAAACTCAGTGTCTGACTTATGTCAGTTCTGGTTTGACTGCTCCTATATGCCTCGTATAGGCCTATACGGGGCGTATAGGCCTATACGGGGCGTATAGGCCTATACGGGGCGTATAGGACCCCTCGTATAGGTCTCATATATGACCCATGCCCCATATATGCCACGTATAGGCCTATATGGGGCGTATATAACGTTTTTTTTAACAAACATTTTGTACAATATTAATCGTTTTAGCAAACTTTTATACAAAAACAAGTTTTCTATTTTAAATAAATAAAAATAACAAGTACATGATATGATACATCTGTATAGGCCTATACGATACCTAAACCACACCTATAGTCCTATGCGAGACCTATACTACACCTACAGGCTTATACGAGTTATTATAATTAATATGAGTTTTTTTATAATTAATATTAGAGTTATTATAATTAATATGAGTTTTTTTATAATTAATATTAGAGTTATTATAATTAATATGAGTTTTTTTTATAATTAATATTAGTGTTATTGATATTAATATGAGTTTTTTATAATTAATATGAGTGTTATTGTAAATAATATGAGTTTTTCATAATTAATATTAGTGTTATTGATATTAATATGGTTTTTTATAATTAATATTAGTGTTATGGATATTAAAAAAATTAAAAATATATGCCGCATATAGGGCTAGACTGGGCGTATAGTGGGGTCCAAAAGACCATTATAGCCCTGTTTTGCCTTTAGTGAATCTGACCGCGCTGCACTTTTTCACGAATAAAGTGAATAGTGCATAGTACGTTGATGTTGAACTTGGATATCAAACATGTAGATAGCACTCATATGATCCTAGGCTTTGGCCCGGTGGTCATGCAATGATGAGAACAAAGGCCTAGTCTCAGGTTCGATTCCCGGAGCACACCCGAGTTTTCTATTACAGTTCATTTACTCCAGAGAGTCTTAGACTTTTGTGGATGGTGCAACTACAAGCTCCCGGTCTTTCGAGTGGGCGGTAGGCTGGAAATTTTCTCGGGGAGCGCCAAGCCAAACTCTGATGCGTGGGCCCGGTTAAGACAACATAGTCTTGGTCACAGTAGGGTGGTAGGCCTGCCGATGTAGTGGGTGCGATATCTATCGCCTGTTGTAGAAAGTCGCCGTTAAAAAAAGATAGCACTCATATTATCACAACGGACAAGAACTAAATTTCTTTCTAGTGGTTTTTGCATATACTTGCTGTCACACCCCGACCGCGTAAAACAACAAATCGCGGCGGAAACATCGGGGCGTGTTGCAACAGAATAAATTGTTTCATAACCATGGCATACAAAGTTGTCTTTTATTTATAAACAAAGGTGTTTCATTGTTTCAAACAGGAAATTAAAGAGTTCAGAACATAATTAAACATAGTCTATCTTATTTGAAAGTCACTAAGGCACAGGTCCGCCCTAGTATCATGATCACATCCTATGGAAAAGCACCTGAAAACACATGTGAAAATAGGTACGTCAGCATAAAAATGCCTGTGAGATACATAGGTTTGTGAAAATAGGATTCATGACTTGTATTTGAGAAAATGTTTAGTCATGAACCTTGTAATTTGCTTTGTCTTGTAAATCATTTGAATAACAATAAGATCAGATGATATGTATAAGTAAATGTCAGGTTAAATAAATAACCATGTAAAAATGTGTTTGTATAAGATAAGTTGTTTGTAAATCAATGTCTTGTAAAAAGTATGTTATTTGTATAAAATGTTCTATGTCTCAATATTGAAATGATTCAAATAACGTTACAACATGTAATACCATACAAACACTTATATATAGGAAGTACCAGCGGCGTATCCACCATGCTTGTATCATATTACACACGCATCGTTACTTAATCACTTAATCAAACCAAACCAACCAATGTAAGAAGTCTATGTTTAAACCAATTGTCAAACATGTTATATGTCAAATGTAAATCATGTCAAATGTCTATGTCAAATATCCATGTCAAATGTCTATGTCAAATATCCATGTCAAATGTCTATGTCAAATATCCATGTCAAATGTCTATGTCAAATATCCATGTCAAATGTCTATGTCAAGTATCCATATCAAATGTCTATGTCAAAATGTCATGTATGGCAAGTGAAATGTCTCAAACTAAACCATATGCACAAAAACAAAGTATTGAAGTAAAACTTGGTTTAAATCAAAGCTATGTTTTGTGTAAATGCATGCAAATATTTAATATGAACATTTATGCGGTATTGTGAAAATGCATACATCCAAGCCTTGTGACTGTGGTGATAAAACCCTTTAAACAAATTAAAGGTCTATCTGTCTTATATCATCGAATTCGGTCATTCCTTTCTGTCCCCTTTCCCTGGGATGTCCGGAACGGGAGTTGTCAATTCCTATGGTACCACTACCTACTAACGAACGGCATGATCGGTGTTAATGAATGTATTGTCCCATGTAAACAAACCAAATGTCATACCACAATGTAAGCATGTGAAAATAATGCACTAAGTATGTAATCAAATGAACATACATAGCGTGAAATGTCATGTAAAACGATGTACTAAGTAATGCACACAATGGGCACACCTAGCAGGAAATGTCATGTAAAACGATGTACTAAGTAATGCACACAATGGGCACACCTAGCAGGAAATGTCATGTAAAACAATGTACTAAGTAATGCACACAATGGGCACACCTAGCATAAGATGAAATGAAATCATGTACTATAATGTACTAACGAATATAGCATGTATATGATGTGAAAACAGGAAAGCATGGAAGTAATAAGTAGGCACATGTGTTCCACCCCAAAACAGTTTGGAAAACAGTAAAAGAGGGGTCTATGTACTCACTTGAGATTGCTCAGTTGTCTAAAGATAACCACCAAGCAGTGCTAGAGATCTCGGAATCAAACGGCACCTAATATAGGTAACTATGTTAAATAACCGGACCTAAATCGGAAGACTGGGTAGCATTAGGGTTTGTAAACCAAACGAGTGTGGAGACTCGTGTGATATGGTTTAACAAAGCCTACATACTAAATGAAACCTAACATAACTGTTTATGACCCATTACGACCCGTTTAGGAAGCTTACGCTACTTTAACGCATCGTGCGCGTGAAACGCGTTCGGACCGCCTAACTAGCCCTATGACAAGTGTTATATGCCTAAACATGTTACATAATCGGTTATGTGATAAAAGTTTAGGTTACATATGCTTAATTACCAATTATACATGAAAAGGGTATTCTGGTAATTTACCTAAGGCATATAAACTACCTATCATACAACTACTTAAACGATGTGACCATAGGGTATAACCTCGGAAGGTTATTCCCTACCTACTATGGTCACCTAATGTATTTGGTCGGATCCTAATGATCGACCAAACTGGGTCGGGTTCGAAGGTATAAGCGATTGATCAGATCGCTTACCCTACGACCCTAGACAACGTGGTAATCAGTAGGCATAGTCCCAAAGGACTATGACCATCGTGATTACAATCACGTTGCGAAGTTCAATCGAACTTCGCATTGACCATTACTGGTCAACGCTGAAAGTCAAACAAAGTTTGACTTTCGGACTCGAAAAGCAGTAAAAATAAGGAAAAGAACGAAAGAATACTTACGAAGGGTCCCCGAATGCTAATCGTGATCACAATAACTCAGGTATGAAACAACGGTTTCAACTTAGAGTCAAATAGATCAGATTCTTGTAAGAAATGAGGTTGGGGGTAATGGGGTATTTATAGTTTTCGGTGAACCGTTGAGATCGTTTCTTGGAAAAGGGGAAAAGATCTAGTCCATACACTTGTCACAATGTTGTGGAAGCTAAATATGATCCTTATCTAATGACTAAGCAAGTTTAGAACATGTGGTGGAGGATTAAATGGCTGCAACTTGTGATTAAAAACATTTAATCTGGTCAGAAGGTGGGAAGCGGCCCGCTTTAGGATCAGCCAAACACAATGCGGGCCGCCTGAGGCTTCTGATCTGCATATATGTTTCAGAAATGACAGTTTCAGCCCCTGCACGTGTTTAAGGCCATTCCCGACACTTCTAAGGCCCGTAAAGCCAACTTTAAGGCCCTAAAATGTTGCCTAAAGATTGTGGACATGAAACATGTTCAAAAATATGCCGGGTGATGGTTCGTTTGGTCGTACGAACGCGATGTTCGCTTAATTACGACGGAATGCGCACAAGCGCGTAAAACGATCCAAATGACGTGACGAATGGATTTTTCTTAAGGCGAACACTAAAATATAATATAGTCATGCTCACATAAATTTTTGGATGTCCGGATGTATTCAGAACGTAAGTTATGCGCGAAAATGCAAACTTGTGCACTTTTTGACACTTTTAGTCCCTGAATGTCCCAAAAGTTTATTTTAGCACACCGAACCCCTCAAAGCCTATTTCTAAGCTATGTAAAGGATATTTAAGGTGTGTTTAACTTATGGTTATGTTCCGGAATGTTCGTTACAGTTCAAATTGACATACTTTCGCAGTTTGTCATATTTAGTCCATGTAAACGAATTAACTTGTTTTTGCCATACCAAAGCCTTCAAAACTTATTTCTAAGTTATGTAAAGGTTATTTAAGGTATGTTGAGTATATGTTGATGTTCCAGAGTATTTCTCGCATTAAACTGAGTACGTTTACGCACTAGTTTGCGTATAATTCTCCAGAAAGTGATGTAGAGTTTGAAATTACATAAAAGTCAAAACATGAAAAATGTAAAACACAATCAAACAAACATTGGGATCAAATAACATTGTTTTATTGATAACAGAACTGTTCATAGTGATTACAAGCACAGTTGTTACACTTGCCTTAGTTGAACACAGAGCACCTCCACCGAAAATTCAAGCAGGGCTGCTGCATTTGTATGATTGAACAAAACCTTACAGAACAATTTATTCTTGTGCCTATGTCGATTAATTAAAAGTCACAAAAAAAAATCACATATATATTCCTGGTTCTACTTTAATTAGTTATTAGTTAATTCAACAGATGCAACTTTATATTTTAATCAGCATCCAAACACCTCTAAACAAAAATCAGGTAACCTGTTTTCACTAGGAAATTCTGACTTAGACTGAGTTTATTTAAGTTTTAATCTGCATACTTCTGATCATTAAAATCTTTCGTAGAAAACAATCCGTCAAAAACATAGCGCAATTTGAACAGGCTTGGTTTACGGTTTAACAAAAACTTGTTTAAGAACACATGATTCAAACGGGTTGGTGAAAAAAACTCCTTAATTGTAGAAAATCTATAAGATCATGCATCAAAGAGACACCAATTAACAAAGTGCAAACCTCAAATGCAAAGCAAGATGCAAGAAACAAAACAAACAAGTGTAAGTGTCTACAATCGGAACACTAAAGTCATTGCAACGCAAGATGCAAGAAACAAAGCAAACTAGTGTAAGTGTCCGCAATCGGCACTAAAAGTCATGTTTTGTTCCTCTATAATGGCATGATGCTTTTAGCATAGCACTTGATTTGCTTGAACTCTAGGGTCTCTGGAGATAGAAATCCATCACCAAGAGTAAACCGTAATACTCTACAACGTTTGCTCAACTTGTTATAGATGGGTAAACAGATCACATTCCCAGACACCTTGCTCGAGGAGAAAATAATCTCATCCATATTGGCAACATTTAGCGGGTAAGGGTGATCTAACTCAATCCAAGGTTCGGGCAATGTAATGACTTCTCTAACCCAAACACGATTTTCATAGTCTTGTAAAATCCAGATATGCATTTCGTTGCTTTGCACCACATTATCATGACAAACAACTCCTATACATCCGTTGATTTTTATGAGAACCGCTTTGTTACCATTGTACAAACGTTTGCCGTCCCAAGTGTACCTTGTAGTGGGTTCACGTGGCACAAAACCTGGAGGAGTGCCAATCATCGAAAACTTCTCAGTTCTAAAGTCAAACGCCAAAATGTCAACCGAGCCACGAGGCATTACATACACTACACTATTGACACAAACACTACCATAAACGTCACGGTATAAAGTACACCATTTAAAAGCAACAGGACACTCAGAATCAATCTTTCTCCATGAATAATTCGTCATAGAGGAAATCATAACATCGACTTTAGGAGGAAAAAGAAGCCGCCTGACCATCAAGATCTTATGTTCGTTTCTAGACTCGTCGAATCCAAATAAGTAACAGTGGGGCCCATGTCCCCAATCAGTCAAAGAAGCAGGATGAGGGTGTTCAAAAGTCTTACGGGTGGAAGGGTTGAGAACGTATTGGTTGTATTTCCCAGAAGCCCAGTTCATGCATGTAAAGAATACTAACCCGTTTAAATGTACCGGGTCAGAAAAATGGATAAAATTAGGGTTGTCTAGCGTCATGAGATGAGTCACGGGTCCACCGTCATGAGCCGCGGAGAGAAAGTGTCGTTTGTGAGTGGAACTATCGTAAGCGGAAATAAATAAGGCGGTGCGGTGGTCAGCGGTGGAGCGGGTGAAGTAGAGTTTGGAGAATAATGGATCGGAGATGCGCGAGAGCCATGGTTTAGAGACGGATTTGCATCGGAGTATGGATTTGACGGGAAGTCTAGAGAGGATGCCATCGATTACGTCATCTGGGAGTACTGAAATCTTTGGCTTCTTGGACGATCGATTAACAACCATTGACGTAGTAGATTTTTCTTCTCCTAGGGTTTCCATTCTCCAACAAAAAGTTAGGACAGGGCTTTGGGAAGGCCTTTTGACAATATATATAGTTTTTGTTTTTAAAGTAAACCGCTAATTACTTTCTTTTTGTATTTTCTAACCAGGTGATGCCCCGTACGCGTTGCAGGGCAATGGCCGAATCTCAACCAATTAAAAATAGTACTATAGTTTTGCTAGAAATAAAAGGTAAAAAGAGTGTTAGGCAGCTCTTTGACATGTTTTATTTTCAAACATCTGTTCCCAATAACAGAGCTTTGATCATTTAAACATACTTTTGTCAATATTACAGTGCTGAAAATGAAAACAGTAGCTGACTATAACTATCAGTGGATAAATCTTCGTAAACTAAATCACAATAGTACTATAGTTTTGCTAGAAATAAAAGGTAAAAAGAGTGTTAAGCAGCTCTTTGACGCGATTTTTAGCTGGGGACCATATTTTTATTTTTACTTGAGGGAAAAATCAAATTTTTTTCCCGAGGGTAAAATCATAATTTTTAGCTAGGGGAAAACCATATTTTTATTTTGCACTGGGGGCAAAACGTAATTTTGAATTGAGAGTGATATCGTAATTTTGAACCGAGGGGAAATTCGTAAATTTTAGCTGCGGGCAAAAGCATAAATTTATTTTGAACTAGGGGCAAATACGTAATTTTAAACTGTGGGCAAAACCGTAATTTTAAAGTAGATATAAAATAATAAACTGGTGTAAATTCGTAATTTTTAGCCGGGAACTGTGGCGAAAACGTAATTTTGGCTGAGGGTAAAAGCGTAATTTTTTTACCTAGGGCGAAATCGTATTTTTTTAGCTCGGTGCAAAAGGGTAAATGTATTTTGAAGTTGAGGCAAAACCGTATTTTTTAACTGGGGGCAAAAACGTAATTTTAAAGTTGATATAAAATAATAAATTGGTTGGTCCAATGGGTATTGCTCACGGCCCATTTGAACCAATGGCAGAGAAACACTATTCCAGAGCAAAAACGTAATTTTAAAGTGTGTATAAAATAATAAACTTGGTGGTCAAATAGGAGAGGGGCAGCCGCCCATTTGAACCAATGGCAGGGTGATACTATTCCTGCCATGTGGTTTGTATATGTTGAAAATATTCACTTTATTAATTAATTAATTTCGTATATATTTAATTTTTAGCTTGTCAATAACGGTATAAAGTCTCAATGGAATAGTAAAGTGGTAAAGTAATATATTTCCTTAATAAATAGTTGTTTGTTTAAGTCCTGTGAAAGGTAGGTGTAAGAGTTAATTACTGTTTTCGTCCCTGTAGTTTGTTAAAAATCACTATTTTAGTCCATTAGTTTAAAAATTGCGATTTCAGTCCCTGTGGTTTCACTTTCGTAACCATTTCAGTCCACCTCGTAACCATTTCAGTCCCTGTACTTAACATACCACAGGGACTGAAATGGTTACGAAAGAGAAACCACAGGGATTGAAATGGTTACGAAAGTGAAACCACAGGGACTGAAATCGCAATTTTTAAACGAATGGACTGAAATAGTGATTTTTGACAAACCACAGGGACGAAAACAGTAATTAACTCTAGGTGTAATGTAGGCACGTCTAACATTTTTGGAGGTTTAAAACGAACTTCAAATACGGAGCCTTTTCTGGTTTTTAAATGATATTTTTTTGGTTGGTTTATATCAGGTATATGGTGATATTCTTTATACATTATATTGATGATTTATAAAAAAAAGTAAAAAAAAAAAACTAGATTATGCAGTTATTGTCAATGTTTTAAAATCCGGATTTTATATCGTATCGGATTGGCTCATAAACAGTTTAATCGGGAGTATCGGGCTGTTCAACCAGGTGTACCGGACGGTTTAACCAGTTTTACCGCACGGTTCAACCGGTAAATAAATCAAGAAAATAAAAGTTTATATAACCATTTCTAGCAATAGAAAATTAGCCGCAGTAAATAATAAACGAAACTTATAAAGTGAGAAAACAAAAGAAAATAATAGGAAGAAGATGATAAAAAAAACCTCTTCGCTTGCTTAAACATTGCTTCAACTACATGCGTGTTCATTTATTTAAATATATATATCTCTTAATGACAGTATATGTTAATAAATTACATTAGTGTTTTATTATTTTAATATAATACACGGGTATATTTAACTATGAAATTTCATATGTTTATTTTTAGTATTACTTTTTATTACTAATATATAACATTAAATTTATCAATCCGTATAATACACGGGATATTGACCTTGTTAGTAGATATATAAACTCATTGATAGATATATTTATCATATTAACAAGGTTTAAAGAAGTTCGTCGCGTTGCGGCGAATTTCTTTTGTTGTTTAGTTTGTGCTTACATGTGTTTTGAAATCATTACAATCGTGTTGCGAACGAAACTGCTGACAAGAATAAAAAGAAAATGTAGAAAAAACACTAAAAGATAATCAAAAGAAAATCAACAAAAAAAGTTGTATGGTAACGATGTTGTTTGTATGAAACCCGCGGTCAGAGATGAGCAAATTGTTCTGGGTACCGGTACCAAATTTGCCGAACCGAAAGATCTTAAGTACCAATTCGGTACCGACTTTTGGCGTTCCTGGTACCAGTTCACTACCGTTTTTTACCTTCATATACCGGTATCGTAAACGGTATTTTCGGTATCAGTACCGATTCTGTATCGGTTGGCACCGAGCTCATCCCTACCCCTAAAACTAAAAAAAGAAAAAAAGAAAAGTTAAAGAAAATCAACTAAAAAAAGTTGTACGATACCGTTGTTCGTACGGTAACCATGATCAGGGATGAGCAAATGGTACCGGGTAGCAACACTGAATTTCCCGAACCAAAAGATTTCCAATATCAATTTGGCACCAACTTTTGGCGTTTTCTGTATTGGTGCCGGTTTTTACCTTCATGTACTAATACTGAACAGGACCGTCCCGGTATTTTCGATACCAGTACTGGTTCGATACCGGTTGACACCAAATTTATCCCAACCCCTGATATTAATAAAAATTAAAGTTAAAAAGTAAAGGAAATAACTATTATTATAATATTAAATTAAAATAGTAAAAGTATTAAAAGAAAATAACTATTATTATAATATTAGAATAATAAAAGTATTAAAAAACTATATATTATTATAATATTAAAATTACTATTTATTTTAATTTAATTCTATTATTAATATTAAATATATATATATATATATAATATTAATTTATAGTAATAAAGTATATTAACATCTCTCAATACAGTTTTGTAATTTTTTTAATAGATATATAACTTAATTCTACAATATAAATAATTATATTTATATATTAAGATAAATTGATAGTATTAATAATTATTATATTAATATATATTTTTGGTGTGCATGTAAAAAATGTTGTGAAATATATTTTTATTAGCATCAATGGCATGTGAGTGACTCGATATCTAATCTGTGCATCTGATTTTTTCAAGAGTTAATTGCCATTTTAGTCCATAAGGTTTGTCTAAATTTATCATTTTAGTCTAAATAATTTTTTTTTCGTCTCTGGGTCCCTTGTTTTTCCCTTTTATTGTCATTTTGATCACATACCCTAACTTCATCCAAAAACCTCATTTTTAACCAAGCGTATTTTGGGAATTTCATTTTAAATCTTTTCAATTGCCATTTTGATCCAATTCTAAAAAATAAAAAAGAATCTAAAAAATTCTTAAAAATCAAAATAAATTCTTAAAAATAAAAAAATTATAAAAAATCTAAAAAATCAAAAGAATTCTAAAAAATAAAAAATTCTTAAAAATTAAAAGAATTCTAAAAAATCAAAAGAATTCTAAAAAATCAAAAAAATTCTAAAAACTCAAAAATAAAAATCTAAAAAATAAAAAAAATAAAAAAAATCAAAAAAAAACATGGATAAATGGATTTCTGCCGCTTTTTTAAAGTTTTTATTTTTTTACCATGTTAGATTCTCTTTTTTTTTTAATGGATAAATGGATTTCTGTCGTTAATCTTCTTAGAGACGGAACCAAAAGAGGTAAGGAGTCCATGACCCCTCTGTTGAACCCTTTGATGATAAAAGAATAAAACTTTATAATCAATTTTTAACAGTAAAACTAACTTCCATTAAAACCAAAGACAATACAAATCAAAGTCCAGCAAGATGTAGAATGAAAATAAAACTTTATAACTACAATGTTTCACCATCTTACCACTTCTCCAAAGTGTGTGAGTCTAATAATTACATTATGTTACATGTTTCACCATCTTACCACTTCTCCAAACTTTATAACTACCATGTTTCACTATCTTACCACTTCACCATTTTAGAATTTTTCTGATTTTTTAGAATTCTTTTGATTTTCTAGAATTCCTTTGATTTTTTAGAATTTTTTGGATTTTTTGATTTTTTAGAAATTTATTTTGATTTATTTTGATTTTTTTTATTTTTTTAGATTTTTTTTATTTTTTAGAATTTTTTTGATTTTTTAGAATTGGATCAAAATGGCAATTGAAAAGATTTAAAATGAAAATCCCCAAAATACCCCTGGTTAAAAATGGGGTTTTTAGATGGAGTTTGGGTATGTGATCAAAATGGCAACAAAAGGGAAAAGTCAGAGACCCAGAGGCAAAAAAAACTATTTGGACTAAAATGAAAAATTTGGACAAACCTCAGGGACTAAAATGGCAATTAACTCTCTTTTCAATTAAATTGAACTTATAACAATCGAAACCGTTGCATAGCATATGTATTTTTGCTAGTTTTTTTTAAGGCAAGGAACAACGTGTTAACTATCGTGACATCGGGTGATATGGCCAGGGTCGACTACTCGACCGCCGCTAGCCTCTTGGCTCTCTCAGATGTGCGGAAACCCGATCTCTACCCGCCCGAAGGCACGACAGTGGAATAATCGGTAAAACCTCGTCTCCTATCCAAGACGAACAGGCGCCACCCATATTCGCCCTTCACCTGAATGCGGCAGAAAATAATGGGAAGAATGAGAGTCGAACCTGAGTTACAAGGAACACCAAATCGTTCCCCAACCACTCAACCACTACTTCATTGGCATGTATTTTTGCTAGTTAACTTCAAGTGGTTATGGTGTTTGCCAACAGAAAATGATGTCGACATAAGTTTTTGTAAGTGCAACATTACGTAGTATTTAGATGTAAATTATTGTTATGAATATAATATTAAACTTTAAATAAGGGAAAATCACCAAAACAACACATTTGACCAAGAAATTTATGAAAATAGCCTTAACTTTTTGAATTACCATAATAACCTTGACTTTTCGTCTCCTGTACCATACGGCACAGCAAATCACTTTCGTGCGCCATCTTTAGTATACAATTCTACTCCCGCGCCAACCCTTCATTTTCTGCGCCATATGGTGTAGCACATCACCTTCTGCGTGATAGCTCAAATATAAATCACCTCTTGTGTTGTCTCTCATACGCCACTTTTTCTCATGCGCCATTTTTTGTTCTCCTGTGTCAAAGAGACACATGTCGATCTCTAGTTAAGTGGTAATACAACATATTCCATGGCTAATTTGATAATTCCTTTAGTCAATATGGCTATTTTAGTGATTTTCCCTTTAAAGAAAAGTATAAAAATAACCATTCGTGCACCTAACATTTAACAAAATGATTACTTTTTAGTGTATACAACGAACACTAGAGAGATGCTGTACTGGCCAATTTGGAAATTCTATGAAATTGATGGTATACGTTTGGTGACATTTTTTCTTGTCAAACACAATAGCAACATTCCCACTGCAGCGTTAATGACTGTAAATCTCTCAAGGTATCAAACTTTAATACCACTTGATTGACCAGAGAGGTTGACTTTGGAAACACCACAAGTAATAAGACTGGGGCTACTTATACAGACACAAGAGGTTGGTTGAAATGTAATAGAATATACTTATATTAGGAAATATTAATTATTGATGTAAATCTCTCCAATAGAATAGGAGATATGTTATTCTGTATATATACGTTTGATAGATCAATGAAAAAGGCAAGAGTTTGTATTCTAACATGGTATCAAACCATTAATTGATCCATCGCCCCCCTTTTTTTTCTTCCCTCTGCGCCGATTTTTTTTTTCTTTCTCTTCTCCTTCATCGATCTCATCAGTTGTGATCGATCATGTCTGCCCCTATTCACCCAGCTGTAACCGTATCCAATATCAAAGCTTTAATCCCCATAACCCTCGATATTGAAAACGGTCACTATACCGCCTGGTCGGAATTGTTCAAGATCCACTTCATATCTTATGATGTTTATGATCATCTCCAGCCCAAGAAGCCTGCTGATACATCCTCGTCTTCCGACAAAGATAAAGCCAACGACCAAGCTACTTCTTCTCCGTCGTGGGAGCGTCTTGACTCCATTGTTCTACAATGGATTTACGGGACGATTTCCACCGACCTTCTCCACACCATCTTGAAGCCTAACACTAACGCACACGCTGCATGGACGGCTTTGGCCAATATTTTTCAGGACAACAAGGCTACCCGTACCATTGATCTCAACAACAAATTCGCAAATACTCGGCTGGAACAATTCCCGTCTATGACTGCCTATTGTCAAGCACTAAAAGTCATCTACGACCAACTCACTAATGTTGGTTCACCCATTACCGAAGAACAGTTGGTGCTCCAACTCCTTATGGGACTTACGGAACCGTATGAAAGCACTGCTACTATTATCCAACAAACTAGTCCTCTACCGGATTTTTATGAAACACGTTCCAGACTTTGTATGGCGGAGACACGAAAAGCGAATCAGGTTCGCAGCGCGGCTCAGGCTGCTGGCTCGGTACTTGTCGCCACATCGGACACACGTGCTGCTCCGTCACCGGACACTTATGACAGCCGCTCAAATTCTGGTCGTTCTGACAGTCGATCGGATACCAGCCGTGACTACTCTACTCGCGGACGAGGCCGCGGTCGCGGTCGTGGCCGTGGACGCGGCGGGTCAGCAGGTCGGGGACGTGGACGTGGACACAACTCTCAACAGGCACCGGTGCAACACGGGTATCCTCCTTGGCCGTATGGGTTCAATGCATGGCCTAGCCAATCTCCCAACTATACTCCTTGGGCCCCTTGGTCGCCTATGCCGCCGTGTCCCTATCCTACGGTCCCACAACAGACTCCTAATAACAATGCTTGCATTCTAGGATCACGCCCGGCACAGTCATATGCAGCCAGCTATGCACCAACTGAAGTTGATCAACCCATCTACACCATGGATACAGGTGCGACCTCGAATATGACCCCTCTCCCTAACAATTTCTCCTCTTTTTTTTATGATGGCATTTTTAAAAATATACTTGTGGGTAATGGCAAAACTATTCCGGTTCTCGGGCATGGCAATCAAACTCTTAAACCACCTTTTCCACCATTCAAACTAAATCAAGTTTTATATGCCCCCTCTTTAATTAAAAACTTGATTTATGTTCGTCGTTTTACCACTGACAATCGTGTTTCCATTGAATTTGATCCTTTTGGTTTTATTGTGAAGGACCTCAAGATCCGGACCCCTATCCTACGATGCAATAGTCCGGGGGATCTCTACACACTTGATCCTACACAAATTACCAAGTTCACTACACCATCCACGTTTGCAACTATCTCTCAAGACATATGGCATCAACGTCTCGGTCACCCAGGATCAAATTTACTTCATTCTCTCAAACAATCTCAATTTATTCATCGTAATAGCGTTAAACCTAATTTTTGTCAGTCGTGTGTTTTTGGGAAACAAGTTAGACTACCTTTTGTTGATTCTTCTAATAATACATTTATGCCATTTGATATTATTCACAGTGACCTTTGGACCTCTCCAATTCTTAGTTGTGGGGGTCATCGATATTATGTTTTGTTTCTTGATGATTATAGCAATTTTCTTTGGACTTACCCACTTGCTAACAAATCACAAGTTTTATCCACTTTCTCCACTTTTGCAAACCTCATTAACACTCAATTTAACCTTAAAATTAAACACTTTCAATGTGATAACGGACGCGAATATGCAAACTCTTCGTTTCAAGGATTTTGTAAACACAATGGCATGCACTTCCGTTTTTCGTGTCCTTATACCTCCTCCCAAAATGGAAAATCGGAACGAAAAATACGCACAATTAATAATCTTGTTCGCACCATCTTAGCTCAAGCGTCTCTTCCAAATACTTTTTGGCATCACGCTTTGGAAGTCGCTACATATCTTCTCAATATCCTTCCTAGCAAACTTCTTCGATACAATTCTCCCACACAAAGATTGTATCTCTCTCGTCCATCCTATGATCACCTACGCATTTTTGGGTGTCTATGCTTTCCTCTCATACCCTCCACAACTATCCAAAAATTGGATTATCGGTCTATGCCTTGTGTTTTTCTCGGGTATCCGTCTAATCACCGTGGCTACAAGTGCCTCGACTTAGACACACACAAAATCATTATTAACCGACACGTTATTTTTGATGAAACCACATTTCCCTATGCCAATCTCCTGTCATCCGGCCTTCGGTCGTATGATTTTCTTGACTCCTCCGCACACCCACTTGTCTGGTCTACTACTCCTTCATCTATTCCTCAACCCTCCTCTCACCAATCCTCTAGCCCACATCCTCTCACACCCATTAATTCTACTGCCCATAATAACAATTTTCATAGTAACACACCTAACATCCCAATTCATACCACACATCTCTTTAACCATTCTGTTCACACATCGGCCCAATCCCATTCTCCTCCCCTCTCGGCCCAACCATCCTCCCCTATACCCTCGGCCCAATCCCAATCCCCTCAACACTCGGCCCAAACCACCTCACCTTTCACTTTGGCCCAAACCACCTCACCTCTCACTTCGGCCCAAACCAACTCCCCACCTTCGCAAATTCCATCACTACAACAGGTTCAACCTGCTCATATACCTTCCGCGCATCAAACTGATCCCTCACACCCTCAACCGTCTCATTCCACTCCTACCCGTACTATGCGTACTCGCGCCATGGATGGTATATCCAAACCACGGCGGTTCCTTAATCTTCTAACTACATCTGTCGCCTCTATACCCAAAACACCAAAGGATGCCTTGTACATTCCGGAATGGTTTAACGCCATGACCATTGAGTTTAATGCCCTTATTAAAAATAAGACGTGGGAACTTGTCCCCCCGGCAATCAAACATGAATGTTCTACGTAGTTTGTGGTTGTTTCGTCATAAATACAGGTCGGATGGCACACTTGAACGGTACAAAGCACGGTTGGTTTGTGATGATAGTAATCAACAAATTGGGGTGGATTGTAGAGACACTTTTAGTCCGGTTGTTAAACCGGCTACTATTCGTACCGTTTTATCTCTTGCCTTGTCTCAATCTTGGAAGATTCATCAGTTGGATGTTACAAATGCGTTTCTTCACGGTAATTTGCATAAGACTGTTTATATGTATCAACCCATGGGTTTTAGGCACCGGCATTTTCCTGATTATGTATTTCGTCTCAAGAAATCCTTATACAAATTAAAATAGGCACCACGAGCATGGTACCAACGATTTACGGACTTCGTTCTTTCTATTGGTTTTCGTCAAAGTCGGTGCGACAATTCTCTGTTTGTTTATCATCATGGCACTGATGCAGCTTATCTACTTATATATGTTGACGACATTATTCTTACAACCTCCACTGATCATCTTCGGGATCATCTTATGCGTCGATTGGGTGACGAATTCGCTATGAAAGACCTCGGCCCTCTCAGTCATTTTCTCGGGGTTCATGTTACACGCACTGGTAATTCTATGTTTCTTTCTCAGCAACAATATACTAATGACATCATTGAACGTGCTGGTATGACTTCTTGTAACCCGGTTGCCACGCCTGTCGATTGCAACCCGAAGCTTCGTACCACATCTAGTCCGGAGTATGATAATCCCACTCAGTATCGCAGTCTGGCAGGTGCTCTTCAGTACTTGACATTTACCCGACCTGACATTTGCTATGCAGTACAGCAGGTGTGTATGTACATGCACTCTCCTCGCATTGATCACTGGAATGCACTAAAACGTATTATTCGCTACTTAAATGGTACGACTTCTTTTGGACTTACTTTGGGCCCCATTGTCGATTATTCTTTGCGTGCTTACACGGATGCTGACTGGGCTGGGTGTCCGGACACACGTAGATCTACGTCCGGGTACTGCGTTTATCTTGGTCCTAATCTGTTGTCATGGTCTTCCAAGCGTCAGAATATGGTTTCTCGTTCCAGTGCTGAGGCTGAGTATCGGGGTGTTGCTAACGTGGTTGCTGAATTGTCTTGGCTTCGAAATCTATTTTTGGATCTTCACAAACCTATGCTCAAGGCTAGCATCGTTTTTTGTGACAATATCAGTGCGGTGTACCTTTCAGGAAATCCGGTTCAACATCAACGTACCAAACATATCGAGTTAGACATACATTTTGTACGTGAGCTTGTTCAGCGTGGACAAGTCCGGGTGTTACATGTTCCCTCCAGGTTTCAAATTGCAGACATCTTCACTAAAGGCTTGCCTCGCATTCTATTTGATGATTTTCGGTCCAGTCTCAACATTCGGCCACCTCTCGCTTCGACTGCGGGGGTGTAATAGAATATACTTATATTGTAACACCCCGAAAACGGGTTTGGTAATTAAACCCGTTAATACTAAAGGCGGGGAAAGTACCGTTAGTGGTAAAAGTAAACCGGAAAATATTAGGAATTTATTTAAATAATCTTAATATTTATTTAAAGTGAATAAGAGCTTTCAAGAAAATAGGATGGATAAAAGGCCCGATTTAACGGGACTTAAAGTAAAACGGGTTATGACTTCCCGAACCTACTAAACTGACTAGGAATAATTCTAACCTAGTTAGATAGTGACTTATGAGTGGGTTAAAACCCTTAAAGTATGAACTAAGGAAAATGGAGGGCCAATGTTGTTAAAAATGAAACTTATATTATTGGTTTTTAATTAAAAACAAAACCAAACATCTCAATTGAGATGTCTGGTCGTACATGGGACGCAGGGGGCGACCTGAGCTCCTCACCAAGCCCTAGTTCATCACATATTTCACAAAATTGAGGGCTCAAATCAAGCTGAAATCGAAAATCGAGCATAGATTATTGATCCTCATCACAAGAGGATTTCAAGGTATGTAAAATTTGATGAAAACTCTCAACTCAAAATTCTCATGAAATTGGGAAAATCTGAAATTCATGGTTGCATGTTTGTTTTATGATGATTTAGGAACAATATAGTGTCTAGGGATAAACCCTAGACAAATACAAGTTGAAATCATGTGAAATTTTAGTAAAATCCATGAACACCATTGTAGGTGATTAGTGGGTTATGTAGAACTTGATCAACACTAGGATTTCAAATGTTGTTCTAGTGTAATTGGATATTTATGAAGCGATTTCTGATTTGTTGATGTTAACCTTTATATAAAATAGACCGATTGACATTAAATTTGTCTATATGACAAGTTGTGAACTTGAATATGAATCATGTAAATTTCTGCCCATAAGGTGTTTATTAAAATGCCTAAGAGAAAGCTAAGATGTTAAGTTTCAAATAAAAACGCATATTCGAATGACATTGTGAAATATGCGTTATACGTCATGAATGGAGTTCTAAACACATTGTTGATTGAACTCTATAGACAAAAGAGTCGAGTTTTCAAGCGGGCAAACCGGAGTGGACATGCGCTTGAAGGGAACGCTTTAAAGGTACGCGACTTGTCGTCTTGTTACATTTATACAGACAAGCTTAGTCAAAATATGTTTAAAGTGATATAGCGAAAATGGTTGAGTTGGTATGTCAATGAGGTGATGGAATTCACTCGACAACCCAATGGGTCAAACTAATAGTTAAAATAATAGTGATAACAAAAGAAAATAAAGACACCATTTGGTAAAAGTTATAACAGGTTGGACACATTAGGAAAATGTCTTTTATGTCATAAAACTCACGGCGCGAACCGGGATTTGGTTCAAGGAGCATGATGAAATTAATATACCATCATACGTTGATAAATGGTCATGTCGACTAAACGGGTCAAATGGTGTGTTAATGCCATTTGACATTAATAATTGACGCCTACTTGTTGAGTTTTGTGATTACAGGAAATAACATGTGTTGCGTTGCTTTAATTAGAAAATTTAAAGCAAGAGGTATGTAAACGGGTCAATGCTATGACCCGAGCCAGGTACGCATATTTGGACTTATAGTTAAAAGTGCAAAGAAGGTCAAATATCTAGCCGAAATCCTTCATTTGCAAAAATGAAGGATTAAATGTGACCAAAGAACCCTTAATAGGTAAACAGTGTAAACGACCCTTAGAGGTTGTTTAGAAACTTATATTATGAGTTTGTAAACCGTAGATGTGTATAAAAGTTCTAGGCAAAAACATTTGTGGGTCGAACGTCTAGAAATAATCAATTGCGAAAAATGACCAACCGATGGGTAAAATTGGGAAAAAGGTGTTCATATGTTAAATCCACCACAAAATAGTTGTGGTGGAATATTTGTAGTTAATTAGACATGGAATTTTTGTAGAGTCAAAAGAAAAGCACAAGTTCTAGACTAAAATGCGTAAATACCCTAAACGGGTCAAAATAAGCATTTAAGCGTAAACGGATTTTATTATGTAAGAAAACCGTGATTTGAGATTTATATGATAGGAGATATTGAAATAATGAATTTCATGAGTTTAAAGATCAAACAAACATGTTGGTGTGATAAAATCATGAACGGGTCAATATTTGGTAAAAAGGGTAGTAAGCCGAAGACTTAAAGGTCTGAAATTTTGTTAATCCGGATGTCGGATTTTAACTCCATAAGATGGAGAAATAAATTACGGACGCGTAGGAAAAAGAATCGGGTAAAACGGATGTGTAGTTTGAAAGTTATGCACATTTTCGTAAAAACTTGAATTGCTGAAAAAAATGCAGGTTTCAGATCTAAATCTGCTGGAAAAGTGCATTTGTCGCGCCACGCGACGGAGTAACGGACATCTGTCGCGACACGCGACAGAGTGTCGCGGCCCGCGTAAGCCAACATCAAGTCTGTCGCGGCCCGCGACAGACTACAGAACTGGCAAACTGATTATTATATTGCTGATTGATGTTTAGAACTTGTTTAACCTATTATTCAAGCATCAAAACTAACTTTTAGGTTGGTTTTGATCACAGGTAAATACCAAGTGTTCCCGGATGAAGATCAAGCTCAAGGAAGAACCGAACACGATCAAAGATACAAGCTTCCGCATATCGTTTCGTCGATATTTTAATCAACGAACCCTATTTCACTGCGTGTATTATTTTTTTTTAAATTGTAAAAGTTTTAAATTACCAGTATTTTCTACGGATACGATATCTTGGTTACATGTTGGTTTTCGTAAATGAAACGAAAACCGTTATATAATTTTAAGGATGTTACAAGTTGGTAATCAGAGCTCATGGTTAAAGAGTAAAGCGTGTTCGGTTCGCGGCTTGATCGCAAATCCGGTAAGTACATGAATGTTAATAGTTTATCATACTAAAGGGTTGTAAACAACACATAGGGCTACCGTGTGATACACGTTACCCCAATTGAAATGATTGATATAGTTGACAAAAATACGTGCATTGACGCGTATAGTAGAAAAAGCCTTGTATTGTAATACGGGCGATTATTGAAGTAGATGTTACTAACTTTTGTGAATGTTTTAATTGAAGGACACTCGCGTTTGAAGACGACGAGAGTCAAACGAATTGTGGATATGATGATGGAATGGTCCGAGATATGACAAGAAGAGCATGCTCATTAAGGACCTAAATCGCGTAATGGTCGCGAACAAGGCTAATGGCAAGAAAAGCCCGTTAGGGCAAGCATTTACCAGGTGCACGTTTAAATTATTGCATGAATATAAACATGCAACCAATACGTAGAAATTGATAGTTGCAGATTTAGATTGAAAACTTGGACAAACCTGAATAGAATACCTATCCAGGATATTGTTTCCAAGAGAAACAAATAGAGGCATTACTTACATGGGGTGTAATGTGAAAATTATAAAAAGGTCATGTATACCAGGTGTTGATCGCTTACTCTGGCCAAGTAAGTAGTGAACACGTGGTACCATGAACTTCTTATGATGGACACATTTATGTCCGATGTAGTAAGGGTGGGGTGAATTGGACTAACTTAAATGGTACCCAAATGAATCAAATAAGTAAGACGTTTGATGGTAAACGTAAACGTAAGTCGGATGACGGAAGCGTATTACGTAAGAATAACGAGCCCGAGAGAAGGGACAAGGATTAAGTAAAAAGAAAATACAGACCGACCAATAGGAATGCTAAGGCATAGGGATAAAAGCTTGACTGTCACAAGTGATGAAATTCACATGGACAAGTCAAACGAATTGAATAAAGAATAAAGGACTTGATTGAATAAAAGCGATGGATCTCGCTAAGGCGACCAAATAAATTAAAATAACGTCTAAAACCATATAAAAATGGTTACTTGAAAATGATTACGGTAAAGATACCCGATGAATGGGTAGGATTTGGAAAGAATGCGTAAACCAAGAGACGGGAACGCGAAACAGAAAGTCAAAAGACTCGGAATATGAGTCATGACTAAAAGACAATGAGAATTTGTAAACAGAAATGTTAATAACTACGCTCAACTATTTTAAAGTTGAACGGGTCGAATAAAGAACAGAGTTTGATGTTCACAAGTGATGAAATTTCAGACGAACAAGTCAAACGAGATAAATAAAGTATAAAAACTTGGTAGTGCAAATAAGCGCAAACCGAATAATGGAAGCGCGAAACATTAATGAACCTACGTGATGGCTCATAAAGGAATATATATAGGAAAAACTCAAATTAGCGAAACAAAAATGTTAAAAACATTAAAATAAAAGAACCCGGGTAATGGGACGTAAAGAAGTATAGGTAAGAACCGGGTAACGGTAAGTGTAGGGCAAACTGACGTGTAATTGACGTTAGAAGTCAAGAAGTCGGAAAGATAATTCAAAAGAAAACAATGTAGCCTTAGACTACGGTCAAGGTCAAAAGAAATCCAAAAAGTAAAGGTGAATAATTCTAAAACATAAGAAGGGGTACCTTAACGCCAGATGCGTATATAAATGTATACACATTTGAATAAAGACTCGAATAAAAGATGATCTACGGGATCATTATAACCTACGGGATATTAATTAGATCAAAGGTGTACGGGGCCAAAATGACCCACAGGTCATAAATTGAAGCAAAAGGATCATAAGGGCCTCGCCTCAAAGAGGTGAAAGCCTAAGGAAATAGCCTACGAGGTTAAGTGAAGGAACCTACGGGTCGATAGTGTGAGGTAAGGGAACTTGTTACGATTCCCCGTATAAAATTAAGATTTTAAAAGAATAAATTATGGACTGTCAATATCATGGTATGGATAATTGACAAAAGTTAAAGAAAAGATCCTAAAACTAAAACTTCGATTTTAGTAAGAAATAACGTTTTTACAAATATAAATTCCGATAGGAATTTGAATAGTAAGCATGAAAGGTTCAAGTCTTGACACTGATAGGCGCAAGACGATATATTCGAAAAGTGATATTTTCGAAAATGAAAGGTTGATACAAACTAAACATGATGTGACACGATCACGGTTAGGGAATGTAATGTGAAGTAAAATCACATTATAACCAAGCGAGCGGTAAAAAGTAACGGGACTAATAAGTCTAGTTAGTGAGACCGGTTAAGGCCAGTAATTCAAATCAATAAAATTTGGTTTGCTTGTAAACGGTGGATTCGGTATAACTGAACCGAATAAATAAATCTGAAAACAAAAGAAATTGTGGCTAAAAGTGAAAGATTTCACTAAAGACCTTTAAACAGGTCAAAGTAACGGATCCATAAAGGATTCGATAGTATATGAAAGTGATGAATATCGCTAAGTAACTAAATTAGTGGAAATAATGAGATTACGTTATTTCGAGTTGCACTATGTCGTAGGAGATATTTAGACGAATAATAACCAAAAAGATGTTACCATATTTTTCTGGTAATACTAATAATTGAATAAAAGTATATGTAATGTTTAAAAGAATTCTCGGCTCAAATACATTGAGTTAAAACTCAATGAATTATGTAAGAAAAGGTTTCGAGGACGAAACCTCTTTAAGGGGGGTAGACTTGTAACACCCCGAAAACTGGTTTGGTAATTAAACCAGTTAATACTAAAGGCGGGGAAAGTACCGTTAGTGGTAAAAGTAAACCGGCAAATATTAGGAATTTATTTAAATAATCTTAATATTTATTTAAAGTGAATAAGAGCTTTCAAGAAAATAGGATGGATAAAAGACCCGATTTAACGGGACTTAAAGTAAAACGGGTTATGACTTCCCGAACCTACTAAACTGACTAGGAATAATTCTAACCTAGTTAGATAGTGACTTATGAGTGGGTTAAAACCCTTAAAGTATGAACTAAGGAAAATGGAGGGGCCAATGTTGTTAAAAATGAAACTTATATTATTGGTTTTTAATTAAAAACAAAACCAAACATCTCAATTGAGATGTCTGGTCGTACATGGGACGCAGGGGGGCGACCTGAGCTCCTCACCAAGCCCTAGTTCATCACATATTTCACAAAATTGAGGGCTCAAATCAAGCTGAAATCGAAAATCGAGCATAGATTATTGATCCTCATCACAAGAGGATTTCATGGTATGTAAAATTTGATGAAAACTCTCAACTCAAAATTCTCATGAAATTGGGAAAATCTGAAATTCATGGTTGCATGTTTGTTTTATGATGATTTAGGAACCATATAGTGTCTAGGGATAAACCCTAGACAAATACAAGTTGAAATCATGTGAAATTTTAGTAAAATCCATGAACACTATTGTAGGTGATTAGTGGGTTATGTAGAACTTGATGAACACTAGGATTTCAAATGTTGTTCTAGTGTAATTGGATATTTATGAAGCGATTTCTGATTTGTTGATGTTAACCTTTATATAAAATAGACCGATTGACGTTAAATTTGTCTATATGACAAGTTGTGAACTTGAATATGAATCATGTAAATTTCTGCCCATAAGGTGTTTGTTAAAATGCCTAAGAGAAAGCTAAGATGTTAAGTTTCAAATAAAACGCATATTCGAATGACATTGTGAAATATGCGTTATACGTCATGAATGGAGTTCTAAACATATTGTTGATTGAACTCTATAGACAAAAGAGTCGATTTTTCAAGCGGGCAAACCGGAGTGGACATGCGCTTGAAGGGAACGCTTTAAAGGTACGCGACTTGTCGTCTCGTTACATTTATACAGACAAGCTTAGTCAAAATATGTTTAAAGTGCTATAGCGAAAATGGTTGAGTTGGTATGTCAATGAGGTGATGGAATTCACTCGACAACCAAATGGGTCAAACTAATAGTTAAAATAATAGTGATAACAAAAGAAAATAAAGACACCATTTGGTAAAAGTTATAACGGGTTGGACACAT
Source organism: Helianthus tuberosus (assembly GCA_030545235.1). Taxonomy (NCBI): domain Eukaryota; kingdom Viridiplantae; phylum Streptophyta; class Magnoliopsida; order Asterales; family Asteraceae; genus Helianthus; species Helianthus tuberosus. The sequence goes on along the minus strand of CM060360.1, from coordinate 63,545,380 downwards.
TAGGAAAATGTCTTTTATGTAATAAAACTCACGGCGCGAACCGGGATTTGGTTCAAGGAGCATGATGAAATTAATATACCATCATACGTTGATAAATGTTCATGTCGACTAAACGGGTCAAATGGTGTGTTAATGCCATTTGACATTAATAATTGACGCCTACTTGTTGAGTTTTGTGATTACAGGAAATAACATGTGTTGCGTTGCTTTAATTAGAAAATTTAAAGCAAGAGGTGTGTAAACGGGTCAATGCTATGACCCGAGCCAGGTACGCATATTTGGACTTATAGTTAAAAGTGCAAAGAAGGTCAAATATCTAGCCGAAATCCTTCATTTGCAAAAATGAAGGATTAAATGTGACCAAAGAACCCTTAATAGGTAAACAGTGTAAACGACCCTTAGAGGTTGTTTAGAAACTTATATTATGTGTTTGTAAACCGTAGATGTGTATAAAAGTTCTAGGCAAAAACATTTGTGGGTCGAACGTCTAGAAATAGTCAATTGCGAAAAATGACCAACCGATGGGTAAAATTGGGAAAAAGGGGTTCATATGTTAAATCCACCACAAAATAGTTGTGGTGGAATATTTGTAGTTAATTAGACATGGAATTTTTGTAGCGTCAAAAGAAAAGCACAAGTTCTAGACTAAAATGCGTAAATACCCTTAACGGGTCAAAATAAGCATTTAAGCGTAAACGGATTTTATTATGTAAGAAAACCGTGATTTGAGATTTATATGATAGGAGATATTGAAATAATGAATTTCATTAGTTTAAAGATCAAACAAACATGTTGGTGTGATAAAATCATGAACGGGTCAATATTTGGTAAAAAGGGTAGTAAGCCGAAGACTTAAAGGTCTGAAATTTTGTTAATCCGGATGTCGGATTTTAACTCCATAAGATGGAGAAATAAATTACGGACGCGTAGGAAAAAGAATCGGGTAAAACGGATGTGTAGTTTGAAAGTTATGCACATTTTCGTAAAAACTTGAATTGCTGAAAAAAATGCAGGTTTCAGATCTAAATCTGCTGGAAAAGTGCATTTATCGCACCACGCGACGGAGTAACGGACATCTGTCGCGACACGCGACAGAGTGTCGCGGCCCGCGTAAGCCAACATCAAGTCTGTCGCGGCCCGCGACAGACTACAGAACTGGCAAACTGATTATTATATTGCTGATTGATGTTTAGAACTTGTTTAACCTATTATTCAAGCATCAAAACTAACTTTTAGGTTGGTTTTGATCACAGGTAAATACCAAGTGTTCCCGGATGAAGATCAAGCTCAAGGAAGAACCGAACACGATCAAAGATACAAGCTTCCGCATATCGTTTCGTCGATATTTTAATCATCGAACCCTATTTCACTGCGTGTATTATTTTTTTTTAAATTGTAAAAGTTTTAAATTACTAGTATTTTCTACGGATACGATATCTTGGTTACATGTTGGTTTTCTTAAATGAAACGAAAACCGTTATATAATTTTAAGGATGTTACATATATTAGGAATGTGAATATATTAATTATTGATGTAAATCTCTCCAATAGAATAGGAGATATGTTATTCTGTATATATACGTTTGATAGATCAATGAAGAAGGCAAGGGTTTGTATTCTAACAAAATGTATTCTCCTTTCTTCATCAGCACCCGCATAGTCCCTCTAGGATAAACCCTACAGTTTAAACTTTGAGTTTCTTCATATATTTATCTATTTAATCATTTACATACTCTTGAGCATAATTTTATAACTTCATTGTCAAATGAGCCAAGATCGAGCATACGAAAGACAAGGTTCGACTTCGCTATGCTCGTTTACACTTCAAAAATGATTAGTTAACTTTTTTGATAGTATATAACAAATAGTAAATTATAATAGTAAATTACTTAATTAAACAAACGAAATTAAATAAACAATCAAAAAATATATTTAAAAATTAATCATAATTAACAAAATAAATATTTACAAAATTAAAAATAAAGATGCGAAAAAACTAAAATTAAAAGGAAAAAAAAAAAGAAATAGAAAAAGAATGATATTGTGAAATAATACAAAGTGTAATTGGGTGTTGAATGTAACGAATCCAAACTATAAGGACTAGAAAAGGTATATTCTTTTTCTATCCATTAGATCACCCCGTTTTCACATTTTACAAATCGGAGTGGATGAGCTATGGAAACTGTACTCTCTCCCTCACATTCTCGCGCCATATCCAACCATCCCAAGCTTCCCCTCTTCAGGTATTCTCTCTCTCTCTATACATACACACACCCCCCACGTATCTATATATTATTATGTCATCTGTCTTTCATAACCAATATGTGTTCATTCTTCAGGGACCAAGCTAAAGCAAGTTCTTCATCAAACCAAAAGATATGTAAATCTAGCAATAAATTTGTGGTTTATTGTTGCAAAGCCTCAGAACCCATATTCCAAAATGGGGTTTCCAGAAGGGATACAGTTCTATTTGGTCTTGCTACTACAGTTGCTACAATGTTCCCAATTGAAGGTATAAATATGACCCTTTAAAAATTTATTTTTTTTTTGGAATTTTTTATCTTTTTTTTGGTATTTATGTATTCATTCCGTGGTGTAATTTGTTTCTTTCCCTAAGAAAGCTGAAAACTTTGTGTCAAATTGTATTTTAGCAGTAGTCATTTGACTCATTAAAAGTCAAACATTGAATTGCTTATTGTTTAAGTTGTTATATGGATGTCGGAAATTTCATGGATTTTTTTTTATTTAATTGTAATTTACAGGATCAAGTGCTGATGAAGATCTTAAAATGGCTCCAATAGTTGATGAAGATCTTAAAATGGCTCCTATAGTTGATGAACTAAATGCTTACTCATTTCTGATTCCATTGGAAATGCCTTCCAAGAAATTTACCTTCAAATGGTTTGCATTTTATATTCATACCGCGATTTACTTGCTTGTTGTTTTATGAATCTAAATCAGTGGCATCGATTTGGGCCTAGAAAGTTCCGTTGTGTTGACTTTACTGTCAACAAATAATCAAACATTTTTCTTAAAATATGCAAAGTTGAACATTGCAAGAAATGGATGGAGGAAGAGCATTTGAGTCTGATATTTCATTTGACTTGGTACATAGTTTGAGTAAAATGTTTGACTATTTATCAAATATCGAAAATACCGTACATGAATATAAATATTGCAATGCGTGAACCAGTATCAGTCGCATCAGTTTATGTTTAGAAATGGTGTATCATTGACTTGTAATGCCTCTAAAATATGAAATTATACAATTATCAGTAGATATAAGTTAACACTGCATTTTTTGATTGTTTCTGAATTTGTTATAATAATGATTTCCATCTATCTGAAGGGTGGAGTCGAGAAAACCCGAACGCTATTCATCTGCAGCACCTCTATCCCGTAAGTTAGTAGCTTGCTTTTTTTTTTTCTGAAATGGAACCATGATAGTTATATGTGTGTGTATTAAAGTTGCCCGAATTGGTGCTTTTGTTTGGGTTGAAATGGATACACCTGTGTTTGACTATGACCCGTTATGTTTCTAGCTAATGTCTTATAACACTAGTAAATTGCCCTGTGCGTTGCCGTGGCGTCCGAAAAAAAAATTACGTCAAAACGTAGGCCAACTGAAAACGTACATAAAAATAAGCACGAAAACGTATTATATTTGACTCGACTCATTTGCGGAGAAAAAGAAATTACGTCAAAACGTAGACCAACCGAAAACGTACATAATAATAAGCATAAGATTATATTATATTTGACCCGACTCATTTTCAGGGAAAGTTTACGTCGAAATGTAAGTCAACTTGAATTTATACCCACATGAACATAAAAATAAACACGTAGCACTCGATTAAAAAGTCTTTAGAAGATTAAGGGGTTGTAAGTGTTAATGCTGAAAGTTGAGGGGTATAAATATAAAAAATACAAAAAGAAAAAAAAAGCAAAAGGACAAAAAAGACAAAAAAAAAAGAGAAAACCCAAATCACTATTCACCCAAGTTTTTTTTTTTTTTTTGAACGGCTGCTCACCGGTTTGTCTCAACACGGGTATTGCGCGCGGCCCGGGTTCGAGACGGCGCCGTAGGCGTCTGCAACAAGCATACCAAACCGAGGCCCGGCCAAAGGTGACTCGGGGCTGCCAGGAATCGAACCCGCGACCTGAGGATGGGAACCACACTGGGGTGTAAACCCACCCTCACCTCACCTGCAGCCAGTGGGGATCGAACCGGGCTCTCCATGGAGAAACCCCACTCTTTCCACCACTGGGCCACAGGGTCATGGGCACTATTCACCCAAGTTGATAATGATAATTGTAGTATATATAATATACACGGTTGTATATATAATATACACGGTTTGGAGCTAAAATATGACCCGCATTGACCCATTCATAACTCATAACTGGTTGTCAAACTTGCCCCATCTACTGTGTGTATAAAATCTAAATGAGAACATGTGTATATAAACTCAAAGAAATATGTTCATCGTGACACAGCTAATGCACGGCTACGGATTGTATCGGAACGTGTTGATTTCATCGACAACCTCATCCTATCTATTACGGTATGCAGACCAACTTTGACTCACAGAAAGTCAACTTAACAAATTCTTTTTCAGAATTTCATTCCTATTAATTACTATTGTTTTGTGCTTTCAGATAGGCCCCCCGAATCCAACATTCTTAAAGACAACTGATAAGAGTACATGGACCGCAAAGGATGTTGCTGATTCTGTTTTATCCGACAAGTCCGCCTTGGTAACTTTTTCAAATTACAAATCATATTTTAAGATAATTAATGATTCCGTGTTCTTTCTTGACAATCACGTTTTAATCTTGTAAAGAGAGTTACGTCAAGTCAACGCATGGCGGAAAGTTCAGTACTTGATGCTCACACTTCGGAAGTGAGTTCCTAAAGTTTACATTAAGAACTAGTTTAGAAGAGGTGGAAAAATGGGCTGGTTGGGTAACGGGTCAAATGGGTAAACGGGTTGGCTGACCCGCTAAACTGTCTTTTGAAATTCCTTCACAACCAATATATTAAGTGAAAGATTTCAATTTTTTTAGCCACAAAAAGATATAGTTCGTATCACCAAAAAGATAAAGATCTAAAGCATTATATGCTTACAGTCTCTGCTAAATTTGTTGTTATTTTAAAGGGTTTGATTATAATTTCAATAGTTCAAATTTCGTAATCATATTTAAAAATTTTATAACCATAATATTAAAAGAAATCGGGAAAAAGTGTTAAACGGGTCAGCCCAACAGTGCACAAAATAACCGGTTATTAACCGAAACTATAACGGTCAATAACCGATCGAGGAGTAACCGATTAGTGGTTATTTTTAACCGTAGGTTACCAACCTATGAGGGATTTCTTAAGAAATAACCTGTTATTTTTACCCGATGTACCGGTTAACCGAGAAAAAAACCGAAAAAATGAAGAAAAAAAAAAGTTGAAAACAACCGGTTAATTAACGAAAAATAACCGGTTATTAGCCGATCAGTTAAAGTAATAACCGGTTAAAGAAAAAATTTGAAGATAACCGCCTAAACCGGTTAGCGAAATTAACCGATTTGTGCACCTATTGAAACACTTTTTAAGGTTTAACCCAATTTTATATCTTTTTTTTTTTTTTGTCTTTGCAAACAAACAAACCAAGTAACAGAAAAGTCTAAATTAACCCGGTTTTGTCGGTCATCTTGCTCGTTTTATAATTTAGTTTTGAAGTTAAAGAGCTATGCTGTTTGTTTCCGTATCACTATCTACTCACTTCGGGCTCTTTTTTGTAACATAGATCGATGGTGAACCGTATTGGTACTATGAATACCTAGTTCGTAAATCGCCTACAAAAACTGTATGTTTCTCTTGTACTCTTAAAAATTAGCTCTACCTTAAAAATATACTAAAGTAATATAAATAATGCAGGTGTCAGACTCGAATATCTTTCGGCATTATCTCGCTGCATCTGTTGAACGCGATGGTGTGATTCTACTTTATATTGATTGGTTTAGCTTACCATCATAGCTTGTTTATTTATGTATTTATTATATTTTTATTGCAAATAGACCATTGTTCTTGAAAAAAGGATATATTATCAAGAATGAACGATTCTTGGACACAAGCGCGAAGAATTATACTGTTTAAACTATCTACATTAAAAAAATAAATTCAAAATCTCTCATATTTATAAGATGTACTTTTCATTCACATTTTCACAAGAACGATGATTTGTTTACATCGAAGAATCTAGGTATGCCAAATTTGCAAACCACAAGTTGCACACTCCTTTTGCTAACAGGCTGAAGTTCTTGTTTGTAGGATTTTTGTACTCTTTAAACGCTTCGACACTCAACAAGCAATGGGACATGGTAATTCATTTATAAACATGTCTTTTATTGATCATATATGTGTGTGATGGCTATCGAGTCGGGGGTCTCACTGGAAGCAGCCTCTCTATTCATACAGGGTAGAGGTAAGGTTGTCTACATCTTACCCTCCTCAGACCCTACCTTAGCTTTGCTATTGGTGGGATTTACTGAGTATGATGATGATGATATGTGTGTGATGGCTCATAATGATACTTTTTTTATGTAACCGAGAGCGTGTGTGTAGAACTTGTTTCACAAGTTTCAACAAACTTAAGTGGTTTGTTGTGTTGGGTCGTGTTTTAACTAAACGCTGTCTTTTAGTTGAGGATCTAACTTGTAGTTTGTTGAACAGATGGGGCCGGTACTGGAGAAAACTGTAGCTTCTTTTAGGCTTCTTCCGGCGACTGAAAACTATGTTCCACCATACAAGGATCCATGGAGATTCTGGTGATGTGAGTGAAGTTTTGGCTGGTCAATTGACCCTTGAAACTGTACAGACTAGGAATTTGAATCTGTACACCTAGTTCAAGAGGGAGGTTCAAATGATTATTATTAGGTCAATGAGAGGATTTGTGCAAGTTAATAGTTGTCACATAATCAATTCAAATTATGTTTTTTTTTTTTTTAATTATCAGGATGTATGTAAACTGCTAAGGTCTATTGAAGTGAGAAGTTTGTTACCGAACAACAATTGAATTGCGGTTGTGGTTTCTTTTTGAAGGACATATAAACAGACTACATGTTAATGTATTTTTAGACACATGTTACTAATAAGGAGCAAAATCTAAGAGTTAACGAACTCTTTTGTAGACCAATGAAAATGTATTTTTAGACACATGCAACTAATAAGGAGCAAATGTAAGAGGTTTTTTTTAGAAAGGCCAACAAATCAATTCCGAGTACTCTCGGGGCACCCACTGGACAAACGGAGTACTCTGAGAGTAACCCGAGTCGTCCACCAGCACTTCCGGGGAAAACCCGGTAACCCACCCGCTCGTAGGCACGGCGGTGAAATTACTGGTAAAACCTGTTTGGCTCAAGGATCGAACCCATGTTTCCCTGTGTCTCCTATCATTGCCCATCAGTGTCTCACTCTTTTTTGCATCAAATGGGAATCGAACTTGAGTCTTCACAGAAGAACTCAAATTGTCCTACCAGTTGAGCTAGATGTCATTGGCAACAACTCTAAGAGTTAACAAACTCTTTAATAGACCAATGTGATATGGGAAAGCCGTGATTTGTTTTGCTTAAGGAAAGGATGCGTTTGAAGTTATGTGGCGCTCTTTCTATGCATGGAAAACCTGACATTAGATGGACAACATGTCAAATTGCATAAGACAGTTGTCCTAAATGCGTAAGAAATATTTCTCAAAGGTTTAAACTATTGACATTAGGTGGACAACATGGCAAATTGCATAAGATAGTTGTTCTAAACGTGTAAGAAGTCTTTCTTAAAGGTTAAACTAAATATACAGGGTCTTTTTTGCAACACCCTTGGATCGTAGAGATTTATGTTTTTCCAACGCCATAGAAACAAATGAATCCATACTCAAATCCCAATAGATCGTAGAGATCTATGTTTTTCCAACACCCTTGGAGCCTGCAACAGATCTGATAAATGGTTTTCAGGCAGCAGGTGGCGGTGTTGGTGTTATACCCTGCATGTATGTGTTGCGATGATGATGAAGTGTTAGAGAGAAAGGCGGGAGAGAGAGAGACGAAGAAAACTGGACATATGGGGGAGGAGAAGATGGAGGTGGTGGTGGTGGTGGTGGCAGGTGGTGGGTTGTGGTAGCGGTGGCTGTGATGGTGGTGATGTATAGAGGGGGAGGAAGTGAAAGATACGACGTGTATATAATAATAATAATAATAATAATAATAATAATAATAATAATAATAATAATAATAATAATAATAATAATAATAATAATTAGTTTAAAAAAAGTTAGGAGTTAAGTGTCATTTACTTCCCTAGATTTTAAGTTTCATTTACGTCCTTGAGCTAATTGAGTTATAAGTTTTTATTGTTTGTGGTTAGTTTTTTGGAGTGAAATGACACGTTCGAGAATGTCAGGGAGGAAAATAGTACAATTTTGAAATTTCTGATATCTTTATTTTCAAATTTTGACATGACATTTAACGGGTTTAACATCATGAACACTTTTGATACAAGACACAAATCCACCTTATATGTATAGTCCACTTTTTTCTGAGCATCATCAACTTATGAAGTATGATGTATTGTTTGTTGTTAAATTGAGTCAAATTAGTATCACATTTCCTTATTGTTTCATAGAACCCTACTCTAGTGGGTTCGTGAAAGGATGTGGAGCAACCTTAACTCGCACACGCATGCGCGATGGTGTGGGGCGCAATGTGATGCTTTGATAACGCACTTCGCATCACCGCGAGCTGCCTTTATATTTTTGAAGGCTGGTTCGAGGGACCTGGGTCAGGTGTGACTGACCATGGTTCGTGTCAGAGTGGTTCTTACCGAAACTTCCGGTTCTAACCAGAACAATGGGTTCAAGCCGACAGCAGTTTAGCTAATCAGTTGTTTCCATCATATGTCTAGCACAACAACAATTTCCAGATCAATCGTTTCACTAATCAGTTGTTTAGCATAGTAGCACTTCTCATATCAGCTATTTAAACTTAAACAAACAACAATTTCTGGACAATGGTATTAAAAAATGTCTGGAAGAAATTTTTGATTTGTCATCTTGTCAGAAGGCGGTGTTGGGGTGCCTAAAGGGTCCCCATGCTCAGGTTTTGTTGACCGTTATCCCGATTGAGGGCCTGGGACAATGTATGTCAGCAGTAGAATATAGAGTCATCCTTAAATACCGGCTGATGATCCCTATGTACCTAGAAGAAGATGAAACCTGCCTGATATGCCGTAAAGCTTGTATGGATAAATACGGAGAGCACGCAGTGCATTGTAAAGAGCTCCCTTGATTCAAATATCGGCATGACTGGGTGCAGGATGTTTTGTGGGACATCTTGAAATTGCAAGGATTTCGGCTAAGAAAGAGGCTCCTGTGAATTTCCTTACGGACCCTATTGAAGGGAGATCTACTATGCGACCAGCGGATCTGCTCATATTTGGTTGGGATAGGGGGAAAATATACTTGTGTGGACCTCACGGGGGTTTCCCCTCTGGTTGGTTTAAGGGAAAACGGTTTGTAGCTGGACACGCAGCAAGAAAGGCAGAATCGAAGAAAGTTGACAAGCACACTAAAGCTTGTGCAGAGAACCAACATGTTTTTGTCCCTTTTGCCTTTGACACATTTGGCTCCCTAGCGCCAGAAGCTATCCAATTCTTAACCAGGGTCTAACGGGTCATCCACAACAATTGTTCAGGGTTTTGTCTTTACTAGATCAGGGTTTGCAATTCAAAAAGGGGTGGCGGCGCAGCTTGTTGCCCGTCTACCTTCTGTTTTGATGTAACTTGGCAAGTATGAATGAAAAGATGATTTAAAATATAAAAAAAAGCATTGAAGATGTTCAATGATATTTATTTTTCCTTTAAACCTTGTAGACATGTTCATCTCATTTTCAGTATAAATACTAAGGGTTCCTTAGCATCTAAACACACTTGAGACATTTGCAATACACATAAAAGCATTCCAACTTTCTCTGATCCTTTATGTTCTTGTTTTCTAGGTACTCCTTTAGGTTTAGAGCCTTCCCTAACAGTACCATCTGCTTAAGCCTGTTGTACCAGGGGAAACAAATGAGTATTTTTTGGAGACTCGAAATTTGTTTTAAGAGACCCTTGTCTAACATGATCCTCAGCCAAAACTTTTTCTGTTTTTACATTCCTGTCTTGTTTTTTTGCTTATTTTAGTTGTAATTTGTATTTGTAACTTACTACTTTCCTTTATATTTTTATATTATAATTCAAATAAAACTGTTTATTTAATTTATACACGAACGTTTCCTACAGAAACATAGTCAATAAGTGTACCACTAGAAAACCCTCATCAGTAACAGTGAGAACAACAATGGTGAGATAAAGATTATAAGAAGTATAGGTGGGTCTGAGGTTGAGTTGGTGATACAGAAGAGGCTCACAAAATCAGATTGCTACAAAAACCAAGGGCGGATCTTGATACCCGCATTACAAGTGAAGAATCTTGTTTTCTTGGCAATAAACAAGAAATAACAGGAACTAGGGATGGGAGAATCTACCAGTGTGGAGATGTGATCCAGAAAGGCGTAAATCAATGTTGAATCTTGCACAAGGGAAGATGAAACATGAAAACTATGTGCTTAAAACCAATTGGAAGAAACTGATACTTGCAAATGGGTTGAAAGAAAACATGGTGATACAGGTTTTGTCGATTCAGGTTGATCAACAACTTTGTCTTGCAGGTGTGCGTATTTGAAGGCATGCGAAAGTCATTTGCATCAAAACAATTCACTACAGATGGTCCTAACGTAATTTAGCTAGTTGTGTAGCATGATTCTTTCGTTCCCTTTGATATTGATTATGAACATTTCTTCTCAAGTATTGATGTATTTATTGATTTCTTATGTATGAAACGGTATATTATAATTACCGAGAAAAATGAAAATTTCCTAGCTTGTCTAAAAAGAATGTCTCTTTGGCTTTTCGTTGCCACAAATGTCCCATCGAACGTGGGAGGCAACGCCTGTTTTTTAAGGTTAGACGACAGTGTTTAGTAACATCGGCACCTCCGCCAGTGTTTCTACAAGATGTCAAAGGCACTGTCGCTTGTCTTACACACTTGAGAATTATTTGAAAATTTTGGTATATTGTGTACGTTTAATTAGATCATCAAGACGATTTTTATTCGTGTTTATTCCTTATAACTTGCCTAAATACATGGGTTTAATTAATAAGTTTTTCTTTGAGTATTAGACCATGCGTAATATTATAGGGGCGTGAAGGGGTTTGATAACGCCCCCAACACCGCCCCTGGGTGTTATATAGGTACGAAGAATAATGGACATTTGTAGTATAACGTTAGAAAATAGTTGGAAAGTAATTATTGAAAAGGCATTAAAGGGTGTTAACTATTACACATTATTTGTAAGGGCGTTATATATTGATGTGACGGAAAATTTCTCTAAGAAGAAACCATCATGAATGGTCTATACGCTAATTGCTATCGTTAGTTTCCATATTTTAAACTAAAAGTGGTCAATAGTTTGTTTGTGAAAACCGGAATTGTAATTTTCTAACTAAACTATATTTATATTTATATTTATTTTTATTTTCTATATTAAAGTTGATGTACCATGAATTGTAGAAACATTTTTATTTATTATTATATCTTTCAATCTTTTATTTTTAAATTAATTTATTATGTTAGTTAGTTTTAAACATATTTTGTTTTTGACATATGATTTTAACAAAACTTTGAGTATGTCATTTCGACGTGTCTTCTTAATCTACATCTTACACTACTAGAAAATAGGGGGGTTTCCTACCAAAATTTCCGACAAAACCAATTTCGTCGGAAAATTCCGACCATTTTCCGACAAAATACCAACTAAAAAAATAATCTGGTTTTACCGACTATTTTCCTACAATTTACCAAATGCTTGAGCTATAATTGTTAGACGATCTTTTAGATTGTTCAAATTTGTTATTAAAATGAAATTTGCCTGTCAAAATTGTAACTATTTGATTTTTTAGGTAAACAAGATCAGATGTGTGGTGTTACATTTGGAATTATTAATGTATATACTCTTTAATTCAATGTTTATTAACCGAAAACATCATACTATCAAAGTTGTTGACTTTTAAGATTGTGTATCCCTTTAAACTTATACATTTAAAGTCATATTTGTTTCTAGAAATTGCAAAGATTTGTGAAGACGTCTTCTTTCGAATTAGATACAGGACTGTTTGGTATCTTATTTACGATTACATATAGAAAATAGAAAGAGAGCAGTGTGAGCTTTTGGGTGTGGATGGTGTTAATATGGATACCATGATGGGAACTTTTATAAAATAATTTGGGTCATGTGGTGGTTATATGCCAGGATTTAATGTTTCACCCATCTTCTTTTCTTCTCTTATTATTTTTTTAGTGCTTCATCATGTAGGTTTCTCTTATAGCCAAGTGGGAGACTAATAGGGTCAATCATATAATCATACTATGTGGATAATCATACTATGTGGGTTCTGTTGATTGATAAACGTGTGAGTTCTGTTGTGTGCTTGGCTTTGTAATATTATTAAAACAATATTATAATGATTTTACGTACATAATTCTTTTTTCTAAGAAAAAAAGAGAAGAAAAAAAAATCTTATCTTGATACCATTATTTTTGTTGGATTTTCCTTCAATCGATTACTTATTTGATACGATTCAGGTATAAATTGAAGCACCCCTGATGTTATATAATGTCAAGTAGAGGAAATTGTTATGACATTGTAAGTTATTTTCTTCATTCTGTTTGTAGATGGAAGTTTGAGCACTATTGAAATATTAGCTTCTGGTGGACAAACTCTTCACATATTGGGAGTTGCAGAACCAACTGATATAATGTACAACTTTGTATAAGTGGGATCTTTACCAAGTGGAATGGTTATATTTTTCTCTCTGATGATTGATCTTTAGTACATGTAGTTTATGTAATACGTAATAATTCTGTTTTGTTGGTTGTAGCAAACGATGTTGATGTACAACGATGCAATCTTCTTATTCATCAAACAAAAAGAATGTGCATTGCCAACTTGGTTGTGACTAACCATGAAGCCCAACATTTTCCAAGTTGTCACATGAAGAAGAATCATGAGAATGTCTCTGAGTTGGGTATGACTCAGCTGTTATTTGACCGTGTCCTGTGTGATGTTCCATGCAGTGGAGATGGTACTCTTCGCAAAGCTCCCGATATCTGGAGAAAATGGTAACTACATTTTAGTAATGCAATTGATTCTTGGATTTCAAATCTTAATAACTAGGTCTTAATGTTGACATAAACATACCCATTGCAGCAGAACTTGCTTTAAAAAACAGAATGATATTACATATTTACTCTTTTGTAATCTTGTATGAGAGACTTTTCTTTTTTATTCCATGAGCTTTTTTTTTTACTTTTATCTTGTAATTATGTTCTTCTCGATAATGCTATCTATTAGTTCTTTGAATAAAAATTTACCAAACATTGAAACTGACACTATCTACCTTGAGTACTTACAGATTTGTAATTTGTATTTGTATCTATACATTTCTTAGTTGTGATAGTAAATATGATATGTAATTGTAAATAAAGAATTTACAATTACGATATGTATTTATTTTTTATAACTTTCTATTTCAGTTTTTCATGTTACCCAACCCCGTGTACCAAACGGGTTTTAACCTAGTATTATATATGCTGTTTAGGTGTGGAACTTGCAATCCCAAGTGGAAAAGTTAAATAAATGATTCGAAGAGGCGCAACAACCCCACACAGAAGTGTTGCAAAACCGAGTTTAAGAGATGCAATACAAATGAGAGAAGATTTGCAATGACAAATAACCGAGTTGATGAAGCAGTTTGGTAATCCTAGCAATCCTCCACCATAGTTTAGTTTTGTTTGTTGTCTTTTGCGGTTGAACTTGTAATTCAAAAACCGTGGGATATTTTGTTGTTAAACCTACAATTTGACAACCGTTTTGTATTTTGTGGATGAACTTCCAGTTCTATAATCGTGTCGTATTTAGTATTTTTATTGGATTTTTTTTTCTGCATTTTTAGTAGAAAAATCTGGATTTTTTAGTTTTTTTTTATAATTTTTTTTTATTAAAAAGTTTTTTAGTCGGAAATTGGTCGGAAAACTGTGGTCGGAAAATAGTAGGAAACCGGCTGTCGGAAAGCTGTAGGAAAATTGTAGTCGGAAATTGGTCGGAAAAATGTGGTCGGAAAGCTGTCGGAACATTTTGGTCGGAAAATAGTAGGAAACCGGCAGTCGGAAATTGGTCGGAAAACTGTGGTCGGAAGTTTGTCGGAAAATTGTAGTCGGAACTTTGTCGGAAACCGGCAGTCGGAAATTGGTCGGAAATTTAGTCGGAAACTGGTCGGAAAATTTTTCCTACAAGGCTTTTTCCTACAAACGTATTTTTGTCGGAAACTGGTCGGAAACGCCGTTTTCCGACCATTTTCCGACTAAAACCTTGGTCGGAAATGGTCAGTTTTTTAGTAGTGTTATGGGCGGTAATGTAAAAGTAATCAAAGTATAAATGTATATTTTGTCAAAAACTATATCATATTTAGTTTTTTTTCTAAACCATGGTCGTTTACCCTTTTTGCTTATTATGTTATTCTGATAATGTAATGTAATATTTTATAAAAGTCTAAATGAACCATTACGACGTGTTTATTTTTATCTGCGTTTCAATAAAAGTTTTGCTCAAAATCGGATGTATCAAATATAATTGATTTTTTTCTTTACTGTGACGAACCGAACCAATACGTCCGAACAACTTCGGTAGAAACATAGATTATATTCTATATATTGCAAGTTATAGTGAGTGTGGGTATCGTAGCAGTATCATGACGAACCAAACTGATATCATCCTATCAACATCGATGTCCTGTTAATTTCGATCGAACAACATCAACACCAGTATTGGTACTATCGGAACCGTTACTGATATTTTTTTTTTGTTTATTATTGATGTAAAATAAGTGTCAGTATCATTTTAGTCAATATCATGACTTTATTTTTCAGGTTTTATATTTCAATTGTTATACCGAGTCTTGATACTGTAATAAATCGAGCTGATACTGACCAAATACCTGCCGCAATACGCGAGAGAAAATTACTAGTATACTTATTTGAAATTGAATAATAACTTAGAAAATATCATGACAAAAGTTACCATGAATTGCATGTCCTCATACGTACATGTATTTAACAAAGACAAGGTTTTTCAAACCACTCACCGTCCGCATTGTTCAAACCACTCACCGTCCGCTTGACGTCTGCTCGGAAAATGCTAGTTCGGCATATGTTCGGAATATGCTTTTTCGATTTTCGGTGCCAATTGGCTTGGTTCAATTTGTAAAAAGTCAAGCACGACCAATGTCCGCTCGGTTTGGTTAGACTTAAATTATATATTAATTTATTATATACATATACGCACACAAATATAAAATATCTTTATCGTATTATATATACCACTCTCTTGGATTTTTCCCCACTATATACAAATTACAATTATACTTATACATAGTAGCCCAACTTGCCTAATTAAAAAATTAACACTAAATTTAAATGTAAAACCTTAAGCCGCTAAGCAACCGTCTTTGACATATATAGTCTATGTATTGTTCTCATTGTCTCCCGCTCTCACTCTAATTCAATCGTCTCCCACTCCCACCGTTACATTTAAATCGTATCGGTCTATACATGCAAGTTCAGGGTTAGATAAATATTTTCGTAGAATTAATAACTTTTTAATAAAAAATACACTATTGGTTCTCCTAAGTTTTAAAGTATTGTAGTTAATAGTTAATATTTAGCTAAACGATTTATATAATTCAAATTTTAACGGATTTATCTAATTATTCAAAATTTTAGTCCAAAAATATAATAAAAAAAGTTATCTAAAATTTACAGATACGTACACAATCGAGAAATTAATGGTAAAAATCCCTAAAATCTAGCTCATCCAATATAATTCTCATAGGTTTAATCTTACAACTTCGCATCCCATACAATTATCTTCTCTACTTGGTTTCCAAGTTTCACATCCTATGTAATTCTCTACTCATCTTTGTTTCTCATCAGAATCCATCCATCTACCTATGAATGGCTAACATGAACACAAAGATGGAAAGTATTCGAATGGGCAGGATGAAAATCGCCAAGTTGTTGTCGTTAATGGGGTTTCATGATGATGACCCTGACGCTACTACCCAAATCATGCGTCAAAGATTACGCGAGATTGAAGAAAGAACCACTGCGCCCAACTGTTCGACGACTAGAAAAATCAAGATCAAATTTGGTGGAAAGGCAGCAGTCATCCAAGAAGACCCAACAAATCATGATACGGAACCAGGTTCGAGTAGCTTACCTTCAGAAAACCGCGATAATGAAGATGGTGTCATGGAGTTAAACAATGGGGATAATATGGGAACACATTCAACAAGTGTAGCACTAGAAAACCCTAATTCTGATCATATGGAGATAGAGGATTTTATAAGAAGTATAGGTGGGTCTGAGGTTAAGTTGGTGATCGAGAAGATGCTCACGAAATCAGATTGCGAAAAAAGCCAAGGCCGGCTTTTGATACCAACGTTACAAGTGAAGAATCATGGCTTCTTGTGGATGGATGAGGAAGAGAAACTTGAGAAGAAAGAATCTATAAGTGTGGAGGTGTTTGATCCAGAAAGGCGTAAATTAACGTTGAATCTTGTGCAATGGCAGATGACAAAGAAAACCTATGCGCTCAAAACCAACTGGAAGAAACTGGTACTCGCAAATGGGTTGAAGGAAAGTATGGTGATACGGGTGTTGTCGTTTCGGCTTGATCAAAAACTTTGTTTTGCAGTTGTGCGTGTTTGAAGGCGCACCAAAGTCATTTGCCTTGGAACACTTTCTATGGGTCGTTTTTACTTTTAACTCCATACTTTTCATCTTTTACAATTTAACCCAATCATTTTTGCACTTTCAACTTTGATCTTATGTACATCTTATCTTTTACAAGTTTTTCGTATTACGTTTTTTGTTCTAAAATTTGCGAGTTAACATATCGTAGCGTGCGTATGTGACCCAATGTTTTTATCCTTATTTTTCCCCGTTGAACATTCCCGTCGCAACGCGCGGGTCTAGATCGACTTAGTTATTATTTTATATGTTTTACTTTTTGAGTGCGTGGTTCAACGTTGTTTTGTCTACTTTTTGTTCGGGATTTATTTTTCCCTTTTTATTTCTTTTTTAATACGAGTTTTTTCCGATACTGATATCGCTGACGGTGAAGTGACATTACCCTCCCACGTGTGCAGCACAGGGATGCTTAATTCTATATTTTTATTATAATAAAATACACTATTAAAAATAAAGATCCACCCACCCCTGTTGACTTTCTCCCCACCAAAACCCTTTAATTTAATCATCAAAAAAATGTCTAAAAGGACAAAAACAACCCAGACTTAACGTTAAAAAATTGGATAGAGTTAATAAGATGGATGACAATAATAAGATTTCAAACCTTTTAATTTAGATGAGAAAAAACAAACTTTTAAAGAAAATCATAAAAAAATGATCAGAACTCATGGACGAATTACTCTAAAAAGAAAACAATAGAAAAAAACCGAACTCAAAACCTAGTTATATTTGTCTAGTATCTAGCACTCACTAGTAAGCACACTAGCACATGAAGTACAAATTTATTGTGACTAGTTATTTTCTACCCGCGCGTTGCGGCGGGACCCAATGACTACAAAAGGCGTGTCAACAACGGTAAACAGACACCGAATATCAAAACATAATTTTCAGTTCAGTTATTACGGTGCTAAGACGTTAAAATATGGATGAGCTCGGTACCGGTAACGGCAGCGGCAGCGAAAGTACCAATCCGGAAAATCATCGAAATTAGGTACCGGCACCGAAAATGCTCGGTACAATACGGTATGGTATTTGAAGGTAAAAGTCAATAAATACAGGTATGGTGCTAGACCGGTGTCGAACCGAAAGTAACGATTCTGAAAACGCCAAAATGTGGGTACCAAATTGGTACCGAAAATGATTTGGTATAGTAAATTTAGTACCGATACGATACCGGTTCGTTTACAGGATTTGATACGATTTGCTCATCAATATTTTAAATATCCAAATTAATTTTACATGCTACAATTAATTCATTACAGAAAAAGATAAAAAAGAAAGCAAAATAAGTTGTTGTGTATATAAAACCTCATTCAAATGAAATACAGTTTACTTACTGTGTGTATGAAAAGTAATCTAAACGGTGCAATTACTTGCATTGATGCGTTGCTACAGGATTTGATGAGCTCGTTACCAACCGGTACCGAAAATACTGTTACCGAAATCCCCAAAAGTGGGTAACGGTACCGAATATACCTAGTATGGCACGGTTCGGTACCGGTCGGTACTGGTACGGCACCGGTATATGAGGGTAAAAACCGGTGAATACTTGTGCAGAACCGGTACCAAAAATACAACGCTTTGGTAAATTTGAGACCGGTACCTATACCTAATACCATTTGCTCATCTCTTAATCATGTTACTATTCATTCCAATCTAATAATTTTAAATAATTCTAATCTAATTCTAATTTTAATTTAATATTAAATTACTGTTTATTCCCTTTTACTGTTCATTCGACTTCTTTTTTATCATATAATATATATAGATTCTTGTGGTTTTAGAGTTTTCTTTTTTCTTAACTAGTTAATTTTAATTTTTGGTCTCCAGGCTAATATGGTATGTAATAATTATGATAGATTATAACGTAAATAGTTTTGAGGATCCTTTTAGATTGTGGGGGGTGGGGTGTTTTATGGGTCGGGGGTTGCCAAGTAACGCTTGCTAACTCATACCATGCCAACATTGGCTACGGCGTTGCCCCGCTAGCGTGGCTTTGAAGCCCAACGTTGGCCGGGGGTGTAAGCTGGCTAGCTAGGATTGGTTATTCAAATTAGACCGTTTGGGGTAGCCGTTAGCCATAGCCGTTGGGCATGGTGGTTTCAATGTAAAAATTCAAATTTAAAAAAAAAAACTTACAAATTTTTACCTATAAATACCCCCATGCCTTCATTTTTTACCTACAAATTTTTACAAATCTTCTTCAAACAATCTCACACCAAACCACAAATCTTTTTCAACCAAATCAGCATCAAAAAACCGAACATGGTGCATTAGACGGAGGAGGAGAAGATCGCACTTGTCACATCGATCGTCGATGCACAACGTACGTTACGACGCGGTCAAACCGCGTATTGGGGACAAGCGTTCCAGGCATACCAACAACGCGTTGGGAACGCTCATCACAATTTAAACGTCTGCCAACACAAGTGGCGTGAACTAAAACCGAAGTTGGATCGGTTTAAAGTTTGTTTCGACCGTGTCCCTGCAGGGGACCTGAGCCACGACGATCGAATGGAGATCGCGAAGATCGAGTGGAGGCACGACGAGAATCCGAAATTTAAGTGGGTTCCCCACTTTAACATTTATCGAACTCTATAATTTTTTTAGGAATTATTAACTACTTTTTTTTAATTTTTAAGGATTTAATAAGTAGTTTTTTTTTAATTTTTAGGATGTTATGTAATTTTTTTTAAATTAATATAGGTTTGTGTTTTATTTTATAAATCTCAAGTATATAAAAAAACCAACATGCACCACCAACACAGCTTCCACACCCCACTTTTTTTTGGGGTGGTTTGGTGGAGCCCACAATTGCCACGTGGCGCAATGCCTCCAACCCAAGCCCCTCCACACCCCACAGTCTTAAGGTCAAGGGTAGTGGTCAAGCCTCATAAGGCCTTATAAGGGGGTTACGTGACAAGTGGCAAAATATATAAAAGAGATGAGTTATATAACTTGAGTGTGTAGTGGAAATGAGGTTATATAACCCCTTCAATTATACATACATATGTATGTAAACATATGTGTGAGAGAGACCAACATAACATCACGCCGTTATAATTTTCGCTGGAAGTGGGGAAGGAAGGGGCATAGCACCCTTACGGATGGACTAAGTAAAATTTTTATTAGATAAACTTGGTATATGAAAACTAAGAATTGGTATACGTGGGGTGATCAAAGTACTAGGAGATTATCAAATGTACTATCGTAAGCTACTTCTCTCTCGTCTCTTTTACATACCAACCTATGTAATAGTGTAAATCATTCATAACATCTTCATTCGACCAATTAACCGTGTTAGTTGTGATTAGGGAAGACTAATCACGAAGTATAGTTTTCATTGACCTAACTTAACCATGTATATTTGCGATAGAATAAATGTCAATTTACGTCCCTGTGGTTTCCCTTGTTATATTTTCCCGGTATGGTTGGTGCTTGTCTCTTGCTAACACATAACAAATGTTGTTCAAAACGATATCACACTTTTCTCTCCCTATAAAATGTGCACCTAATCATTTATATTTTATCTTACGCGAACACGGAGATAAGGATAGACCCAACATCATAAATCCTAAAGAGTTTGTATGTGTTTATATCTAGGGGTGTTCAAAACCGGATATCCGAAATATTCGGATACCAGATTTTACCATCCGAATCTGTATCCGAAATTCGGATATCCGAAATTTCGGATATCCGATCGGATAGTAAATCAGATACCCGAATATCCAATTTTTTATTTAAATTTTATTTTTTATTATTTTTTGATATTCGGAACCGGATATTTTGAATAGTTTCGGATATCCGAATATAAGTTTTCGGATATTTTTCGGATCGTTTCGGATATTTTTTGGATATTTCGGATATTTCGGATATTTTTGGATATTCGGATATCTGAAAAAAAATAAAAATTAAATTTTTGGATATTTCGGATATCCGAAATATCTGAAAATTTTTAAAATCACTATCCGAATCCGAAAATTCGGATATCCGAAAATTCGGATATCCGAAATTTCGGATACTTCGGATTCGGATATCGGATATTTCAGATCGGATTTTTGGATACGAATAATTTTGAACACCCCTATTTATATCAGTTGATCCATTTGACGGAATTTTAACTCAAATGGAAAGCAGAGCACTAACCACATCCTTAACTAATCACTAACTTTTGACCTTGTTACTATACTTTTGAGGTGTCCTAAGATCCCTAAAACCTTCATAAGATCCCTATGACACCCCCAAAAGTATAGTACCAATATCAAAAGTTAGTGATCAGCTAACGAGGTGGTGACAAAACATACTAAGTGTTCAGCTGAGGGTGACGGACGTTAAAATAATAGTTAAGAGTAACCGTAGCTAATAATTAGAGGGTCCAATAACTCTTACCTAAACACTACCTAAACACAGGCAACTTGCTTTTTTTCAATTGGTATGCCAAAACTTGGGTTGACTACAAGACGAGCAACACACAATCCCCGAAAACGCACAAACCTTGTGCTCTGCAACACGCACAATCGTCGGCAGGGGGTGGGTTGCTTCCCACAACAATGGCGGAGTTAAAACTCATCCAGCACCAGCTTCCCTTATCTTTTCCATCAACATCTAATGTTATGCCCATGATACTCCATTACCAGCCCTTCAAATCCAGTTTTAATCCTCCATCTCTTTCTCGAAGCTTCGGTAGATTCAATTGCCCCCTTCTTCTTCATCGGATTCATCGATTTCCTTTGCTTTGCAAGATCAAAGACTCCGGTAAGTTTATGTTAGCTTTAATTTACTTTGCTTACAAGGTTGATTATTTGTTAGAGCTAGATTTCAATTGGTTAATTGTTTGTTTATCTGTGGTTAAATGAACAAGGCCCCAGAATTGGGTTGAAGTTTTTGTTGAGGAATTTTAACAAACACCTTGTCTGCATAAGTTAGCCTGATATATTCTACAGTTTTGAAGTTAAAACTTAGGTTTTTTTTTTTTTTTTTTGGGGGGGGGGGGGGGGGGGGGGGGGGGGGGAACACTTATAAACTGATATATCATACTTTATCCTGTTTTTTTTTTTTTTTTTTGCATTGGAAGTTAGAAATTTGGCTAAATTTAAGTAACAGCCCAGAACAGAACCGTATTAGACATAAGAACTATGATTTTTTTTTTCTAATTATAGCATAAGTTTTGAAATTACCTGAACTGAATTCTATACATTGAATTGAAAACTATATGACAAATTGGGAACAGTTAGAAGTTATATATAAAATAGAGTAGAGAAAGTTTGAACCTTTCATGAACATTACTAGCAGCTGCAAGGTTAGACGATGCAAGACAGAAAGTGAAACGATTTAATCATTTAGTTGTGTTGGATGTGTAAGTTCATAGTTAGTTATCTTGCTGCTTGTTACATTCAAGCATGGTGTAAGGTGTGTTAATGCTGTGATCTTGATTCTAGATCTCTTACAGTAATATGATCATCATGATAAATAGCATAATGAGTGTTGGTAAAGTCTTTTGTTGATATATTTTTATGTTCTGATAATGTGTTTATTGAGTGAGAATACAATCCTCTGAATTTGCTATCACACTCTTAATATCGATGTTGCTCGACTGTCATTTATATAGCACGCAGGACATTAAGTGGTTAATGCTATAATTTTAGATATGATATCACAGCTGGAGCTTGGGAAAGTTGGTGAGAAGAAGAAGCCCGAAAAGCAAGTGAATGGGATTTTCTGGATTTTGTTAATTAACATTGGAATATACGTAGCAGATCACATTTTTCAGGTTCAAATTAGTTAAACTTATTGTGTACTCTCTTTCATACATGACGGATAGAGTATATTCTTGGTTGCACTGTATGCTGTATGGAGCTTATAGAGAAAAGAAAAAAAATTAAATGTGAAATGCCAAAAACTTTTGTCACTAGAAAAGATATAAAGGTTATCTTTTAGCACTAAAAGAAGATACAACCGAACAAATGATTGCATGGTTTTTGACTTTTTGTTAGTAGTTTATTTGCAAACTTGCATGATAGTTTTTGATATTTCATCCAGGTTCGTGAGATTAAAGCTTTGTATTTATACCACAATTTTCCAGTTTGGTACCAGTTTGTGACTTCAACTTTCTGTCACGCAAATTGGTGAGACCTCTACTATTTAAGATTTGATTTAATCGCTTGTTATAACTAGAATTGATATCAAGAAGAACGTTGTTAGCCCCGAAGTAGAGATGGCAATTTTGATCCATTTACTTATTAATACTTATGTTTTAATATGTTGTTCAGGAATCATCTCTCTAGCAACCTTTTCTTCTTATATATATTTGGTAAGACAAGTTTCTCCAATAGACAAACATAAGATCCAATTATTTGCGAATGAATTTAAGTTTTAAATGTTGGCCAATAGGAAAGCTTGTTGAAGAAGAGGAAGGGGGTTTTGGGGTGTGGGTGTCTTATATTCTTACGGGTGTTGGAGCAAATCTTGTTTCATGGCTTGTACTCCCAAGAAATGCCGTCTCGCTTGGAGCCTCTGGTGCAGTGTTTGGTCTCTTTGCAATTAGTGTCCTTGTTAAGGTACGTTTTGATTTATAAAAAAAGAGTAAAATGCCATTTTCGCCCCTGAGGTTTGCCTCCTTTTGTGACTTTCATCCAAAGGTTTGTTTTTCCGCATCTGGATCCAAAAGGTTTGAAATCTTGTCATTTTCATCCAACTCCATCCATTTTTTAACGCTAAGTCAGGGTATTTTCATCTTTTTAGACATTTTTGTGATGATTAAAGTGTTTGGGTGGGAAGAAAGTCAACAGAGGTGGATCTTTATTTCTTATTGTGTTGTTTATTTCAATAAAAAATGTCCCAAAAGACGGAAATGCCCCTCATTTAACAAAGAAAAATGGATGGATATAACGAGTTGGATGAAAATAACAAGTCTTACACCTTTTGGATCCAGATGCGGAAAAACAAACCTTTTGCACGAACGTTGCAAAAGTGGCCAAACCTCACGGACGAAAATGGCATTTTACTCATAAAAAAAATTCACTTGAACTTCGGACTTGTCATTTAATTCTTTCGGCTCTTCTTGTAGCTCTCTTTTGACTGGAGGAAGATCCTCGAAGTACTCATTCTGGGTCAATTTGTTATCGAAAGGGTAGGAGTTTTTCTTACTTTTTCTCGCGAAATTAAAGCGTTGGAAGTTTTTGTTTTATTTTTATATATCTTTAAGATGGTTAACTCACTGATCTAACATAGATGAGTTAAACTAAATGCATATGATGATGGTGATTTCAGGTGATGGAAGCAGCCCAAGCTTCAACGAGTTTTGCAAGCAGCAACAGTGCTCTACAGAATGTAAATCACATTGCTCATCTTTCTGGTGCTCTTGTTGGTGCAACTTTGGTTTGGCTTCTCAGTAGAGTTCCATCTCAACCTGCAGATCGAGATAAATTATGAAAATATCATCCCTTTAATTCAACGGTTTCTTTTATCGGACTCTCCTGCCACATTCCTTTTCTTAGACTTTTGTCCATTTTGCCATTCTTATGTGATTACAGTTTACAATGCACTCAACTCTGACCGCTTTCATTGTGTGCGCGTGAGCGTGATTTTAGTGGAAAGGAACCTGTGTAATATAAGGTTGCACCATGGCTAAGTTTGGAGCCCCAAGACACCGGCCATAGCGTATGTCGAAAGTATTAATCCTTTGTTGCATCAATAGCTTTTTTTATGTATAACGTTATTTTAAGAGTTAAATGCTTGGTTGGTCCCTGTGGTTTTCAAAAATTGCAGACTTGGTCCCAATGGTTTACTAATTACACGCGTGGTCCCTAAACTTGTCAAAAATGCACTCGGTTGGTACCTAGCCCTAACATCAGTTAAATTTCTCAGTTAAGTCCATGTTAAATGATCAAAATACCCTTGCTTATTAAACTCTCTTTATAATTTAAATAATCCCTTTGACCACATCATCTTCCCTAAACCTGCAATTGAATGTGCGTGTGTGAGTGGTTGTCGAAGGAGGATGAAATGGCAGGTGGAGTCGCCGGAAAACGGCTCCGATCGCCGGAGGACTTGATCGAGAATCAGAGGGCAAAAGAGGGGTGTTTGATGGCTGCTTTTGGTGCAATTTAGGGTTTTATGTTTAAGGAATTTAGGGTTTCACCCTCAGCTGCTCCCACTCAAACAACCACCGTCGCCGCCACTCAAACGGAATCACCACGCCGTTGATTCAGGTCCGAATCTCTGTGACCATCCATGAACACCCGTGTCTGGCTCCGAACAACCAAACATCAGCGAGTATCCCTCGCCGTCGATCACGAGCTCCGTCTGTCTTTCTCTTTCTCTCACTTCAGTCTCTCTCTCTCTCTCTGTCCCTCTCCGTCTCTCTGATCCGTCGCCGCCGTACGCCACCACCAAATGGTGGTGGCCGGCCGTTAAAAATCGAGGGAGAATAGGGTTGGTGTGGTGAATTTAAGATGAACGGGGTGGGGGTGTCTCACCAGAGAAACCCGTCGACCGATCAGCTGGAAATACGGCCGGAGCCAGAGAAGCTTGTCGGAGGGTGCTTGTCGGAGTTAAAAGGGTGTGCGACGGCTCGCCGGAATACGGCCAGTGCCGGAGAAGCTCATCAGAGAGAGTGGGGTGTCTGGTTTGTGTGTGTGCGGCTGGTCTGTTGCCTGCCTTAGGGTTATAAATTTATAGTAGGTGATGAAGATGATGATAGTGATGAAGATGCAGTGGGTTTGTTAATAAGCAAGGGTATTTTGGTCATTTAACATGGACTTAACTGAGAAATTTAACTGATGTTAGGGCTAGGGACCAACCGAGTGCATTTTTGACAAGTTTAGGGACCACGCGTGTAATTAGTAAACCATTGGGACCAAGTCTGCAATTTTTGAAAACCACAGGGACCAACCAAGCATTTAACTCTTATTTTAACGTATATCTATCTATACTACCTAATGAATAAGGATCTTGTATTACCAGGTGTTCTCTAGCTAGGATTTTGGAGTGAAATGATTCAAAAATTTCTAGTTTTTTTTTTTAATAAAATAACTAGGTTATAAACCCGTGTGGTATATAGAATTTTACATTTACAACTAACAAATCTATAGCTACAAATATAAATTACAAATCTCTAAAGCTTCATTATATACAATGTTGAATGCCAAATTCATAAGTTTACCATCTTTATTAACAATTAAGAGTTTGAGTCCATCTCTACTTTTTAACTTTGGACAAAGCGATGTAAAGTTGACCATGTGGAAAGACTGGTTGTCTGAGAAACAGACCAACTTTGGATAACGATTGCCTGTGACTTTTTATTTATCGTCATGGCGAAGCATACAACAATAAGAAACTGTCTTTTTAAAACTCAAAATGAATGTTCTTGTTAGATAGTGTTAAAGCAATTCTAGGAATGAATGTTCAATTACCTATATTACTTCTCGATATTACTACGGCTTCTATAACATTTGATCCTAGTGACAAGAGCTTTAGCCCTTTAGCTGAGTCCAATTGCAGAGTCCATTTATTTAATCAATATTTTGTAATAACATTATCGGAACACTCACTTTTAGTACTATTTTGTCTTTCTACTTTGGAAAAATTACACTTTTCGTCCTTTATGTTTGTAGCTAGTTGCAATGGATGACCTTTACCTTTAATAATTACAGCCACAGTCCTTTATTTTGAAAACTTGTTACATCTTTCGTCCTTTAGCACTAACTTGGTTAAAATTTTCAGTTAAAGTTATTTACTTAAGGGCAGTTTAGTCTTTCTACTTAATTATTTATAGTATAAATAAAAAAATAAAATCAAATATAAATATGTTTTTCTCTTTCACTCTCTCTCTCTCTCTCTTTACCTCTCTCTTAATTGTCTGCAGCAAAAAAAAACAGGGGTGGGGTGATGACGGTGGCTGGTGGTGGTGGCAGGAGGTGACGGCGGCTAGAGGTGGTGGCAGGAGATGATGGCGTTTGAATCTGAATCGCCTACCCCTAAAATAAACATGCTTTACTCTTCAATCCCCAATCAGAACCAAACCACCACCATCTTCAAGACTTCAACCGTTCGTCTACGAACCAAAGAAAACCGGTCTAAAAACAATGGCCGACCAGAAAAATTATGCTCCGGCAAGAATAATTTGTGTTCTAGAAGGTTGTAGAGAAAGAAAGCTAAATTATATTTGACTAGGAATAGAAGACTACATATTACTAGATACAAATAAAAAAAATTTAAAAACCAACTTAAAAACAAACTTGATTCATCCAGCAAATAGCCACCCCTCATCTTGTAGCCCAATTCACGAATTAAAAAACAGAAACAGCCAACCAAAGAAGTAGGATGGCTTGGAAGAGGCAATTTTACTGATACAAAAGCAACTCACCTTGTCTCAAACCTCCAACCAACCACCGCTCACCCACCACCAGGTCCACCACCAAACCCCAATTCACCTTGTCTCAAACCTCCAACCAACCACAACTCTTCCACCATTATACCCCACCGTCGAACCATCTCCGCATAAGCATTTAGAGAGAAAAATCTGTGTTTGTGTGAAGAGAGAGAGAGTAGCTAGGTTGATGTATCTAGAGAAACTGAGAAAGAGATGTAGGGGATGATTCATGTCGATCTAGGGTTTCTATGGCGTCCCGAGAACCAGATCTAGGGGTCTCCTCGGTTGGGGATGTTCAGACGACGACGGAGATCTAGGGTAACAGAGAGAGCTTTGATTCCGGGCCAAGAACCATCAGATCTGTGAGTCTTCACAACCGGAGAGCTTCAATTCCAAGCCAAGAACCATCGATTCACCAGATTGTGTTTAGGGTTTGACAAAATCCCACCAGATATGCGGCTGTGATGTTATGAGATAATGAGTTTAGAGATAGATACAGAGAGAGAGAGAGAGAGAGAGAGAGAGTGTGTGTGGCGACGGTGTGGCTCCGATGATGGCGGTGGTGGTGATGTATCAGGTGGCGGTGGTGGTGATGTAGCAGGTGGCGGTGGTGGTGGGCTTATGCTGCTATCTTAGAGAGAGGAAGTTAAATGGGGATGAAATTATATATATGATGAACTTTTGGTTTTATTTATTAAAAATAATTAAAATAAAAGCGTGAAATGACCATAATACCCTCCTGTGACTAGACTTAACTCAAAATTTTAACCTGGTTAGTGGTAAAGGACGAAAGATGTAATAAGTTTTCAAAATAAAGGACCGTGGCTATAATTATTAAAGGTAAAGGTCATCCATTGCAACTAGCTACAAACATAAAGGACGAAAAGTGTAATTTATCCTTCTACTTTATTCATTCTCTTTTTATAATCAAATAAAAATACAATAAAACTAATTATATATTTGTTTTTCTTTTTTTATTCTTATACTTTTAAATAAAAATACATTAATTTTTTTATAACACCCACCACCTAACACATCCACCACCACTAGCCTACCACCAAACCATCAGTGTCACCACCACCAAACCACCATGCCCCATCAACCTGCCACCACTATCACCAAACCACCATTGTTTAATGAAACCTTAAAACCACCACCCCAAAACCACTATCGTCGAACAACAACCACCATTAAACAAAACAACCGATGTCGCACCAACCTCCATCGCCGACCCACAACAAAGCAATTGTCGCTGCATCAACCTTCATCACCGACGCAGATCTGGACATGGATGGTGGGGTGTGGGGGAGCATGAATGGTGACGATAGGAAGAGGTTAGAGAGAGGAGGGGTAGTGGTGGGCAAGAGGGTTTTATAAAAATATTTAGTGTAAAAACAGAATAAAATGTATAAAAAATCAAAAATAAATAGGTAAAATGTTCAAACTGCCTCTAAGTTAACCTTAATTTTGAATAGAGTTAGCGAATTGGATAGAGCTGGCAACCTAACGCAAATCCAAAGGGTTATGTAGCAAAAAAATACAAAATAATGCATGGGCATTTTTGGCAACCATCACGCCCCCATCAACCCACCACCACCACCAAGCCACCATTGTTTAGTGAAACCTTAAAACCACCACCCAAAAACCATTATCATCGAACAACCACCATAAAACAACAGATGTCGCACCAACCTCATTCTCTGTGGCACAACCACAAAACAACCGCCCCCGCACCAACCTCCAAAACCGACGCAGATCTGGGTACGAAGGGTGGGGTGTGGGTGAGCATGAATGGTGATGGCTGAAACAGGTTAGAGGGAGGAGGGATGGGCAAGAGGGTTTTATAAATAAATTTATTATTTTTTAAATTTAGTGTAAAAAGAGGATAAAAATATTTAAAAAACAAAAATAAATAGGTAAAATATCCAAACTAACTCTAATTTGACGTTAGAGTTAGCAAATTGGATAGAACGCGCAACAAAACGCAAATCCGAAAGGTCCAGCAGCAAAAAAAATAAAAAAAAAATAAAAAATAATGCATGGGTAAATGTAACACCCATATTTTTTAACAGTTTTCGCATAATTTACGAAAATAAATTATTAATGAACGTAAGACCCGTCTCTATTAATCAATATTATAATATTAAACACGCATTTTATATGAAAATGCAAGCTTACAAAAACTTTTCCAAATTAAACTTCTTACATAATTTAAAACATTCCAAAATATAATTTCAAGTGTTTACAATATCTACTTTTTAAACTAGAACAAAATAAGATCTTTGCGGAAGCTTCGAGACATGTGTTCGGTTCTCCTTTCTTGCTTGATCCTCATCCGGAGTTCCATAAGACATTCCTAAAATCAAAACCAACATAAAAGTTAGTTTTAACCGTTTCACAACAAGTTATAAAGATATTTCCATCCAAGTCATTCATCCATTATTCAAAATTCTTGTTTCCTTCGAATTCAAATTTCCGGTTCTTAAACCGAATTATTTGACCCGTTATGGGTATTTATGTCAAAACTATAATTTTATCAACTCTTAAAAAAACTCTTATTTCCTCCAACCATAATCCATATTATGCTTGGTACATGTACCCTTCATGAGAGTATCATTCCTTGTGCGTAACTGGCACGGGTCAACATTGACTCGTTTTTAATACATTGCATTACCTTTCGTCAACTTTGGCAAAACATGCTCATACTTTCCGCTAGCCTGTATTTGTAACACTTAACAATACATAATATTACCAATCATCATTTATATTATTATACAACTTCTGACCAAGTATTGAGTCAAAACTAAGGGTTTAAGACCCCGAAACAATTTCTGCAAGTACGGACCTGCTTGGTGTCAACAACTATTTTGTTCACAAAACGTCCGCGAAAACCATGTTAAACAACTTCTGAAAAATTTATAACAATTACCAATCATCATTTATATTGTTATAAAACTTCTGGCCAAATATTGAGTCAAAACTAAGTGTTTAAGGCCTCGAAACAATTTCTGCAAATACGGACCTGATTGCTGTCAACAATTATTTTGTTGACAAAACGCCCGCGAAAACCACGTTAAACAACTTCAGAAAAGTTTATAAAAATTACCAATCATCATTTATATTGTTATACCACTTCTGACCAAATATTGAGTCAAAACTAAGTGTTTAAGGCCTCGAAACAATTTCTGCAAATACGGACCTGCTTGCTGTCAACAACTATTTTGTTAACAAAACGTCCGCGAAAACCACGTTAAAAAACTTCCGAAAAGTTTATAAAAATTACCAATCATCATTTATATTGTTATACCACTTCTGACCAAATATTGAGTCAAAACTAAGTGTTTAAGGCCTCGAAACAATTTCTGCAAATACTGACCTGCTTGCTGTCAACAACTATTTTGTTGACAAAACGTCTGCGAAAACCACGTTAAACAACTTCCGAAAAGTTTATAAAAAATACCAATCATCATTTATATTATTATACCATTTTCTGACCAAATATTGAGTCAAAACTAAGTGTTTAAGGCCTCGAAACAATTTCTGCAAATACGGACCTGCTTGTTGTCAACAACTATTTTGTTGACAAAACGTCTGCGAAAACCACGTTAAACAACTTCCGAAAAGTTTATAAAAATTACCAATCATCATTTATATTGTTATACCATTTTCTGACCAAATATTGAGTCAAAACTAAGTGTTTAAGGCCTCGAAACAATTTCTGCAAATACAGACCTGCTTGCTGTCAACAAGTATTTTGTTGACAAAACGTCCGCGAAAACCACGTTAAACAACTTCCGAAAAGTTTATAAAAATTACCAATCATCATTTATATTGTTATACCATTTTCTGACCAAATATTGAGTCAAAACTAAGTGTTTAAGGCCTCGAAACAATTTCTGCAAATACGGACCTGCTTGTTGTCAACAACTATTTTGTTGACAAAACGTCCGCGAAAACCACATTAAACAACTTCCGAAAAGTTTATAAAAATTACCAATCATCATTTATATTGTTATACCATTTTCTGACCAAATATTGAGTCAAAACTAAGTGTTTAAGGCCTCGAAACAATTTCTGCAAATACGGACCTGCTTGCTGTCAACAACTGTTTTGTTGACAAAACGTCCGCGAAAACCACGTAAACAACTTCCGAAAAGTTTATAAAAATTACCAATCATCATTTATATTGTTTTACCACTTCTGACCAAATATTGAGTCAAAACTAAGTGTTTAATGCCTCGAAACAATTTCTGCAAATACGGACCTGCTTGCTGTCAATAACTATTTTGTTGACAAAACGTCCGCGAAAACCATGTTAAACAACTTCCGAAAAGTTTATAAAAATTACCAATCATCATTTATATTGTTTTACCCAATGTTGTAGAAGGCGCTAGGCGCTAGTCGGGCAGTGAGGTACCGCCTAGGGATTAATCGGGATTAATCGGATTGGACTTTTTAAGTATAATTTTACAAATTTTTTTTATATATACACACAATAATATAAAAATAATACTTCAAAATTCACACAAATACTTCAAGTTTCAAATAGTATGGTTTCAAACATAAGCAATTAAACTTAAACATAACAAATTAAGTACTTAGAAATTCAAAAACTAACATATATTTCAAATACTTCAAAGATCATCAAGCAAGTCACAATTCACATCATCTTCTCCGTATTGGTCAATGATTTGAACACCATCTGACTCGTATTCAACCTCCTCATCTAGTTGCTCCTCAGGCTCCGACTCAAATTCTTCATCAATAAGTTCTCTTGTACTTGTCCTAGCACTTGTTCGAGTTCGCAACACTTCGTCAACACCTGCGGCTTCACTAACCTCTGTCCTAGTTGGTCCCGGTTCAACTTCTTCATCGACAAGCCATTCTTTAGCCCCACTACCATCTTCCGCCACAAGTACTTCACGATTTCTCAACTTTCTTTTCTTGTTTTTCTCCATCAAATTTTTATTAAATTGAACAAAAACAAGATCATTCATTCTACTCGCCTCTAGTCTATTTCTTTTTTTGTATGTACCTAAGAAGTTCAAAATAAACAATAAATTATATAACACGTTTAAAATATATTTATTAAATTGTATTTAAAGTCACTAACCCCTTCAAACATGCTCCAATTTCTTTCACATCCTGACGAACTAGTAGTCAAAGAAAGTATTCTCATTGCAATCCTTCTCAAATTTGGAGTTGAGTTACCATACGTTTCCCACCAATTTGCTATAACGTTAATATAAACATAATATATTAATTTGGTATTTATGAAATCTTAAAAAAATAATATTCTTGAATATTAAAATTTGCATTACCCGGATCGAAATTATCGTCGTTGACCTCACATACTTTGAGTGCGACTGGACGATCAAAATTTCCTTGCTTACGCTTGTACATCGGCAACTCAACTGACAAGATTTCTTTTTGCATATCAAAATCTATCGGAAACAAAACACCAATAAAATCCACTACCGCATCATTGGCTTCTACATCATCTCGGACATCCGGATTATTATAAAAATAATACGGGTTTAAGATGTAGGCCGTCAAATGTAGGCACGTATCAAGCCTTTTGGATGACTTTTTTAAGATAATATCAATAATAGGTGCGTATGCATTTTTATTATCATTCAAAGCATTGATAATTTCTTTTTTTGCCCTTTGAAGCTCACCATATATAAAACCCATTGAAGGCTTCCAATCCGCATCGACCATTCGGAGGACTTTGACCAATGGTGTAAAAATTCTCAAACATATTGTCACACCGGCCCAAAAGCTAGGAGATACAACCGTTGCATAAGAGGATGTCCCTTTCACCGTTTTAGCTAATCTTCCCATTCTTTGCTAGTAAACATATGCCTAAGTTGAACCCTTTTTTTCCGACAAACTTTGCAAAGTAAGGAATGTGGAAGCAAATCTTGTAACTCCCGGTCTTATAATATTCCTTTTCTTTGTATATTTTCTCATCAAAGCCAATGATTTGTGGTGAGAGTAGATAAACACCGTTAGCTTTCTTGCTTGATCAATAATTTTCTTATACCTTGTTAATCCACCAATAGCTTCAAATAAAAATAAAGTTATTAATATAGTTAGACAACTAACAAAGTAGAAATATATAATATAACACATTTAAAGTTATTACCTTCAAGCATGAGATTAATGGTATGTGCCGCACACGATGTCCAAAAGATTGTTGGTCTTTTCTCCTTCAACAATTTTGAGGCACCCATATTGTTAGATGCATTATCGGTCACAACTTGAACGACATTTTCCGGACCAACTTCTTCAATGCATTTATCCACATACTCAAATATGTTCTCACTTGTGTGTGCCTCATTAGAACATTCTTTAGAAGACAAGAAAACAGTACCTAACTTTGAATTTAAACATAAATTCATGATGCTTCTTCTTTGTCTATCGGACCATGCATCGGTCATAATGGAGCATCCTATAAATTTCCATTCTTCTTGGTATTTTTTCAAAGAAGTTTTAGTCTTTTCGACCTCCTTTTTTAAATAACTATCTCCCATCTCATACCTAGTAGGAGGCATCGCATTAGCTCCAAATTGACCAATCGCCTCCATTACTTTTTTGAAGCTATCTCTTTCAAAGGCATGAAATGGAATCGCACATTCATACGCCCAACTACAAATGTATTCTTTTACCTTGATCAATTGTTCTTTTCGAACAACATTGTTGAGATTACTTTGTTTGCTTTTCGAAGTTGAATATCTATCAAATGCACCAAAAGTACGAGGTTCCTTCAAGTCTCCAAAACAATCATCGAGGTCGATTGGTTCATTATTACCAATGTCCACTTCGGCTCGCAAAGATTCATCATCCCTTTCTTTTGCCTTTTTTTTGTTTTTGACTTCATTAAGAGCATTCCGAACCCTCATTTGATCATCTTTGGTTGATTTTTTACAACATGCAACATTTCCCCCTACGCCCGCAATATGTTGCTTTAATCTATAAACTCCCCCGGACATAATTTTGCCACATAAATTACATTGAGTTTTGTCTAAATTAATTGCATCCACCAACTTTCCAAATTCCCATCCAATATCATCCGACTTTCGTTTAAAACTTTGACTAGCATTAGCGGTTGATTCCATTGATTCCATTGATTCCATTGATCTCATGTAACTAAAGATAAAAAAGAATTCGAAATGGCATATACATTACTAGTTTCAATTGTACAGAACAGTAAGCACAGAACAACTAATTGTATAACGTTGTATTATTAAATTGAATGAATATATACATTACTAGTTTCAATTGAATTGATTAAAATGTCGATTGGATATATATACCTATATACGACAGAACAAGTAATCGAATCAAACACTGAGAGAACTCGGCAAATGTCTCATGTCTGACCAAAAATATCAACAACAAACATATCAAAACTTCAGTCTTTACTCTTTAGACCTCTTGATTCAAGTATGATATAACAGAAACAACAACAAACAATCGAATACAATGTAATAACTTGAATACAATTAACCTACCGTAGTCGGAGCTGGTGGTGTGCGGTGGTGCTTATGATGACGGCGGAGCTGCCTGGTGGTGTGCGGTGCTGTGCGGTGGTTCTTTGGATGAAATCGCACCTGCCTGGTGGTGTGCGGAGGTACTGAGAGTGAGCTTTAAACCATGGAGCTGCAAAATCTATATGTGTCGGCTGCAAAAAGTTAGATAAAATAGGTTATAATTAGATTTTGGGCTTGAAACCATGGGCTGGGCTTCATTTTTTGGGTTTACTGGGTCAAAAACAATGAAACCGATTAGACCGATTTTTCCGACTAGGACCGATTAA
This sequence comes from Helianthus tuberosus, assembly GCA_030545235.1. Taxonomy (NCBI): domain Eukaryota; kingdom Viridiplantae; phylum Streptophyta; class Magnoliopsida; order Asterales; family Asteraceae; genus Helianthus; species Helianthus tuberosus. The sequence goes on along the minus strand of CM060360.1, from coordinate 63,510,240 downwards.
CTCCGACTTTGACCGACTTTGACCGATTAATAACATGACCGATTTTTGGGACCGACTTGCATGAAATTAATCAATTGACCAGCGCCTAGCGCCTAGGCGGCGATTAATCGGCCGCCTAGGCCGATTTCTACAACACTGGTTTTACCACTTCTGATCAAATATTGAGTCAAAACTAAGTGTTTAAGGCCTCGAAACAATTTCTGCAAATACGGACCTGCTTGCTGTCAACAACTATTTTATTGACAAAATGCCCGCGAAAACCATGTCCATTTTATTATTCACAATGCTATCCATTATACAAGTAAGTATTCTATTCTAGAAGGTGTAAGCTTTACTTACCTTGCATCCGAAACACGCTTTTCCTTCACACTTGATTCGTTCGACCCGCTTCCTTTCGAAGCCTCCACCTAGCTTGTCAAGCATCAAACTATCATCATAATTCGTAAGACGGTTAGAATAGTCATCATTAATTATGACTATTCCATCTTACGGATTTTACATCAAAATTTACCATTTGATTTCATTTTGGTCAGTTTGACTTTTAAAGGTCAAACTGCCTATTAGCATAGGTGATTATATTATGAAACTCGACAATTCATTTAAGCACTTTGTCAAGTATCCGGTAGGCATTATTCTTACGCCACCGTTTTAACTACTTTTTAAGTCTAAGTTCATGCTATTATTAACACCAATTTAACTTAGCTCTCGATTATGAAAGCTAATTATTCACTTGTTAAGCAAGAACTAAAAGTTTCCATCTACATGTAAAAACCCGTTTCATCATAGCATTAGTCATTCATCCGAACATCTAATATAATATAGTTCTACATATTAATTAGAAGACATCATGATTCCAAAGGCCTATTTACATGAATAAAATCACTAATTTCATTATAATATACAAAAACCCATTTCAAGTCATATATGAGCATTCACTCGAACTCATAAATTGTTCAAGTATTTTGCTCCAACTATCAAATATGATGATTCTAAACACATGCATATCATCATCTTTACTATTTAGTCAAAACCCACTTAGCTCATACTTGATTAATTGACTAATCACTAGTTTATGGCATAATTCTACAAGTTTGCATCAAGGGTTTGTTCCTAGACTTATACTCACTATAACATTCAACATTCATACAAAAATTTCGTTTATGCATGTTTATCACAAATTCAAAATGTCACCAAACATCAAATTTCAACATACCTTGTGATTCCCTAAGCTTGGTGATCACATTTTTATTAAAAGCCCCAATTTCCCGGCTTGATTTCTCTTTTAATTTGCTGAATTTTTGTGATTTAGGGTTCAAGAGAAGAACCCTCCTTTGCTCTGTGTAGAAGTCGACCAGGAACGCACTCTTGTGTGTGTTTTTGGTGTAAATTTTTCTTTTATTAAATTCACTTTCCCTTTTGCATATTTTAGTCCCTCCAATATTCAAGGTTTATAAAAGGCTTACTAATTCATGCTTCTTTATTGTTTTAAAACAAATAACTAACTAGGTTATTTATTTCTAGTTAACTTAGTGGGTTCCGGGAGTTATAACCCGTTTATTTTAAGTCCCATTAACTCGAACCCCTTTTATATACTTTGTTCTTCTCAACGTATTTATCCTCCTTTTAATTAATATTAGGTTTATTTATTTAATTCCTAATATTTACCGGGTTAATTTCACCACTAACGGTATTTTACCCGTTCATAAATATTAATCTGGTTTGATTACCAAACCCATTTTCGGGGTGTTACAGTAAATTTGGCATTTTACTCCCAACTTTTTTAAAAACTTTGAGTAAACCGCCAAAATGGTCCCTGAGTTTGGTCACTTTTGTCATTTTAGTCCAAAACTCAAATCTTTTGAATCTAGATCCCTAGACTTTCAATTTTGTTATCATTTTCATCCAAAAGCAAAATCTGGTCAGATTTGTCTGTTAACATTCAGTTTTTTTGTCTTTTTCTTCCCTTTTAATAAGCAAAATGGTCAGATTTTTTTTTAATTTGTTATAATAAAACGTTAAAAGACCATTTTGCCTTTCATTAAAAGGGAGGAAAAAGATAAATAAAAGTTGAATGTTAACTGAAAAATCTGACTAGATTTTGATTTTGGATGAAAACGGCAACAAAATTGAAATCACAAGGACCCAAATTCAAAAGGTTTGAGTTTTGTACTAAAATGGGAAAAGTGACCAAACCTCCGCTTTACCAAATATAGCCTAAAGAAGTACCAAAAAAAAAAAATAGAGTTAATTGCCAAAATCGCCCCTGAGGTTTGAGCACATTTGTCATTTTCGTCCAAAATGACACTTTTGTACCATTTTGCCCCCCACGTTTGTAACTTTTTGCCATTTTCATCCAAACCACTAACTTAGTTTATTTTTTCTGTTAAGTTGAAGGATATTTGGATGAAAATGACAACTATAAACCACAGGGACGAAAATGGCAAATGTGCTCAAACTCTTGACATATATAATAAAAAAGAATATACATGCAATTTTTATATGAAAAAAAATAATAGTTTTGTCACATATTTTTTATAAATTTTCATCCAACCACTAACTAAGTTAATTTTTTTCTATTAAGGCGAAGGATGTTTTAAATTTTATAAATTAATACTGAAATTAATTTTCAATTGTTTATATAGATCAGTTTTATAAAAATGAATCTACTTAAACCTCTAATTTCTATAAAACTAAAATGCTTGTGACCTTATAGAAAAATGTCAAATAAACAAATATTATCATATGTAGCAAGTTTGTAATTCATCTTCTACTCTTTTAAATTCGCTCCTAACGAAAAACAAAAGTCAGTGCCCCCATCAAACAACGTACCGTTACCAAACCTTAAAATTACCCACCAAATAGTAAGTATAATGCCATCTAATATTTTGTGATAAACACTTTTCATGATGGGGCTATTTTCTTGTTAAACTCTCAAAAACATAATCGAAATATTCATGTTACTTAGAGAAAGAAAACAAAGTTCTACTGAACAAAAGACTACGTATAATAACCTTGATACAAATAATAAATAAATTTTTAAAAAAATCAACTTAAAACTCAAACTTGTTTTTATCCAGCAAATGAAGTAGGATGGCTCGGAAGATGCAAGCATTTTAAATTGGTTCATTATAAAACCGTTTAGACGGTGTTTGGTTGTTTCTTAAACAAATTTTGAACAGTATTTATCTCACTTTTTGATGACGGGTTTTTTTTACCGTGTCTAAAAAAACGTTGACCGCGTCTGATGTTTCATTCTGTAGTAGTGGTAACCATAACATGTAAAATGAGAACCGGTACCGATATGGTGCAGTTTGGTACCAATACCAAAGAAGTATGGTATCGGTGCTCGTTAAAAAGAATATTATACCTAATTTACAATACAAAAATATTCATAATTATATTTAGATTTCTTTTGAAATTTAACAAATAAAAGATCATGTATTAATTTATAAAATTAATAGAAAAAATTTAATTTATAAAATTTAAAATATCTTTCGCCTTAATAGAAAAAAAAATAACTTAGTTAGTGGATGGATGAAAATTTATAAAAAATATTTGACAAAACTATTATTTTTTTCGTATAAAAATTGCATGTATATTCTTTTTTATTATATATGTGACAAAATTAACTAAATAAAAGAAAATAAAAAGAGTTTGAGCACATTTGCCATTTTCGTCCTTGTGGTTTATATTTGTCATTTTCATCCAAATATCCTTCAACATAACAGAAAAAATAAACTAAGTTAGTGGTTTGGATGAAAATGGCAAAAAGTTACAAACGTGGGGGGCAAAATGGTACAAAAGTGTCATTTTGGACGAAAATGACAAATATGTCCAAACCTCAGGGGCGATTTTGGCAATTAACTCTAAAAAAATAACATGACCCGACCCATATTTCCGGGCCCATCTAGCGGTTCTAATATCCATAGCCAATTTCATGTGAAAACTCAAAACACCTACATTGAATCTCAACCAACGTTATTAACAGAGGTTTCAAATTTCTTATCTCATTTCTCGCAAACCCTACCTATTCAAACCATAAAAGATTCCCACAATCCAAATCACCACCAACACGATTCTCTCCACAAATAAGATTCCAATCTTCAACAATTTTATACATTAATATTCCAATCAAATCAACCACAAAATTTGAAAACAACCCCACCATTTTATTTGAAAAATAAAAAAAGTTGATGAAATGTTGAAGGCTTGGAGATGGTATAAACATTGTTTAGCTGCACATCCATTGAAAACACAGGTACTCAGCTCCGGTATCATTTGGGGACTTGGTGATCTTGCAGCCCAGGCTGTTACTCGCGTCACCGCTACCAAGAAGAATTACGTTTTTCATTCTGTACGTGTGTTTTCAGTGTTGATCGTTTGTTTTGATTTGCGATCGTTTGGTTGTTTGACGTAAAACCATAATGCATGATGCATAATGTTTGTAATTTCCCAAGGTTTGAGGTAATGTTTTGTTAATTCGACAGGAAGATGATTGCGATCTACGGATCAACTGGAGACGTGTGGTTACCACGAGCATTTTTGGGATGGCGTTTGTTGGCCCGATTGGGCATTTCTGGTTAGCGATTTGTTCTGGTTTAAGTGGTTTTCTTATAGTTTTGAGGTAGTTGAAAGAATGTTAAAAGTGTAAATGTAAACGAATGTTCATGAACTTAAATGAACGGATGGGACATGTGTTAATGTTCGTTCGTTTATCAAATAAACGGACTTAATGCCGAATGATTCATTGAACGTTTGGTTCATTTACAGGTTAACTGTCTGTATATGTTGTACAAACCGAAGATCTGATCGAACACATATGTTAAGTGGTTTCTTTCTGCCTTTGTAGGTATGAAGGTCTAGACCGGTTTTTGATATTTAGACTTCAATACCCGCCAAAGTCAATGCGATTCGTTGCTACGAAAGTGGCACTTGACGAAATCATATTCGGGCCGATGGATTTACTCGTGTTCTTCACTTACATGGGTTTTGCATTGGGGAAAAGCGTTACTCAAGTTAAGGAAGAGTTGAAACGCGATTTCCTTCCGGCACTAATCGTAGAAAGCGGGACATGGCCCATTGTTCAAGTGATCAACTTCCGATTCGTACCCGTGAGGTATCAGCTTCTGTATGTAAATCTTTTCTGCTTCTTGGATAGCTGCTTTCTTTCATGGCTTGAGCAACAACAGGATGCTTCTTGGAAACAATGGTTTAGAAGTTTTTTCGTTGATAAAGTTAGAAGGCGGGGTGGATGAGTCCCTCTTACCGAGTCAACTCACTCATCTTCTCGAAAACTATTGACTCAGATAGTTAAAGTTCTAGCTTTGGTTACCTTTTTCGTCATATGCTAGTTTTACGAGAGATATCGTGAGGAGAAAACAAGGAAGTTTTTTACGAATGTAAATATTCATACTAATTTTCTAATATCACTTTTGTTTCGCTTCCTTGTTACAAAATGTGTACATGTGATGATCTCCGTGTGTGAGACCACAAACAAATGTGGGTCCCACGCTCATTCACTCGTATTGTTGTCATAAAAATACAATTTTAAGTGAAAATGGAATGAGAAATATGTAAACAAATGACATTAGGGATTTGTTATTGATATTTAAAAGCTGACGTGACAGTGCAATAGACATAAGCCGACGTGACCTCATAATATATGTCGAGAGCGTGCAATAGCTACCTCTAGTCTTTCTCAAGGATTTCCAAATCTTTGATCACCAAATCGACTTTTTCACCTAACCCCGCTCTGCGATAACCATCAAGCAATAACTCATAACTAGATCTTGCAAGCATACATGAACCCTTCATAAACTCCAAAAACACATCTAGTCTATCGTACGCACCCTCGCGAAAATACGAACATATCACGTTTTCAACATCTTTATCAGACCGAAACGACACCCCTTGTTTCAACATCCTCCCAACAGAGTATTCCATATCATCCAATCTATCCAACTTAGCATAAACCCTAATCAACCCATTATAAATCCAAGAAACAATACCCAAATCTTGATTATGACCGGCCTCTGTTAATTCCACAAGCACCCACTCCATCTCGTCCACTAGTTCCAGATCACAATAAAACCCGACAAGCTTCTCCGCCAAATACCCGCCAATCATCGATTTATTCTCCAACGTATCCTTCAAAAACGCTCTGAGTTTAACTGACTCTTTTTGTTCACAAAACCCGACAAGCATATTATGCAATATCAACTCATTCGGTTTGATTCCCGCTACTAACATTTCTCCATAAAACCTCTCTGCATCTTCAAATCTTTTTAGTTTTATACAACCTAAGATCAGAGCTCCATATGTGTCCAAATCAGCCAAAAAACCCGAAGCTATCTTGGTTGAGTACCAGGCTAACATTGCCTTATTGTTTCGAAGATTTGCAAATGCGGAAATGAACAAGTTGTATGTGTGAGCAGTGGGTTTATAGTCCTCTGAATTCTGCATTGTTTCGTATATGCTAAGTGCGGTTACAAGGTTGTTTGAAGATAAGTGAGCAGATATTAGGGCGTTAAGAATATTAGAAGACGGCTTTCTGCCGCGACTCTCCATTGAAGTGAAAACCCGCATTGCAGTTTGCGGGCTGTGGATCTTACTGCAAAGATGTATTAAATCTGAGTACATGTTTTCGTTTTTCTCGTTTTGTGTTAGCAATTTCTCTAGTCTCCATTCAAGTACCTGTCTAAGTGAATACGAGTTTAAGGGATTAATATGAATTCATTCAATGTTTTGGTCAATTAAGGGATAAATTTATAATTATTTGTGGAATTCAAGCATTCTAAAACTAAAGCTTAATTTCACTACAGGTCTACAGCATAATTTCACTTTTTCTAACCCCAGTTTTAAAATTTGATATAAGTAGTTAATGCGGTAAAATAACGGATATCGGTCAAGGACCGATATTTGAGATATCGGTTATCGCGGTGGGATATCGGTAAAATTAATATCATGCTAAATTTATACAACAACAACAACCATACCCAGTAAATCCCACAAATAGCAAAGCTACTTATAGGGTCTAGGGAGAGTGGGATGTAGACTGGCCTTGCCTCTATCCCTAGGGATAGAGAGGCTGCTTCCAGAGAGACCCTCGGCTCCAAAACGAACAGCATACCAACACACCACGTAAGAACTGAGTAAGACTTAAAACACTAACTAACAGTAACAACTAACAATTAAGACTTAAAACACTAATAGCAGCAATAAGAAGAAAAATGAACGGTAGAAATAAGATGAATGGTACTGATATCGGGAAAATCGGTGACCTATATCGGTCAAATATCGGACAATATCGCTGATATTATCGGTACCGATATTCTGACCAATATTTGTTTGTCTCGGCAGGGGACCGATAAACGATATATCACTGATATATCGGGATTACATAGAATTTGATGCATACATTCCTATCATTTCCGAAACATCTAATCTAAATTAAAATATGCAACATTCATATGGAAATAGATGAATTTAAAGTTGATAAATATACATAATTAACATCTAACTAAGAGACGTAAATGAAATAAAATTAGGGTTAGAGAAAGTTAATCTTACGAGCTGTGCTTTGGGAGGGGAATGATGATGAAGAGAAGTAAGAATCGAATCCCATGAAATTTGGATGTTTTTGTTCGTGATTTCTGAGTCGAGTGTTGTCTTGATTCGAGAAATTGGTTCCTGAATCAATCTCTGTGTTAGATGAGTTGAAGTGCTGCAAATGATTGGGTTGTAGATGATGGTGTTGTAGAGGCGTTTGGCAGATGATAAGCCCCTCAATTGTTTCAACACCATTGTTGAACTTGAAAGCTTTCTTGCTGTTTCTGAATCTCAGTTAGTGAAAACTTTGGTAAAAGAAAGCTTTCTTGCTCTTTCTGAATCTCAGTTAGTGAAAACTTTGGTAAAATTTTTTTTTTTTTTTGAGTAAATTACAATTTCCCTCTCAATCGAGCCGGGGTCTCACTGGAAGCAGCATCTCTATTCCTACGGGATAGAGGTAAGGCTGTCTACATCTTACCCTCCTCAGACCCTATTATAGCTTTGCTGTTGGTGGGATTTACTGAGTATGAGGATGACAATTTCCCTCTCACCACTCTATAGGGCGTAGAGAAAGCGTAAATTACTTTTTGAGTAAATTACGTTTTTGACCCCTGTGATTATATCACTTTTACTATATTAGCCCAAAATAAGAATTTTTAACATATATGCCCCCATGGTCTCTACAACTAACCATTTTGACCCCCAAGTCTAGAGATCATGGGGGCCAAAATGGTTAGTTATAGAGACCATGGGGGTCAAAAGGGTTAGACTTAGGGGCCAAAATGGTTAGTTATAGAGACCATGGGGGCAGATATGTTAAAAATTCATTTATTGGGCTAATATAGTAAAAGTGATATAACCACAGGGGCCAAAAACGTAATTTACTCTTACTTTTTAAATCCCTTTCTTTTAAGGTTTTAATAACTTGAGTCTAAAATTAAAATATTTAATGTCTTTAAGTCCTTAGAGTCACTTTTCTTAACCATTTGAGTCTAAATTTCTCACTCCATTTAAATTTTCTGATAGTTTTTCATTAAAAAACTAAGGAGTAAACTTTCGTTTTGCTCCCTGTGGTTTTGTCACTTCAACGATTTTGCCCCAAACCTTTAAAAATAGTCATTTTCCTCCAATAGTTTGCTATGGTTTTTTTATTTTGCTCCCTGCGGAGAGCAAAATGAAAAAAACAGACAATTTGGAAGGAATTAGAGGCGGTGAGCAAAATGGAAAAACCATAGCAAACTATTGGAGGAAAATAGCTATTTTTAAGGTTTGGGGCAAAATCGTTAAAGTGACCAAACCACAGAGAGCAAAACGGAATTCTTGTATTATATTATTATTATTATATAGAGAGAAAACACACTCAAAACACTGATTTCTCTCTCCTTTCCTCATCTCTCTCTCTCTTTCTTCCTTATCTCTCTCAACCACACCACCACCGTCACCGTCGCACCACCATCACCAGCACCATCACCAACTTCGACCCACCGTCGATCCGGAACCCTAATGTCGCCTAAAACCCTAATGCCGCAGAAAATACACTCAGAATCATGCCCATGAACCCCATCTTGGTTGTATCACGAGACTTACGGTAACTTTTCATCATCTAATGCTTTTCTTTATCATCACGAAACCATTAATTGCATTACATGGCTTCTGGGTTTTGTATTTGTATTCCTCAATTGAGGCTTCTTGGGTTTATTTGCCTTGCACACCAGGTGTTTGATAAATTCCTTCTATGAGAAATGGGTTTGATTTTGTATAAATAAACGTTGGTTTCATAAAGGAATGCGACATAACTGTTTGTTTTGACTGAATAATCAAATGGAAGATTTAGATTTGATTCAGAAAGTTGTGATTGTTTTGGTTTATTTGTATCTGTCTTGTAGGATCATTGGATACTTATGGAGCTTTGTGGATGTTGAAAAAGATCTTTTTATTGTACTTGTTACTAGGGCTGCAGGCATGTTCTTGACTAACTATCAAGTCTGCTTGCATAGCTGTTTTCGCAATTAATTGTTTACAGTTTATTATTTTGGTCTTAATCTTCAAGTTCGGTCTTACAAACCTCTTTTACAACAAAGTTCTAAGCTTTTTGAAAAGAAAACTAATAAAATATGTTAACAAGTGGTGTCTTGGTTGTGGTGATGAATGGTGGTGGCAGTGGTAGTGGTGGTGCACGGTGGTGGTGAAGGTGAGATGGTGGTGGAGGGTTCTCGACAATGGGGGTTAGACGATGGTGGTGGGCGTTCGGAGGTAGCGGTAGTGGGATGGTGGTGGCAGTGGGGCGGCACTAGTGGTGGAGGTGAGACGGTGGTGGGGGTGAGACGGTGGTGCTGGGTGTTTGGAGGTGGCGATAGTGCGATGGTGGTGGTAGTGGTGGGGATGATTGTGGGGCAGTGGTGGTGGTGTTTATAGAGAGAGAGAGAAGAGTGTGTAAAGATGAGAGAGAAAGTGTGTGTAGGTGTGTGTGTTGGTGTGTGTGTTTTTTATTAAATATATGTAATTTATTTTATGTGTATCATGGTTGTAAAACAAGGTCTCCAAGGCCGAGTACTCCCCGAGTAGTCCCTACAAGGTAGGTTGCCGAGGCGACATTCTTCAACTCCGACTAATTACTCGGAATCGATCAAATGCGGTCAACATTGGCCAAAATTGGATCTAGTAGGTCAACTCGGGCCGAGTTTGACTTAAAATAAAATAAAACATAATTTCTATGCCTATCATATTAAAGAATGAATATCAATTTCACGTATTTTGTTATAAATATTAGTAAATTTATGTTATTTGACATATATTTAATATCCGAAAACTAATTTCTTTATAATTTTGCATCTCCGAGTACTCCCCGTGTACTCTCCGCCTAGACCGAGTACTCTCAACTCCCTGGTCGACCGACTAGGGAGCGCCTAGCGACTTTTACAACCATGATGTGTATTATATATTAAAAGTTTATGCATAAGACTTGTTCCTTGTACTCATATGCATATAAGACTTGTACTTTGTGTGTAAATGACCAAATTACCCTCATAGTTAACAGACTTGGTGGATGATGTTAGAAATTTGGACTCAAATGGTTAAGAAAAGTGGTTGTAGGGACTCAAGGCGTTAAACATTTTGATTTTGAACTCAAGTAGTTAAAACCTCTAAAACACAGGGACTCGAAAAATAATTTACCCAAAGATAAATTTACTTTTTGAGTCTCCATGTCTTTATGTTTTAAAGATGTTAATTACTTAAGTTCAAAATCAAAATGTTCAATGCTTTAAGTTTCTGCAGTCACTTTTTATAACCCTTTGAGTCCAAATTTTTAACACCATTAGAATTTTCCGTTGATTTTTTGTAAAAAGACTAAAATGCCCATGTATTTAAAAAACATATAAACCTAAACCTTATCTCTCACACGCACTCAAACACACTACCTCTCTCTCACACACATTCCCTCTCTCTGCTCTCTTTCTCTATAAACCCGTAACCACAACAAACCTCACAATTTTCAACCATCACCACAATAAACCACCAACATCACCCGGGTCCTCTGTACACTCCAACGCAATGACCTAACAAACAACAACAACGACCCAACAACCACCACAATTTGCCAATAACCAGCGCCAAACAACAAGATCTTGACACACCGTCGTGGATTTGCAGTGCCAAACAACTTAACAACATCACATGGATCTGGATTTGCAGCATCGTCGTGCTCTGTACACGTGGCCACAACAACTGTCGGATCTGGATCTGTGTATTTGGTTCGGTGGGGATAGTAGTGTGGTGGTGGGGATGATGGTAGTGTAGTGGTGGTGATGATGGTGGTGGTGCGATGAGGATAGCGGTACGGTGGTGGGGATGATGGCGGTGTAGTGGTGGTGTGATATGCACTAAATGCAACATATAAATTATATCATATAAGGTATAAAATCAACCCTTTTATGTACTAATGTTGGAAAAAGTGAGTTTCTTTGTATACTTTTGATTTTCAGGATTAAAATAGCTTAAATGAACAAAAGGAACAAATAACGGCAAAAATTAACATAAATACAAAAGAAGAGAAGTTGACACATCATACCGACCTTCGAGCTTCACCCCAAGACCAAAAACAAAAAATCAGAAAACAGACACAGGGTCGTGCCACCAAGGCATGGGGTCGTGTCCCACTCTAGATTCTATGATGAGAGGACAAACAGAAGCAAACAAGAGACACGGGGCCGTGTCCTATGGACATGGGTCGTGGTCAACTCCTAGATATGCAAAATCTTCAATAGTACAATAAGTACAAGGCCACGAGGTTGTGCCTCTAACACACGGGGCCGTGTTAGCATACGGACTGACACAACTCATTAAATAAATAAATAAAGACAGAGAAGAAGGAGACACAAGGTCGTGCTCTCCGGGCACGGGGCCGTGTGGAAGGCCTGTTTCCAGCTATAAATAGGGGTGCTTGGTTCAATAGCAATCCATCCCTTGGCAACCCTCTCTCTCACTTCACCACCACTTCTCTACCACTCCAACACCACCATCCACCACAACCGTTAGAGTTTAGAGTGTGTCGTAGTATCGGGATCCAATATTGATCGTGAGAGTTTTTTCAAACTATGGTCATGCTTAGCTAATCTCTTACATCACTTAGTGAAGACGAATCTCTTATGTATTACTTTTGATTTCCATGCTTTGGTTAACTTTTTAATTAAGGGTATGTATTAATGACTTTAATGTAACACCTCGGAAAATTATATCGAATCATATGGCAACACGTGTCCAATCAACTCTTAAATATGCCAACTTATTTGAACAACAGGAACTATATGTGTAAAATTGTGGAAGATTAGTTGTGGAGGGACCATTTATGTCAACATGCCAAATTTTGGCCTCTGAGTGACCCTTACGGACCACAAGGCATATGCCTTACGGACCATGAGGCAGTTGTTAATATTGTATCTGGCAATCCCTTACGGACCGCAAGACCTTTATCATACGGACTGTAAGGAAATTTGAAACTGTGGGCGCGCTAGGTCCTTACGGATCGTAAGCCACCACCCCTTACAGTTCGTAAGGGATACAACTGTCCGTTTTGGCAGGCTGCCATGGCAGCCTGCATTGCTTGCCACCTATATCGCGAATTTTCCACTTCTCTATGGTCTTAACACCTCACTGGGCACATGTTAACATCAGGAGATGATTGCCAACACTTGGCATAATCTTGTTGATCTTGTTTAACTATAAATAGCACCTTGGAGCTTCATTCCAACTTGCTCATTTCTCAAATTCTTCTCTCTAATCTCTTAACTGAAGTTTGCTTCTGCTTAGAGGCCTCCTACTGAGTTAAAATTTCTCTTAGAACACTTATAAGTATTCTTTCATAGTTCTTTTTTCATTTTAGGCTAAGTTATTAGCCGAAAGTCAAGCAAATTGACTTTTGCTTTAACTTTCGGTTATGACCATTACGGTCAAGCCAATGTTCGACTCGAACATGACTACGTGATCGTAATAAGGTAGGTGATAATCCCCTATGAGGGCACCTCCCGAAGATCACGTTAAGTTGGTCAAATGACGGGTCAAAGTTATATTACAATGAAAGTCAAAACACATATTTTCAGAAAATATGTTAAATGAACTTATAAATATCTAAACACCAATTTTTGACATTATATTAGTTGGTATAACATATTAGGACATGTTAGATCATGTCCAACCCGTCATTTCCTGATTATAGTCCGGTTTTGCAACCGAAAGTCAAGCAGTTTGACTTCTGCTTTGACTTTTGATTCTGACCCGTTTAAGCTAAGTTAGCTACTGATTTGAAGTTATATTATGATCATATTAATGTATGGAATAACCATCTGAGGTTATACCATTTGATCATAAACCTTTGTCGGGTCTTATGCAAGTTCATGTATTATGCCTAAATATTGGCCAAAATGCCCTTTTGAGCATAAAATGGTTTTGAAACATGATGAAAATATAAATTAAAATGCCTACTGATATGGTAACATATTAAACATGTTTTGGCATAAGGAACTTGACATTGACTCATCCGATCACCCGATGTCGCCTATGCGCGTACGGCTGACTTATATAACTTAGTTTATATGAGTTAGCCGAATTGGGTCAAATTATTTCAAATTCACTTCTAATTAGAATATATTATTGTTTGACCCATATGATACAGGTCATAGTACTAGTGAGGGTTCAAACCACATTCTATCCGGTCACCGCTTAATTTTAGCGAACCGTATCGATATATTTATTAGTTAACCGGTCCAAGTCATATGACTTGAATAAAGACCCGTTAATATTCTAATGGATAATCATTCCATTCATTCCATACTAAGGGCATCCAGTAAATTGCAACCTTGTTAGTTGTTTTGTTTAAACGGTTGTGCTTATATATATCTTTAGATTGTAAAGATTTAAGCTCAGGTAAATACTCTTAACCTATTTTCCCTATACGAGCTTGCGATACAGTAAATTATTACCGCTTGGTCGGGTATGGGATCAATGACCTATGTGTCCAAAACCCAAATAACCCGTTTTAATTCGTATTGCTTGATAACTTAAACATTGGGGGTTAATGCGACCGTGTCCTGGATATCCTCGACTCATTTAATTGCAAATGGCTACGACCTAAGCACGGGGTGTAGGTATACACCTGACAGATGCTAATGCTATGATAAAATATTTTCTTACCCAATATGGGGATTAAAGTGGTGTGTCGTTTAATCATGTCTCGAAGTTTAGTTCTGGGCCCCATATGTATTGACAAGCATGTAATAATGATAACAAGAGATATAGTTTGTCCCAAGTTATTTATGAAAATTAATATACCAAATGGTATATAAAATGATTTTGAAATATTTTCAAAATGTATCGGTTATTTGTATTTACCACTGAAAACTGACGTATCTTCAAAAGACTAAGCGCAAGTTGCAAATAACGTAAATAGGCTGGAAGCTACCTGGTAATTGCTTAGTGGAATTTGCAACTCCTTGCAAGAAGCCTAGTGGTCTTTTATGTAATCATTTGTTATTCGATCTTCCTGTGGATCTTTTATACACTTTGGTTTGTATATTATTTTAAACTTCTGGACAATTGTATTTTGTAATAATTATTTTATACTCCCAAGACTTCCGTTGTGTTAATTCTGAATATCTATATCAATTTATCACGCATCAACCCCAAGTTCGGGCCCACTGGGAAATCAAGGTGTGACATTTAATAACTAGTTTTTTATACTGAAAGTGAACTTTATTCTATCATCTCTTCAGGTTTCTTGATTCACTCACTCGTATCTCTACGGTCTATATAAAGCGCGTTAACAACCTAGAAGGGGGTTAGAAGGGTGGTTTGGGTAAAGTTATTGCCTCGTTCAGTGTATAGATCCTGCGAGGACTTGATTCAAGCTTATTAGGAGGACTTCCTTTGTGGCAGATAGCATCAAATCGGGGGAAGTAAGAACAACTTGAATCCCTTATAAATAAACTACTATTAAAACTTTAAACCGGCCTTGCAGGACTGTATCCCTGCTGACTTAGACCAATATGGCTGAGGGTAGCGTTGCCTCCAAAAGAGAGACATGCCACATTTTGCATTAACAACTTACTTAATTATCTATCAATATTACGGCCTTATGGGACTGTATCCCTGCTAACTCATACCAATATGGTTGAGGGTAATGTTGCCTCCAAAAGAGGGACATGCCACTGTAATTAAGATAATCTCTTAAAAACTCAAAATGCGGAAATCATCAAAGGATACGTAAAAGATGATTCGGAACCAAGTGATTCTATCTTGTCTATTTTTTTATATTTTAATTTCTTGTTTTAGTTTTACTTGTCTAAAAATATTTTCTCAAAATTTGGTTAGATTAGACGTTGACGATATTCCGGTATTAAAAGCTCTTGTGTCCTTGGAACACCTCGATATCTTATCACCACTATACTACTCAAACGATGGGTGCACTTGCCCTAGCGTGTTGTGGAGAGTGTTTGTGTTATATCGTGTTTTATAAATTTAAAGTTTGATAAACAAGTAAAACTGCTTAAAATATACTAAAAATTACACCCACCTCGCACCACATCATGGTGCGGTGGTGGGGGTAGTGGTGGTGCGGTGGTGAAGGGTAGCGGTGGTAGGATGCCTAGAGAGAGAGGGAAAAAGAGAGAGTGCAAATACATAATAGTAAAATCATTATGCATCAAAGACTTGTTCATTATACTTTTGTGCATATGTGAGTTGTACTTTGTGTGTAAATGATTAAATTGCCCTTGTAGTTAACAGACTTAGGGGATGATGTTAAAAATTTGGACTCAAAGGGTTATAAAAAGTGGTTGTAGGAACTCAGGGCATTAAACATTTTGATTTTGGACTTAAGTGGTTAACACCCCTAAAACACAGAGGACTTAAAAAGTAATTTTCTCTTTTATAAACTTTACTTTTTGACACCTCATATTCATTTTTGTTGCATTTTGCCTAACAATCGTTTCATTCCGTCAAACTCCATCCATCTTCAAGGGCAAATTGGTAATCTTCCACCCTTTTTCCTTGACTTTACTAAAGCCCACCACCTTCTTCATTTTTTGTTGCATTAACCACCGTACACTATACAACTTCACCCTATCTTCACCATCCACGAACACCACTCAACCATTACTTAACACAACCACCGCACCCCCGTCATCTCATTGGGGAGAGAATCTGTAATCCATTGCCAGCAACTTTCAATCGTATTCTACAGGTTTAATACCTAAATCCTAAATCTTTTGAATATTCTCTACTTTACATTTATGAATTTCCATTAAAATACTGTTATTAATTATCATTGAATGCAGTTTGGTGATACTAGTGGCATGCAGTTTGGTCTCAACAGCCGCTTAGACTTTTGAACCCGACCCGTTTGGTCGATCATTAGGATCCGACCAAACATATTTTGTGACCATAGTTATATAGGGAATAACCTTCCAAGGTTATACCTTATGGTCAATTCGTTTAATTAGTTGTATGATATGTAGTTTATATGTCTTAGGAAAATGACCAAAATGCCCTTTTTACGCATAATTTAAATTTAAGCATATGTAACTTAAATTTTGACACTTAAACTGATTATGCAACAATATTAAACATGTTTAGGCATATAATACTTGTCATAGGACTAGTTAGGCTATCCGAATGCGTTTTGTTCAAATGATGCGTTAAAGTAGCGTAAACTACCTTAACGGGTCATAAGCACTTAGGATAGGTTTCAATTCAGAATGTAGGCTTTGTTAAACCATATCATATGAGTTCCAATACTTAGTGGGTTTACAAGACCTCATTCTACCCGATCTTCCGATTTACGCCTCGATTTATTAACATAGTGATCTGATACTAGGTGCCACTTGAATCCTTGATTGTCCGAGCTTTGTTAGTTCATTTAATCGAGGATACTTGCAAATCTCAAGTGAGTACATAGCTCTCCTCTTTTATGCTTTCAATTGTTTTGGGGTGACTCATATGTGCTAAATGTTTTTCAAGTTTTCATGTACAAATGCTATGGTTTATATAAAACATGATGATTTCAATAATGTGAACGAACTTGTGGGACGTTAGTCGAAAGACATCCGAATGACATTCATTAACTATGATCAAGCCGATCAGCAGTATGTTATGGTACCATAGGATTTGACAAATCCCGTTATCGAACTATCCCTATGTGTCATACCCCGATATTTCCACGTATTACCGGTGGGCCCGGTGGGGAGTGTCGTGACGTAGTTGATATCATCATAGTCAAATAATCATAGTTCAATGCATAACGGAAGTCTAAAGTAATAATAATACAAATCGAAAGTATAATAAGGTATTACACAACGGTTGTATATGGATCCACAGGCGGATCTTTAAAACAAAAAAAATAAACAATGTCCAACAGACTTTAGACTTCTAGAACTTGCAAGATTCCTTATTAATGCCCTGAGCTCCCAGCCAATTACGTACAGTACCTGTCACTTGATCTTTTTGGAAAATACGTCAGTTTACACTGGTAAATACAATTATCTGACTCTTTTGAAAAGTGATTAAGAAAATTTATTTAAATGCACAAGGCACAAATATCTTTTTATAACTTGGGACAATTATATAAAAATAATATTGTATACAGATTTATATGTTCGTTATACATTCAGGGCCCGATATAGAAACCGAGTCAAGATTAACAGACACACCACAAGTATAGGCCCACAAGAGAGTGAGATACCGTTTTTCCTACGCAACTGCCAGGTGTATGCCTACATCCAGTGCTTAAGAGGTGGCCATTTCTTAATAATGATGCCAAGGATATCCGGGACATGGTCATTAACCCCCAAAGGCTTTATTTCAAACAAGACAGATTAAAACGGGTTACCTCAATAATTTAACCACTAATCGATTAAACATTCAATACCCGACCAAGCGGTATTATTATAATACCGTATCCCAAGCCCGTATAGGGAAAATAAGTTAAAAGTATTTACCTGAGCTTAAAATGCAATTTATACTCAACCGTATATTCTAATCAGCAAGCACAAGTACCTTTACTGGGGCTCTCAATCTGGAACGAAGGTTTTATTAACCTATTAGATTCCTAAAGGGTCTTATTTAAGTTGTAACTTAGACCGGTTAGTTTTAAGGAAAGGTTTACGGTTCAAAACGCAAGATTTAAGCGAAGACCGAATTAGAATGTGATTTAGATCCGACAAGTATGGAGACTTGTATAATATGGGTAAACTAAACACATTCTGAATTTTGAAGTGAAAATGATAAGATTTGACCCGTTTCGGTTAATTCATTTAAACTAGTTACATAAATCGTACCGAATGCGTAAAATGCATAACGGGTAACCAAATGAGTCATGAACATGTTTCACAAGTTAATATGCCGTAAATATGTTGTGATATCAGTAGGATACCTTCCATTATGCCCAAAACGGATTTAAAATCAATTTAAGCCCCGTAGGGGTATTTTGGTCATTTTGAAGTTTATAAAAGAGGTTAAATGACAATCTGAGATTCTGGTCTAAAATGATCAGTAAAAATATTTATTTTAGTATTTTATATCAGTAAGATATCCCACATATGTGAAATTTATCATTTATGACCAAACTATGCACCGTAGGGGCATTTTGGTCATTTCACATATGCTTTAAGGGTTAATTTTGGAAATCTGAGTTCAAAACTTTTATTTACTGTTAAGTATAAAATTTTATTCATAACATCAGTAGGTAACAGGCTTTTGGTGCCTAATATGGTTTTAAACCATACTATGCGCCTAAATCGCATAAAAGTCAGTATTTGACGATATTCGGTTTAAATAGGGAAATCTGAGATTTTGACCAGCCTTTACAGTTGAAAATAACTTATTTAATATATAAAATCAGTAGAAAAAGGTTTGATATGTAAAGGATGTGTATAAGTCATTTTATTAACGAAAAGGGCATTATCGTCAATTACCGAGTCTATGCAAGAACTCTATGTTATGATCAGTTTAAAATTTAACAAAAATTTTCAAAAATCCCTAAATATTATATTACATCAGTGGGTAAAAGGTTTGGTGTCAAAATTTGGGTTTAAATAGGATTTATGTTGAAAATGCCGTTTAATTAATAAAAAGGCTTTCATTTGCGATATTGAGCATAACTCCTAATTTAGACCATAAACTGATGTCAAACTTTTAGGACATGTTTATAAATCAGTAATGAAGGTTTTTGTCCTTTCACATTTTCAAAAATCTCGTTTAATTATCAAAAGGGCATAATGGTCAATTTTTAAGCAAATAACGGAAACATGCAAATGAATCGGATTACTAAGGAACCAGGTTGTATAACTTCTGAGGGTTATACTAACCTATAATATGGTCCTAAAGGAATCCTAAGGCATAACTAAACTAAGCTAAATCGGGTCAGAACTGAAAGTCAAAGCAAAAGTCAACTTTTGCGACTTTCGGTTGCGAACCGAGCCTAAACTCAGAATTGTCAGGTTGAACATGCCTAGACATGTTCAATTAATATTTACCAAGTTATTAAAGTGACAAAACTGATTTTATTGTTCTTACATCATCAGTTATGAATTTTATTTTAATTACTTTGACCCGACAATTGACTAAGCAAACGTGGTAATTAGGAAGTGCCCTTTTAAGGGTTTAATACCTACCTAATTACGATCACGTAGCCATGTTCGTTGCGAACAATGGCTTGACCGTTTAAAAGTCAAAGCGTTTATCACAAATGCTTGACTTTTCGGCTTTAAGAGCCAAACAACTTAACTAAGCACGAAAGGAACACTTACAAGTGGTCCTTAGGACTGAAAAGAACTCAAAAGGAGGCTTCAAATGATCAGGATCCTCAGATTTGAGATAGAGAGCAAGAACCCAAGAAAATGGTGTGAATTTCAAATGAATTCAAGGCTCTATATATAGTTTTCGGGATCGCATAGGATCGTGACAAGTGTTGGAAAGCATAACCAAATCATAACAGGTGTTTTACTATGTTTTGATACCATCAAAGAGCCCATAGAATGAGCACATGGTTTTAAATAATGAAAGACAGCAAGAAAAACAATAAAATAAAAAAAATACTGCAGATCTGGTCGCTGGCGGCCCACGTAGGCCTCAGGCCCGGCTTACGCGGTCCGCGATCGAGGTCTGCTCAGCTCATAAGTTTGCTGCAAATGCAGCTTTGGTCCCTGCACTAGATAAATGCCATTTCTGACACATTTAAGGCCCGTCAAGCCATTTTCAGGGCTCTACAATGATGCCTAAACATAGGGAACATAAAACATGCTCAAAAATATGCCGGATGTTGATTCGTTTGGTCGTACAGTTGTGTTGTTCGGCTAATTACGACGAAACACAAACGGACGCGAAAAACGATCCAAATTACGCGATGAATGGAATTTTATCATGCCAATCACTAAAATAAAATATTTTAATGATTACATAAATTTTTGGATGTCCGGATATATTCAGAACGTAACATATGCGCGAAAATGCAAATTTATGCACTTTTGACGCTTTTAGTCCCTGTTGATCAATTAAGTTTATTTTTGCGCACCAAACACCTCTAAGCCTATTTCTAAGCTATGTAAAGGATATTTAGGGCATGTTTAACTTATGATCATATTCCGAAAGGTTCGATACCATACGAATCGATAGACTTTTGCAGTTTGACGCAAATAGTCCCTCTAATGCGCAAATTTGCGCATATCATCGTTTAATAGCATTGAAGCCTTATCTAATCCATATTAGGCATTCTTGAGAGTATATTTAAACATCACGATGCTTTGGGTTCATAAAAAGGTCATTCAGATGTATAATTAAACATATTGACGCTTTTAACCCCTTAAACTTGCAAAGTTGCGCGTAACGTCACTTAAAGGCATAAAAGCCTTAGACGGCCAATAATTGGCATTCCCGAGAGTATAATCAAATGTCATGAAGCTCCCGGTTTGTTAAAATGTCACTCAGAGGTAAGAATTAACATGTTGACGCTTTTAACCCTTCATCACGCAATCTTTCAATTAATTACGCAGACGGCTACACTCGATCAACAAGTGGCTCATTTGTGAATATGATTTCCGAGTAACGTTAATCAGAGGCTTATGTTAACTATGCTAACACTTCCAGTCCTTCCATAATCAAAGTTTTTGATTTTTCACACAATTAGTCCTTCATAGTCAACGATTGACCTTATTAGGGTTTTGTACACGTGTCAACATATCATTGGACGTGATTTTACGAGGTGTTACATCCTCAACCCCTTAAAAGAAATCTCGACCTTGAGATTTTGCTCAAAATATGGAAGTACTTCCTTTCTTATAATGGACTTAATCTTCCATAGCATATCTGGGGCCCCTCCAGGCACCCAAGATGTCCTTTATAATAGGTACATGTACCCTTTTGGAGCTTCTAATCTTGTCAATCCTCAATCGATGCTGATTTCACCACAAACTATAAGTATTAATCCGCCTATCATTATGTGACAATGCTCTTGACCTATTGTCTAGCCATATCTTTAAATCACAAGTGTGGAACATATTGTGAGCTCCACCAAGCTCCTTAAATAGGTTTTAGCTTATAAGCTATTGACCTTTGATATATCTGATTTCCTTGAATGGTCCTATATATCCAGAGCTTAACTAGCCCATTGTATTAAAATTTTAGCACACTCTTCTTAGGGCGATACCTTCGATTGAACCTTATTCCTTATTAAGGACTTAAGAGGGTTGCGACTTTCATCAATCCTTGATTTTTCCGCCGATTACTGGCAACTTTCAGAAGATTACGAATTCGTATGATCTTATTCGTTGTTTCCAAGGTAATTTCAGATCCTGCTAATTTGGACTTACTAGACTTCTGCCCAACATTAGATGTTTAACATCCCATCTATACAAAGTCTCCAAAGGAGCAGCCTTGATACTTATATAACAACTATTATAGAAAATCTTATTTAAGGTGAGATGGTTATTCCAACTACTGCTTAAAACTAATCTTAAGGAATAGCTAATCCTTACAGGTAGTCGAACAAATCGACGATCCTGGGCAGATGATGGCGATTCTTAATTGTTGCCTAAATAGGGTTGCGGCAATCAATGCATAAGCATAATGAACCGTCTTTCTTAATTTATAATACCGAATCCTCCGAATATTGAATTAGGCTTTATGAACCTTTATCTTAAAACTCACTTAATCAGGGTTTCGATTATTTCATAATTGGTGGTACTAATCAACACGGAGATTTCACAATACTGCAGCCCTAAGCGGGATGTTAATCTTATCTCTACTTGTCTTTGGAGGTAAACAGGGTACTTCTTTGAAGAAAATAGTTAAGCCACAAGGAGGTTACAGAGATTTTCCAAATCTCAGGCTTCGGTTCATTTATCATTGCCTGTGTTAGATAAGTGACACATTTGCTTTACAAATCCATGGATACCTTATTCAGTGACCCTTATTTGGATATTCCCCTTCTGTATATCTTCTTTGAATACCATTAGCGGACTTTAGTACCACATGACCATTGGGATATCTTAGTGGTTCCATGCATTAAACCTCCATACTGATCAGGCATGGAAGCAATCTATGGAACATATCAAGATACACCAATCCTCATATGACGCTTTTATCATACAATCTGGTATTCGCAGTTGATAGAAATCAATGGGATAACAATACTAACATATACTAATGTACTCCATCTGGAGAGGGAGTACTCTAGAACCTTACGAATGAAGTTTTCTGACAGGAACAGAGGAAATGGTTCCTACGATTTTCATCTGTAAGTTTTACCTTACATTTAATCTCTGGGGTTTTTATGGAAGATTTTAAAAGTTTGCTATACTTATAATTTATGAAGGATTTATTGGTACCCGAATCAAAACAGAACTCTTAGCACTTATATTAGTGATAAATGATAAGGAATGTACCTGGTGTCATTATTGATATGAACTACCTCTGGCATCCACCAGGAGAGTTTAAGCGCTTTCATTCTTAGGCTTTCTATCCTTAGCCGCACCTCCCTTGACAGATTTAGGGCACGTAGTCTTGACGTGACCTTTCTCGTTACAGCCGAAGCAAACTGCATCCTTTATGTCCTTGCAATCCAACGTTTTATGCTCACTTGATTTGCAGATCCCACAAGCCCTAGGCTGCGATTGGGATTTTGGTTCGAACCTGCACTTCCCTAGATGGTGCTTCTTGCAGGTCTTGCATACAGGTTTCTTGTAGGACTTTTGTTGGTTCTTATTGAACTCAAGCTTACCCTTTTTCTTAGAAGTCTGGGAGTTATCTTCCTCCCTTTTCCTTTTTAGTTCATTCTTTGCATCCGATGCATGAACAAGATCCTTCTCGTGAGTAAGGGAGTGTAGTCTTAAATGGGATTTCGAGCAAATAGCATTGGGCCCTTTGAACTTTTTCACGACCTTCCTCACAGCTTTTCCAACAACTGCGTCTATCATAGCTTGGAGAACATCTTTGATAATTTTGAGGTTCACAATTGTAGCATCATTAGCATGTGTCGCATCATCAATGGCGCGATTGACGGTTGTCTTATCCGAGTTTGTCATACTCGAGACTTGGTTCCTAACACCAAATGAAACAATTACTTAGTTGCAATCCAACAACCACTATTCATCATCCTGATGATCTAACATATACTGACCATGGTATCATTAAACCATACAGGCTAATATAGTACGAATATTCTTAATGAATGTTATTTAAATATATATCCATTATATTTAGCCTAGGCCATAAAAAGACCGTCAATGGCATTTAAGGTTTGGACCTAGTCCATTACCTTTTTTACAGGGGATCAAAATGTCACATATGTCTTTAACATATTGATGATTTTGGATGGCTTGAAAGCTCGCCATAAGGATATTCGAGAAGAGTGATTCCTAATGGACATAAAGCATCCATCTAAGATTGTTGGAGCAGTCTCTAAAGTATCATCGGCCAATTCTACCTCGCGTTATATGTCTAGAGTCCTAACAGGCGGATATAACAGCTTACAACATTTATTGTCCACGATAGACTTTTCTGTGGCATAATCAAACGAATTCCCGCATAAACATCATTGATATGGAAAAGTACCTATTATGATGTTATCATTCTGTACTGCCTCCTGGGTGTTCATCTGGAAGGCTCACGCATTCGTTTTCTTGGCCTCTTCAGGCTTATTTTGATTCTTAGGGCAGTTAGTCTTGATATGCCCCTTCTCGTTGCAACCATAACAGGTTGCATCTTTCAACTTCTTGCAATCCAAGGTCTTATGTTCCTTAGACATGCAGATCCCACAAGGTAGAGGCTGAGATTCAAATCTGCATTTCCCGAGGTGGTATTGTCACGGCCCCCGACCCGGTTTGACCCGTTTCAGGAGCCGCGGGACAGAAATCCCGTGGTATTTATTTAATTGAGTTTAACAGCGGAAGTTTATCATCAGGATCTTTTAAAACTGAAATATTTCCCGATTATTTTATTTCACAACTCGGGATAAAACCCGTTAATTTACAATCTTGAGATTTCTCAGAGAAATCTTTTATTTTACAAAACATGTTTCTTTATTTTTATACTGAGCCACTTCCTTAAGCTTGTAGTGCTTCTCGGCACTTTTCTTGGATCACAACAGATCACCTGAAACATGTTTGAAAAAGGTTTTGTTAGCGGGAAATACTGAATGAATCATTCATTTTACTAAACCGACTCGTTTGTTATAATTCACAGTATTAAGAGAGATTACAATGTTTCCAGATATCAAACCAACTACCCACGGTATTTTGTCACTCGACCCATTGGCCCTCCCATAGTCCAATGGTGTCTGTGACTATGGTCATCTCACCTCTTGGCTGCCCCAATGGTGAAGATTATCAAGTAATGTATACAAAACCCCACATACCGGCTGTAACTTGGTGATTACATAAACTTAATCACTGTAATTATAACATTGAAAATAAACATGATTTTGAAAGTAATTTGATAAAAAGAGAATGACTCACATTGCAAATTTAATTGAGCAGAGCCTAGTCTACTGTTTAGCCTTTTAACCTAAATTAGTAACAAGCACACAATTCGGTTAGTAACTTAATACAGCATTTACGATAACTCACGAGATTAAAACCTTCACAACGAATGACAAAGTGCGATACTTAAACATCCATCGAATTAACGACGAATGACAAAGCATAAACCCTAATGTGGGCATCACTTAAACATCCATAGGATAGTTTAATCGATCGGACATTGAATCGTAGCAGCGATCGAGTTATTACCCTGTATTGCGGCGACGATTAGTGATTCGTGTGTGTTAATTGTGGTAAACAGAACGTATCTCAGTGCATGCAGCGAAGTTTTACGTCATTTCAATACCAAAATTCGATTGCCAATGTCTGCTATTTATACTTAAAATTTGGCCAGGCTTGCGCACCGCAAGCATAAACCCTTACGGTGCGCAAGGGACACGAAAGCACTATAGGTTAGCCACGTCCAAGACTAGCCTTGCTGAGTTGGTTGTACGTTAAATTTCAATTTCGACAACGTTTTATATAGATAATCGTAACTAGGGTTTACCCCCCCCTGAGTTTTAGGGGCCCTGATCCTGATTCCGATTGTTCTGAAAATTTTAGGGTTTGTGTAGAATCACTTGGGTGTCTCAATTAGGGTTTCCTATTGGACAATTTAATTTAATAAATATGACTTTTGATGAGAGTTGTTACATTCTCTCTACCTTAATAAAAATCTCGTCCTCGAGATTTACTGGAATAATTGAGGATACTTTCGCTTCATTTCGGATTCCAGCTCCCAAGTGTATTCGGGTCCTCGTTTTGAATCCCACTTGACTTTAACTAGCACTAGTCGTTTGTGTTTGAGAAACTTCACTTTTCTGTCTTCTATCTGAAGAGGTTTCTCTACAAATTTTAATTTTTCGTTTACCTCTATATCTTGGAGAGGTACTACCAAAGATTCATCTGATAGACATTTCTTGAGGTTGGATACATGAAATACATCATGTACTCCAGCTAACTCTTCTGGTAGTTGTAAACGATAAGCAACTGGTCCTATACGTTGGATCACAGGAAATGGTCCTACGTATCTTGGACTTAGCTTTCCTTTCTTACCAAATCTAACCACGCCTTTCCAAGGAGAAACTTTCAACAGTACTCTGTCTCCAACTTGGAATTCTAACGGCTTACATCTATTGTCTGCATAACTCTTCTGGCGATCTCTAGCCGTCTTCAGTCTTTCCTTGATTTGAGTAATCTTATTAGTAGTTTCTTGCACTATCTCGGGACCTGACAATTGACTTTCTCCTATTTCTGCCCAACAAACGGGAGTTCTGCACTTTCTTCCATACAGTGCTTCAAATGGGGCAGTTTCAATACTTGAATGATAACTATTGTTATAGGAGAATCGATCAGAGGTAAGTAATCATCCCAATTTCCACCAAAATCTATTACACATGCTCGGAGCATGTCTTCTAGAGTTTGGATTGTCCTTTCACTTTGCCCGTCTGTTTGTGGATGATATGCAGTGCTTAAATTTAGTCGAGTTCCCATAGCTTCTTGGAAACTTTTCCAGAAATGAGAAGTGAAACGACTATCTCTATCTGATACAATGGAGAGTGGAACTCCATGTAGAGATACGACTACATTCACATATAACTTTGCCAATCTTTCCATGCTAAAGGTTTCTTTCATTGGTAGAAACTGAGCAGATTTGGTTAATCGATCCACAATTACCCAAATCGCGTCATTACCTTTTCTGGTTTTGGGTAACTTAATAACAAAATCCATTGTTATTAGTTCCCATTTCCATACTGGCATTTCTAATTGTTGGAGTAGACCTGAAGGTTTATGGTGTTCTGCCTTAACTTGTAAACAAGTAAGACACTTAGAAACATATCGGGCTATATCCTTTTTCATGCCTATCCACCAAAAATTATTTCTTAAATCTTGGTACATTTTATTGTTTCCTGGATGAATTGTATACCTTGACTTATGGGCTTCTTCTAAAATCTTATTTCTTAATTCTCCCTGCCTAGGTACCCAAATTCTGCTTTTGTGGAATCTCCAAATTCCATCAGTCCCTTGCTCTACTTCTTTTATTCGTCCCTTCATTCCTTCAGCATCATCCTTGATTGCTGTTTCCTGAATATTCCTCAATTGTTCCATTAAATCTATTTGTAGATTTAATCTGAGAGCACGAACTCTTCGTTGTTTTTCATGGTACTTACGACTTAAGGCATCTGCAACTACATTTGCCTTTCCTTTGTGATACTGAATATCACAGTCGTAATCACTTAGGATTTCCATCCATCTTCTTTGTCTCATGTTTAGCTCTTTTTGCCCAAATATATATCTTAGACTTTTGTGGTCAGTATAGACAGTAAATTTACTTCCGTAAAGATAATGTCTCCAAATCTTAAGGGCAAAGATTACGGCTCCTAACTCTAAGTCATGAGTCGTATAATTTTCTTCGTGCTTTTTCAATTGTCTTGAAGCATACGCAATTACCTTTTTGCGTTGCATCAGCACACATCCAAATCCTAGTTTTGAAGCATCACAATATACTTCAAAATCTTCAGTTCCTTCGGGTAAGGCTAAGATTGGAGCATTTGTTAATTTCTGCTTCAATATTCTAAAGGCTTCTTCTTGTTTAGGTCCCCATTCAAACTTAATGGTTTTACAGGTTAGCTTAGTTAATGGTACAGCTATCTTGGAAAAATCCTTAATAAACCATCTAAAATATCCAGCCAAACCTATAAAACTTCTAATTTCCATTGCAGTTTGCGGAACCTTCCAATTAGTAATTGCCTCTATCTTAGTAGGATCTACATGAATACCTTCGTGATTTACCATATGGCCTAAGAATTGTACTTCTTGCAACCAAAATTCACACTTCGAGAATTTGGCGTACAGCTTTTCTTTTCTTAACAAAGTTAAGAGTGCATGCAAGTGCTGACAATGTTCGTCCTGACTTTTTGAATAAATAAGTATATCATCTATGAAGACAATTACAAATTTATCCAAATACGGTTTACAGATCCTATTCATCATGTCCATGAATGCTGCAGGTGCATTCGTTAATCCGAAGGGCATGACTGTAAACTCGTAATGACCATACCTAGTTCTGAAAGCAGTCTTAAGTACGTCTTCTTCTTGTACCTTCAATTGATGATATCCGGAGCGTAAATCTATCTTAGAAAAATATCTAGCCCCTTGAAGTTGATCGAAAAGATCATCAATCCTAGGTAATGGGTATCGATTCTTAATTGTAACTTTATTCAATTCTCTATAATCAATACACATTCTCATTGATCCATCCTTTTTCTTAACAAACAACACTGGTGCTCCCCAAGGGGATGAACTAGGTTGTATGAAACCTTTACTTAGTAATTCATCTAATTTCTTTTCAGTTCTAACATTTCTGTGGGTGCTAACCGATAAGGTGCCTTGGCTATCGGTATAGTTCCTGGAATTAGATGAATTCTAAATTCTACTTCCCTATCAGGTGGTAACCCTGGTAACTCTTCGGGAAATATATCTGGGTATTCTGAGACTACAGGAATTTCCTTAAGTTCTTTACCTTTAGTGCTAATGATTACCGAAATCATATACACTATTCCTTGCTTTCGTTCATAACTAGCAACTTTCATTACTGATATGAATTTCATGGGTTTACGTGGCTTATCTCCTGTAATTGTAAGTATTTCCCCAGTAGGTGCCTGAATTTCTATAGAGTTTTTATCACAAAGGATTCGAGCATGGTTGGCTACTAACCAATCCATTCCTAACACAACATCAAATTCAGCTAATTTCATAGGTAATAGGTTTGCATAAAATTTATGACCTGAGAGTTCTATATTTTCTTTTTGCAAAACTTTATCTATGCTAACAGAATTTCCGTCTGCCGTTTCGACTGTAAAAATCTGCCTAAGATTGGTTAAATGTAACTTAAGAGTTTGGCAGAATGAAGTATTGATATAACTTTGGTTTGCACCAGAGTCAAATAATACTTTGGCGTAAATGTTGTGAACTAAGAACGTACCAGCTATCACATCTGGAATGAGTTCTGCTTCTTGAGTAGTTAGCTGAAATGCTCTAACATTCTTTTTAGTAGCTCCATCGGCTGTCTTGGCTTTGTTATCTGCTGGTTTGACCAATTTAGGACATTCTGTTTTAAAATGCCCATTTTCTCCGCAGTTATAGTAGACTATGGTTTTCTTCCTGCAATTTTCTTCACGATGTCCTGCCATTTTACAAAAATTGCAGGTTACATTATATCTTCCATAATGTTTCCTTTTGCAATTCCTGCAGAAAGGCGGATTTGAGGATTGCCCTGTTCCTCTTCTTTTGAAGTTGCTACTATTACCCATACGAACTCCTTGGGTAATTTTCTGAGCCAGTTCCTTTTTCCTGTTATCATCTCTTGTGCGCACCAGTTTGTCAGTGAGGGTGTTAGCTAATTCCACAGCATCGTCAATAGTACGAGGTCTCGCAGCTTTAACTATATTGCGGATTTCACCAATCAGTCCCCAAATATAATGAGAAATGAGTACCGGTTCTGGCGAAGCCAGTGTTGGTACCACTCTAGCATATTCAAAGAATGTCGAAGTATAACCGCGACAATCTACACCCATCATTCTATGGTTTAGAAACTTATTTGCCATTTGATCTTTTTCATATTCGGGACAGAATTTTCTTTCTACAAGACTCTTAAATTCTTCCCAGTTCATGGCGTAGTCCCTATTTCTTCCTTTAGCCTGTAGCACCGTGTTCCACCATTCTAGCGCCCCTTCTTTGAAAAGATTTGACGCGTACATGACCTGATCATACTTGTCACATTTACTTATGGCAATTACTGCCTCGGTTTTCTCTAACCAACGCAGTGCTGCAGTTGCTCCTTCATTGCCTGCAAACTCAGTGGGTTTACAAGCAAGAAATTCTTTATAAGTGCAACCAAGTGTTGCAGCTTTCATTTTCTTAGGGAGCGGAGCTTGCCGTGGTTCATCATCATGATTAATATGATCATTGCCTCCGTTTACGCTATTACTGAAGTTATATTCAGAAATACGTTTGCTAGGAATGATTTGTTGAGGTTCGATTGGATTTTTAACAGCAACAACGATTGTTGGAATAGCATTAGCTATTCCTTGAGCAACAATATTTTCTATATCCTGTCTCGTCATATATTGATCCCCCGGGTGTTGCTCAGATTGATTAACCTCATTAACTGGTTCGTTATTAGCGTTTTCCATCTGATAATTAATTTATAGATAAATACTTAGTATAAAAGAAATAATCCAATGTCACAGTTAATTGCACATAATCACGTAAACGAATATACAAACAAAATTGTAAATTTTCTAAAATTTCATTTGTTTTATAGATTATGTCATGCTTCTATATACAATTGTTTTATTATTTATCTTACACATACTGGTTTTTATTATTACTATTTCACAACAACAGTTTCATAAATCTACTATCTTTCGCCATTTGTTTTTCTAAAAACGAAGCTCCCTTTCATCATACTTCCATGCAATTTGTCCCCATATCTCCCGGATTCTATTTCCCGCATCCATTAACTCTTCGCCAAAATGGCGAAGTTCTGCTAAATTCTCGTTACTCATGGGTGGATTTGGTAATGGTTCCGGGTCGAATTGAGGAAGAAAGGAATTAGGACTGTTGAGCTGGTTTTGGAATTGCCAGTCATTCGTCCACCATTCGTCCATTCCTAAAGGTTGGGTATGGACTATAGGTTCTGGGATTGCTGGTTCTAAGTTTATAGGTAATTGAGATTCAAGAGGCTGAGTAAAAACATTTCTATTGACAGGCTGAATAGTATCACAACTTGCCAATATAAAATCCAGCTCTTCTTGCAATGTCATTTCCTGATTTTGCTTAGAGCTTTCTCCCATTTCTATCTGGGTTTGATTAAATCCTCCTCCAGTCTCGATTTCTATTTGCCTTGAATATTCATTAAACTGTATTTCCATTTGCCTAGACTCTTCCCCAGCTTCAATTTCCTTCCCTTTATCTAAAGGATTTTTAATTTTGAGATTCTTTCTAGGGACGGGTTTCCTCCTACGCACACGTCTCCATCCTACAAATCTCCTCCTTTTCTTGGGCTTGGGTTTCTCTGGAGGTGGTGAAGCAGTAAATTCAATAGGTTGTTCCACATCAGGAAAATACCCAGTAAATTCTTTAGAAACTTCTATGTTTACAGGGTAGAGGTTGAGATTCTCTAAAGCTTCAGATAAATCATTCATACTGTTTAATATATAAAAAAATAATAAGTTAAAATTTTATAATAATATTTTAAAAGATAACCTTCAAATATTATTGCATACTGTGTGACTCTCAAATAACTAAAATTTAAAACACACTATGTTTTACATTAAATTTATTTATTTACTGGAGAACGTTTCTGTCTTATAAGTGATAAGGGTGCTAAACTGAAACAAGTTATTTAAAGATTTTCATTGACTGCTACGGTGGCTAGCATATAGAGATTTGCCCATTTTTCATCTAACTTGTCTTCCCAAGGTGATTTACTGGTTAATTCCTGGGTTTCCTGTTTAATCTTCTTTTCTCGGATTTTCCTTATTTCCTCCTGACTTTTCCTAATAATCAAACTTCTTTTATTAGGAGAAAGTGGTTTCTCATAATGTGCCTTTCTCACAAATATTCCTTCTTCAGGAATTACAGAGTGATTTGAGGGTTTGGTTTGGGATGAACTTCCTTTCTCGTTGGATGACCTATCTAATTTAAGATAGATGTTTGACAGCTTTTGTTTACCCATACTGTAATTAACAATTAGTCAGTTAATAAAACACATAATCACAAAATAACAAGTAGAAAAAAAATTAAGTATTTTCTAAATACTTAATAGGCTTAAATCAGTGGTTCTGATACCACCTTTTTCTGTCACGGCCCCCGACCCGGTTTGACCCGTTTCAGGAGCCGCGGGACAGAAATCCCGTGGTATTTATTTAATTGAGTTTAACAGCGGAAGTTTATCATCAGGATCTTTTAAAACTGAAATATTTCCCGATTATTTTATTTCACAACTCGGGATAAAACCCGTTAATTTACAATCTTGAGATTTCTCGGAGAAATCTTTTATTTTACAAAACATGTTTCTTTATTTTTATACTGAGCCACTTCCTTAAGCTTGTAGTGCTTCTTGGCACTTTTCTTGGATCACAACAGATCACCTGAAACATGTTTGAAAAAGGTTTTGTCAGCGGGAAATACTGAATGAATCATTCATTTTACTAAACCGACTCGTTTGTTATAATTCACATTATTAAGAGAGATTACAATGTTTCCAGATATCAAACCAACTACCCACGGTATTTTGTCACTCGACCCATTGGCCCTCCCATAGTCCAATGGTTTCTGTGACTATGGTTATATCACCTCTTGGCTGCCCCAATGGTGAAGATTATCAAGTAATGTATACAAAACCCCACATACTGGCTGTAACTTGGTGATTACATAAACTTAATCACTGTAATTATAACCTTGAAAATAAACATGATTTTGAAAGTAATTTGATAAAAAGAGAATGACTCACATTGCAGATTTAATTGAGCAGAGCCTAGTCTATTGTTTAGCCTTTTAACCTAAATTAGTAACAAGCACACAATTCGGTTAGTAACTTAATACAGCATTTACG
Source organism: Helianthus tuberosus (assembly GCA_030545235.1). NCBI lineage: Eukaryota > Viridiplantae > Streptophyta > Magnoliopsida > Asterales > Asteraceae > Helianthus > Helianthus tuberosus. Next base: position 63,477,510 of record CM060360.1, on the reverse strand, counting down.
ATAACTCACGAGATTAAAACCTTCACAACGAATGACAAAGTGCGATACTTAAACATCCATCGAATTAACGACGAATGACAAAGCATAAACCCTAATGTGGGCAGCACTTAAACATCCATTGGATAGTTTAATCGATCGGACATTGAATCGTAGCAGCGATCGAGTTATTACCCTGTATTGCAGCGGTGATTAGTGATTCGTGTGTGTTAATTGTGGTAAACAGAACGTATCTCAGTGCATGCAGCGAAGTTTTACGTCGTTTCAATACCATAATTCGATTGCCAATGTCTGCTATTTATACTTAAAATTTGGCCAGGCTTGCGCACCGCAAGCATAAACTTTTACGGTGCACAAGGGACACGAAAGCACTATAGGTTAGCCACATCCAAGACTAGCCTTGCTGAGTTGGTTGTATGTTAAATTTCAATTTCGACAACGTTTTATATAGATAATCGTAACTAGGGTTTACCCCCCCCCCCTGAGTTTTAGGGGCCCTGATCCTGATTCCGATTGTTCTGAAAATTTTAGGATTTGTGTAGAATCACTTGGGTGTCTCAATTAGGGTTTCCTATTGGACAATTTAATTTAATAAATATGACTTTTGATGAGAGTTGTTACAGGTATTTCCTACAGGTTTTGCACCTGGTCTTTTCACCCGACTGCTGGTTGTCCTTCTTAAACCTGGAACTCTTCTTATGATCAGAGTTCCCCCTTTTCTTCTTATCGGAGCGATGAGAATTTTCATCCTCCCTTTTACGCTTTCCATCATCAGAAGCTTTGGCATCCTCGTTTCTGACCACATCAAGTGTGAGAGATAGTGACAGATCTGCCGCTGACCTGAACGAGGTAGGTCTCGATGCTTTCACACTTTCCTTGATTTCTGGGGCTAGATGTAACAACCTGCACGTTCGTGCGTTGTTACTACTCGTTATACTCGTTACGCCTTGCACCAGAGATTCGGATCATAATGTAGCTTTATCGCAGACATCGCTATTTCGCAGTATTTTCACATATTACGCATAGGTTATCGCCATAACACATCGCATCACACACGTTAACGCTCATGATGACGTTGAGTGAGGACCTATTCTACCCTCTTTGATGGCCGTGAAGCATCACAAAGTAATGCATATTCGAAAAGAAACCCGGTTATTGTATCGCAACTTTGAAATTGGATATGTATACGACCCTATGAGACTAATTATAATGAATATACGAAAATGAGGATGAAAATGTGTAACCAAACTATTGCAACGCTTAACAATTGAAACGGAATGCCAAAACTCAGCTCGCCGGAGGCGTTTGATCGAATGGCACTTCGATCGAATGGACATCCGATCGGACAGCCATCCGATCGGACAAGCCATCCGATCTGACTCACTACACCACCTCCTCTCCTCCCTTGCCTATAAATACCCCACTTTCACATCAATTGCCTTGATGTGACAGCTCCCACTCGACCAGCATGCTTTTAGGCTATTTTTTTCTCTATTACTCACGATTCTTGTAAGTTTCCAACTCAAATCTTGTACTTCTATGATCTACACGCACTTCTTCATCATTTCCTTTTCTAAATCTTAACTTTTAACCGTGAAATCAATGGAATTGAGGTGTTCTCGAGTGATGTCATCACGAAGTTCTTATGAACTTCAAGTGTTGGCCTCATTCCACCAAGAACAACTCAGATCCGAAGGATTTCCACAAGAATAAACAACATTTTCACACAAATCTACACATAATCATGAATAAAAGGATTGAAAGATGGTTTTCCAACTTTCTTTCAACTCTTTTACATTCAATGCACTCAAAACCGATAGAATCAGAGCTTATACCGACCTTCTACTCACTCTTAGTGTCGTGTTGGTTCAAGATCTGATTTCTAACAAAGAGACGACCGATTTCGGGTTAACCAAGAATGACCATCACGAATCAGAATACCGATCAGATTTGGGTGATTCTTGTCCGATCGGGTCCCTTGAATCGAGATGGGGCTTCTCTTGTTTAGCACGTCACAACACTGTCTCGATCAAAACCGCCAAAAACCTTCAAAGTTAGTCAAGTGCCAAGGACGACTAGATTGTGTGGACGGACAGCCGTCCGAACGGACAGCCGACCGATCGGACAGCCGTCCGATCGGACAGCCGTCCGAACGGACAGCCTTCCCATCGGACAGGCATTCATCAGATCGGATTTCACCTTGGGTCCCACACTTGAATTTAATTTCAACAATTTGGAGTATTGTCCGATCCATTGACACCTGGCTTCGTTTAACGCACAATTCAACACTCACGCTATCGATCTGTAATTAGGGTAATCTTAGACGCGCCCCCTTCAATCCAACCAAGCTGTGTTTACTTGCTGAACACCGACTGTGAGTATACTCGAACCCCTTTTTATCGCATTTTGGGTGTAACATACGTTCCTATTAAATCGAATTTATCAAAACGAATTAGTCAATCAAACTGCTTATCACTTGCGAATAACTGTTATGCATATTTACATGTGATGCTAGTTACATATGTGTTAGGACTTATACTCGCGAGGTCCCGCCTTATCTAGTATAGTACTATAGCACCCGATGAGGTCTAGTTAGGATGAATAGCAATCGCAATCGCAGCTCGAGTGACTTAGCTGGTAGTATCGGTCGTATATGCATGTATGTTGAGGTATCTCGTTTTTGTATTTGGTAATTCGCAGCACTTTTTATCTACTTTTCGCTACTATCAAAACTTGTATACTCACCAATACTTTTGTATTGACGTTGTTTTAACGTATGTTACAGGTTTAGTCGCAGTCTACATCAAATCAAGCTAGGAAGTCTAGAAACTCACCTAAAATCTAGGTTGTCAGATTTGTATTGTTCGAGAGGACAAGAAATCCATGATAACTTATGTGATTGTATTGTTTGTTAGTATGGGATAACAAATGTAATCAATATTGTCGCTTTATATTTGTTATAGATTCTCTTGAGCAATCTGATTCGCCTAGTGCCGCGCCCCGATGATTCCGCCATCGGTTGGGGTGTGACAGATTGGTATCAGAGCCATAACTATAGGGAATTAGGTAAAATTTTGTGACTCGACCTAGTCTGGGTCGGCGTCTTAGAAATTGACCTAGTCTATAGTCTAAGTACCAACAGGCCGACTTGTACGAACCCAATAGGGTTTGTATGGCCTACTTGATACTCTCGATCGAAATTGCTAAAAACTACCACTTTGTGTGAACACCGCGTACTACAGCTTCACACGAAGAAGCCTTTCCTAAGGCTGAAATACTACTTAGCCTTTCCTAAGGCCGACACAATGCACACGTTTTCAAAAACACTCTCATAACGAAACCGAGTGATCCAGTCGAGACCAGGTGTGAAAACTAAGAACTCTCGATGAGATCGCTCACTCAGCGCATTTTCTTGCACGAGAACTTTTTGTCGAGCTAGGAGTGACATCCATAACTCAACGAAAGTCTCCATTTCAAAATCTAGTGGAACTCCCGAATTTATTCGAAGAGCACAACCACAGCTAGGAGTGAAGTTATTAAGTCACGGGTGAAACCCGTATCTTAATAAGCCGTTCCACTCTCTATAAAATGGTTTTCAAAAGCTCTCACCAAGGACTCGACTATCACGATAACTCACGCGATGACTAGGAAGACGAATGCCATGAGCTGCATCCCAGTGGAAGCATAAGTCTTCTAGGGCAACGCGCGTGCACGGACTTGTTGGGTATAGTTGGGTTACCTTGGGCAGTCGACGCCTTAACACCCGAGGCACTCTATCTATTTTCCTAGCATACGACCCGCCGATTTTACACTTTATGGAACCTATTTACGCTTGTGTGTTTACAATTTAAAACATTACGCTTTATTGATTTCTCGATTTATCGATTTTCGCTCCCCGCTTTACAAAACGCACAACCTGCACAGCCATCGAAATCTAAAACAAAAACTCGAATGTTCGCAACAAAACTAATGTCTAATTACTCGTTTACGCTCTCGCTCTCTCCCTCTCTACCGCGTCCTCGCGCACCGATATGTATGTGTATAAGTGTAAACTACAACTATATCTAAATACAAACAAATAATTGTGTAAGAACTTAGGAATCTTGTGTCTCCTATGTGACTTCGCATTACTATTATACTACCTGCAACAAGTTTTAATCGCGCTCAATGGCATCGCAAAACTCAAAAATCATTACGATCGAATCTCACTCCAAGTCTCTCTGTCTAGATGCCTTCCAACAACTCTACCTCGAGACGAACAGCTAGGAGAAGAGCCAAACGAAGCGCCGAGAAGAGGATTGCCTCACTTGTGGCCAGGGAAGTGGCTAAGGTCATTCCTCAGATTGTCGCTCAAGTGCACTCTCTCAGCAACTCTCGAACCTCGGAAGACTCTAAGATGGAAACGCCGCAATCTGCTTTCCTCTACAAGCACTTCAGAGCCTGTGACCTGATGAAGTTCACGGGTGAAGGAGGTGTGTCCCAACTACTCCAGTGGTTCGATTCTATCGAAGTTACCCTTCGTCAGAGTGGGTGTCCCGATAGTTTTCGTACTACTTGCGCTACCGTAGTATTTCAATCGCAAGCACTCGACTGGTGGATAGCTGAATGTAACAAACGTGGGATCTCCGCAGCTTACGCTCTGTCTTGGAATGAGCTGAAAGAGCTCATGAAGGAAGAGTACTGCCCGCCCCACGAAGCCCAAAAGCTAGAATACGAATTTTGGGAAATCATGCAAGTCGAAGGTGACAATGCTGGCTACACCGCAAGGTTCAAACAGCTTAGCACAATTTGCCCAAGTCAAGTTAACACTTCAGAGAAAGCCATCACGAAGTACATTCGCGGCTTGCCTGTGTGTTTGGGTGACTTTGTCGAAGCTGCAAGACTTGCTACCATCGAAGAAGCCTACCGCTTGGCCGCAGAAATCAACGACAAGCGAGTCTTGGATGGATTCTTCTCCAAGAATCCTGTCAAATAAGCTCATCAAGCAATCGTCATCGATTCATCCGACGATTCCTCCAATGATTCTACTGATGATTCTTCTGAAGATTCCTCCGACGATGCCTCCAGGGAATCATCAGACGAATCCGTCGACGACACTGCATCATCTCAGGAAGCTCAGCCCAGCCGTAAACGAAAGACCATGAGCCCAGACTCTTCAACAACTGGACTGTCGCAACCAGAACCTCTCCGAGCAGCTCCAGTTCACTTGAAACGTGCCTACAATGGAGCTCATCCCCTGTGTTACACGTGTACGTATCATCACCCGCCAGAAGCTAACTATCGCTATTGCGCAAATTGCAACTGGAATGGTCATCTTACGCAACACTATCGCACGGGACCGCAACCTTGAGGAATATCAGCAATAACCGCAGTCTCCGCAGCAGTCCTCCACGGCAACGTCATTTTGCTTCTAATGTTGTTGTAATAATACGACTTTTCGCCGTCAATTTCTTTTATGTGTGGAAACTGATTCTCTCTTTCGACGCATGTGGATTCTATTTCACTCTTATACTCTCGCATAATCTATATGCTAGCACTATGTACTATATAATGATTTTTTATCCCTATTATGCGTTTTTTGAGATAAGGTACGATATACGTGCAAGAATCAACTAATAGCGGGTGCACACGGGATTATCTTGGTTAGTGCACGGAGATCGTAGTGAATTTCAATGACGCCTCGAATGTTCAGGGCATGGTTAAGCGTGGTGGATACGCTGCTGGTACTTCCTATATATAAGCGTCTTGACCATGTCTGACGAAGTGTGACATCTATTCACGGAACAAAGGCGTGTGATTGAAACATGACTGTGTTTTGTCATACTAACCGAAGTTTTGTGAAGAAAGTTCCATGGGAGTTGGAACGTAGACCTATTATACTATTGTGGTTATTTTCGACACATTACACTACATCGCAAGGCGTAACAATCTCAATCGCAACTCAAAGCGTGTAATCGCAAGACTTTTCATAAGTCAACACGCTCGCAATCGCATTATCGCTTGAATCTACCTCGCAATCTTTATCGCTTATTATGGGTATTTCGCAATCTCAATCGCTTATTGTGCGTTCGCTCAATCACTTATTATCGCGCTATCGCATATCGTGGGTATTACTCTATCGCTGGTGTATTGTTCCATCGCTCATCGTGTGTCGCTTAACGTAATTGCTATCGCTCGCCAATATTTGTGCTGTCTGTGTTAAGTTAGCACACATGACCTTGCTTCACGGGACGAAACTCATATGATTAAAGCACGGTGGATACGCCGCTGGTACTTCCTATATATAATTGTTTTAGCCATATCAGCGGACTTTCGTGGAAAAAGACCATGTGGGGTCTAATGTTAGTTAAATTTTGTGGTGTTAATCAATCCAAACAAACCGCATTCATCACGCATATTTCCCACCGCTTGCAACGCATCGATCGTCGCCTATCGCTCGACGGTTGTCGCTATCGCCCGTCGCTTATCGCTTATTGTTTTCGCTTATCACCGCCGCCTTCGCTTATTATAAGATTTCGTGTTATCAAGTTTTTCGCATACCGCTTATCGCTTATCGCACTCGCTCGTGTCACTAAACTAAGTTCGAAAACGACCTCATCACTCAGTTCTCCTTTCAAGACTTGATCCAACCCTTTCTCGTTTGGATCGGGTCATCGCAAATCTGTTCATACTATGTTGACACGTATGACACTGCCTCACGAGACGGAAGACATATGATTAAAACGTGGTGGATACGCCGCTGGTACTTCCTATATATAAGCGTTTTAGCCATATTGTCGAACTTTCGTGGAAAGGTGCCATGCGGGGCCGACCTTAAAAAGTAAATGTTTGGTATTATTGAAAAGCCTTGTTTACACAAAGTTTAAACCGACCCTTTTCTTACAAAAAACATTTTCTAAAGTTTTTCTAAAATTTGATCAAAATCTTTGTGCAAAATGAGATTATCTTGTAACGATGGTGTGATAATCGACTCAAGTTATTGCCGCGTGACGAGAAAATTTCGCAAAACGAGTTTTAAACACCCCAAAATCTTTTAGTAACCTGAATAAATTCCACTCATAGCGTTGGTGTGAACATCGAAACAGTTTAACACCGCACTGTGGGAAGATTTTTCATAAACAAGTTTCTTCAACCCTTTTCGAATTAATCAACTTTTCAAGAACTAAAATGCTGTTGGTGCATGTTTGTGACAACAGCTTAGATTTGGTCTTTGGATATCTTGTAATTAGTTAAACGATAAACAGTTAGCGGGTTTAGCTTTGTATTAGTTAGTTGTAATGTTTGGGCTAACTAAACCCATACTTATGGGGATGTGGGAAACGAATTGGGCTTAGACCAATTCGCAGTCCATGATGTTTAACCTTGGCCCAAGTAGCAAACCTTGTGTTATATAAACAAGGTTAGGCTTTAGGGTTGAGGTTAATTAGTAAATCAGCTAATTAGCCAAAACAGTTTGTGTGAGAGAATTCGTGAAGGCTCTAGGGTTTGGACGAATTTGTGGTCTTGATTGATTGTAATTCGTTAAGATTGATAATCAATAAAGACCGGTTTGAAAGTGATTGCTGATTTCTGTTTTCTACTTGTTTCTGTTATATTCTGATCAAGAGGATTCCGCACTCTTGATTGGAAAGACAATTCTGTGAAAGATCTATACGAATAGGGGACCTACAATTGGTATCAGAGCTTTAGGCTCTTGAAGGCTCGGTTCAGAATTGTGCTTGGCAGAATCAGGAAGTATTTTCGAAAATTTTGAAACCTGAAAAATTAGGGTTTCGAAATTTCTTGTTGGCTTGATAAAATTTTCGAATTTGTTTGGCTGTTTTGATATTCTGGTTTGTTTGATTGCTGTTTTGCAGGTTTTAGGGTCTTCAGGACAGTTTTTGGTTGATTGTTTTGAAGAATTTTGGCTCAGAAACTTGAAGATTCGAAGACTGTTCTTCGTGTTCTTCATTAAGTTCATAAGAATTTCGTAAAAAGCTTGCTGATTTGCTGTTTTGATTTTGCAGATTTGTGTTGGAGAATCTTCAGAATTTCAGAAAGATTAAGTTTCTAATTTTCAGAACCAGCGAATTTGGGAGACCAGCGAAATTAAGCGAAATTAGCATCTTATCGGCGAAGTAAATCCAAAGGCGACTTTGGTAACCGTGTGATTGTCCACAGCGAAATCATCACGGTTTCAGCGACTTCACTAGTCCTCGTAATAGCGAAAATACACAGCGAATTTGACCAGCGAAATTGATCAGCGAACTTGATTTTAAGCGAAATAAACCAGCGAAATTGACCTTCTGGCCAGCGAAATTAACAGCACTCCAGCGAAATTATCAGCAAATTTAAAAACCAGCAAATTTAAAGTGGTGGAATTTCAGTTGGCAAGTGTAACAAAAAATTCACGTTTTTGCAAATAGAAATTGATTTGTAGCTCGTTAGACAGAACCGTTTGGACCGTTGAATTCCTTGGATTTTTAGGGTAAAAAAAAAAAAAAATTGGACATTAGATATCATTGGATTCGTCTTTTCGAGACGAATCTAACGGTGTAATTTGGTAACCACTGTTTTCGGAAAAATATTGTACGGTTTTATCAGTCTGTTACGTTAAAAATGTCGAACATGTCTAGTTTGAATGAGCTGTTGAGAATGGAGCATGAGGTTGGCACTACCAACAAACCACCTAAGATGATGAAGGTGGAGAACTATTTGACATGGAAGGATCGTTTTCAATCGTTCATTGAATATCAGGATACTCGCATGTGGATATGCATTGAAGAAGGGTACTTAGACCCAACACATGATTTTGAAGGCAGACCTCGTAAAACTGCTTATGTGAACATGGACGATGCTGAGAAAAAGATGTATGAGGCTGAAAAGAGAGCCTTGGCTGCAATCAAAATGTCATTACCTGATAGCATCAAGCATACTTTCAGGAGGTACACAAGTTCCAAGGATATGTGGGATGCATTGGAAAAGAGATATGCGGGAAATGCAGATGTCAAGAAAAACAAAGTTGATCTACTGAAGAAGCAGTTTGCTGTTTTCAAGTTCATGAAACATGAGTCACTTGAGGACATCATCACTCGCTACTATCATCTGATGTCAGAAATGGAAAATTATGACATCGATTGCTATACTGACGTAGAGAAGAATGACAAGCTGCTCGATGCCTTACCTACTAAGTGGGATATCTACACTCTCATGATTAAGGGAGAGGCAGATTATGAGACAAAGGAGCTGGAAGAAGTAGTTGGCAAGCTGAGAGCTTATGAGCTCAGTATGAAGAAGAAAGACACTGGATATGATCAGGTTCAAGATCCAACGATTTACAATGGGCTTGCATCTTCTTCATCCCACAACGCTTCTAGCGACTCTGCTACTGCGTTTCTTTCGTGTGAGAATGAGCAGGTCACAGTAAATGAAGATGGTGATGTGTGTTTTGTAGCTGCTTCAGGAGGATCAACAGGAGCCAAAAGAACACTAGCTTCGAAGCAGAGTAGTGGTGTTAAGTCAATGCCAATGAGTGTGAAGTCTGCTGAAGAGCATCTTGCTCTACTTGCTTCATTTGTTGCTTCTTACGAGAACTACATTCAGGGGAAGATATCTGATCCTGCCACTTTGGATGAAGATTATGATCAGATTGACCCTGATGATCTTGAAGATATGGATTTGCAGTGGCAAATGGCCATGATTACTAGAAGAGTGAAGAGATTTATGAACCGAACAGGCAGGAAGTTTATAGGAAAGACGGTTGGTTTCGACAAGACCAAAGTGAGATGCTTCAACTGTCAAAGTTATGGGCATTTTGCTAGGGAATGTCAAAAACAAAAGCAGGAGACTTCGAGTCAGAGTTCAAACAATAGGAATGCAACAAACAACTCTAAATCAAGAGCGCTGATCTCTACTGCTAGAGAAGGTTCATATGACTGGAGTATTCACTTGGAAAAAGATGACAATGTCACAAAGGCATTCATGGTAGAGATAACTCAAATTGATGATGGTGAAGATACTGTGGAAGATGCTGAAGCAAAAGTGGATGATGAGGCTGAGGTGAAGGCAGAGAGTAAAGCTGAAGAAAAGAAGGCTGATCAGACATCAGATGCTGAGGCGAAAAAGCAAAAGTCTGACCAGGAACGGGAAGCTGAAGAAAAGGAAGCTGAATACAAAAGAGTGAAAGATCAGCTTGCAGCTCTCATGGCCAACCTTGATAAACAAACAGGAGAGGTAAAGTCTAATTCTGTGTGTTTAAAATGTCGTGAATTACAGGGTGAAGTTGATAGGTTGTCCACACAAAACCAAAGTCTGGTGGGCGAGATGTCTACCATAAAAGAAGCAAACTTTTTTGCTAAAAGAAACGAATCGTCATACTTGAAGAAAATAAAAGGTTATGAAACTAAAATTGAAGCTGTAACCTGTAAATTAAATGAAAAACTTCAAGTCATAGACTTAGCTCATGAAATGATGGCTGAGAAAACAAAAGAGATTTCTGATAAATGCAAAGAGTTGTCAGATGCACAACTCAAAATTGTTGAACTTGAAAGGAAATTAGGTCAGTTCAGGGACTCTACTTTTGTTATGAAACACATGATGGGTGGCTTGAAGAAAAGTAATGACAAAACCAGTGTGGGATTTCATGGTTTCAATGAAGTTCCACCTCCTGTTAGTCATGACTATTCTTTCTTGCCCAATGAAGATGAGCTTATGGACTTTGGGTCAACATTGCCAAGTAGTTCCACGTCACGTCAAGGAAATGTGTTAGAGAATGCTGATGCTAAGAAGGATAATAACAGCAAACCTGTTTTGAAAAAGAACACATCACATCCTAAAAATAACAATCCAACTTTTGTTAAAAAGGTTAATTTTGTTCAAGGAAGTGACATGAAAAACGAAACAGCTGTTATTGAAAATGAATCTAATATAGAGTTTGCTAAAAACAAGAACATAGAAAATTTTGAAACTAAGCAAACTGAACCAAATCCTTCTAAGGCATCACCAGAAGAAAAACCCGAATCTAGTTCTAAGGCTTCAGAAAAGAAGTCTTCGAAAAAGAAATCGTGCTTCAAATGTCACACCAAGGGACATGTAGCTAGCTGATGTCCAAACAAAAAGAGTGAAGCACAAGTGAGTGAGGAGAAGAGAGAGAAGTCACCAGAGCATAGTGGTGATAAACAGGAGAAAGCAGCAAATTCTCCAAAGAAATCTGCTGCTAAGCAACCAGAGAATGTTGCTGTTGGTGTAGATAAGGCTGAAAAAGGAACTCCACAAGTTCCTCGTTTTCAAAGAAATCAACCAAGATTTCAGCCTAGATCTCCACCAGGCAGATTTGAGAGACCTAGAAGCGTTTCACCAAGAATGAACAATTATAATGCTAATAATTTCAGAAGTCAAGGTCAATATCAAAATCGATACCAAAATAATGGTGGTCGAACTTTTTATAACAATGGCTTTAGAAATTACAACAATAATGCTTCTTGGAATCAAAATTCAAGATACCCAAATCAAAATTTTCAAAGGTCATATAGTCCAAATACGTATAGGAACCCTCAGGACCAAAGACCTAGTGGAAATCAAAATCAAATTCCATCAACAGGTCTGAGATCCAAGACTCCAGTTAGGAGTAATGGATATTGGATGGATGTTCCAGTCGTTGGTGAATTTGGACGACCCAAGACCATTAAGGCTTGGGTCCCCCAATCTAACTAATTTCTTGGTTGGTGTGTGCAGGAGCTGCTAAGGAGGATTATCAACTTATGGTATGTTGATAGTGGCTGCTCCAGGCACATGACGGGGGATGCGAGATTGTTAACTGAATTTGAAGATTATGATGGTGGAAAGGTGAATTTTGCGGGTGCTAAAGGTGGTAGAATTACAGGACGAGGAAAGGTGACCAATGGGAAGATTACACTGGACAAAGTGAACTATGTGGAGCAGCTTAAACACAATCTGATGAGCGTGTCACAAGTCTGCGACAAGGGTCACTCGGTCCATTTTACCAAGAATGAAGCATTAGTGTAGAAACCAGGTTTGAAGATTCCGGACGATTGGATAGTGATGCGAGCGCCAAGGAGAAATGACACTTATGTCATGGACATGGGTGCTAAGGATCCAACTGCTGTGGTGGCGTGTTTACTATCAAAAGCATCTGAAGCTGAATCGATGTTGTGGCACAGACGCATGGCCCATATTCACTATCGAAAAATGAATTACCTTGTTAAAAATGAGCTAGTGAAAGGGGTTCCATTGCAGAGGTTTCACGTGGATGATAAATGTCTTCCATGTCAAAAGGGAAAACAACATAAGAAACCTCATAAATCTAAAACAGTAAATTCCATATATGCCCCTTATGAATTACTTCACATGGATTTATTCGGTCCAGTGAACGTGAGGAGCATAGGTGGAAAGTACTATTGTTTAGTTGTCACTGATGATTACTCACGTTATTCATGGGTTTTCTTTTTAGGTACAAAAGATGAGACGGCGGAGATGCTGATAGATCTTTTTACGAAATTGGAAAACGTCCATGATGCAAAGATCAAGAGGATAAGGAGTGATAATGGCACAGAGTTCAAGAATCGAGTTCTGGATCTCTACTGTCTTCGCAAGGGAATTGAACATCAATATTCTGCTCCTTATACGCCTCAACAAAATGGAGTTGCTGAGAGGAAAAACAGGACGTTGATTGAAGCCGCTAGGACGATGCTTTCAGATTCAAAGCTACCAGTTCTTTTCTGGGGAGAAGCTGTGAATACAGCTTGCTACGTCCTAAACAAAGTTTTGACTGTTAAACGTTTTAACAAAACATGTCATGAATTAATGTTTAACAAGAAACCAAACTTAGAAGGCTTTGAACCATTTGGATTACCCTGCACTATTGTGCGTAATAAAGATAAACAAAAATTCGGTGAGGTGGCTGACGAAGGCTACTTTCTAGGTTACGTACCTGGCGCACCGAATAAAAGGGTTTTTAATCTAAAAACTAGTAAAATTGAGGTTGTCTTTAATGTTGAAATTACTTCATACAAACCTCAACAATCAACGAGTGGTCCTGCTATATTATATGATTATGAAAGCACTTTTAAGTCATTTAATATTCCTGAGTTTCCAAATGCAGATGATTCTCAGTTGATTCAAACAATGATTGGTGGAGATGATGAAGGCGAGTTCATGCCTAGATCGAATGTTGATATGACAGATGTTGCGGAAACTTCCCATGGTGCTGCTGATCCTGATTCAAGTGATAGTGACTCTAAACCCATTGAGGGGGAGGATTTCATTAATCCATTTGCAGATCAGAACATTCAGGGGGAGGTTGGATCAAACCTAGGTGATAATCTTGAAGTTGATACCGTTGCTACTACACGAGCAAATAGAGATCATCCAGTTGACATGATACTTGGAGATCCTAATGCAGGTGTTCAGACGAGAAGAAACATAGCAGCGAATTCTGGCTTATTTGTGTCGATTGAAAAGACTGGGATTGTGAACGAATGCTTGTATAGTTGCTTTATTTCCCAAGAGGAGCCTAAAAACATTCACATGGCTCTTAAAGATAATTCATGGGTTGAAGCTATGCAAGAGGAATTGGCCCAGTTTGCAAAGTTGAAGGTTTGGGAGTTGGTTGACCTTCCTAAAGGTGAGAGAGAGATAGGCACTAAATGGGTGTTTAAGTGCAAGAAGGATGACAGAGGGATAGTGACGCGAAACAAGGCTCGATTGGTGGTAAAAGGTTTCAATCAGCAAGAAGGGATTGATTACAATGAAGTGTTTGCACCAGTGGCAAGGTTGGAGGCAATTCGTTTTTTTCTAGCTTTCGCAACATTCAAGGGCTTCAAAGTTTACCAACTAGACGTGAAGAGTGCATTTCTTTACGGGAAAGTCCAAGAAGTGGTGTATGTCTCACAACCAGATGGGTTCGTTGATCCAGATTATCCAGATCGAGTGTACAAACTTGATAAGGCTTTGTATGGGTTACATCAAGCTCCCAGGGCGTGGTACGAGACACTGTCTACACATCTGATCAAGAATGGTTTTGAAAGAGGTCAGATTGACAGTACACTGTTCATCAAGAGAAAGAAGGAAGATTTTCTGCTAGTACAGGTGTACGTGGATGACATCATCTTTGGGTCATCAGATGAGAGCATGTGTAAAGAGTTCGAGCAGGTGATGAAGAGCAAGTTCGAAATGAGTGCTATGGGTGAGCTGTCTTACTTTCTGGGATTACAAGTTGAACAGAAGGAGGATGGGATGTTTATTCATCAAACGAAGTATGTGTATGACATTTTGGATCGGTTCAAAATGAATGATTGCTCTACTTTCAACACACCCATATGTGAAAATCACAATCTTGGCCCAGATCATGAAAGTACTGAAGACGTTGATCCTACTCAATACAGGGCGATGATTGGTTCTCTAATGTACTTGACTGCTTCAAGACCAGACATCATGTTTGCCGTATGCTTGTGTGCTAGATATCAGGCAAATCCAAAAGAGTCACACATGAAAGCAGTGAAGCGTATTCTTCGTTACTTGAAGGGGAAACCTAAACTTGGGTTGTGGTATCCAGCTGATAGTGATCTGAATTTTGTCGCTTACACTGACTCAGACTTTGGAGGATGCAAGTCGAACAGAAAGTCTACAACAGGTGGTTGTCAGTTCTTAGGAGGCAGGATCGTGTCTTGGCAATGCAAGAAGCAATCCTGTGTGTCTACATCTACGTGTGAAGCTGAATATATTGTTGCGGGTAGCTGCTGCTCTCAGGTTCTCTGGATACAACAGCAGATGCGCGATTACGGTTTGGATTTCACTCGTACTCCTATTATGATAGACAATAATGCCACGATTTCAATAACTAATAATCCCGTGAAACACAGTCGCACAAAACATATTGACATACGTCATCATTTTATACGGGATTGTGCTGAAAAACGACTAATTGAATTACATCGAGTCGACACCGAAGATAACCTGGCAGATCTTTATACTAAAGCTTTTGACAAGGCTCGCTTTGAACATTTAGTCGAACTCAACGGGATGAGGAATCCTGAATAACTGGTTTTTCATAAGGATTTTTGTAAATAGTTTACTGTTTTTCTTAAAAAATCAAAAATAAAAAAAATTTGAAAAATCAAAAACATAAAAAAAAATAGAAAATCAAAAATGAGATATCACTGTGTGAAAAAGGAGAAATGATAGTACATTAGCAAGTTAGACTGTCACACTGAAACTGAAATTAAAATGCTTAAGTGTGATAGCAGCTTCATTATATGATGTACCAGTAGGCAAAAAGCATGAAATAATCAACTTACCAATGTGATATAAACTTAAACGAACTGTGTATGAGTGGGGAACACATCAGTGGTGTATGGTTTAATGACCTTAAATCTTGCGTTGATAGATTGCAAAAATCTGAAGTTTTGGGTCTTTATATTGTTATTTCATCTGGGGATATCTTGACTGTCCTTCTGTTCAGAACAAAAATTGTACATGACCCCAGGAAAGAAAGTCACTTGGAATTAGCACATTTCTATTTGACTGTCTGTATGTTGTCCCGATACACACAATTTTGATCTGATTCTGAAATCTTCTCTGAAAAAAGTCGTGTATCTCCTCTGCTGCATCCAGATATATGCTGACCTGGAGGTGCTAGGCAACGACAGCTTCTGCTGCATCCAGATACATGCTGACCTAGCTGTACGTTGTCGCACTATAGATCTAATACACCCGAAAGAGGCCCTCAAGTGCCCAAATGAAACCCAATAAACCTATATCAAACTGAGAAATCTCATTTGATCTGTATATTATACCATCTCTCCTAAAGATCTATTCTGTTCTCTTCTCAACCTATTCCCAGTTAAGATTTCAGAAATCTGGATTGGACTTGTGAAATATGTGGTAGGGAAGATACTTGCATGATAGAGTGTGTTGTTTATATTTCCAGGATTTGATTAGTATTTATTTGGGTGTTCATTGTTAAGCAATTAAAACATGATAAAACAGATTATATGCAGACCAAGATATTGTCAGGATATCTTAAAGGATGACATCAGTATACTCACCTACTACGATGAATCTTTGTGCATACCTTGATCGCGGGGGTATATCCTGAAGTGGGACACACTAGTATATCAGTAATTAAAATTACCTTAACGTATCATACGGTAATGGTACTTGAAATGTTCATGCATTTTGTTTAAGAGGACAAACATACTGGTAATCGTCTTGAACTGCTTTTCACGAAAAATTAAATAAAGAATTATCTAATAGTGTGAAACAGTTTGATTGTGCTGATATGATCTTCTTACCAGTGATTCTCACAAAAATAGAGTGTTTATTGCTTTTCGTATTTATTTGCTTTCAGAAAAATATAAAAATAAAAAAAATAGTGTCTTTTTCTGTTTGAAATTCTTAACGTACGGAAAACTGTTATTCTTGGAGGAATTGTTACTGATAGGGGGAGACGGTGTTAGAAAGTGAGTTCAAAATTTTAAAATCATGCGGGTTATAGAGTGTGTGTTTGAAAAGTTTTGCGTGTTGGTGATAAATTGGAAAATGCTTAATCTGTTATACAGTTTAACAAATCTCTTGAATAATAATAATTTGTTTAACTTATGTTGAAAAATTCTTATGGTTACTCGAGATGTTTGTTTTATAGTAAACAGATTGAAGCAGTATGTTGCTGAGAAGTTAAAGTGATGAGTTGCTGAGAAGTTGCTATGTTGCTGAGAAGTTGATGAGTTGCTGTGAAAAGATGAGAGTTTGATTGGATGCATGGTAGAACCTCCTTTCTATATTGCAGACAAAGTGAAGAGTTTGAAGATTGCTATACATATGCTGAACTGGAGTTTACTCAAACGCTAAAGTTTTTGAAGATTTGGTGATTGGATGCATCAGCTTAGGGGGAGTCTGTTGCTGACAGAACTATTGAAGCTGAAGCTATCCAAAGACCAAAGACAGTGCAAGACTACATGAAGATTGCAAGATGACTGAAGACAAAGTTATTTTATGAAGCTATTGTCAAGGGGGAGTTTGTTGGTGCATGTTTGTGACAACAGCTTAGATTTGGTCTTTGGATATCTTGTAATTAGTTAAACGATAAACAGTTAGCGGGTTTAGCTTTGTATTAGTTAGTTGTAATGTTTGGGCTAACTAAACCCATACTTATGGGGATGTGGGAAACGAATTGGGCTTAGACCAATTCGCAGTCCATGATGTTTAACCTTGGCCCAAGTAGCAAACCTTGTGTTATATAAACAAGGTTAGGCTTTAGGGTTGAGGTTAATCAGTAAATCAGCTAATTAGCCAAAACAGTTTGTGTGAGAGAATTCGTGAAGGCTCTAGGGTTTGGACGAATTTGTGGTCTTGATTGATTGTAATTCGTTAAGATTGATAATCAATAAAGACCGGTTTGAAAGTGATTGTTGATTTCTGTTTTCTACTTGTTTCTGTTATATTCTGATCAAGAGGATTCCGCACTCTTGATTGGAAAGACAATTCTGTGAAAGATCCATACGAATAGGGGACCTACAAATGCTTTGTAATCGCTTTGTGTGTGTTACTGTCTTTTGTATACGAACCATCTTACTCGCCGCAATCGCCCGGTCATCACAACACTCTCGTTCGTCGAATTTCAATCGATCACTCGCTTATCTTGACACTTTAAATCGATACCCTCACTCGCATCAACTCTCGCAACCCTTCTCTTGGATTAATTTCGGGACGGAATTTCCTGAAGCAGGGGAGACTGTAACAACCCGCACGTTCGTGCGTTGTTACTACTCGTTATACTCGTTATGCCTAGCACCAGAGATTCGGATCATAATGTAGCTTTATCGCATACATCGCTATTTCGCGTATTACGCATACGTTATCGCCATAGCACATCGCATCACACACATTAACGCTCACGATGACGTTGAGTGAGGACCTATTCTACCCTCCTCGATGGCCGTGAAACGTCGCAAAGTAACGCATATTCTAAACGAAACCCGGTTATTGTATCGCAACTTTGAAATATGGATATGTATACGACTCTATGAGACTAATTATAATGAATATACGAAAATGAAGATGAAAATGTGTAACCAAACTATTTCAACGCTTAACAATCAAAACGGAACGCCAAAACTCAGCTCGCCGGAGGCGTTTGATCGAATGGCACTTCGATCGAATGGCCATCCGATCGGACAAGCCATCCGATCCGACTCACTGCACCACCTCCTCTCCTCCCTTGCCTATAAATACCCCACTCTCACATCAATTGCCTTGATGTGACAGCTCCCACTCGACCAGCACGCTTTTAGGCTATTTTCTCTCGATTACTCGCGATTCTTGTAAGTTTCCAACTTAAATCTTGTACTTCTATGATCTACACGCACTTCTTCATCATTTCCTCTTCTAAATCTTAACTTTTAACCGTGAAATCAATGGAATTGAGGTGTTCTAGAGTGATGTCATCATGAAGTTCTTATGAACTTCAAGTGTTGGCCTCATTCCACCAAGAACAACTCAGATCCGAAGGATTTCCACAAGAATAAACAACATTTTCACACAAATCTACACATAATCATGAATAAAAGGATTGAAAGATGGTTTTCCAACTTTCTTTCAACTCTTTT
This sequence comes from Helianthus tuberosus, assembly GCA_030545235.1. NCBI lineage: Eukaryota > Viridiplantae > Streptophyta > Magnoliopsida > Asterales > Asteraceae > Helianthus > Helianthus tuberosus. Next base: position 63,458,911 of record CM060360.1, on the reverse strand, counting down.
ACATTCAATGCACTCAAAACCGATAGAATCAGAGCTTATACCGACCTTCTACTCACTTTTAGAGGCATAAAAGCCTTAGACGGCCAATAATTGGCATTCCCGAGAGTATAATCAAATGTCATGAAGCTCTCGGTTTGTTAAAAGGTCACTCAGAGGTAAGAATTAACATGTTGACGCTTTTAACCCTTCATCGCGCAATCTTTCAATTAATTACGCAGACGGCTACACTCGATCAACAAGTGACTCATTTGTGAATATGATTTCCGAGTAACCTTAATCAAAGGCTTATGTTAAGTATTCTAACACTTCCAGTCCTTCCATAATCAAAGTTTTTTTATTTTTCACACAATTAGTCCTTCATAGTCAACGATTAACCTTATTAAGGTTTTGTACACGTGTCAACATATCATTGGACGTGATTTTACGAGGTGTTACACTTTAGTGGGTAATGTGGGTAACGATAGAAACTGTTTTCTGATTAACAAATCATGTGTTGGTTTGTTAGTCTTGTTAAAGAGGTCTTTCAGGGCCTATTAAAGATACCCCATGGGTGGTATATTGAGTCACACAGGTTTGAATGTATTCTTTAAAGAATGACCAAAAGTTATATTTCACAATTAAAACACGGACGATTGAACGATGGTTTATAACACGGACGATTTGAACGATATGAATGATTTGAACGATATTGAACGATTGAAACGATTTGAACAATTGAACGATTTTGAACCATTATGGACAAATGTTTTCAAATGATGTCAGACAACGAGGATTAGTTAAAGATATAAACCATACAATGTTTACTTTCAAAGACGATTTACTACTTGGTTTTACAAAGACAAATGTTTTCAGTCAAGATTCATGGCTACAATGGTTTTGGTTTTACACATATCAACTTGTAAAGTTGATAAAACATATTGCAATATCAAACACTTTTTGATTTCAAAGTACATACTCGACAACTCTCGTAGTTGGACGAGGTATCGCAATATGGATTCAAAGCCATGAATTTGACATACAAAACCTATATACTCGCCGACATTTTTATGTTGACTGTTTTCACATATGTTTCAGGTTCTATGATGTGACGATTATTGATTGCTTGCTACAGATAGGATGGACGTGGGCTTTAGTAACTTAAAACTTGAAAGACAATTGTTGTAATTATTTGGTTTGTATCAAAACAATGTGTCTATTAATGAAATAAAACAAAACTTCAATTACCATGTGTTGTGAAACAATGATTCTGTTACGACACTCCCCGACGTTTCCGCCACGGTTCGTTGTTTTACGCGGTCGGGGTGTGACAATTAAGTATGTCAGATAGTACACAAACATCCACATAACGAAACTTTGGTGAATTAACCAAATTACCGAACCATACACGAACATGTCCCTGAACGTTTTGGTCGGTTTCATGTTTTTTTTAGTTGTGGCAATTTTTAGAAGAATATAAGCTTGGGGAATTCATGTAAAAACAATATCTTTAATAGAGAATGGGTCATAATTTTATAAAAACCTAAATTAGAGCCCATGGACTCTCCCTTGTAATTGAATTTTTATAAATAAAAATATAACCCAACCCTAACCCATCAAAAAAATGTCCCTTCCCCTCCTTCTCTCTTTGTACGACTTCAACCACACACACACAAACCCAAGTTCCCTCTTGAAACTTGATCTTGGATCTTGGATGCAATTTTGATCATTCCCTACACTATACAACACAAATAGTAAGTAACTTATCTTCAATTCTATGTTTTCAAGTTCTAATTTGAAGTTATCACAAAACCATAGATTACCCAGACAACCGAAACTTATAAAATTATGAAACTTATCATGTATATATGTTGGTTTTGATGTTAATTGATGTTGATTGTGAAAATTATGCAAGTATGAGTTATTAAAAGCATGTATAGAGATTAGGGTTTTGTATAAAAGCATGATTATGTTAAGTTATGTGCTAAATCTGATCTACAATGATTTATGCATGCTAGGATAGCTTAAAACATTTTAGTGGTGACTTTGTACATGTTTTTATGAAGAAAACTAGATTTTCAGGTTCTAATCAGCAACCTTGTGTCGACTTGTGAGGGCCATATCTTGGCCAAACCTTAATGAAATTGAATGATTTTTGGGTCTAAAGTCAAGTTCAAAAATTTAAATTCAAACCCAACTAGTTTCACATTTTTATAACGAGTTTTGGTCATTGAAAAGTTTAAAACGAAACCAAAGGTCAAAGCTGAGTTTCTGATCAGAAAATAGGTTTCATGACGAGGACTATAACTTGATCAATATTCGAAGTTAGGACCTAAAACTTTTACAGTAGATAACCATAGAAGTTTATGAGACACTCAAATTGGAATTTTGTCAATCGGATCAACGTAGAACTTTCTGTAAATTAAATGGTAAATTGTCATAAAAAATGACGTTTTTGACCTTTATGTGGAGTAGGATTTTTTTTTCATGAATTTTCTATAAACTTTCAGGACTCAAAAAATTACACAAACTCATATGGACTATTTAGCATGTCTCATAAAATATTCATAATTTCCTGCACCGTTTAGTATTCTAAATAAAATTCACAAACCGGCTCAAAAACTGACGTTGAGCTGAAACTGCTGAAACTTTGTGATAACATTAGAGAGTGTATCTATATAAGCAAGGTGTCCTAGGAATGTGGAACCTAAATAAATGTCATTAAACATGTTATGTGATATGTACTATAGTTTTACTTGCTTTTCATGTAAATAATTTAACCTGAAGTCACCAACGGGTCGTCGAGTCAACTTGTGCTAAATGGTCAAAACTAAGAGTCATTTCTAAACATTAAACAATGAGGTTGTTTGGATTATTTGGGTTTTGTGAACCAACACGAACATACACTTATAAACATGACGTGTAATAGGTAGTGGTTAACCTGACACCAACCCTTTGACTATTGCATACACGGACTACCTTCGCGAATAGTGAGTTCACTATTTTTCTAAAAGCATGCATCCCTGGTTTGGGACTACTTATATTCTTGGGAGGAATACCTTTACTTTGAATACCTTGGTTTAATTTCATGTATATATTGAACTAAACGACTTCTATCTTGAAAGTCCCTACTTTTATACTGAATAGTTGTTGGGTGACAAACGAGGTATTAGTTGATAGCGCTATTAGGCTTGACAAACCACATACCGTGCTGGGAGCCGGGAGTGAACTTTTGACTTTAACTTTGCATCATTGTTAATAGACATTGATATGGGTCACAAACTTACTCAATCAATTTTTGTTACTTCATGTTTAGTTGCTTAACCGTTAGTTAGCTACCCATGACATGTCCTTATAAATTTTGTATTTGGATTTACTTTTTGTTGAATTAAATTTGTGAACTCGCCAATTTTATGTTGATACACTTAAGCATGCTTTTGCAGGACGCTAGGTACGGCACGCTTAGGACATGCATTGGAGTCTCATGAATAAAAGTTTTAGACATTTTCATTCACATGTTTGTTTCTAAATTTCACATGAGTTTTTGGGCACGTGCTTTGCACAAGACATATTACTTTACTTTAACTTTAACTTTCGCTTCTGCACTTACTTTGTAACTTATGGTTAAACTTTGTTTTTATAATTTAAAAACGGACTAAATGTTTTCTAGCATTTAAAGTCGTTCAGTGTAACTAACGACAATGAGGTTCACCTCGTATCTGTAGTTCGAATAGCCTTGTTGTGCCGAGTAAGAGGGTTTACTGTCAGGGACATGCTTGTTCAAATTTGGCAATAGCATGTTTTGGTAAGAACGAACACATGACACGACCTCCTCCTCCTCGTTAGAATATTGAATGTCAGACTTCTCCTAAAACAACGGTATGATAAGTATTTGATAAACAAAACAAGTAAGTTAATAAATGTTATACTAGGTCGGTTCAGGCACATATGACTCATTGGAATATTGGTCAAAGAAATAGTTGGGTCCCAATACGACAATCACTGATTTAAGTTTTAGAGTGACGATCAATCATTTGAGGATGCAAGAGAAGAAATTGAATGAAATATGGATGCTGGATGATTTTTTATGAATGAAGGTGAATCTTCTGAGAGCCTCAATTTGTAAGCTCAATATTGAACCCAATACGGCGCGTATTGGTCAATACATCTCATATCACATTTAAATTTGGATTCCCATGCCGTAAAACATCGTGCCAAGGTCAAATTAGTTCGTATACGCCACATATAGGCATCCACGTTGTGTATACACTGATACGTATAGTGCTATACATGTCCTATATATGTTCATGTATACGCCACATAGAGACCTATACGTGACTGATTTGACCTATGTACGACATTCCCTGGTGTGGGAATCATAAAAAGTAATATGGCGCGTATTTGTATATGCGCGTCGTATTAATTGTTTTAAAAGATATTTAAAAAGTGAATGGGAAGAGAAACCATAACATAAATTTGAATATAACATGTAATGATAGACATGAAGATGATGTGAAGCTAAAGTGAAAATTAAAATGAATGAAAACCATAAAACATAACCTAATAAAAGATGAAATGAAACTTTTTTTCATGTTTTATCTCATCATAACACCTGGTGTAAAAGTGTCAAAAATAATCCAAAATAAATCATTTTAATTATGCGGTTCTAAAACTAAAAAAAAACATATACATTATCAAATTTTGGGTCAATATATAGTATATATTTATGAGCGGCGTAACTTGTTGCCCGACTATCTGCCATTGCTTTGTAATTGTCTTTTTTTCGTATGGAATGATATTGTTATGAGTTAAAAAAAAATTTATGGGTACTAGGCACATATAAAGGGAAGGATCCAGGAAATTGGTAATCAGAAATCGGTTTTTGCAGCTTCGAAACAAATATTCGCTAGGGTTCACTTTTGAGAAAGATCGAAGACGATGGCGGGAGGCGCTGCTGCACTAAAGCTCGTGAAGCCAAAAAACCGTCCACAAGCCACCGATATCCAGGCCGCCGCCGCTTGGGGTGTCGCTGCTTTCACCACCGCCGTTTGGATCGTTCAGGTCCTTCTTTTTCATTTTCTCCATTTATTCATTACCTGATAAATTCCTTAGATTATCAATCGTAATCCTAGTATTATTATAGATCTATTTCATGAATTCTTATGGAAATTTAGCTGTTTCTTCATCGATTTGTCTCGGTTCACAATTGTTTGTTTTTGCCATTTGTGGTTAATATTTTGGACTTAATTTTATGCAACGATGTAGATCTGGATCTTGATTTCGTGACCTGATTTTTCATAACTTATTGACTTTTGTGGTCAAACTATAGCTGATTCTTTGATGAAGGATATTTAACGTAAATACAGAGTTTTTTTTTATATTTTTTTTTTCACAAGACCTGATAATATTCATGTTGAAATTTAGCAACTTAATTAGTTGCATAAATCAATATCTTAAAAAAAGGTGTTTCATTTTGAAAAAAAGGTGTATATTTTGCGTTGTAGGTATTAGGAATTTATTTTTATTTTATTTTATTTATTTATTTTATTTTTTGCATTTTGATGAGTTATGATATAATGAAAGTCTGAAACAAACTATGTCGATCCATATTGAAGGGTTTGTGTACACCCCTAGTTTATGTTGGGTTATAGCTGTGCTGCAAAATAAGTTAGATTGGCTTGCGAAATGCACAGTTAGGTTTTATAGACTTCTCTTCCTATGGAAATCTAGGTCATTTATTGGTTTTGCCTTTGATATTGATGTCATACAAACCTTAAAGTCTTCCAAATCTTATAATGTCTTTAGTTGCGATTAAGTGTGAGCGTAAATAACAGAACACGTGAACAACATGTCAAACAAGTACAAGCAAATGGTTGTATCCATTTGTCGTTCCTTCCCTTCATATTAGCCAGTCATTGGGTGCAAAGGGCTCGCGTGTTGCATAGGCACACGGAGCAAGAAATAGCACATGGCATAGACAAAACGAAGCGCAATAATAGGAAAAAAAAAACATGTAATAAAATAAGGAGACCCGTGTAAGACAAACCCAAAAATGAAGCCTAGTGATTGACCATTTTGTATATTTAATGGAAAACATAAACTAACTGAACCGGGCATTTATTTATGTTCAGTAACCGAACAGTGCACTCTTATCCCAAACTTGGGTTAAATGGTTGGTTGGTGTTGATTATTTATTGTGTCTGCTAAATGTCGAGTTTCTTGCGTGATATAACTAACATGTATGTCTTCTGTTTTCGTGGAGTGCAGCCATTTGACTGGGTGAAGAAGACCTTCTTTGAGAAGCCAGCGCCAGAAAATTGAAAATATCCATATCTTAAGGCTGGCTAAAATATTTTCTTTCTGCTGATGAGAAAACTGTAGGCTGGTTTTGATTTGAATTTTGAATAATGTAATACTCCAATACTTTTGAGGTGGTTGATAAAGCCTCCATTGTTTTTGTCACTGTTATTTCTTGTGTTAATTTGAATATAATAACAGGAAACTAGAAAATAATACGACAAAACCACAACTTGTGGATACAGGGGACCGACAGTTTCTCGGATGGCCTTGTCATGGTGCGGTTGCATATTTTTGGTTTTCTTTCTCGATACTGTATGGGCTGGACAACGCTAAGTTTGCCCCACAACGTGAAAATGTATTGGTTGCAGCTTGGGCAACACCAAGTTTGCCCCACAACTTGAAAATGTATGGGTGCTCATAAAAGGTTGTTGGTCTAGAAAAATGTTTGTTCTGTATCATGTTAACCTCTTGAGTAAGTTTGTTTGATGGAACTTCGAATCCGTTGTCGAGTAAGAAGTGGATTAGTGAAATGATGAGTGAAATGAGCATCTGACATGGGAATCAGTAAAGGCTTTTTTACAAGGCAAGGGAATGAAGGGTTTATGTGAATACAAAGAAATCGAGATGATTTATCTAAAGATGAGTTGTGATGTATTATTGGCTCTTCAACGATTTTGAGCGATCTTTCGTATTCTATTTTGAGGGGACTAGTGCATCCTCATCGCGTTTGATTTTCCTTGGGAGGAGAAGGCTTCCTCTTAGATGTAATTTGTTATCGACTTACATTCTTCTAAAGGGTAGCTTAAACATTATTTTTCATTTGTGCAACTATCACCTTCCCAAACACCCCTTCCATAGGTTATTATCTTACCGTTTCTTCACATGCTCTAGTTGTATGGTTTCGACGACATCTCTTCTAACACAAGGTTACTTAAAAGTAATCGAATAAAATTTTATCTTGAATCTATACAATTTAAACATCCCAAAATAATATAAGTTTGTACTTTAAAGATATTTTTTTCGGTAAATTTGGATCAAACCACTAGTATATCAGTGAAATCACCCAATCATATCCATCTTCACTAGACAATAATGTTGATACACCAATTCAAGACGAAATCCAATAAATATGAGAAAAAACCCTTGTATCGAACTTAGACTAAAGGGTGTGGGGTCATGGTTAGGATACGATTCGTCACGTAGAAACATGAATGGAAGGCAATACAACAACCCTTTCCTAATCCACCATGGTTTGCATGGATTAAACCATGACAACCATGGTCTCCTTTCCATTTTTTCAAGTAATCATTTCCTTTCTCTTTACACAAATATAAATTAAAAGAAATAAGGGGATAGTGGTTTGGGTCATGACTACACCCTTAGGGTAGTGGTTTTGAATTGTGAATTAGATGTGAATGACATGACACTAACGTTGAGGGTCATGGTGGTCATGACCATACCCTGTAGAGGTGTACAAAAAAACCGGTTTTAGAATCGAAACCGGTTTTTTTTAACCAGTTTTACAACCGAACCGCCGGTTGTAGACCGGTTAGGATTCTTGATCTGAGAAACCGGTTAATAACCGAAACCGGTTTGGCAAAAACCGGTTAAAAACCGATCCCGACCGGTTACACCGGTTATTGTTTTGGACTTGAAAAACCGGTTAGTAACTGAAACCGGTTATAGAAAAAACCGGTTTTTGTTTTGGAAGAAAAAAACCGGTTCGGTTAATAAACGAAACCGGTTTTTGAAAAAAACCGATTTGTACACCTTATTACCCTGTCGCCTTAGGGTGAACGGGGCACCATGCGGGGAGGCATGCGGTGACCCTATTCCCTGAGCGGGAACACCGCCGCCATCACCGCAGTGATGCAATTTGGTGAATGGAATCGGGGAGAGTTCACCGATGAGATTTGTATATATTTGAGTTTTTTTTTTTTCTTTTTTGTTTTTTCCTTGTGATAATGAAGAAGAAGAACAAATATGCTGAGTTTGTGAGATTTTTTGAGACCTGTTCAAATATGAAGAAGAAGAAGAGGAGGAGGAGGAAGAAGAAACAAATAATGAAATGTTCTATAACTTTTTTTATTACTTTTAAAATTACCCTTCAAATTTGTTTTTAATTAAATGAAATGTTCTATTTTTTATTTTTATTTAGTTTTAATTTATTTAAATTATGTTTTACTTTTATAAAAATATTTATATAAAAAAAATAAAACCAAGTCCCCCAAGAGAGGAGTGCCGTCATCAAATTGAGGGTGTGGGGTCAGTTAAGAGGGGAGTTAACGTGACTAGTGCTGGTTGATCGTGCGTAAGAGAGAGGACTCCCCTTAAAGCCTAAAAGAGATATTTACTTTTTTTTTTTTACCGGCAAAGAAGATAATTTACATGCTCCTCTCTTCTAGCTACTTGAATCTTGATAAACAAACAAACAATTCAAGAAACCATCAACAATGGCATTCCTTACTCACTTCCCCTTTCACCCAATCCACCATCACTCATCATCCCTCTTCACCAGATTCCTCTTCTCTTCAAAACCCAAAACCCTCTTAATCCTCTCTGCAGTTTCTTCACCCCAAACATCACTATCCCACTTCTCCACAACATCTTCTTTAGAAACCCTTCAAGAAATCTCAATTACAGAACAAACCCACTTGCAGATTGCACAAGAAAAGCTTTTTATCCCTCCGGACACTGAAATATGTTCGGAAAAGGGTCCAAGAATCTTGAAAGGTTCGAACATTGTGTTGAGTAAGTATGCTAGAGATGCTCAGGTGGTTTCAGCAGAGTTTGTGAAGAGTAGTGTTGAAACGGAGGCTTGTCCAGCTGATGGGTTGCCCGAGTTTGCGCTTGTGGGGCGGTCGAATGTTGGGAAGTCGTCGTTGTTGAATTCTATTGTGAAGAGGAAGAAGCTTGCGATGACGTCGAAGAAGCCAGGTATGCACACCAGGTGTTTGATGTAATGTCTCTGAGACCGGTTTTATTAGTTGGCTTTTGTTTATTGCATTGAGTGTGTTAGAATTATGATTGAAGTGTTCCCATTTAACTCCTGCTACTTCTTGAACCTCTTGAAACAAAGTTCAATTTCATTTTGTTTGACCTTTTAAAAAGTTCGGGGGTCGGAAAGTAACGGACCTAATTTTTTTTTTCTATCGCGTAGTTTCGAGGTGTATGTTCGGGTCGGACGTCGGTGATTCAATTCGGGTCGGGTCAAACATTAATATCAAATAAAAAACGTTCTCAAACATTAAAACGGACCAATTTCACCCCTAATTTCAGAAATTCAGACCAATTTCACCCCTAATTTCAACCTATATCACATAAATTGCAGCCCTAAATTCAACCTAAAGATAAAAAACCACATACCTTTAACCTTATGAAGATTGAAGAAGTCGAACAAGAGTAAAAGACCACATCAACGAGCAGCGTTTTGGCTTCTGTTCTCGAACAAGAAGCTGAAATCGAACAGTTCTGGAACCTGCGTTTTTTTTTCTCCCCTTCTGCAGTTCTGGATTGTGGCTTCTCTTCTGGTCGATGTCCCAAAGTAAACGAATTTGGGTTTTTTTTGATAGGGTGGGCTTCTAAGTTGGGCTATATAATGATTTGATTTGGGTTATATAATATGCATTCTAGTATTCTACCAAATATAATGATTTGGGCAATATTTAGGCTAATTAAATATTTTATTTGAGCTATATAAATAAAAAAAATTAAAACCGGGGGGTCGAAAACGTTTATACCAAAAAAAATATATATAAAATCGGGGGGGGGGGGGGGGGGGGTCGAAAACGTATATACCTACAAAATCCTATACGAAACGTACATATATAACACTACTGACCGAAAAGTTCGGGGGGGGGGGGGGGCGGGCGCCCCCCCGCCCCTTAAATCCTGCGCCCCTGCCTCGGTTTTAAAATGTGCGCATCAGAAGCACATAATGCGCCTATCACATGATGTACATGTGACACGTGATGTGGTGCCTTATGCAATTAACCGGTATTTGAACAATTTAGACCGTTGATTGCAATTGGTTTCCAAATAGTTTGATGTTCTTAACATTAGAGGGAATCTGTTGCTTGGATTCTAACTGGGCATAAAGAAGAGTTGAATCCACTAGTTCCAAGTACACAAACTTCAATCACTGTCCTTGTGTTTAAATTCTGTTTTCTTACAATAATGCTATAAAAGTATGGTTTTGTTTTGTAGGGAAAACACAATGCATCAACCACTTCCGAATTAACGACAGTTGGTACTTAGTTGATTTGCCTGGATACGGGTACGATCAAATTTTAAAATTATTTATTTCAGTTTTTTCAAAAGTAACCCTATACCTATCTCCGATTATGATAACTGACAGTTCTTTATATAATGTGATGAATTCTGGAATAAAGCAACAGTTTATCAAAATTTGTTTCTTTAATGTTGATAAGTTTGATAAATTGATTATTGTTTGGAATACAGATATGCCTCAGCACCGAATGAACTCAGGAAAGACTGGAACAAGTTCACCAGAGACTATTTTCTGAATCGGTCAACGTTGGTCTCGGTCTTCCTTCTCATTGATGCTAGTATTCCTGCCAAAAAAATTGACCTTGAATATGCAAGTTGGTTGGGTCAGAACCAGGTACTTTACATCATAGTTATCAAATGCGTTAGGCGCACCTCTAGGCGCATAGGGCTCGCTTCTCGCCTAGGCGAGAAGCGCAAAAAAAGCGATGGCCTGAGAAAAAAAAAGCGCAATCAAATAAAAACATTAAAAAAACAAAGTTATGAACCGAAAAAAGCCAAATCCTCAAATTCATTTTATACTTCAATAATATGGTTCTATCAAGTAATATGGGGTGTTCGGGTATGCGTTTTGTAAGTGGTTATATGATTTAGAACTATGCGGTAAAATATCGATCAAGGACCTATATTTGAGATATAGGTTATCGCGGTGGAATGTCAGTAATCTTAATATCGTGCAGAATTTATATATATATATATATATATATATATATATATATATATATATATAATCCACAATTAAGACTTAAAACATTAATAGTAGCAATAAGAAAGACAAATGGTAGAACTAAGAGGAAAGGTACTGATATCGGGAAAATCGATGATATATCGCTAAATATATGCCAAATAGCGGTCAATATCGCCGATAATATCGGTACGATATTCTATCCGATATTTGACATTGATATTTTACATGGGGACATTCTATATGCGATTGATTCCCTCTAGCAGAGGTCTATGGTTTGTATCTAGCTTTCTTATATTTCTGCCTTTAACCCTTGAAAACTACACGTTGCATTTTACCTGATCCCGTTGATTAGCCATGTATTGGTGGGGCCCGTGAGTTTTCTAGTGACATGTTCTCACGATTAACCAAAAAAACTAAGTTAAAAGGGCAAAGAAGTAAATTATTTTTCCCTTGGATAATTAGCCTTGTTGGGGTTGATATGAACATGATTAGTTGACCCTTAAATAGGAGAATCATATGAACAAAAAATTGTTTACGGAAACACTAGAAACTGATTATTGTGACTTCAGATACAACATTTGAAAAAGCATAATCAAACACCCCATAATGGACATTATTTTGACTTGATGACTGTTAATCCTTGGATCATGGGATTATTAAGATGAGACAATTTGTGGTTCTTTTCTGGTAAGGTACCGATGACGATAATATTTACAAAATGTGATAAGAGGAAAAAGAAAAAGAATGGCGGAAAGCATCCTGAAGAAAATGTACAAGACTTTCAAGATTTAATCAGTGAATACTTTGAAGCGGTGCCGCCATGGATAATGACAAGTAGCGTTACCAATCAAGGTCGGGATGAAATATTATTGCACATGGCGCAGCTTCGAAACTACTGGCTCAAACATTAAGCTCCCGGGCTCGCCTTTTTTACTGTTTAGGTTTCTTGGGTTCATAGAGAGTTTGGATCATGTACTAAGACATGGGGTTATGAATACACTTTGTTTTCTTTTTATTTTGGTTTAATTTGTATGTAGTTTATTTGTTTTAATATCTAGTTTGCTTTGATTATACCTAGATTTAGTACTGGATCATTCTAAATCAGATCTTTAAATTAAGGCTATAAGGAGGTGGTGCTGCACGTAGGCGGCCACGTCATCCAAGTTGGAGATGAGCTCCACGTAGGCGGCCATGTCATCCAAGTTGGAGGATGAACCGGCGAGGATGGAGTGGGGGAATGGAGGATGACCCGGTTGAAGAGAGAGGGGGGGGGGGGGGGGGCTTGAATAGAGAGAGAGGGGCTCCACCTTTGCTGCGTCATGAACAGCGAGAACATGCCGTCGGTGCCACGCCGTGGCCATGCCGGGCCAGCCCGGAGTGGTGTTGCCGTCCCACTTGGAGCAAACTTGCTTGAGTTACTGATCCATTACTTATCAACCGCGGGTTTGGCACTATTGCAATCACGGTAGATGAAAAGACTGCCTTGAGTTGCCGATCCATTACGTGTTAACCATTCAGAGTTCACTAGCTCATAACCTTTTAACCGAGTCGAAACTTGAACTCGAACTAGGATGTTTTTAAAACCTCAATACACAATCAGTGGTAGCACACTGTTCTGGTAGAGTGGTCAACTAGCAACTCAACGGTAAGCTTTTAAAGTTGGAAAGTCATTTGGAAATTTTTACAGAGCCATATAATGTGAACTTTTATATGCTATTTAAGCAAGGACATTACCTTAACTGAAATATACGTTAAAGCTAGTGACTGACAAAAGATTTGAAAGTCCCCATGACCCCCTGGATCGATGACGAACAACATCCACTACCCTCGATTCAAGGCGTGAAACATCAAAAACGTAAAAGATAGAGAAGATGTTGAAGAAACTCATTCATTTCATTACAATCAACACATATTACATACCGAACGAGTATACATCATCTTCTACAAGCTGGTTTAGATCACTAAGATCTAAACCTAGCTTTCTCTCACTAACACAGTCTCCCTCTCTCTAGAATGTACACACACTGATGAATGATTACAGGAGTTTGTGAGAATTGCCCTAATCTACCCTATACACACTAGGCACTAAACCCAGACAAAACATATTGTCCGGCGGGGTACACAAACTCGGACCACCAAGTCCTGACAACCTAGTCCGAACTTGCACATAAACTCGGACTATACAACAACCCTAAAATAAACTCGGAATATAAACTGATCAAGACATATTCGGACTCCATATACAATTATACATAATAACCTCGGACATCAATTTAACTGATACATTCGGACAAGGCATCTCTTGGACTTTTGACTTCTTTGTCTTGGACCTTTAACTTCGTTACCTTCAATGTGTATGTGTCATTTAAATAGAAAATGTGCAAACATTACTAGACGTTTTTCATTTCTTTGAAAACAAGATTTACAGTTCGTTTATTATTTGTTCTACTAATGTACTCTCCGAAGCTTTTACTGCATGTAATCTTTCTACCACATCATCTCAGTATCACTACTTTTTCCCAAAGGGTGTGTTGAACAAATTGATGGGGTATGTTCAGCCTCACCTTTTTTGTTTTGGTCAAGACAAAAATCAAACTAAGCTTATCATATAAGTTAAGGTTGACTTGACAAACAAACCAACATATGCAAGTGCAAATTGCATAAGTAGAGCAAAATCAAATAGAAAGCATCTGGTTTCCTCTCATACCAAAAATAAAACGTCAAGATTCCAATTGTAATAACAAGCAAACAAACATAATTCAGAAGCACTAAAGTACATTAAAATCTTCCTTCAAACCTAAGAACTGGCAGCAGCAGTTCCTTTGCTCCTTGGGGTTGCTTGAGTTCCTGTTTAAACAAAATAACAATAACAAAATCAATTCATGATCAAACTAAATGAATTGATAGTGTGTTAATGTAAAAACAGCAAAACAGGTTTACCCTCTCTAAAGCCGCTCTTGAACCTGCGAGGCACGTTACGAAGGTACCTCATGCGACCAGTTCCTGTTGTCTTCCTTCTGATTGCCTTCACACTCCAGTTGTCTGTATCCAAAGCATGTGTTAATGACAAATACAAAACAATCATGATCAAAATATTATTATTTGGTGAATGGATATCATATGTTGAACAAGCAAGAAATCATCAAACTTGGACATACACTATAATACAAGGGTGTTGAAAAAGCACCATAACCAATTGAAAACTGCTTTCATAAAAAAAAAATCTTTATTCTTTTAAAATTTATTAAAGCTAACAATCAACCAACACAGTTTTAAGTTGACCACATTTTTCATCAAATTCAGCTGACACAAACAATGACAAACAATGAACACCCCTAGCAAGAAAATGTAACATCTTATCCTATGTGTGTCACACAAAAAGCAAACACAGTGCGAAAAGATTTAGCTAGTGACCTTTTAAATTTTTTATGGATTATAGTGCCCCTTAAGTCGAATTTAACAAACTCAAACCAAGGTTTAAAAAAACAGAAACGAGTTTCGAGGCGTTTTCCCTTCGCCTCACGAGGCGTAAGCCCGAGATGAAATTAAAAAATGAATATAAAATTATATATCTAAAAAAAATAAAATACTAAACATAAAACATATAACTTTCCTAATGTAAATAAACCTGTGAGAATAGTTTTGGGTTAAATATGATAAAAGTTTCATGTTTAAGGGTCCTAATGTAAGTGCCTGTAAATGGAATGAATAAAGGGGCCGTCATTTTTCAGTAACCCTAAAAGAGTTACGCCTCTATCATCTTCTCGATCCTGAAACCCTAATTTTTCTTGGTCACTCATCGCTACAAGCCAGGTACGTCTCCATCTACCTCTGTATTTCATCCCGATTTTTTCATAATCGGCTCTGTTTTCTTCGGCAATCCTAAAAAACCTTAATTTCTCCTGCCTAAAAGGTACAGACGCCTCTTAGTTACTGTTCCGCCTCGACGCGAAACGCCCGCCTCATAACACTGAGGCGTAAGTATGAAACCAAGCAGTGAGGCGGCGCCTCTTATTCGATTTCTTGCCGTTTCGCCTCGAGACGCGCCTCAAAACGGACGCCTCGAGCGTTTTTTTAAACCATGACTCAAACCATATATAATAAAATCGAGAATAAGGGCATGTTTGGGTAAGCTTTTTGAAACAACTTATTGACTTATTGGCTTTTTGAAAAGTCATAAGCTCTAAAATGATGTTTGGCAAAGAGGGTGTATGTGAGGGGAAAAAGCCAATAAGTCAATAAGTCACAAAATCCTGACTTTTCCAAGAAGCCAATAAGCCAATAAGTTGTTTCTAAAAGCTTACCCAAACATGCCCTAAGTAAATAACATTTTATAGAAAATGGGTCAAACTAACATTCAATTAAACAGAGCATGAACAACAGCAATGACTGACATATATCAAAATCACAATTTTACAATACTGGCAATTTAATATAGTAGCTTAATCAGCATTTATTCATCATAAAACAGTAGTCACATTCTGTATAGATCAAGGGCCAATACCAAAGAAGCTCAACTTAACACAAACAACAAATCATAAACAAAACCCTAACTGATTTATTTTTTCATATCCACAAAATCACCTCAAATATTCCATCAAACTTCCGAATAAACACAATTCACCCTATAATTATTCACAAATTCACAACAAATGTCCTTAACAACTAACCAAACAACAGTTCAAGATCAACAAAATGAAACTGAACACATCAACAGGTTTAAAAGAAAAAAACTTACATTTCCTAACGCGAGCGGCAGGATAAGCACAGGCGGAGCATCGGCTCTTCTGGAGGTGAAAGCTGCGGCGGCCACACCTCACACAGAGTGTGTGTGTCTTGTTCCTCCTCTTTCCGAAACTTCCGGTACCCTTACCCTGCAATTATCCAAAACAAACACAAATAGAATCTTGTGAATCAATAAACTTCAAACATATATAGTCAGAAGAAGGATTATGAAGCGAAGATTGTACCATTTCTTGGAATGAAGATGAACACAACCCTAGCGGATCTCACAAGTTAGAAAAAGAAAAGACAGCAGCTGAATACGTTTAGGGTTGTTTGTTATATGGTGGAACTAGGGTTTCTTTTTGGTGGTTGAATGGACCAATAAGATTTGGGCTTTTTTATACGTTCTTATTTTGGGCCAGCCTGTTATGTTAGCCTTTTAGACTCAAGTTTTTCAGGCATGTAGTTATTCTCTCAAATTATATTACTCGTGGGGGACTAGTATAACCGATATATCACCGATATTAATTGCATAATTTATTATATGTAATCCAAAAAAATAAAGTCACGTTTTACATCGATCAAAATCCGTGAAACAAATACCGATACCGGTTCAATAACATCGATAATGGTTCAACTTACACCGATCCCGACACCTATGTTGTTTGGCTGGTATTTGACCAGTTCATCACCATACCACTATTTGGAATACAACTATATTTAAACTATTGGATTAAAGACGTATATTATTTATAGTATAGAGTATGAAATAAAACTAAAAAAAAGTAAAGTTGCTATTCACCAAATCTTGCAAATGTATAGAAAAAAATTAAATGCATGCACGTATTTAGTTCTTTAATAAAAAAGACGAACGAAACTATGAAAGCTATAAAAGAAAATTAAAATTGTCGAGTTAAAGACGTATATTATTTATAGTAAAATGTAAATTTAAAACTTAGAAAAGATTAAAAAAAGTCTAAGTCACTATTCACAAATTTCGCAAATGTGTTTATCAATAATAATAACTAGTGAAATTTCCCTCGCGCTTCGCGGCGGGAATTTGATCGGTATCTTTTCGGTTCGTTATGCTATCGAAATTCGCTATAGTAATCGAAAGAAAAAACCTTATGTTGATCGAACAATAAAAATGAATATCGATACTGATATTTTTCGGTTGATATCGATTTAGTTGGCTTGCGTTCTATGCTTATTTTTTTAACATTCACGTATAAACTTTATTGAAAAAATAAAATATTACAAAAAAACACATACTTAAAATATACAATTACGATTCATCATTCATATGTATATATATCTAGTGGATTTCCCCGCGCTTCGCAACGGGTTAATTTTTGGTAGATATCGGTTCGTTTTATTATTACGAAACTGGTACGAAAAGGAATGTATGGGTAGTTGGTTCATCACCACATCGGTAGGAACATCGAAAAAGCATAAAAAGTAATACCAGTATCTATGTTGTTCGTACGATATTGTTCAATTCGTCATGGTAAGAAAAAAAAAACAATTATACATATAACTTATTTATAACTGTCAAAAATGTATAACTTGATTATATTTAAATTTAAGTAATGGTAAAAATAACTGGTTTAATGTATATTCAATATTGAACACTCATTTGAAAACTAAAAAAAAAAAAAAATAAGAAACCACTACTTATTATTGAATGGTACTATTCATGAGGAGTTGGTATTCATATAAAAAACATAGGTAGTACCGGTATTCGTTTTTATGGTTTTCGGTTTCGAAGTTTTTTCATTTATACAACTCTGCCAAGTGCATGTATCGTACCAGTAGTGTAACAAACCGAACCAATACTGATCCAATGCTTGCAGTAACGTACATATTAAAAAAATTAAACATAGATGTGGGATTAGTTTTTTTTTTTAAGTTAGAATCAAAGTAATTAAAAAAACTATTAAAATTTTAAAAACAAATACTTAAAAACTAGAGTTATTTTAAGTCCAAACAATATTAAATAATAATAATTAAAATACTATTAAAATTTTAAAAACAAATACTTAAAAAATTATAGTTACTATTCATGATCACTTTAGTTTTCATTTATATAACTCTGCCAAGTGCATGTATCATACCGGTATTGTAACAAACCAAACCAATACCGATCCAATGCTTGCGGTAACGTACATATTAAAAAATTAAACATAGATGTAGAATTAGTTTTTTTTTTTAAGTTAGAATCAAAGTAATTAAAAAAGACTAACTTAAAAATTGGAGTTATTTTAAGTCCAAACAAAATTAAATAATAATTAAAATACTATTAAAAAATAACAAAACAAATACTTAAAAAATTATACTTACTAGATCACTTTAGTTTAATATGCATAATAATTTAGTTTTCATTTATATAACTCTTCCAAGTGGATGTATGGTACTGGTATTGTAACAAACCAAACCAATATTGATCCAATGCTTGCGATAACGTACATATTAAAAAATTAAACATAGATGTGGAATTAGTTTTTTTTTTAAGTTAGAATCAAAGTAATTAAAAAAACTATTAAAATTTTAAAAAAAATACTTAAAAAATTGAAGTTATTTTAAGTCCAAACAAAATTAAATAATAAATAAAATACTATTAAAAATTAAAAAACAAATACTTAAAAAATTATATTTACTGTTCATGGTCACTTTAGTTTAATATGTATAATAATAATAATAATAATAATAATAATAATAATAATTACATTACATAATGTCAGTTCAATTGCGTAATTTTACTATTGACGAGGAACTTCTACTTTCTCATGTCATCTTGGTAGTATCAGTTTTGTGAGTGTATATGTCGTGTAGGGACTAAACAAGTAGAATACCAAAGTTAAAGTAGAGGGACTAAACTAGGGATGAGCACGGTACCCGTTCGGTACTGAACCGGTACCGAAAATTTGTTATTTAGTTTATTATGAGGCTTGAAAATTGGTTCCCTCTTTAGTTATTTAGTTGATTTTTTTTTAATAAATTACCTTTCTCTAACATTTTTTTAAAAAGTTAAAATACGTAATTTTATTATTTTTTTTTCTCAACACTATGATATAAAATTTATTAAAAATGAAGTTATATTTAAAATAAAGTATTTTTATATGAAAACTATACAAAGTACCACTATCGTACTGAATCGATACCGACCAAACAACGTTGATACCTGTCACACCCCAACCGATGGCGGAACAATCGGGGCGCGGCACTAGGGGAATCAGATTGCTCAAGAGAATCCATAACAACTATATTGCGATAATATTTATTACATTCGTTATCCCATACTAACTAATAATACAATCACATAAGTTATCACAGATTTCTTGTCCTCTCGAACAATACAAATCCGACAACCTAGATTTCTAGGTGAGTTTATAGACTTCCTAGCTTGATATTGATGTAGACTGCGACTAAACCTGCAACATACGTTAAAATAATGTCAATACAAAGGTATTGGCGAGTATACAGGTTTGATATGTAGTAGTGTAATAGATAAAAAGGTGCTGCGAATTTCCACATGCATAAACGTAATACACGACATATACACTCACAAAACTAATACTACCAGCTAAGTCCTCGATGCTCGATTCTTCTACGGCATAACTAGACCCCGCCGGACGCAATAGTACTATACTAGTCGTGGTGGGACGTCGCGAGTATAAGTCCTAGCACATATGCAACTAGCATCACGTATATCTATGCATAACAGTTATTCGCAAGTGATAATTCGATTGATTGAATAATTCGTTTGATAGGTTCGATTTGTTAGGAACGTATGTTACACCCAAAAATGCGATTAAAAGGGGTTCAAGTATAATCACAGTGCGTATTCAGCAAGAACACAACTTGCTTGGATTAATTTAGAGTGCGCCTGATTTAGCATGAACACGGAATGGTAGCGTAAGCGAGGTGCGGTGCGGTGAAAAGTTGAATAATAGGGCTAGTGGTAATCCGATCGGATGGCTATCCGGTCGGATGAGCTGGTTGGGTTGGTCGGTTGGCATGTTATCCGGTCGGTTGGCATGTTATCCGATCGGTTGACATATTGTCCGATCGGTTAACATGTGGACTGATCGGTTGGCATGTTATCCGATCGGTTGACATGTTGTCCGATCGGTTGGCATGTTATCCGATCGGTTGACATGTTGTCCGATCGGTTGACATGTTGTCCGTTCGGTTGACATGTTGTCCGATCGGCTGACATGTTGTCCGATCGGCTGGTTTGAAGTTGGTTTGTCGTTCGATCGGACAGCAGTCCGATTGGACGGCAACTCGTTCAAATTTTCTGATTACGTCACACTCAATTGTTTCTGGAAAGGATACCGGTGAATTGACTGAGACGATGTGTCGTCGTGTTAAACTACTGAAATTCCATCGAGTTCGGCCCGTTCTATCGGCCGGGAACCACCCCATTCCATCAGATCTGGCCGCCCTTGACGGTTTTTCCATGCCTAACCCGGAGTCACACATCACCTTGATTAGATACATAATACTCTAAGTGAGATTGTTATAAAAACATGTGGGAATCACTCAGATCTAAGTCGTTCATGGTAAAATGAGGTCATACTTTGAAGTTCATATGAACTCTTGATGACATCATCTTTGAACACCTCAAATCAGTAGATTTCACGGTTGAAAGTTGAGTTTTAAAAGATAGAAAGGTGTAGAATCGAGTGTAGATCATAGAAGTACAAAGTTTAGGTTGAAAACTTACAAGAATCGCGAGAAATCAATAGATGAAGGGGTTAGAGCGTCTTGTCGAACAGTAGCAGTCACATCAAGTGTTCTTGATGTAACTGAGGGGTATTTATAGGCAAGGAGGAGGAAAGAATGGTGAGTGGGGGCCGTCCGTTCGGCTGGCCCATCCGATCGGCTGGCCCATCCGATCGGCTGGCCTAGCCGTTCGGCTGGCCCATCCATCCGGATGACCGATCCGTTTGGATGTCCTTCGGCAAGCTGCGTTTAGGTGTTCCGTTTCGATTGTTAAGCGTTGCGATAGTTTTGGTTCACACCTTTTTATCCATATTTTCATATATCTATCATAATTAGTCACAATGGGTCGTATATACATATCCATATTTCAAAGTTGCGATACAATAACTTGGTTTCGTTTCGAATATGTGATTACTTTGCGACGCTTCACGGTCATTGAGGAGGGTAGAATAGGTCCTCTCTCTATGTCATCGTGAACTTTATTGTGTGTCTTGAGCAATGAGTTGCACTGCGACGCGTCACGGCTATCAAGGAGGGTAGAATCGGTCCTCACTCGACATCTTCGTGGTTGTCAGCAAGTGCAATGTGATGTGATAGCGATAAAGTATGCGAAATATGCGAAGATACTGCGATTTAGCGATATATGTGATATAGGTACATTATGATCCGAATCTCTGGTGCTAGGCGTAACGAGTATAACGAGTAGTAACAACGCACGAACGTTCGGATTGTTACACTCTCCCCTGCTTTAGGAAATTTCATCCCGATATTAATCCACAAGAAGGGTCGCGATTGTTGATGCAAATGAAAGTAGCGATTAAATGCGACGAGTTAGCGAGCGATCGATTGTTTATACACATGCGAGGGCATTGCGAAGGCTAAGCGAGAGCGACGAGTTAAAGTGATCCTCATAATTAAAGGCGATAACACACAAGAATGCGATTCCAAGGCGTTTTGAATTTTTGAAAAGTCGATTAATTTGGAAAAACTTGTTCATGAAAATCTTTTCACGGTGCGGCATTAACTGTAGCGATGTTCACACCAGCGCTATGAGAAGGGTTTTGTTAGGTTACTAAAAGATTTTAAAGTGATTTAAAACTCGTTTTACGAAATTTTCTCGCCACACGGCGTTGACTTGAGTCGGTTGCCATACCGGTGTCCCAAGAAAATCTCGTTTTGTACAAAGGTTTTGATTAGTTTTTAGAAAAAAGTTTTGTAAGAAAAAGTCAGTTTTTTTTTAAATTTTTAATTATACCAAAAATTTAAATTTAAGGTCGGCCCCGCATGGCACTTTCCCACGAAAGTTCTACAATATGGCTAAAACACTTATATATAGAAAGTACCAGCGGCGTATCCACCATGTTTTATTCATATGGCTTCTGTCTCGTGAGGCAGTGTCATCCGTGTCGACATAGTATAGAAAGAATTGCGATGACTTGATCCAATATGAGAAAGGGTTGGATCAAGTCTTGAGAGGGTGAACTGAGCGATGAAGTCGTTTTCGAACTCAGTTCAGCGATACAAGTGAGGTAATAATCGATTGATAAAACAACATAACACAATAATCGGAAGCGGCGACGATAAGCGATAAGCGAAAACCGTCGCGCGATAGGCGACGATCGATGCGTTGCAAGCGATGGGAATATGCGCGATTGATGCGATTCGATTGGATTGATCAACACCACAAAATTTAACTAACATTAGCCCACATGGCCTTTTTCCACGAAAGTCTGCTGATATAGCTAAAACACCACCATGTCTTAGCCCTATTGGTTTCGTTTCGTGAAGCGAGGTCATGTGTGCTGACATAATGCAGGTAACACAGATAACATAAATGGCGATACGCGATAGCGATAAGCGATAAGAATATTGAAACGATGAGATAGATGCGAGGAGCGTTAAGGCGAAGAGCGACGAGCGATGAGCGGTACTCGTCAAGCGATCCACGATACGCAATTCACAGCAAGCGATACACAGTAAGCGGTGAGCGATAGAGCGATACTCACAAAGTATGCGATTAAGCAAAAACACCATAAGCGATAGCGATCCATATAATAAGCGATTGAGCGAACACACAATAAGCGATTGAGATTGCGAAATACCCATAATAAGCGATTGCGAGGTAGATTCTAGCGATAATGTGATTGCGAGCGTGTTGACTTACGAAAAGTCTTGCGATCACACGCTTGTGTTGCGATTGAGATTGTTACGCCTTGCGATGTAGTATAGTGTGTCGAAAATAACCACAATAGTACAATAGGTCTACGTTCCAACTCCACATGGCACTTTCTTCACAAAACTTCGGTTAGCATGGGGAAACACCATCATGTTTCAACCATACGCCTCTGTTCCGTGACTAGGTGTCACACTTTGTCAGACATGGTCAAGACGCTTATATATAGGAAGTACCAGCGGCGTATCCACCACGCTTGTCACACCCCAACCAATGGCAGAAACATCGGGATGAGACGAAGTGTGAAGATTGCAAGAGACTTCATAACGCTATTAGTGACATTATTTAATAAACCAATTTCATTTCATAAGTAAATTGTCAACAATACAAGAAATTCAAATAACAACAAGTTCAAAGGAAATACATAACAACATCATAAAAGTTGATACAACATTTAAACCTAAATGTCTATATGTGTATATAGGCATCATTGCTACTTCATTTCATAGCATCATCGTCATCAACTTGTAACATGTTTAAAATACAATTCAATGCAAAAGCAAAGGCGAGTATACAAGTTTGGTACGTACATAGCATAAGATAAGTTTTTAAACAATTCCCTTATAGCAAGCATGTGATTCAAGATAAACAATAAATCTGGCATGTGTCTAACATATCAACCCAAATGAGACGCAAGATGCTCATGACATAACCACAAGTCTACGGGCGGGTCGTCAATCCTATAGCGCTACATATTTCATGGTTAGGCTCGTACGAAGTTAATGATAAGTTCAACACATAAAGTTTCACCCAAGTTTAAAGTATCAAGCAATCACGTATACAAGCATGTTATAGGAATGTTCATGTGTTTAACCAAAATGTTCATGTGCAATTTTTTGATAAGAAAACATGTTACACCCCAAAAGTGGTAAAAGTAAAAGAGGGGAATACGAGTATACTCACGGTTTCTCAAAGTTGTTCCTTTGGTAATCCCGTGAAGAGTTGGAGAATTGAAAGTTGGAACACCGTGGTCACCCTATATGGGGTAAACGGAGGTGTGAGAATTGGAGTGTTTAAGGAGGATTCAGATTGAAATTTAAGATGCAAAGTATATAGGTAGATGTTCATAGTATATATTACATATGAGGATATATATATATAGTTTATAAGTTAAGTCCTTTGCAAGTTAAGTCCAAGAGTTAGGTTGTTATGTTATGTCCAAAATCACATATCAATACGAAGATGATCGGACGGTATGATTAACCATCACCTATCACCATAGGTATGATCGGATTGTATCACATATCAATACAAGTATGATCGGATTGAAAGGAAATTAACAACATAATAATAGAGTTTGTAATTAAGTTAGCTTAACCAAAACACAAATCTTATCACAAGAATTATGGTAGACTCGGTTGGTTTAACCAAAACACTTGCCACCAAAAGAACTATGATAGATTCGGATGGTTTTAATATTTGTAGTTATGTTAGTCATTAATAACAGAAAGTTAAGAGGGTTTTCACACCCCTAAACTCATGAGAATTAATCATACATAAGTGTCTTGAACATGGTTTTGATTAGAAGCATGGAGGATATAAGTTTCATGTATGTTAGTATGAATATAGATATAGATATAGTATAAGATTAATCATAAAAGCAGAGAGTTTGGATCATGAAATGATGTTGTTGTACCTTAGATTAACAAGATAATCTGTTGGAAACAATCCTAGAGAAGATCCAAGCTTTGTAGCAGAAGATTTGATGAAGAAATGATGAAGAAAAGTGAGTATGAACTCACTTGTATACTAAGAAAAATTCTGCACTTGTTCTTGAAAATGCAGAATTTTAGAGAGGATTTTGATGATTTAGAAGTGTTTGGCAAGTGAAATGAGGGTTAGAGAGGTTGTATTTATAAATGAATGTGGTAGGTGGTGTTTGAAATGAGTTAAAATGGTTGCAAGTTAGTCAACGATTGAGAAAATTCTGCAAATTTACGTTCAAGAGAAGTTGCTGAATGAATAGTGCCTGCAGGGCACTGTTCACACTATTCACTCATTTTTTTTATGAATCCTATGGATTAAAACAAGCACTTTTTATAAAAGGGACCTATGCTAAAACAATTTCTAAAAATTATTTAAAATCCTTTTGTAAAGTTTTACGCTAAAAATTATTAAAAAAATATCTTTGTATAGTTTTTCGGTTTCTTATAAAAATCTTGTGTTTATCCATTAACAATGTGATAAAAAAATGTATTATCATTATGATTAACGCCTCGAAAAGTAAAATACAAATATGAAAATACGAGGCGTTACAATGCTTAACCATGCCCTGAACGTAAAGGCATCATTGATACTCACTACAATCTCCGTGCACTAACCAAAGTAATCCCGTGTGCACCCGTGATTAATTTGATTCTTGCACGTTTATCGTACCTTATCTCAAGAACGCATAGCGGGGGTAAAATACATTATATAATACATAGTGCTAGCATATAGATTGTGCGCGAGTATAAGAAAGAAATAGAATCCACATGCGTCAAGAGATAGAATAAGTTTCCACACATACAAGAAATTGACGACGAAAAGTCGTATTATTACAACAACATTAGAAGCAAAATAACGTTGCTGTGGAGTACTTTTGCAGAGACTGTGGTTGTTGCTGAAACTCCTCAAGGTTGCGGTCCTGTGCGGCAGTTCTGGGTAAAATGACCATACCAGTTGCAATTATCGCAATAACGACAGTTAGCTCCTGGTGGGTGATGATACGTACACATGAGACACAGCGGATGGCTTCCGGTGTAGGCGCACTTCACAAGAACGGGGGTAAATCGTAGCGGAGTGGGGTTTGGAATTTCATCCACGCTCGGTTCTTTTCGCTTGTGGCTGAGCTCGTTGCGGTCCTGAGATGAGGTGTCGTTGTCGTTGGAGGATTCGTCTGATGATTCGCTAGAGACATCGTCAGAGGAATCTTCAGAAGATCGTCGGATGAGTCGATGACGATTGCTTGATGAGCTTGTTTGACAGGATTCTTGGAGAAGAATCTGTCCAAGACTCGTTTGTCGTTGATCTCTGCGGCCAAACGGTAGGTTTCTTCGATGGTAGCAGGTCTTGCAGCTTCGACGAAATCACCCACACACTCAGGCAAGCCGCGAATGTACTTCGGGATGGTTTTTCTGAAGTGTTGACTTGACTTGGGCATATTACGCTAAGCTGTTTGAACCTTGCGGTGTAGCCAGCATTGTCACTTCCGTTTTGCTTGATTTCCCAAAATTCATTTTCTAGCTTCTGGATTTCGTGGGGAGGGCAATACTCTTTCTTCATGAGCTCTTTCAGCTCATCCCAAGAGAGAGCGTAAGCTGCGGAGATTCCATGTTTGTTACGTTCGACAGTCCACCATTCGAGTGCTTGCGACTGAAATACTCCGGTCGCGCAAGTAGTACGGAAGCTATCGGGACACCCACTTTGTCGAATGGTAACATCGATAGAATCGAACCACTGGAGTAGTTAGGTCACACCTCCTTCACCTGTGAATTCCATTGGATCACATGCTTTGAAGTGTTTGTAGAGAAGCAGATTGCGGCGCTTCCGCCTTGACGTCTTCCGTGGTTCGAGAGTTGCTGAGAGAGTGCACTTGAGCGACAATTTGAGGAACGACCTTGGCCACTTCCTTGGCCACTAGTGAGGCAATCCTCTTCTCGGCGCTTCGTTTGGCTCTTCTCCTAGCTGCTCGTCTCGAGGTAGAGTTGTTGGAATGCATCTAGACAGAGAGAGATTCGGAATGAGATTCGATCATAATGATTTTCGAGTTTGCGATGCGAATGAGCGCGATCAAAACTTGTAGCGTGCAATATAATAGATTTTACATAGGAGCCACATAGGAGACACGAATTCCCTAAATACTCTCACAACGACTGGTTTGTCTGCTTTCATATGTATATGTATATGTATATATTTATATATATATGCAGTTGTATTTATACACATGCAGATCGATATAGAATACGCGAGGACGCGATAAGAGGGAGAGGGCGAGAGCGATCAATTAGACATTAGTTTCGTTGCCATCATTCGGTTTTCGTTTTAGATTGCGATGGTTGTGCGAGTTGTGCGTTTTGCAAAACAAGGAGCGAAAATTGATAAATCGAGGAATTGATAAAGCGTAAAGTTTAAAAGTGTAAACACATAAGCGTAATTAGATTCTGATAAGCGTATAATCGGCGAGTCGTAGGCTTAGTAGAATAATCGGAGTGCCTCGGGTGTTTAGGCGTTGACTACCCAAGGTAACCCAGCTATATTCAACAAGTTCGTGCACGTGCGTTGACCTAGAAGACTTCATGCTTCCACTGGGATGCAGCTCATGGCATTCGTCTTCCTAGTCATCACGTGGCTCGAGTCATTGTCATGGTCGAGTCCTTGGTGAGAGCTTTTTGAAAACCATTTTAAAGAGTGGAACGACTTATTAAGGTACGGGTTTCACCCCTGACTTAACAGCTTCGTTCCTAATTGTGGTTGTGCTCATTGAATAAATTCGAGAGTCCCACTAGAATTTTGAAACGGAGGCTTTCGTCGAGATGTGGATGTCACTCCTAGCTCGATGAAAGGTTCTCGTGCTAGAAAAATGCGCTGAGTGAGCAATCCTATCGAGAGTTCTTGGCTTTCACACCTGATCTCGACTGGACCACTCTGTTGTGTTATGCGAGTATTTTCGAAAACGTGTGTATTGCGTTAGCCTTAGGAAAGGCAAGGTAACATTCCAGCCTTAGGAAAAGCACTTTGTGTGAAATTGTAGTATGCGGTGTTCATGCGAAGTAGTAGTTTTTAGCAATTTCGATCGAGAGTATCAATTAAGCCCAATACGAACCCTACTGGGTTTGTACGAGTCGGCCTGTTGGTATAGACTAGGTCGATTTCTAAGACGTCGACCCGGACTAGGTCGAGTCTTGCCTAATTCCCTATAGTTATGGCTCTGATACCAATCTGTCACACCCCAACCGATGGCGGAATCATCGGGGCGCGGCACTAGGCGAATCAGATTGCTCAAAAGAATCCATAACAACTATATTGCGATAATATTTATTACATTCGTTATCCCATACTAACAAATAATACAATCACATAAGTTATTACAGATTTCTTATCCTCTCGAACAATACAAATCCGACAACCTAGATTTCTAGGTGAGTTTCTAGACTTCCTAGCTTGATATTGATGTAGACTGCGACTAAACCTGCAACATACGTTAAAATAATGTCAATACAAAAGTATTGGCGAGTATACAAGTTTGATATGTAGTAGCGTAATAGATAAAAAGGTGCTGCGAATTTCCACATGCATAAACGTAATACACGACATATACACTCACAAAACTGATACTACCAGCTAAGTCCTCGATGCTCGATTCTTCTACGGCATAACTAGACCCCGCTGGACGCAATAGTACTATACTAGTCGTGGTGGGACGTCGCGAGTATAAGTCCTAGCACATATGCAACTAGCATCACGTATATCTATGCATAACAGTTATTCGCAAGTGATAATTCGATTGATTGAATAATTCGTTTGATAGGTTCGATTTGTTAGGAACGTATGTTACACCCAAAAATGCGATTAAAAGGGGTTCAAGTATACTCACAGTGCGTATTCAGCAAGAACACAACTTGATTGGATTAATTTAGAGTGCGCCTGATTTAGCATGAACACGGAATGGTAGCGTAAGCGAGGTGCGGCGAAAAGTTGAATAATAGGGCTAGTGGTAATCCGATCGGATGGCTATCCGGTCGGATGAGCTGGTTGGGTTGGTCGGTTGGCATGTTATCCGGTCGATTGGCATGTTATCCGATCGGTTGACATATTGTCCGATCGGTTAACATGTGGACTGATCGGTTGGCATGTTATCCGATCGGTTGACATGTTGTCCGATCGGTTGGCATGTTATCCGATCGGGTGACATGTTGTCCGATCGGTTGACATGTTGTCCGTTCGGCTGACATGTTGTCCGATCGGCTGACATGTTGTCCGATCGGCTGGTTTGAAGTTGGTTTGCCGTTCGATCGGACAACAGTCCGATTGGAGGGCAACTCGTTCAAATTTTCTGATTACGTCACACTCAATTGTTTCTGGAAAGGATACCGGTGAATTGACTGAGACGATGTGTCGTCGTGTTAAACTACTGAAATTCCATCGAGTTCGGCCCGTTCTATCGGCCGAGAACCACCCCATTCCATCAGATCTGGCCGCCCTTGACGGTTTTTCCATGCCTAACCCGGAGTCACACATCACCTTGATTAGATACATAATACTCTAAGTGAGATTGTTATAAAAACATGTGGGAATCACTCAGATCTAAGTCGTTCATGGTAAAATGAGGTCATACTTTGAAGTTCATATGAACTCTTGATGACATCATCTTTGAACACCTCAAATCAGTAGATTTCACGGTTGAAAGTTGAGTTTTAAAAGATAGAAAGGTGTAGAATCGAGTGTAGATCATAGAAGTACAAAGTTTAGGTTGAAAACTTACAAGAATCGCGAGAAATCGATAGATGAAGGGGTTAGAGCGTCTTGTCGAACAGTAGCAGTCACATCAAGTGTTCTTGATGTGACTGAGGGGTATTTCTAGGCAAGGAGGAGGAAAGGATGGTGAGTGGGGGCCGTCCGTTCGGCTGGCCCATCCTATCGGCTGGCCTAGCCGTTCGGCTTGCCCATCCGTCCGGATGACCGATCCATTCGGATGTCCTTCGGCGAGCTACGTTTAGGTGTTCCGTTTCGATTGTTAAGCGTTGCGATAGTTTTGGGTCACACCTTTTTATCCATATTTTCATATATCTATCATAATTAGTCACATTGGGTCGTATATACATATCCATATTTCAAAGTTGCGAGACAATAACTTGGTTTCGTTTCGAATATGCGATTACTTTACGACGCTTCACGGTCATTGAGGAGAGTAGAATAGGTCATCTCTCTATGTCATCGTGAACGTTATTGTGTGTTTTGAGCAATGAGTTGCACTGCGACGCTTCACGGCTATCAAGGAGGGTAGAATCGGTCCTCACTCGAGATCTTGGTGGTTTTCAGCAAGTGCAATGTGACGTGATAGCGATAAAGTATGCGAAATATGCGAAGATACTGCGATTTAGCGATATATGCTATATAGGTACATTATGATCCGAATCTCTGGTGCTAGGCGTAACGAGTATAACGAGTAGTAACAACGCATGAACCTGCGGGTTGTTACAATACCAACAATTGTATTTATTTTCATTGTATTCTGTTTCGATAATATATCATATATCATCTATTTTTTTTCTAATAACTCGGGTTCGTTAACTTGAATAAAAAACTATAAATAAACAGTTACATTTAATTTTTTGTGTCAACATTAAAAAACTATAAATAAACAGTTACGTTTAATTTTTTTGCGTAAACATTCCAATATGAATTTTGTTGAAACTAAGTTATAATAAATATAAAGAACTTTTTGGTATCGTAAACTATATGGAGTGTCGGTACCATTCTGATACTGTACCGAACACCATTACCAGTGACGGATCTTGAAGAAAACTTGAGGGGTAATGTGGGTTAAAAAATGTTCAGAAGTAGATGATACATTAAACCAAGAAGAAAAAAATTGCACTGAAATGTACTTCGCCAAGAAAGTTGAGCTACCCCCTCCCCCCAATATGCTAGATGCGTCCCTAAACATCACTACCCATACATGTATTTATTTTTATCGTTTTTTGTTTCGATACACGTAATTTTGGGTATTTTTGCATTACCGATACCAAACTGATACTACACCCCAATCAATACAGTGTTTGGTTTATGGTTTTGATCACTTTTGGTTCTAGTACCAAATATTTTTTTTATTAACACGTATATTGAAAATAAAATATATACCATAAGCTATACTGAGTGTTGATAATGTATCGAATCGAACGGATATCAATCCAACAAACATCATATTGCAATCGATGCCCTTTAACTTCAATAATTACAGTCACAATCCTTTATTTGTAAAACTTATTACACCCTAGGCCCTTTGGCCCTAACCTAGATAAAATTTTCAGTTAAGTATGGTATGCGTCAAAGCTTATGAGGGTATTTTAGTTATTTTATTTATCAACATGTTTATAAATAAAACAAGACAACCCTACCCTTTTATTTAAAACTAAGGCTGACAAATCGTGTCTTAACAGGTTTAACAGGTTTCTGACGGCGCGCACAACATACGTTTCAAACATGATTACGACTCATTTAACTACTTTCTACCTCATGTTTATAAAACAATTTTGTGTTTTATGTACAAATATGAATAAATGATAGATCCTAACATTATAATTTTAATTATTTTAAAAATTTAAAAAGTCAAAGGGTGTATTTTTCAGTCAAACAGGTCTAATCGTGTCTTAACAGGTACCCAATTGCCAGCCCTATTTAAAACCCCTTTTTGTTCTTCTTCTCAACCCGTCACCACTACCTCCGTCTGTCTACAGTACATACGATATTACTCATCATAACCTATACAACAAAAATATATAAACCTCACTATGTTTAATATTCTTTATGATCCAAACTTTTATTCATATAAACAAATTGTTACATTCATATATATGCTTATCCCAAATCACTTCAGGCTATACACATTGTTTCAAAATAACCATAAGACAAAATTAATGGCTATGCATGACACAATTCAATGAAAAAAAGTCTTGCATGTTCACACAACGAAGCACCACCGCTTGTCAATCACATTTCAAAATAACCATAGCCTAAAATCTTTCTTCTAAATCTTGATAGTTGCTAAAGAAGCACCACCGACGTCGTTCAAATACGATATGGTCACTGTCATCATCTTATTGCACCGCCACCGTTCATATATGACCGGAGAAAAAATGCTGATCTGAAAGCTTTGTAGTCCACTCAACCATACATCTGAAAGCTTCGAAAAATTATACAGATCTGAAAGCTAATGGTATGATGGTGGTTGTTTGAGATGGCGACACGGATCTAGGGTTTCTCAGTCGGAACACCGCACCGCCACCACCTTCATTCTTTACTGATTTATTGGTGCGCAAGAGAGAGAGAGAGATAGAGAGAGAGAGAGATAGGGAGAAAGAGAGAGAGAGAGAGAAGATGTAGATGGTGCCGGGTTTGGTGGTTATTCCGATGGCCGATGGTTAAAAGCGGCGGTGGTAGCAAGGCTGTGGTGGTGATCTGTTACAGAGAGTATGTTAAAAAAGATAAAGAGAGTAAAAAGAGGGGTTTACAAGGGAGAAGAATCAACAGAGTAAAACCGTAAAGGACATAAGTGCCCTCACATGAGGTGCATGTGATATAACTTGACCTTTAAAATTAACTAGGTTAGTGTTAAAGGACACAGGGTTAGAGTGTAATGAGTTTTACAAATAAATGATTGTAACTGTAATTATTAAAGTTAAAGGGTATCCTTTTGTAATACGATTACAAACATAAAGGAAGAAAAGTGTAATTTACCCAAAATATAAAATAATATAATAGGTGATATATATATATATATATATATATATATATAAATATAGGGGATCGCTAAAATGAGAACCACCTCCAGTTATGAGAACCATGAGAACCACTTTATAGCCTTTGGATCAACTTGATGGATGGATGAGATTAAAAGTAACAAAAACTAATATTAAATAAAATTTGTCTTATTATGTCTTTTATATTTTAATCAAAAAGGGTAGATTAGTAAAATAACTCTTTTTTGTCTTTTTCACTTTATTATTTTTTAATTACTTTTTGTTTTATTATATTACTTTTTATTTTTTAAAAAGATTTTTTTATTAAAAACATTTTTAAATTCAGATTTTTTTAACAAAAGACAATTTTATTTTTCGCGCCGGATTTTGCATGCCGGTTTTACGCGCCGTTTTTTGCGACCGGGTTTTGCCGCGCCGTTTTTAGCGTCACATTTTTTTACAAGCCGTCCCGTTTTAGCCGTCCCGTTTTTTTACAAGCCGTCCCGTTTTTTGCCGTCCCGTTTTAGCCGTCCCGTTTTTTTACAAGCCGTCCCGTTTTTTGCCGCGCCGTTTTTTACGTCACATTTTTTACAAGCCGTCCCGTTTTTTGCGCCCCATTTTTTACGTCCCGTTTTTACGCGCCGTTTCTACGGCCCGTTTTACGCGCCGTTTATACGGCCCGTTTTACGCGCCGTTTTTCTACGCCGCGTTTTTTCACGCCGTTTTTTTGCGACCGGGTTTTTAAGTGCGGTTTTTTATTCCCGGTTTTACGCGCCGTTTTTACACTTTTTACGTTTTACGTTAACCTCTTTAGACTTTTTACGTTTTAAGTTTTACGTTAAAATTTTTACGTTTTACGTTAAATTATTTGCGTTTTACGTTAAACCTTTTTACTTTTTACGTTTTACGTTAAAATTTTTACGCTTTACGTTAAAATTTTTACGTTTTACGTTTTTTTCCGTCTCGTTTTAGCCGTCCCGTTTTTTGCCGTCCCGTTTTAGACGTCCCGTTACGTTAAAATTTTTACGTTTTACGTTTTTTGCCGTCCCGTTTTAGCCATCCCGTTTTTTGCCGTCCCGTTTTTTGCCGTCCCGTTTTAGCGCGCCTGTTTTTTTACAAGCCGTCCCGTTTTTTGCCGCGCCGTTTTTTACGTCACATTTTTTACAAGCCGTCCCGTTTTTTGCGCCCCATTTTTTACGTCCCGTTTTTATGTCCCGTTTTTACGCGCCGTTTATACGGCCCGTTTTACTCGCCGTTTTTCTACGCCGCGTTTTTTCACGCCGTTTTTTTGCGACCGGGTTTTTAAGTGCGGTTTTTTATTCCCGTTTTTAGGCGCCGTTTTTGCACTTTCGTTTTACGTTTTACGTTAACCTTTTTAGACATTTTACATTTTAAGTTTTACGTTAAAATTTTTACGTTTTAAGTTAAAACTTTTTACTTTTTACGTTAAAACCTTTTACTTTTTACGTTTTACGTTAAAACTTTTTACTTTTTACGTTAAAACTTTTTACTTTAACGCCGTTTTTTACGTCCCGTTTTAACGCGGCGTTTTTTACGTCCCGTTTTTTTTCGCGGCGTTTTTAACGTCCCGTTTTACGTTAAAAAGTTTACGTTTCACGTTAAAAAGTTTACGTTTTACGTTAAAAAGTTTACGTTTTACGTTTTTACGTTTTACGTTAAAATATTTACGTTTTACTTTAAAAACTTTACATTTTTACATTAAAAAGTTTACGTTTTACGTTAAAAGTTTACGTTTTATGTTAAAAGTTTACGTTTGACGTTAATAAATTTATGTTTTACGTATTACGTTAATTTTTTTAATCTTTTTACGTTTTACGTTAAACTTTATTACGTTTTACGTTTTAAATTTTTTACGTACAACTTTTTACGTTTTACGTTTTACGAAAAACTTTTTACGTTTTTACGTAAAACTTTTTTCGTTTTACGTTTTACGTTTTACTTTAAAATTTTTTTACGTTTTACGTTTTAACGTAAAACTTTTTACGTTTTACTTTAAAACTTTTTTACGTTTTACGTTATTTTTTTTAATCTTTTTACGTTTTACGTTAAAATTTTTACGTTTTACGTTAAACTTTTTTACGTTTTATGAAAAACTTTTTACGTTTTACGAAAAACTTTTTACGTTAAAACTTTTTACGTTTTACGAAAAACTTTTTACGTTTTACGTTTTTACGTTAAAATTTTTTACGTTTTTACGTTTACGTTAAACTTTTTACGTTAAAAAGTTTACGTTTTTACGTTTACGTTAAACTTTTTACGCAACACGAACGCACCCAGAAAATGCAAACTCGGTAGGTGTCTCAGATAGATTGTTATCGTCATCGACTAGGGAAAAAATATAAAAAACCAACAACATCAAAACAAAGCGTATCTCGAAAAAAAAGGGGTTTGGCTCAGATTTTCCGATAATAAAAAAGGCTGCAAAATGGGGTTGCAGGTTCAAAAAACCTACCCTCCCGCCGTCTTTGCCGCGCCATCGTCATCAAAATCAACGTGTTTTTTTTTGCATCATCGCCCCCCAAAATCTAAATCGATCAAAACCCAAATAATCAAAGAATTCAAATCAACAGAATAAAGAATTCAAATCAACCCCAATCGCAGATTCAACCGATTTTAGAACATACCACCATCAGATTCAAGAACACCCAGATTCAACATCAAACCCATATTCAAACATCAAACCCATATTCAAACCCAGATTCAACATGAAACCCAGATTCAACATCAAACCCATATTTAAACCCACAAGAACATCATTAAACCCACAACCCATATTCAAACCCATATTTAAACCCACAAGAACATCATTCAACATGAAACCCAGATTCAACATCAAACCCACCTTCAATCACCATCCCGACGCACCACCGCCCCTGAAACCACCACCACCACTGACCGTCGTTCACCCTCCAACCCACAAGACAAACCCACAAAGATTCAAACCCATATTTAAACCCACAAGAACATCATTCAAACATCAAACAAAAGTCCAGAACTGAACCAAAAACATCAAACAAACCCCCCAAAACAGAGACACCCCTCCTCACCTCACCCCACCCCTCCACCCATCATTCACCTCCGCCGCCGCCGCCGACACACCGCCCCCTAACCCACCACAACAATCCCCCTTCACCGGCCACCGCCGCCAAAAAACGTCAAGATCAGAACCAAAACAACATCAAAAATACATTACCAAAAAACATCAAACAAAACCCCCAAAACAGAGACACAAAGAAAAAATCGCTACCTTGGTCTCTCTCTTCGGGTTCCACCACCACTGAAGAACTGAACCACCTGGTGGGTGTGCTTGTGTATCGGTGGCGGTGGCGGTGGCGGCGACGAGATCGGAAGACGTGGCAACGAAGCAATAGAGGAGGATAAAGAGAAGAAGCATAACAAGCAGTGATCTTCATTAGGATAAAGCCTGAAGATGATGATCTTCATTAGATAAAAGCTGAAGATATCTTCATCTCGATGAAGATATGAAGAGAGAGAAATGTGAGTTTGTAAATTTTGAAATGAATTAAGATGGGAAAGGTGTTTAATAAGAGGAGAGAGGAGATAAAGATTTAAAAAGTGGACAAAAAACATCTGACATTTATAAATGATGAGAGAGAGTGGGGAAATGACATATGGGGTAAAATGACCAAACTAACCTTTTTGTTGGCAAGATATGATTGGTTGAAAGTAGTTCTCATGGTTCTCATAACTGGAGGTGGTTCTTATTCTAGCGGCTCCCTATAAATATATATATATATATATATATATGGTAAGGTTATTGTAAAAAAGACCAAAAGTGTGAGAAATGTAAGAAAGAATCTCAGCCATTAGATCTAAATTAATTGAAAAGGGTAAACAAGTAATTTAATCATTAATTCAATATATAACACCATTCAGCAAATATATAACACCATTCAGCAAGTAAATAACACAATTCAACATTCAACAAGTATATAACACCATTCAGTAAGTATATAACACCAATCAGCAAGTATATAACACCATTCAACATTCATCAAGTATATAACACTAAACACCATTCAGCAAGTATATAACACCATTCAGTAGGTATATAAACCATTCAGCAAGTATATAACACCATTCATTAACTAAACATCTGATCGAAACATATTTTTTTTTCTCTATATAAGTATAGCAATACGGTACTCATATTAAAGATAAAAAAACGCTCGTTATTACGGTGTAATTTTTTTTTTAAAAGTTACGTATAAAAAGTTATTGACGTTTAAAAGACACGGGGGGGGGGGGGGGGGAGTTACATGTGCATTACCTAATTTCTAGTGGGTTTAAAAGACTATATTGCCTCTAGATATTTCAAATCAGTCCAAATTAATGGAAATATTTTACAATTTGGTCCCTATTGATCTCCACCATTAGATCAAAATATCTAATGGCTGAGATTCTTTCTTACCCTATATTGCCTCTAGATATTTCAAATCAGTCCAAATTAATGAAAATATTTTACAATTTGGTCCCTATTGATCTCCACCATTAGATCAAAATATCTAATGGTTGAGATTCTTTCTTACCCTTCTCACACTTTATCCTCTACCTATATATATTCTGAAATATTAAAAATCGTGCAACATTTGACGTTCTGCGAGTCCCTCTGTACGACTCCCTCCAAACAATGGAAACCCTAGAAGAACAATGGAAGACAACGGATGATCGATCGGCCATGAAGACCCATATCTCATTCCCAAATGAAATCATCGAAGAGATCCTCTCCAGACTCCCCGTTAAATCCATCCTCCGATTCAGATCAGTCTCCAAACCATGGCTCTCGCTCATCTCCACTCCATCATTCACCAAACTCCACTTCACTCGCGCCACCGCTGCCCACCGCACTGCCTTATTTATTTCCGTTTACGATGATTTCACTAAAAATCATTCCTTTCTCTCAGCCCCTCATGATGGTGGACCCGTCACTCATCTGATGACACTCGGCCACGCTTATTTGTCTTGTTACACACAAGCTGAATATTTGAACGGGTTAATATGTTTTACTTGCATAACATTGCTTTCAGGTAAGCTTCTCGCTCGGGCTTTTGTTCTTAACCCTAGCACACGTAAGATTTTTTATGTCCCTGATCCTTACTCCCAATTATATGGTGGGTGTATCCATTATCTATTTGGGTTCGATGAGCCTACAAACAAACACACGATTTTAATGATTAGGAAACTTTTTAAATCTACTGCGGTTGAACTTATGGTTTTCTCTATGTCAAGTTATTCATGGAGAAAGATCGATGTGGAGCCTCCTGTTGGCTTTACTTGGGATGACTTGCGCTTCGACGACAACCGCAGCGTTTGTGTCGATAGTGTAGTGCATTTTATGTCATCTTCGTTTGCCATTTTGGCATTTAACTTGAGAACAGAGAAGTTTTCAGTAATTAACCTTCCCTACGAGCATCATGATACGCTGGCAAATGTTCTTCGCCTCATAAAAATCAGTGGCTGTATTGGAGTTGTTTCTCATGATCGTGTTGTGGAAAACAACGAAATGCATCTCTGGATATTACAAGACTATGAAAACCGTGTTTGGGTTAGAGAAATTATTACATTCCCCGAGCCTTTGATCAAGTTAAATATCCCTTTCCATGTAGATTATGTTAATACGGACAAGATTATCTTTTCCTCCAGCAAGTTATCCGGCAATGTGATAAACGTACATGTCTACAACAGGAAGAGTAGACGTTTTAAATCATTACAATTCACTTCGGGTCATCAATTTTCGTTGTCAAGAAACGTGCACCTCAATCATATTAGGGGTTATGTTGAAAGCCTGGTGTCTATATAGAGGAACATGACAAGACTTGATGCTCATATACACGTGCTTCTATGGGAAAAGCTCTTTGAATCTTGTGTTCCTAAACAAGTATTATTAAACCGTTTCAAATTGTGTTTGGTTTTGGAAGGATTGTTTTCTAGAAAAACCGATTATGAAATTTGCAGTTTAAAAGCTCAGTTTTATTCGAACCAAACAACATGAAAATATTTAAAGCATTAGAATTATGTAGTTGGTGTTGAAGTGACACAAGAAAAAAAAAAAAAAACTATCACAGGCGTATGTGATGGTTTAAAGTTTAAACTACCAGTGTCGTCTTCTTAATCACTAGTAATTGTTTAGTGACTACCAGAACTGCTAGAAAGAATTTTAAATGGATTAGTAATTGTTATCCAGCAGGCCATTCTAATTACACGAATGTTGAATCTCATGTGGGTTTGACTCAAAGCTGATCAAAGTGGTATTTCTGCAGACTTGAAATTAGGATTTCGGAGTAATGTTTAACTTCATTACCAATGGAACTACGTTACTTTTTTCCTTTTCCTTAATGTTAGGAATCTCTTCTTAAAAGTGAAAATAACATCATATGTTTTGGCACTAGTTCATGAATACCCAGGTTCATGTGTTGATTGTTTTTTATTCACTTCAAATGTCCTTTAAGCTAGCATTTTCAACTTATTGTTCTTTAACCAGAAGAATAAGCAATTATACAAATGTTAGTAGAGAATTCTACAAATGGAATTTTACCGATCACCAATTATATTGAACAAATAACCAAGAATTCAATACAACTTTGGAAGATAATAAACTCGATACAATGAAATTCTGATCTCCATGGTTTACCAGGCATGGTCGGAATCTTGGATTGTCGTCATTGGCAGTGGTATAATTGTCCGACCGCATGGCGAAGTCAACACACACGAGGTGACCAAGACGGACCAACTGTTATTCTTGAAGCGGTTGCCTCACAGGACCTTTGGGTATGGTCGGCTTACTTTGGTGTCGCAGGTCATGCAATGATTTAAACGTTTTCTAGCAGTCTCCATTGGTTGATGACTACATTTCTGGTCGAGCTGCCAAAGCATCCATTTATGCAAACGGGAACTACTACCCGAACGGATACTATTTGTGCGATGGAATTTATCCTAAGTATTCAATTGCCGTGAAGACGTTCAGAGACCCGTACAATGAAAAAAGAGCTCACTTTAAAAAAGTACAAGGGTCTTCGCGGAAGGATATTGAGAGATGCTTTGGGGTTCTTCAACAACGGTGACCTTATTTGAGAAATCTTTGCCGTGCATAGAGCAAAGAAAAAAATGAGAGATGCTATGTACGTTTGTATAATAATGCATAATATGATTTTGGAAGACAATATGCCAGAACTATGTACCGGAAGACGTTCAGAAGTATCCCCAAACAACAATGGAAGAAAGAGTGAAGAATGCACATGAATTGCGGTCTGAAGTCACACATAGTGAGTAAGCGCTTGATTTGGTCAAACACGCGTAGTCGGTTCGGCATATTCCAAAAGAGGGAGAGCAAGAATCAGATGACGAAGAAGACGAAGATGATGGGAATGACGAAAACGAAGACAAGAATTAATAAAATATTATTAGTTTTAAAAATATTATGTGTATTTGTTTTATTATTTATGTAATTTTTATTTAATTACCAGAATGTTATTTGTTTTAAAAATAAAAAAATGGGTAATTATGAAAGTGCCACGTGTCGAACAACGCCCAAGGGTGGGGCATTATCCCACTACACCCATTTCTTCAAAACGCCCCTTTGCTGACAAGGATGCCATGTGATGGACAACGCCCAAGAGCGAGGTATTATTCATCAAAACCACTACAAATGTTCTAAGGATTATTTATAGCTCAACCGTATTAGTAAACAAATTGTCTAATATGGGCTACAGGTCTACGACCAAGATAATATTAGGTGACTTTTGAACCTGACCATGATTGTCTCATCCTGGGGGGTAACTGACCATGCCCAAATCCATGGGGTTACCAACACCACTTTTATTAATTTGATCGTAAAGATTTTAATAAATTTTTTTCTAAATATATTAAAAAATACACAATATTAACAAAAACTACTTAATATTAAAAAAATACATGACATTTAAAAAATCATTTAAAAAACATAGCTAATATTAAAAAGATTTCTGAAACTAAAAAAATACGAGATCAAATCGAATATCTAGTCTGTCTAGCAACACTTTTTTCAAACATCTTCAAATACTCATGCCAAGAAGTGTCGTATGTTATTTGACGAATTGCCAATGTGCACTTCTATATATGAGCAAAACCCCTTCTACCTCTCGCATCTAATGTGAACTAGAAAAACGACATTGTCCTCGCCTAATCGACAACTTTTTGTCAGAATAGGCAACAACTCATTCGAAACCAATGCCAAAATTGTTTGTCGGTGTACACGGTGTTTTCGCCAAAGTAGTCAGCCACCAAATGTTCGAGTGCATCCTCACGATCTCTATTTAACAGAGCTTTTTATGTTCAGAAAATAATTTGTGTTGTCTTCATTACCACTTTAATAAAAAAATATATTGACATGAGCCTCATGTCAATATATTTTTTTATTAAAGTGGTAATGAAGACAACACAAATTATTTTCTGAACATAAAAAGCTCTGTTAAATAGAGATCGTGAGGATGCACTCTAACAAAATCATGTAATTTTAGGGGCTTATTTTTGTTGATCCTTTTCCCTTCTATTATTTAACTAAATGCGAGGGATTATTTATGCTTATCTACGTTTTAACATAAATTTTGTTTGGAAGCAAATTGGGTTAAATATATACGTTTTCATTCGACGGTATAAATTTGAATTGCTATACGTTTCGACGTAAATTTAATTTGGAAA
Source organism: Helianthus tuberosus (assembly GCA_030545235.1). Lineage (NCBI taxonomy): Eukaryota > Viridiplantae > Streptophyta > Magnoliopsida > Asterales > Asteraceae > Helianthus > Helianthus tuberosus. The sequence goes on along the minus strand of CM060360.1, from coordinate 63,417,816 downwards.
CGACTTGGGTCAGTTGTAATCTATACTTTATCACGTCGCTTACGTCGCCACTGCACATTGTGTACGTTTTGAGTTGGTCTACATTTCGATGTAAATTTTATTTGGAAACAAATTGGGTCAAATTTAATATATTTTCATTCAATGGTATGAATTTGGATTACTTTACGTTTCAACGTGAATTTAGTTCGGAAACGAGTCGGGTTAACAGTGGTCTATAATTTATTCGTCGCGTATGGCGTTGCCGCAACGCACAACGTGTAAAAAAAGCTAATATTATATTGAATTGAAACTTTCAATGTTTTTATTTAGACACTTTGAATATTATATTATTACAGGGCGGATAGGGCCCTATTATTTTGTCTCGTACAGGGCCCAAATTTGTTTTAACATTTTCAGAGAGGGCCCTGACATGAGGATATCATAGTGTAATAAAAACATTAGAAAGGAGGTGTTGTAAAGTAAAAGAAGATGCAAAATTTCGAAATAAGTTTTGTAGGTTGTGTAAAATAAATATGCATGCATATGAGGATACCATGGTCCAATAAAAATAGCCATCATCCCAAACAACTCCCATAGATGACTCGGTAAAACCCAAATGTTAATCCAAGCTTAACAATTGGATTGAACCACTAGTACACAAGTGTTTAGTTGGTGCTATGACAATTTTTTGATGATGCGGTTCCATAAAACAACCGCACCTCCAAATCATTATTCATCAAATTTGAATTAATTCATTTGTTGGTGCTATGGCATTTTTTTGATGATGTGGTTCAATGAACAGCCGCACCTTCAAATCATTTTTCAACATTTAAAATTAACAACGGCTATATTAATTATATCCACCTTTTTTTCAATTTGTATGGCCATCACTTTTTCAATTTGTATGACCAGCAGCATGCTCCATCTCTTGCTGCAAATTAATTTCAAGTTTGATCCTCATTTCGTTATTCGTATTTGCTCGATCTCTTTTCCGTCGATTTTTACTTAAGGTATCATATTACATTTAATAGTAAGATTTTAGTTTTATTTAATGTTGTTATGAATTAACTGAATGTGTTTTGTTATATGCAGCAAAAGTTGAAAATATTACTCAAGTGCTTTCAGTATTTCATTCAAATCATCAAGTAAAGGTATGATAATTTTAGTTTTTTCTTACATTGTTGTTGCTTTTTATATTTAAATGATTATATGTTGTTGTTTGTTGTTATCCATTCCAAACTTCCAATCTTCCTCAACCTAAAAAAACTAAGTTACCTATTTGACTCATAAGATATCTATGTGTAGCCAAATTCCAAACCTCATATTGAATATAGCATATTGCATCCACTGGGCACTGACCTTACAACCTGTTTAAACTATAAATATTAAGACTATTTACCTTTTCAAGAACATCCATATATATATATATATATATATATATATATATATAGGGAGCTGCTAGAATGAGAACCACCACGAGTTATGAGAACCGCGAGAACCGCGACCCGCGGGTGGCCGTTGACCACGAAATTTTTTTTACGACTAGATGTGTATATTTTAACACCATACGTAAAGTTTGGGTTCAAACGGCGCGCCCGAGGGGGTAGTTTTTTACGCCCAAAGTTTGGTTAAAAAAAAAGAAAAATTAAAAAAAATAAAAAAACCCAAACTTTGGGCGTAAAAAACTACCCCCTCGGGCGCGCCGTTTGAACCCAAACTTTACGTATGGTGTTAAAATATACACATCTAGTCGTAAAAAAAATTTCGTGGTCAACGGCCACCCGCGGGGCGCGGTTCTCGCGGTTCTCATAACTCGTGGTGGTTCTCATTCTAGCGGCCCCCTATATATATATATATATATATATATATATATAGGATTAGGTTCAAGAGTGAACACTAGTGTAGCTTGCGAACTGAGTGAACTAATCCTGGCCATACACGTGTGTAGATCAATGACCATGATTTGATGTTGAAATACACTAGTGTATTTTATGATTTGATGATGAGATCCTGGCCATACACGCGTGTAGATCAATGGCCAGGATTTGTTCACTCAGTTCGCAAATACACTAGTGTGCACTCTAGAACCTCACCCTATATATATATATATATATATATATATATATATATATATATATATATATATATTAAGACTAAAGATGGGATTAATGTTCGAAAAGACATGGTATTGATGTGAATACGTATCTTGCCCCGGAACAAAGAGGCAATCGTATTTATCTATCACCTGCTTGTTATAATACATCAAAAGAAGAAAAAAGAAGGTTTTGTGAATGTTTACATGGTATTAAGGTTCCATCAACTTAATTCTGCAAACATTAAAAGGCTGGTGTCGATGAAAGACTGTAAATTGCTTGGAATGAAGTCTCATGATTGTCATGTTTTAATAACACATATGATTCCTATCGCAATTCGTGGATTGTTGCCCGATAACATTCGACATACAATCAAAAAGTTGTGTTTGTTTTTTTAACAACATTCACTCAAAGGTTATTGATTTAGAAGCTTTGGACCAATGGCAAAAAGACATTTATGTCACCCTTTGTGAACTAGAGATGTACTTTCCGCCCTCATTTTTCGATATAATGGTTCACTTAATATCTTACATCGTACAAGAGATTAAGGCTTGTGGTCCTGTATTTCTACGATACATGTATCCTTTTGAAAGATATATGGGTATCTTAAAAGGTTATGTAAGAAACCATTATCGACCTGAGGGCAACATTGTTGAAGGGTATACTTCTGAAGAGGTGATTGAGTTCTGCCAAGGTAATTTTATTAATGCAATAATACAATAATAACATATTTACAATTTAATAATTTGTTTTTTTTACACAGGCTATATGGAAGGTGTCGAAAGTGTTGGTGTTCCTACAACTCGTCATTCGGGGCGACTTGAAGGTAAGGGAGTAGTTGGTATTAGAACAATCATGCCAACTCATGAAGATGTACAAGTTGCACATTTAGTGGTCCTAAAACACATGGCATGTCTTGCTCCATATGTTAACGAACACATGGACATCTTACGGTCGAGATACCCGGGTAAAGAAGAAATATGGTACGTAAACTGTGACAACCCGAACTTTCAAGGATAGTAACGTTAATCTTGCGATCGTAACTTCTCGATAATAACTCCGTTAAACTTAAACGTTTATGATAACTTGGTTAGTTAACATGCTGGTATATTTGGGCCACATATATTTTGGGTCACATACTCACACTTTAAATCCCTACACTATCCGTATCGGCCCAAACTGAACACATGAATAAACCCAAGGGCATCGGACTTATGCTTGGACTTAGTAGTAGACTTGGGCCGGCTTCTAGTATCTTGGCATACACACACCCACTCGAAACCTAACCCGAGAACACAAACCTATTATTATGATAATCATGTTAGGTTAGGCAAAGCCCAAATAAAACATGGACTTTGGGCCGGCCACTTTTGGTATAATGTATACACGCTAACACACAAATAATTATACATGGATCTTATTTGTTAATATTCATATCATCACAAACCCTAAACACCATCTTTCAATCATCGAAGTCGACGGAAGCCCTTACTTTTCGAAGCTTATACTTCCTTAGAAACTGGTCTCAGGTCTAGCAACTTCCAATATTTGGTTAGTATTTTACATTATGGCAAATCTATGATCGTTTTGCTATTCTTGATTACGTCCGAGTGTGGTTTGACTTGCATGATTAGTGATGTGTTGTTGTGATTTACTTGTATGGTTGATGTTAAATGATATTGATGATGAATAATATGATATGTATTGGTTGTGTGAGTAAACTAGTAGTTACTATTGATGATATAGATGATGATTAGAATCAATAACATTGACCGACAATCCAATTTAAAACATCACATGCAAATCAACTTTGATTGGACCGAATTATCCACTTAATTGTCTTGAGAATTCATGGCAGACAAACAAATTGAACTCTAAATGCTTATTGGACCATGATTATGTAGTGGGCTGACAACTAAAGCAATTAATTGGACTGTTGAGAATTAATGGATCTGACAATACACATGCATTGGGCCGATAAAATGATTAGATCACATGCAAATGGATTACACAAATACAATGGCCATAGAATATTATGATGAATGGACTATGATACGTTAATTAAAAATCAAAGATGATGTTTGTTGATGATTGGTAAATTGGTGATGTTTAGGGTAAGTGTTATGTTAATGCCATTCTTTGTTAATGTGTACATAGAAAATAAATGAAACTGAGTATGTGGGATTATGAGAAGAGAATGGGTATTAAAGAACTAAACAATAGATCAATTGGATCACACCATTACACCTTAGGCCGTTATGAGCTAAGTGGGCTGCACATGAGTCCGCGGGACTTGTAAGCTGGGGCTGCAAGAAGAAACAAGACTGTTTAGGATGTTTGGGTCGGGCAGGATGTTTGGGTTATCATGTCTAGTGGTTTTGTGTTAACTGTTGGGCCAAGTCTCAAGCTATTAGGCCGCACAGTTTATTTGATTTATGCATCAAGTTGTTAAGTGTTAGTGTGAGACGTGACGGATTATGTGAAATATATGTGACTCGAATATAAAATACGTGACTATGTGATAATTGATGCAAATTGTTACATGAGTGGTTTGATATGTGGTTTAATAGAATGAGATTCTAATTGTTAGTGGTACCCACAATAGGAACTCATTGATCAACTCAGAACACATAACGTATTCTACCAAGCACTCTAAGGTGAGTTCATCTTGAGCATGCGTCCCGGTGGTTGGGACAGTTTTTGGGTATCCTTGAGAGGGATAGGTTTTGGGTAACTTGTTTGGGTATTCCTGAGAGGAATACATCTTGTTGTAAATCGGTAATGTTGGATAATATACTCATCATATCACCTTTAAAGTCCCTCCGTGTTGTTTGGTTACCTGAGAGGTAACAAGGTATTAGTTAGTAGCGCCACTTAGGTTTGGCAACCTCACCCCGTACCTGGGAGGACGGGTGTTGAACTAATGACCTAATCATGACCAATGCTTTGATAGGAGCATTAGAAAGGGGAATGTAAATCAGGAGCCGTCTTGTACTCTTAAATTCAATGGATTAACTAAACACTTGGTAACCAACGTTTTCGTAAAACTATGAATTCACCAGCGTTGTCTGATACACTTGTTGCATGCTCGTAGGTCGTTAGATGCCTTGGATTTGGAACTTGCTGTATGGAGTAGCAGGAGTGGTCATGGGTCGATTGGAGGGATTCATATGATTGATTTCTTGATACTATACATTGGTTTTGAAACTGTTTAACCTTAGTTTACAATTTGCTTCCGCTGAACATGTTGATTTTCATTTAAACTTGTTGATGGTATTTTTCATTAATAATTGAGGATTTTATTTATAAATTGAATGGGTTCAATGTAATTAGTGGCTCGTTGTTGGTACGTCACACTCCTAACATGGACATTCCCTAGGTGGTATTTTGGGGGTGTGACAGTTTGGTATCAGAGCCACTGGTTATAGTGAACTTGGTTTTAAAAACGTTTTTATAAAACCAGACTATAACCGAACAGTTCTGAAAATGTGAATACGACCATGACACTCAGCTCCAGATTGCAAGGTTCGTCTCTCGTATACTCATTGTACTGCGTAACTAGTGAACACTTACATATGGTATTGCATGTGATTGCACGTTTGCCACAACAATATGAATTCCTGTATTACTTGCATGTGTTATATGACTGATAGGGTGGTATTTCCCTAAACATTCGTGACTCACATTTCGTGATGTTCTTGGTTTGCTACTTGAGTTTGAGGAACCATTTGACATGAGTTAAGAGGAGCTGAGATGAGCATGCAAATCACAATATTATTGTGGGTGCACACATAATAATAATGTGGGGTGCATGCGAGTCCCAGTGAGGCTTAACAAGTGAAAAAGGGGTTCCGTTCCGTTATTTGATCGGTGTGAAACACAACAGTCTGTAAGAGTCATAGCAGTAGTTGTCTCTTACTCGGGCGTGATCTTTTCACTCCTCTCTGAATTCTTACGAATCTCGATGCTATCGAATATTACCTGAACACCCATTTGAATGCCTAGCGAACTGTGTAGAATGTTAGGTGCCTGTACGAACGTCCCTGTGTTGGATGTTGCAACATCAATGTTTGGTCTATACCTCTCTCACTCCTCTTTGTTTGCTGGAACTCAATGCACTGACGACTTAGACACCGAAGTGCGATCACTTCTGCAACACTCTGGAAACATACTGTGTATTACTCAACCAACTTGCTAGATCAATGGACAAGAGGATGAGCGTAGTACTTTACCGACCTCAGTATTTGGACGACCCTGATTACCGGAAACTAACACCAGCAAATTGACTTCAACCGAATCCTTAACCCTAGTTAGCGACTTATGGGAGTCAACTCTTACGAATCAATCAGGACATAATCAATGACGATTAACTATAGCGTTGAATGTGTGGCGGCCAGCATAGTGGGTAGCGCCGTAGGACGTGACACAGAATGGGGAAAAGATGGATACTGTTGGTGAAAGACCGTAGGGCTCCGTTTCAAGCAACGACATTAGAGGCAACAGTCACGGCAACATCAAGGTACTTGTAATCGTAACCTACAGTGTGGAAATGAAGGTGCCTACGGCATGGATTGGCCGTTGATAATTCAAGACAACAACCAAGGGGATGACGACAGTACTGGAAATTCTCGTAACGAAAACAACAACATTGGAAATGATGCTCATGGAAGGGCATTTAGAATTGGCGTAGGTGACGCCAGGCATAATAGCATCATGGTAGCTTGTATAAGTAGCCCTGTTTTGGTTAACCCTGATGCTTCTTGAAACCGAACCTGTTGTGGAAGCAACTGATGGCAAGTCAAATGAAACCTCATATGTCCGTTGGGATGTAAACTCGACCTTGTGGGATAAGTGTGTGGCGTCGACCTCCTTTCTGATATCCTCTATAGTTTGATGCAGTAGTTAGTATGGATTGGTTATCCAAACATCGCGCAGATATACCCTGTGAGAAGAAAACTTTGCGTATCCCTCTCCCTAGTGGAGAATCGTCATCTATTCCAAAGTATCAGAGTTGTGTAAAGGTTAGCGTCAATTCTGCAATGAAAGCCCAGAAGTGTCTACGGAGGGATTACCCTGCCATTGTTAGCAACCGTTACTGATGTTAAGGCTAAGGAAGAGAGGATCGAGGATCCACCAGTTGTTTGTGATTTCTTTCGATGAGCTACTTGAAGAACTTCCAGGATTACTTCCACAACCGTTAGGAAGAAGCTCAGTTTGATCTCACGCCAGATGCAGCTCCGAATAATTGTACTTTTACCATCTTGCACCAGGAGGGTTGCAAGAGCTGTCTAATCAACTACAGGAACTGTTGAATATGAGTTTTGGCGGACCTAGTTTTTCACTTTGGGGAGCCACAGTTATATCCATGAAGATAAGCCTTTTCGTATGTGTTCTGATTATCGAGAACTTAACAAGGTGGCAATCAAGAACCGTTTGCCCTGACCATGTATTGTCAACCCATCGACTAGTGCGAGGGACAAGCTTTATTCGAGGATTGGCTAGCGAATGAGCTATCGTTAGAGGGAAGTCCAAGGGGAGGATGTTCCTAAAACGGCATATCAAACGCAATGCGTTCATTGCGACTTTGTATTCCATGACCTTTGGAGTTAACCAACACACTGGCAGCTATATGGATTACATGAATCGACCGTGTTTATTGATGACGTTTCAAATCATTACGAGGAGGAAGGAACAACATGGGCAGCATATGTATCCTATTTTAGGGCTCCTTAGGGAAGAGCCACTCCGCGCGAAGTCTTGTTAAAAGGTAACTTCTGGATTCGAGATGTGCATATTTGGTCATATAAACGATAAAGTGGGAATACACGTGGATCTTGCTAAGATCCATTTCGTTAGAAATTGATCGACACCAAAGATTCCTTCGGGGATGCAGCAAATTCTTGGCCTCACTCTGGATACTATCGCAGATTCGTCACAGGATTTTCAAAGATCGCGCAACTTTAATCTTTTCAGCTCTAGAATCCCAACTCTGCAATGCATTGAGCATCGTCTTTACCCGTGGGTGCGGGTGATTTAGTGTTATATCATGATGGTTCGAATCAGAGTCCCAGTTACACGCCGATACAACACGAGAAGGTGATGGCTCACATAGGGGAATTATAAGAAGAGTTGCACGAATCACAACCTACGATGGAAACCACGGTCTTTGGATTTAAGTTGGAGGCATTACTTGGACGGTACCAGATGCGCTACTTAGACCGATCACAAGGGCCTCCCGTGTACCGTTGTTTCAAATGAGCTAAGCATGTAATGGCATCATTGGATGGAACTTTTGGACGATTACGACTGTGAAAACTTGATGGTGCGAGAGATTTGCAACTCACTATCGACTCTAACCTACCTGACCAGACTCGCTCTGTTCAAATTGGAGGACGGAAGGAAGAGGGTTTTCAAGTTGAACCCGTGCGGGGCATGGAGAAGCAACCTTTGGCAGGTTGGACGATATTCGCTACCTCAAGGAACGAGTGTGGATCTCATTATATGGCAACTCTAGGAAAATTGTGTTGGGCAAAGCACACCGGCTTCGATATTCTAGTCGTCTGAATTTTGATGAGACATGTTAGGACCTATAAATCTTGTACTGGTGATCGGGCATGAAGGCACACCTGGCAACGTATGTGAATGATGTTTGACTTGTGGGAAAGTCAAGGTGGAGTATCAGTAACCAGAAACACCCATATGGAAATGAGAACAGGCTGCCATGGATTTTGTCGCTAGTCTACTTACAACTCGAAACGGAAACAATACCACCTGGGTGATCGTTGATTTTCTCATGTAAGCAGTACAACCTCTTGCAATCAAGGAAACTGGCGAGTCTTCATAGCTTACGGATATTCCTCTGAGAGAGGCAGCTATTTAGGCACGAGTTGCCAACTCCTGTATTTATGATGTTGGTCTGCACCTGATTTATGACAGGCAGTACACAACATTCTAGGCTCATGTATGGACATGAGCATTACTTGTCACCATGGGACAGATTGTCAGAGTAAACGAACCATCCAGACAATCAAGAACATGCTGCGAGCATGTGTGTGATCGAATTTGATAAGAACTGGAAGGATACTTACCTTTAGTTAAGTTCTACCTCAGCAGTCACCATTCTAGTAATCAGACAACTCTGTTTGAGGCATTGCATGGATGATAATGCCAACCTCCTCGTGGACTGAGGTGGATGACAACCTAATCATGGGTCCAGGACCTGCCCTCGAAACTCTTGGAAGGATTATTTAGATTGGAAATCATGGGGCGACAACGCGTGATCGCCAGGAAACCTGATAACTTAGGAAACACCGGGAGTTCGCTGCAGGCGAACGTGTCATATTGAAAGTCTCACCCTGGGAGGGTGCGGTACGCTAGGGGAAACGTGGCAAGCTTAGTTTGCGGTACGCTGGGACATTCAGATTTCTGGAACAGATCAATGGTATGACTCATGAACTTGAGTTACCTGACGAATTAGGTAACGTACATGATGTCATTTATGTCTCGAACCTAAAGAAGCGTCTGTTCGACGCAACACTTGTGATACCCTTATTGAGGAACCCACTGTTAACACAGTCAAATTTCAATCGTGAGAGTTCGTTGGAACTCAAGACGTGGACCGAAGTTCCCGTGAGAACGCAAAGATCAGGTGAAGCTCTGTTATCCCCGATTGTTCAAACGGAGGAATTAACTTTTGATATCATTGGCAAATTTTGGGACGAAATTTCTTTCAAGTTGGGGATAATGTGGCACCCAACTGACTTCGTAATCTTATTTTCACAATTTGGTTTACGTGGTGTCTGTGCAGTTATCTGGATGATTAGTGATTGTGTGTAATGCTTGATTATTATTTGTGTAGTATTACATATAGTTTAATTAGAGTTTCGATCATTTCACTTCTCTGTGCTTACTTGTCAAATTTCGGGACGAAATTTCTTTCAAGTTGGGGATGATGTGACAACCCGAACTTTCAAGGATAGTAACGTTAATCTTGCGATCGTAACTTCTCGCTAATAACTCCGTTAAACTTAAACGTTTATGATAACTTGGTTAGTTAACATGCTGGTATATTTGGGCCACGTATATTTTGGGTCACATAATCACACTTTAAATCCCTACACTATCCGTATCGGCCCAAACTGAACACATGAATAAACCCAAGGGCATCGGACTTATGCTTGGACTTAGTAGTAGACTTGGGCCGGCTTCTAGTATCTTGGCATACACACACCCACTCGAAACCCAACCCGAGAACACACACCTATTATTATGATAATCATGTTAGGTTAGGCAAAGCCCAAATAAAACATGGACTTTGGGCCGGCCACTTTTGGTATAATGTATACAAGCTAACACACAAATAATTATACATGGTTCTTATTTGTTAATATTCATATCATCACAAACCCTAAACACCCTCTTTCAATCATCGAAGTCGACTGCAGCCCTTACTTTTCGAAGCTTATACTTCCATAGAAACTGGTCTCGGGTCTAGCAACTTCCAATATTTGGTTAGTATTTTCACATTATGGCAAATCTGTGATCGTTTGGCTATTCTTGATTACGTCCGAGTGTGGTTTGACTTGCATGATTAGTGACGTGTTGTTGTGATTTACTTGTATGGTTGATGTTAAATGATATTGATGATGAATAATATGATATGTATAGGTTGTGTGAGTAAACTAGTAGTTACTGTTGATGATATAGATGATGATTAGAATCAATAACATTGACCGGCAATCCAATTTAAAACATCACATGCAAATCAACTTTGATTGGACCGAATTATCCACTTAATTGTCTTGAGAATTCATGGCAGACAAACAAATTGAACTCTAAATGCTTATTGGACAATGATTATGTAGTGGGCTGACAACTAAAGCAATTAATTGGACTATTGAGAATTAATGGATCTAACAATACACATGCATTGGGCCGATGAAATGATTAGATCACTTGCAAATGGATTACACAAATACAATGGCCATAGAATATTATGATGAATAGACTGTGATACATTAATTAAAAATCAAAGATGATGTTTGTTGATGATTGGTAATTTGGTGATGTTTAGGGTAAGTGTTCTGTTAATGCCATTCTTTGTTAATGTGTACATAGGAAATAAATGAAACTGAGTGTGTGGATTTATGAGAAGAGAATGGGTATTAAAGAACTAAACAATAGATCAATTGGATCACACCATTACACCTTGGGCTGTTATGAGCTAAGTGGGCTGCACATGAGTCCGCGGGACTTGTAAGCTGTGTTAGTGCATGCGTTTGTCGACTTCGTCTTGTATCGAGTCTTGTGTGTAGAATGTTAGATCTGTGCACGTAATTCAAGATAGGGTAATTTCGCTTAAATGAGGTGATTCCGCTTGAAAGTGACATGAGTCATTTCAAGCGAAATCAACTTAAGCTATTTTGCTTGAAATGGCTTGTGCCACTCTCAAGCGAAATCTGGTTGCCTATATATAGGTCATTCCAAGCGAAATCTAGATCATTCTTTCCGGTTTGTACGATGAAGTGCTACCGAAGTGTCGTCTCGCTGTAAAACGTTATAGAATCAATAATACGACAATTTTAAGTGATTATTTTACTGAATTGACCTCAGAATGTCTGTTTCCGCCTTTCATTCTGAGTAAAACTCTTCTGATCGACTCGTTCGGGTCTGAAAAAGATCCTACAAGTGGTATCAGAGCTCAGGAAGAAGAGTTCTTACCAATTTAGCCAAAATTTCTGATTTCTACACCTTCTTTTTCAAAATTCAAAATTTTTCACGGTCAAAATGTCCTGATTTTCACACATCTTGTGCGCATTAGTGTTTTAACAAATCCTAGAAAGTTTCAGAATCAAATTCGGTCTAAAACTAAGAAATTTCTTAATTTCGCTTGAAAAGATGCGCGAGATGATGACGTCAGCAGCTCTTTAAGCGAAATCAGTCTCTTATTTCTCTTGAAACCGGTTATTCCGCTTGAAATTTCGATCTGTTTCCGCTTTAAACGTGCTATTTCGCTTCAGTGAGGTTATTCCGCTTGAGTGGTTCTGCTTGAATCACATATTCCGCTTCAAGATTATTATTTCGCTTGAAAGTGTGTAGTTCAAGCGAAATCTGGTATTTAGCTTGAGTAGGTATTCCGCTTGTACAGGATGATTTTGCTAGTAAGGGATTTCGCTTGGGAACTGTGATTTCGCTTGAACATTCAATTTTGTGAACTTTGAAAATCTGAAATATGGACGAGGAATTTTTTAACGCATTCGCTACACCGGTTACCCCGATCACTTTGGCACAGAACACTATGTTGGAAAATGAGACGGGGACGATGCAAAAACCACCTAAACTCATGAACATCAAGGAGTATAAGGGTTGGGAAGGACGGTTTGAAAACTGGGTACAAGCTAATTATCTGGATGCTTGGGAATGTGTCGATACAAAATACATTAGACCGATGAATGATGACGAAGAGATTGTTCCAATTAAAGATCTAAGTGCAGATGCTAGAAAGAAATACAAAGATGAAAAAATGATGCTAAGTCTTTTACAACAAGCTGTGAAAGAAGATATATTGGTGTTATTGCAACATAATGGAACTTCATATTCGATTTTGTTTGGATTGAACCCTACCAGAGGAACAGATAATGTAAAGCCAAAACCTGGTCACAACAGTGGATCCACAATAAGTAGTTGTTTGCACTAAGTCTTCTCCCTTGAAAGTGATTACAACAGCTGATGGTCTTACATCTACTGCCCGTCCACAACTGCTGCTGTTTTGCCTAACTACTGATGAAGCCTAGAATACTGCTGGATACTAAGCACTGTTGGTACAAACTGCTGATGACAAAGCACTGCCCAATCAAGGACTGATCAACCTTGAGGAAAGCTCTGATGAATAGGAAGAGCAGTAGTTTAGTATATCATCTGTTTCATGTATAGTCAGTGGTTAGGTTAGCAGTGTTTGTAGAAGGTCAGTAGATACAGGTTGTTGGGCTGTTAGATGTCGCTTTCATGGTGACGTCAGCTGAGATGCCTCAGCGGTTTGGTTTGTCTATAAATGGAGCAGTACTCTGTACTGTTACATTTGATTCGTTCTGAGAGAGCTCTTCTCTTCAGTTCAATCCTTTCATCTTGTGCAAATCCAACCTTGGGGCATCAGGCTGAGGGGGAGCTTAGTTTGTAAGCTTTTACTGTAATCTTTTGCTTTGATTTGTAATCTTTTAACTCTATGAGAAGCAATTGTTATCAAACTATTTTCTCCTTTGATTGTGTTTACAATGTTTGTTATTCATTTCCGCTGCACTTTACATTGTTTCATATTCATTAATTATTCAAATCATACAAACAAACACAATCATGAGAGCGTCCGATCCTAACAATTGGTATCAGAGCCTGGACAGTCAAATTCGATCTAACAATCAATTTGACATAACAGTTCGGCTCAAAATTCATTGATACTAAGGTTGGTTGTATTTAGTTGAAAAACAGAGTATCGAGTAAATCATGTTCAAAGTGGTTAATCAAAAACTCTGTAAAACAACCAAGATGTCATATGACACACAAATCTCACACAACAAATGATATCATGCATGAGTCACTCATAGTTTTCAGATCTGAAAACATATCTGTTAAACTGTGGGATTATTTCATATTTTCAAAATTGATGTCAATTGTTGTTATGAAAATTGTGATTTCACCTTATTAAAATGCTAAAGTATGAACCTCAGATTAACGAAAACCTATGTTCATAAAACATTAGTGTTTTTGATAACACAAAAAGAGGGAAACTAAAACTTTAGTCTTTCAGATCTTATGTGTTGAAAACAGGTTGAGTTCCTAAAAAGGACAAAATCAACTATGTTAAAATACATTAAGAAAATTCACAAAAACTCAGAAGTGTGTTTATCTCAAAACTTTTGATGTCAAAAGAAAAGAGTATAAACATAAAACACTTATGAGTCATAATTTAGGGTAATAATGATCATTAAGCAACTGTGTGCATTCATCTGCTCAGGAAAAGGTTTTGATTCCGGTGAATGAACTCCAAAGAGGACTAGGCAAATGTTCAAAAATTCATTCATGTGTCCTCATGTTTGCAATCAAATGACAAAGAAAATGGAACCAAACAGTGGTCAAAATGTATTCAGAATGTTCTACCAACTGCTGTCAAACCACTGACCATTTTTCATAAACTTGAGAATGTTATGATTACGTTTTCTTTTGAATATATACCAGATCCTTTTTGATGCTGTTCCCAGAAAATCCTTTAATTATTTCTTATAAAGGATTTTCTCAAATAATCAGGATATATTGTTTATTTTTTTTCTTTGAACAATATATTTTGAACTTTTGCTTGTTTTTGTTGGCAATAGTTTCAGTTCCTGTCAGGATATATAGTACCTTATTTTTGTTGGTATTATTGTCCTCATAAATGGGTCAAGAGGAAATGGTTCATATGTTGAGATCATATCTTACTCAGGTTTGTTTTTAAACATTTATCAAAGGTTGATTGCCAAACTGTACTTAAATTACTGGGGCACTCATGATTTAATTGGATATTAAACGAAAATGAGTTGTCTTAGCAAAAAGTTCTCATCATCTGGGGTACTAAAACCACTGTCCTTCAAAATTGACATGTGGCAAAAACCTGGAATGAAATATTCTCAAAAACAGTTGCTGAAATGTTTGTTCTTCAAATCTGTTCCACTTACCCTAATCATTGTTTTATTCAAACATCTGATCACTAAATACTATCCACTGCTGAAAGTCTACCACTGACTCTTCATTTTGCTCGGCAAGCACTGATGCTCAAAATCAGTGTCTTATCCACTGATATACTATCTACTGATAGTAATAATCTTCCACTGTCCTCATTATTACCGTTGTAACTACTAATGCTTAATTCATCAGTGGCTCTTAAAACAACTGTTCTCCACCCTTCATCCATTTCATCAGTGTTTGACACGTGGTCAGTTTTTAGCCTTCAGATCATAATAACCGCTGCCACAATCAGCGATCATTTTTTTTTTCTTTTTCTAAATAAAACCCTGATCAAAACCCCAAACAGGGTTTTACACTGTCGAATTGAATTCCAAAGTTCTCTTCACAAAGCAGTTTTCAACTTTTCTTCCCAAAATCACTCTTCGATTCTTCTTCATCGAAATGATGAAGTCAAAATCAAAATAAAAATCTTCACCAAAATCACAATCATCTTCAAAAGAGGTCGCTCAAACGGCCGAAGAAACCATTGAAATCCCATACAAATCACCGCACAACTACTTGGGTCTCCTCACAAAACCCTCCGATAACCACACCTTCGACTCCTTCATTGATACACTATCTGCATCAAAGTACAAAACTTTGTTGATAGTAGATGCTCCCATTTACTTGCAAACCCAGAGAGAGTTTTGGAAAAATGCTAAGCTTGAAAAACAAGACGGAAAAGTAGTAGCCATTAACTCCTCGATACAGGGTAAAGCATTTCAAATCACCCCACAATCAATCTCAGAGGTCTTCAAACTCGATGATCTGAAAGGTAAAACTTCTTTTGATAAAAAACGAGTTAAAAGCTGATTTTCTGAAAAGGGGGTATGCAGAACAATCAAAGGTAGATACCTTACAAAAAGGTTATTTTCCATCTGCACCCAGATTTTTATTCCACACACTTTTAAGTTGTGTTTCTAATAAAACAACAGCGTTTAATGAAATACCATTGAAGATTCAGTGCCTGGGATACGCTATTCTAAACAATAAAGATTACAACTATTCCCAGGAGATCTTCAATGACATGGTAAAGAATGTTGACAGCAAATCATTTCTTCTTTTTCCAAGATTTCTGAGCTAGTACTTTAAACAAAAATTTGAAAAAGAGGATGAAAATTTGCCCAAACAAGGTGTCCATTTTCAAATAAAAAGTTTAACAATTGAAACATTTTCAAGAATGATGGCACCAATAAAATTAAAAGCAAAGGTGCCTGAGCAGACTTTAAAAACTGTCACTGATCCTCAGGCAACTTCTACTGAGCCCACTGCTCCAGGTGATCAGAGCAGCACTA
This sequence comes from Helianthus tuberosus, assembly GCA_030545235.1. Classification (NCBI taxonomy): domain Eukaryota; kingdom Viridiplantae; phylum Streptophyta; class Magnoliopsida; order Asterales; family Asteraceae; genus Helianthus; species Helianthus tuberosus. Next base: position 63,401,696 of record CM060360.1, on the reverse strand, counting down.
CCACTGCTTTGAAACCCACACCTGACATTACCAAAAAGACCAAAAGAAAAACATCCAGAAAACCCACCAAACCCAAAACAAAGGCAACTCTGGAAGATGAGATCCCAGAGCAACTGCCAGTGACAAAACAAATGTCACCACAAACCACTGCTGCTACTTCCTCACAGCAGTTGGAAGAAAGATCTCAATCTATGCCTAAAACTCCTCCTGCATCCTCACAAAAGGATCAGGTTGTAATCACAGGGACACCAAATTATGAAGCTCTGGATCCACTCGGATCTATCTTCCACAGTCCTGATCCCAAGGACATGTCTCTTTCAACACCCATACCCTCACCAATCATAATGCCACAATCAATAATACCCCTGTTGCATGCAGTTGTTGTCGCACAGACACAAACCAGTTCCTCTCTATCACCCATTACTGAGAGTATACCTCCACAAGTGACTGGGTCTGTTGCTTATACCTCTGCTATCCCAGCAACAACTGAGGAGGTTACACCCCCTGAGTTACAAGTAACTCTCGGTGGTAGTTCAAGTGGAGCAGCAACTACAACTGATGGATCAACAGATCTTCAGTTGGACAGTTGTTTCATTAATAAGACTCCCTTGAAGGCAATTTCTTCCATGGCAACATCGGTAACCACCTGTGAGTTGATTCTAACCACTGGTACCATCAAAGGTTTATCGAGTGCCGAAGAAAGAAGTCCCCAGTACCAAGAACAAGGGGCATCAATGGATGATTTCTGGGACTCAGTTCCTAAGTCACACATTGATACAACCACTACTGGTGGGGATTCAGATGATCCTACTAATGTAGGTGATGATTCAAAATATCAGAAATTGACGGAAAGAGTTGAAAAACTTGAAGATTCAGTTGCTGAAATTAAAGATATGGTGCAAGAGATTTTAAAAGCTCAAAAAGCACAAGCTACTGCTGTTCCTGCTCAAGCACCTGCACAACATGCATTTGCTGCAAATGAGCTTTGGAATATCTTTCAACCCATGCTTGAAAAACAACAACATATGGCTGATCAAAAGCATGCTATTCATGTACAAATGCCGACCAACATGGTGGAATCAAGGTTTAAAGACACTCAAGCAGATATCAAGGCTATAAAGGCTAGCATTCAAAGCGCCTCTGGCAAAGTTCCCTCTTCCCTATCATTTCTTGTTAACCCCCCTTCAGATAATGCCAAAAAGGGGGAGAATATCAAGCTGTTGAGAAAAATGAATAAGATGGGAATAGAACATGGCCTTTATATTGAGCCTGAAAAAGAAAAAGAAAAAGAAAAGCAGGTCTCAAAACCTGTTAGCCAAACAGCTGATACAGCAGTGGTTACAAAAACTGCTGTCAGTAGCCAAACAGCTGCCATTTTATCAACACACACACCTTCAACACACACCACTCTGTCACACACCATCACAACCACTGTTCCACCACCATCATCATCTACAATCATATCACCACCACTGCCTCCTGCCATAAAGCAGAAGACAGCAGATGTTACAACATCTGCTGTAATGACAACAGTGATTGAAACACTAGTTGTTTCAACCACTGTCAGTCAATCACAACCACAAACCACTGCCACTCATATTCAAACCACTGATCCATCAATGACATCATCAGCCTCTCCTACAATAAAAAGGAGAAGGATTCTCATATCTGATGATTCACCACCACCATCACCACCATCAAAAATTACCTCACCTCTGCCATCCCCTGCTCAAAAGCAGAAGACATCTGCTGACATATCAGCAGTTGTAATGACAACAGCGGTTGAAACACCAGTTGTTTCAACCATTATTAGTCAAACATCCACCACTGATCTCATCATTCCTACATCACAACCTCCAAAGCTTCACAAAAGAAAGAGAGACACAACACAGGCTACTGATGAAAAGTATGATCCTGTTGCTGCTAAATATCCACTGGAATTAGAAGCTGTGAAAAATAAGATGAAACAATTCTACACTGAGGATGATCGTTCAAAAAGGAAATTCCCTTCTCTCATAGGTTTCATAATTCCAGAAGACATGGATGAATATCTCAAAATGAAAGCAAGACAAGCAAGGATAAGAGCCAAAGTTGAATGCAAGAATCAAGGTGATGAAGCCATTTTGGAAAGAAGGGAGTTCCTGCTCAACAAAGTCAAGCAAATAGAAGAATATGCAAGTGATCTGAACAAAGAAGTGTCAAGCCTATCTCCTGAATCAGATCAACGAAATGAATTGAGAAAAGAATATCTTGCATACATAATGAAAGAAAAGTTCTATCCTGCTGAAGAAACAGAATTCAAAGAATGGCCAATAGTTGCATTAAAGCATGAGGCTAAAAGAATTGAAAAGGTTAAAAATGATCCAAGAAAGAAAAAGACAGCTCCAAATTGGAACAAATACAGAAAACTCATAGCTGATCTTACTTCTAAATATAAAAGAAAGAAGCAGGAGCTGGTGGATGCAAGGGTGGATTCTGCAAACGCCATAGCAAAATGGACTAAGCAGCAAACAGATGAAGCTTATGAAAGACTTAAGAAAAGGAGGGACACTCCTAAAAAGTCTAACTACAAAAAGCTAAAGGAGCATATCAAGACTCTTGAAACACAAATCAATGCAGCAGAAACCTCTGTCACAATGTTGAGAAAAGAAAAGAGGGAACAACTGACTGCTGGAGGAGAAAAAGAAAAAGAAACTGATTATCTTGAAGAAGCTATCAAGAAAATAGCTTCAGATAAAGAAAAATTGGCAAAGTTACAAGACCTTACCAAAAAGGTTTTGAACCAATCATCATCAGCAGATATCACAGACAGTGAGCTTGATCAACAACAGAAACAAGAGCTGCTTGACAAAGAAGTTGCAGAAGATATAGCTGCAGCAAATAAAGTCATAGAAGAAGCTTTTAAAAGAATGTCTGAAGTTCAAGATACTGCTTTACAGTTTTTCTCAAGGCCAAAAACCTTAAGCTCATCATCAAATAAATCTCTCCCAAGAAACCCATTTGGTTTAAAAATACTAAAGTGGCTCTCTGATCAAAAGACCCATGTATTGACTCTGGTCAGAACCAATGGAGAAGTGAGGCATATATCAAGGAATCAAGCACTAGGCCTGGGTGTTGAAGATCAACTAGATCTCCTTGAGCTTACACTATGCAGGGATGAAGATGACACAAGTTCCAAAGAATTTGAAGAAGAATTTAAAAGAAAAGTAAGGGAACTTCTGATGAGTAATAAAGATTCAGAATAATGACAGGTTTTGGCATTATCTGTTCCAGGGGGAGATTGTTGGGATTGAACCCTACCAGAGGAACAGATAATGTAAAGCCAAAACCTGGTCACAACAGTGGATCCACAATAAGCAGTTGTTTGCACTAAGTCTTCTCCCTTGAAAGTGATTACAACAGCTGATGGTCTTACATCTACTGCCCGTCCACAACTGCTGCTGTTTTGCCTAACTACTGATGAAGCCTAGAATACTGCTGGATACTAAGCACTGTTGGTACAAACTGCTGATGACAAAGCACTGCCCAATCAAGGACTGATCAACCTTGAGGAAAGCTCTGATGAATAGGAAGAGCAGTAGTTTAGTATATCATCTATTTCATGTATAGTCAGTGGTTAGGTTAGCAGTGTTTGTAGAAGGTCAGTAGATACAGGTTGTTGGGCTGTTAGATGTCGCTTTCATGGTGACGTCAGCTGAGATGCCTCAGCGGTTTGGTTTGTCTATAAATGGAGCAGTACTCTGTACTGTTACATTTGATTCGTTCTGAGAGAGCTCTTCTCTTCAGTTCAATCCTTTCATCTTGTGCAAATCCAACCTTGGGGCATCAGGCTGAGGGGGAGCTTAGTTTGTAAGCTTTTACTGTAATCTTTTGCTTTGATTTGTAATCTTTTAACTCTATGAGAAGCAATTGTTATCAAACTATTTTCTCCTTTGATTGTGTTTACAAAGTTTGTTATTCATTTCCGCTACACTTTACATTGTTTCATATTCATTAATTATTCAAATCATACAAACAAACACAATCATGAGAGCCTCCGATCCTAACAGATTGGAAAGCATTAAGATCGAAGTTTCATGGAAGCGAAGAAATGGTTAAAAACAAGAAGTCACTTCTGAAGAAAGAGTTTGATCTGTTTCGTGGATTGAAGAATGAAAGTACAAAGCAAATCATTGAACGATACTGCAATTTGTTAGCCAACATGAAGAGATTGAGCATCGAGAAAAATAATGAAGAGTTAATTGAAAAACTCTCTGATGCGTTGCCATATGAGACTTGGGGCACATATCTCATGATGTTGAGGAACAAGAAAGGTTTTAACAATCTGACAATAAGCAAGTTCATTGAAAAGATTGAGGCTCAGGAGATGGAGCAGAGAAAGATTTCAAGAATGAAAGATTTTGATGGTGAACAAGACATCGGACTTTATTACAAAGGTGGGGTCAGTGATAAAACGACCAACATGTCACCGAAGATTCAAACTGCATTCAATGCAAAGAATTCATCGGAAGGTTCTTCTAAAGGATCAAATAGCAACACAAGTTTTTCATCATATCCATCATTTGATCCGAACATTTCAACAACAAAGAATGGCAAAAAGCTACAATGCAACATTGTACTGAATCTGGAGAATGATGAATATTATTAAGCAGAAATAGCTAAGAGTCACATGTCTTTATTGGGAACTGTGTTGGAGTCTTATGGTAGTTTTGTTGCAGGTCGGATCGGAAATCCAATGCTTACAAAAGAGGATTACGATCAGATTGATGTTGAAGAAATGGAACTGATGGATATTAAATGGTGTTTGGAAAGTGTGTTGAGACGAGCTGAGAAATTTAAGCAGATCACACGAAGAGATGATTTACGAGAAGCTAATATTTCTACTTTAGGTTTTGATAAATCTAAAGTCACTTGTTTTCGTTTCAGGGAAAAAGGACATTTCAAGAGGGAGTGCAAAAACCGTGAAGCAAGTGGAGCTCAAAATCCGTTCAACAACAACAATGATTACTATCGGAAGGCTATCTATCATCAAGTTATTGATGTGTGTAAAATGCAACATATAAATTACATCAAATGAGGCATAAAACTAACCCTTTTTAAGTACTAATATTGGAAAAAGAGTGTTTTTGTCTTCCTTTTGTATTTTCAGGATTAAATGAGCTAAAAAACATAAAAGAAGCAAAAAGACAGCTAATTCCAACATAAATACAAGGAAAGGAACATTAGTGGACTGCCCGACCCCTCAACGGCACCTTCCAAAGCAAAATAGAGAAGTTAGAAGACTGAACACGCCCCGTGCTCAGCCAGCACGAGGCCGTGCCCAAGAAGCAGCAGAAAAGACAAACCTATAGAAGCTTCTATTGCCCACCACGGGGCCGTGCCCAGCGGACACGGGGGCGTGGCGAAAGTACAGCAGGCGCATTTATTGTAATTACGAATTACAATTAATGAGGAGAGAGAGTGTCAGACGGGCACGGGGCCGTGCCCAGCGGACACGGGGTCGTGCCCAGCTCTCTGTTCAGCCAATAAATAGGAGTGCTTGGATTCATTTCAACTCATCCCTTGGCACACCACCTCTCTCACACTTCATCCACCACCCACCACCATCACAACACCATCATCCACCACCATCATCCATTGTCCATCATAGAGTGTGTGAGTCGTCTCGGGATCCAAGATTAATTGTAAGAGTTCTTGACAATCAAGGCCATGTTTGCCTAAGTCTCTTACATCACTTGGTGAAGACAAAGTGTCTAGTATAATACTTTTTATTTCTAATCTTTTGCACTTTTTATTTGGTTTTGTATTAATGACTTTAATAACTAGTTACTTATGTTGAAGGTGATCTTTCCTTATCGTTTGTCCGTGGTGTCTTGGCATTATTTTACTGTCTATATAAAATAAAGGATTTTCACCATTCATATCTCCACGGTCTATATGGAGGTATGTTGGCTACCTGGTCGGGGGTTAAGGGAACGGTTTGGTAAAGGTCTTGCCATTGTTCAGCGTTTAGAGGTCCTGCAATGGACCTGGGTCAAATTTAGTAGGACCTCCTTCAATACTTCACGGTATTGGATGGCGGGGGTCCAAACTCTTTGACCCCCTCATAAGTTAACTACTATTAATACTATAACCTGGCTATTTAGGACTGTATCCCTGCTGACTCAGACTACTTAGCCGAGGGTAACGTCACCGCCAAAAGCGGGGCCTACCACAATACTGCATTAATAACTTAATTCATTATCTTCCAATAATCCACCCTTTTAGGATTGTATCCTTGCTGACTCAAACTACTGGGGTGAGGGTAACGTCACCTTCAAAAGAGGGGCCTACTACAATAACTAAGATAATCTCTTAATTATGTGCAAAAGTGCGGAAATAATCAAAGGTTATACTAGATACGAGTCGGAACCAAGTGATTCATCTTGTCTATCTGTTTTTCTTTTATTTTTATTTTTCAGCATTTTAGTTAGTTTTTATTTCTCTTAGTTTAAAACATTTTTTCTAAACTTTTTATTTTGGTTAGACGTTGAGGATAAACCGGTATTAAAAGCTCTTGTGTCCTTGGACGACCTCGGTATCTTACCAACGCTATACTACGCTCAACGATGGGTGCACTTGCCCATATGTGTGTTTAGTGTTAGTAAAATATCGTGTTTTATAAATTTAAAACTTGGCTAAAATAAGTGTTAAAAAGGGCTTAAAATATACACCTAATATATACGACACTTCACGCGCATCAAGTTTTTGGCGCCGCTGCCGGGGACACAAGGATTTTAAGAAAGTTAGGAATCAACGGCCTAATCATCTATTATTTTTCTTTTTAATTTTTTAGGATTTTCTTAGTTTTTCAGCTTCTGCAGAGCTCAGCACGGGCCGTGCCCGCTGAACACGCCCCCGTGCTCAATCATTGGAACTGGCAATCCTGTTTTACGTCAGACAGTAAGCTGAACACGGGGCCGTGCTCACTCAACACACCCCCGTGCCCAAGATTCACTTACTGAAAACAAAACCGTTAGATCCCGGCGGTTGGTAATTTCTGACACAAACATGAGTGATGGTAATTGTTTTTACTTTCGGCACTCTTATGGTACGTGGTGTCAATTATGTGGTGGCAAACATGAAGAAGTAAAATGCTACTTTCTAAATTATAGGCCCCACTACATGGACCCACCAACTTCTTATAACCTTAAGATGGGCGAAAGTAAAAACAAGCACTATTTCTCCCTCGAATGCGCCCAGCCAGATATTCTAGGGGAAATGCTCCTTGATGAGTTATTTAAACTAGAAAAGCTAATTCTGAATTGGTTAAAAGAACTTAGGAAGGATTTTATTGATCCACCACAAGACGATAACCATGAAGAAATGTTGGAACCGTATTCCAACAACCTCGTTGCTCCCGAAAATGCCTTAGTACCTAGCAAAGACTTGGACGATAGTCGTCCCTGTGTCGATTGTGCCGTGAAGGACTCTCCATCGGCTTCGTTTGATGCATACATAGACCTGAGCGATTCGGCATACACCTTCTTTAACGAGAGCCCGGAAAAGGGTTGGACTTGTCCACCTAGAATGAAAATAGGAATTACCCTCACCGATAACCTCTTGCGTTCGCGCCTTAGTCTAGGGAAATTAAGGTATCTTAGGCACTTTGGGGTTGTTCCAACCAATCAGGAGCCACCCGATACTAACAAGTTCCTTAAAAACTAGACAACTTCATAAAACAATCCCTCGACACGGGGCCGTGTCCAGTCAACACGCCCCCGTGTCCATCAAAAGATTCCATTCTGATCAGTACGTCAGAATACGGACAAACTGTGTCAGAACTCCACCTGCACACGGGGCCGTGTCCACTGGGCACGGGGCCGTGTCCACAATGCTGTCGTTTTCTATAAATGCAGCCAAGAATTCTGCACATTTGGACCAACTTGGGGCAGAGATTTGCAGGAATCTTCTCTCAAACTATCCTAGGTAAGTCTAAAAGAAGGTTCCAACAACCCATCTTGTCCTTTCCTCTTTTAGCCATTTCCTTCTTCTCCATCTTTCTCCAAGAACTACCATTGAAAGTTTGGAATTCTTCCAACTTTGTGGTAGGGATTAATGAGTTTTGTTCAAGGAATCTTGGTAAAAACATGTTATGTAACATTGTTTTAAGTTATTAGAAGCTAAAAAGGCCCCACAAATTCAGAAAATAACTTAAAAATCCAAGTTTCCTTGCTCTGAAATTCTGCAGAAAGATGAACACGGGGCCGTGCTCAATGAGCACGGGGCCGTGTCCGGTAACTGTTTCATTTAAATAAACTTTTTCAGTTTATTTTTCGTAGAATGTCAAGTGAAAACAGCGAAACATCTTCTGTGCATTCGTCAAACAGCCGAAGAGGAAGAAGACCCTCCATTGAAGCTACACTTGTGCACTATGTGATAGCATTAAGGGAGGCTCTCAACGAAATGACTTCAGTAGAGGAGGTCCTAATTGACCGTATTAACGATCTTACGATGGGACTTGAAAGCAGCTTCCAAGAAATTAACCTCTTGCACCAGAGGTTAAATATTCTTGTAGCACCCCCGATGGAACCACTCCTTCCTCAGCAGGATTGGAACCTGGCGCTCGGAATCAACAACCCTACCGGGTGGGAAGACTTTCCGGCGGAACCTCCTGTGGAACACCAACAAGAGATCCCGGTGGAAGTTGAAACTCCTCAAACTAATGCCAATGAGCCTTCTTTTCTCCTTCCAAGGGAGGTGGAAGAATGGCTCGCCGACATTTGAGGAGAACCGCATGCGGAAAAAGGAGTTCAAAAAGGCCTTGTTTAACCAAGATTAGTTACTTCTTGGAAATTTTGCTAATTAAAATAAAGTAAAGGCTAGGACTCCATGGTTTATTATTTCCTTGTTTTATCTAGTTTAATTTAGGATTATGTAAGTTCTCTCTATGATGAAATGAAATGATGGTTTTAAGGTTTGGATGGTTTGTAATGAATAAAACACACTCATGGTGGTAAAGGATGAAAAGGGGAACGAGAAAAATGAACTCATGCACAAGAACAAGGCAACCTGACAATTCTCTCCATTTCAGAAGGTTCAACACGGGCCGTGCCCAACCAACACGGCCCAGTGCTGAACCACCTGCAGAAAAATGCCCAGTTCAGGTAACTAGACACGGGCCGTGTTCACCCAACACGCCCCCGTGTCCAGACTTCTGTTTCTCTTGTTTTAATTTTGTTACTGGCACTTGAACACGGGGCCGTGCCCGGATAACACGGGGCCGTGTTCAGCGCCCAGTATCACAAAATTTTTGCTTTTTAACATTATTTTACACATCTAATCAACCTAAAAATTTATTTTTGGGACACATTGAGGACAATGTGTAATTTAAGTGTGGGGGGATGTTAAAGCCTTGAATTTTGCAAGTCCTAAATACAAGCCTTACACAAAACTCTATTGGAACCGCTAATCACCCCAAATTTTTTCAATTTTTTTTTTTATTTGTCTAGGTTTAACTCGGGAGATTCAAGTTCTCAAAAAGGTTATATTTTTACAAATTTACAACCGATAGCGTAGTGATAAAAAGAACCAACATAAGAAAATTATGAAAAGGCATGGCAAACTTAGTTAAAATTTGATTATATATACTTGATCACATAAAAACCCATTCCCACAAAAGTGAGTTTTGAGCCTTTATTGAGCATACAATTACATATCATTAGACTAAATGCTCATTTTTCGTTTCTTGTGTGAATAGCCGCTTGGTTCTTACGACTCTAGAACTTGCCATGACGATACATTCCCGGTCCTTATCAACTTAAACCCGAGTAAGTAAATGATGGAGGCATTAGGACTAACCCTTTTTATTTCTACACCATTATTTTTCTTTTTCTTTTACCACCTACCCAAAAATCCCCCTAGTTAACCCCTTTGAGCCTAAACCTTTTCATTTCATCACCCAAACCAAAAACCCTTTTTCCCACCAAAACCTTTTTTATTTTTAACCCTTTGTTTTAGTAACAAGTTCGGTTTTTCGTTTGAAAAAAAAAGTGTGTTATTGATGAAGCAAAAAGAAAAACAAACAAGTTCATCAAAAATAACTTTGTTTGAATAAAAGCTTCATCAAAATAAAAAAGTTGCAAAAATAGAAAATCTTACGAAAACCGACACTTGTTACGCTTTTCGCCCTTTTTCTACTAACCACTAACCCAACCACCTACCTTTAACCCAAGCCTAACCCTTAACCCACAAAGTCCTCTTGATATTTACAAAGGTATAAAAGTTAAAACGGAGGAGGATTGATTGCTTGGCAAGCTTATGGTAGGAATAAGTTCCATGCCGCTCTCGAGTGATTCACTAAAAATACACCTTCGGCCGAGTGTGAGTGATTTCTCCCGTGAGGTATGTGAACTTGTATATAAATGGAATTTTAAAAAGGCATGTTATGCCCAAATAAGTAATTTCTCCTATGAAAAGTTCTAAATAAATCATTATGAATAGGATTGTAAATAAATAAAGATAAAACCCAAAAAGATCTTGGATATCCCGACACTCTACGACAAGCCCAAAACCTTCTCTTATACCTATTCCATTTGAGAGTGTAAGCCACATATTAAAGAGTTTTGCTTGAGGACAAGCAAAAGTTCAAGTGTGGGGGTATTTGATGTGTGTAAAATGCAACATATAAATTACATCAAATGAGGCATAAAACTAACCCTTTTTAAGTACTAATATTAGAAAAAGAGTGTTTTTGTCTTCCTTTTGTATTTTCAGGATTAAATGAGCTCAAAAACACAAAAGAAGCAAAAAGACAGCTAATTCCAACATAAATACAAGGAAAGGAACATTAGTGGACTGCCCGACCCCTCAACGGCACCTTCCAAAGCAAAATAGAGAAGTCAGAAGACTGAACACGCCCCGTGCTCAGCCAGCACGGGGTCGTGCCCAAGAAGCAGCAGAAAAGACAAACCTATAGAAGCTTCTATTGCCCACCACGGGGCCGTGCCCAGCGGACACGAGGGCGTGGCGAGAGTACAACAGGCGCATTTATTGTAATTGCGAATTACAATTAATGAGGAGAGAGAGTGTCAGACGGGCACGGGGCCGTGCCCAGCTCTCTGTTCAGCCTATAAATAGGAGTGCTTGGATTCATTTCAACTCATCCCTTGGCACACCACCTCTCTCACACTTCATCCACCACCCATCACCATCACAACACCATCATCCACCACCATCATCCATTGTCCATCGTAGAGTGTGTGAGTCGTCTCGGGATCCAAGATTGATCGTAAGAGTTCTTGACAATCAAGGCCATGTTTGCCTAAGTCTCTTACATCACTTGGTGAAGACAAAGTGTCTAGTATAATACTTTTTATTTCTAATCTTTTGCACTTTTTATTTGGTTTTGTATTAATGACTTTAATAACTAGTTACTTATGTTGAAGGTGATCTTTCCTTATCGTTTGTCCGTGGTGTCTTGGCATTATTTTACTGTCTATATAAAATAAAGGATTTTCACCATTCATATCTCCACGGTCTATATGGAGGTATGTTGGCTACCTGGTCGGGGGTTAAGGGAACAGTTTGGTAAAGGTCTTGCCATTGTTCAGCGTTTAGAGGTCCTGCAATGGACCTGGGTCAAATTTAGTAGGACCTCCTTCAATACTTCACGGTATTGGATGGCGGGGGTCCAAACTCTTTGACCCCCTCATAAGTTAACTACTATTAATACTATAACCCGGCTATTTAGGACTATATCCCTGCTGACTCAGACTACTTAGACGAGGGTAACGTCACCGCCAAAAGCGGGGCCTACCACAATACTGCATTAATAACTTAATTCATTATCTTCCAATAATCCACCCTTTTAGGATTGTATCCTTGCTGACTCAAACTACTGGGGTGAGGGTAACGTCACCTTCAAAAGAGGGGCCTACTACAATAACTAAGATAATCTCTTAATTATGTGCAAAAGTGCGGAAATAATCAAAGGTTATACTAGATACGAGTCGGAACCAAGTGATTCATCTTGTCTATCTGTTTTTATTTTATTTTTATTTTTCAGCATTTTAGTTAGTTTTTATTTCTCTTAGTTTAAAACATTTTTTCTAAACTTTTTATTTTGGTTAGACGTTGAGGATAAACCGGTGTTAAAAGCTCTTGTGTCCTTGGACGACCTCGGTATCTTACCAACGCTATACTACGCTCAACGATGGGTGCACTGCCCATATGTGTGTTTAGTGTTAGTAAAATATCGTGTTTTATAAATTTAAAACTTGGCTAAAATAAGTGTTAAAAAGGGCTTAAAATATACACCTAATATATACGACACTTCACGCGCATCATTACTCAACCACAACAAGAACCGCAAGTGGCACATGGTAGAAAAGTGATTGAAGAATCTTCAAAGAGAGCTTGTATGGTGAATCAAGATGACACAGAGCCAACAAAAGATTTCAGTTGGGGCAAATATATTTCAGCTGATAACAAAGCATGCCTGATAAATCAAGATGATGAAAAATTGCCTGAAGGTTTTAGCTGGGCAAATTTCAACTGGGATGATTATGATCCAAACAAAGATTCAAATCACAAAGCGTATGTTGCTCGAGTTGAAGAAGATAGTGATGATGATAGAGAGTATCATGCAAGAAGTTTGGCAGCTCATTTCAAAATGATGGCAGAAAGTGATAGTGAAGATGAAAAAGCCAAAAAGAAAAAGAAAAAGATCAAAACACCGGTCAGCAGTGATGATGAAGCTGTTCCAGTGATAAGAAAAAAAGGTTCAAGTTCCAAAGTTCAAAGTTGATGAAGGAGTTGATGCAAAGAAGAGTCCGGTGATTTGTGAAAATTGTGAAGCTATAAAAAAGCAGAAGAACACATTGATTTATAACTTGAACAGTTTGAAGGAATCTTATGATGTCCTGAACAAAGCTATGAATCAATACAATCAAACAAGTGAGGAACAAGCAACAACAATGAAAACACTTCAAGGAGCGTTTATGATAAAGCAGAGAAGTGTAAACAGCTACATTGAGAAGTGTGCTGTACTGGAACAAAAATTGGAAACACAAAGAATTGAAACAGAAAGAGTTAATCGTTTATTGAAAAGTTACTCATGTACTTCTTATGTCACTGACAGGATTTATCCAACTGTTGAAGGCATGAAGGCATTTGAAGATGATGAAGTAACTGAAGAACAAAAAATTTCCGAAGAAAAGACTCATGTGAAGAAAGAAAAGAAGAAGGATTCTAAAGAAAAAACATCTGGTAAGAAACAAGGTGCAAATTACAATAAGTGTCCACCTCCGCTTGAAAATGGATATTCTCCGAGAAATCCAAATTCAGAAAGAGTCAAAAAGGCAACAAATTTGCAGTGGGAGTCGGAATCTTCAGTTAAATTACTAGAAAGTATTGATGTTACTTTTACATCGTCTGACACTGATCATGAGTCCGAGTTAATAAAGAAAGTGGTCGATCAGGTGTTGGATAAAGATGAAACTGAGGAGTCAAAGTTGGAGTCAAACTCAGAATCAAAGTCAGAGTCAGAGTCAAAATCTGGTTCTGAAAGTTTGAGTTCAACAATCAACAGTTCAAAGTCTTCAGTCAAAAGGGTTTACAATAAAGAATTCTTGTTATCAAAGTCTAATTTGAATGATGAAACATTTAAAGTTGCATATACTTTGAATGATTCTGACAAATTATATTTTGATGAGGAATTTCCAATAAGAGGTGTCAAACCTGACATGATTAAAAAGGTTTTCAAACTAACAGAAATCAATATTTCTAAAATAATAGATGTAAATCTTAATGATAAACCTAAAAAATACACCTCAAGAGTTCAACAACATTTAAACAAGAAAAAGGGTTACAGTTCTGGTTCAGGTTTTCAAAAGAAACCAAACCATAACGGTAATTTCAAAAAGAAAGGTCTTGGATTTATTCCTTCAGAAAATCAGAAAAATGAAAAATATGTTAGAGATTTTAAAACAAAAATGATATTTGTTTCAGGAACAAGTGCTGAAGAGGAACAAAAGAGCCCATTTTGGAAGCAGTCAAACAAATAATTCCTTGCGGAGAAGCAAGAAGAGATGAAGTTTGCTGATCAGATGAAAGAAACGTTGTTTCCAATGCAATACTGTTGGACATATTGCCAAGAATTGTTCGAAGGCAATACAATCAAAACAGGGAGTTTCTCGTAATCTGAAAAAGGAAGAAGTTGTGTTTGAACCACCAATTGATAGAACCAAACTTTTCAAAAATTCAACTTTTGAGATTGGTGAAAGTTCAAACAGGTTTTACAAGAAGAGAACAAAACTTGAAAATAAAAAATGGATTGTTAAGAAGTCTGATGGTAGTTCTAGCAATAATTCTGATTCATCAAAATCAGAGGAGTTATCTTCTGGCGATGAATCTGATTCCACAAAGTTAGAGGAGCCACAGGTTGAAGTTAAAGGTGAAAACTCAGTACCGACTGTGGATGATGTGAATTTTCCACCACTTCGGGCTGAAAATTTTAAAAAGAAAGTTGGAAAAATTGAGATTTCAAATCAATTCTTCTCTGAAAAGAAAGAATTTGATATTGAAAGAGCTTTTAACTCCAAAGTTCATAACATTTTTGGAAAAATGGTTGACAGTAAGGTCAAAGGAGTGAAGAAATTTTACGAGAAGAAGACGAAGAAAGATAAAGTTGAACCATCCCTGGTTTGTGACTGGGATGGTACATATTATGAACAGTAAGTCTCTGGACTTGCCGGAGCTCCCAGGTTGGTAAGAGTGGAGCAGGAATCGGCATTCATCTTTCTTGGTTGGTAATTTTACAAATGGTAAAGATGGTAAAGTACAGGTGATATTTTTAAATTGTTATATTTTTAAAGTGGTTATGTTTGATGAAGTGAACATACAAGTGGTTGATGAAGGTTTTCACTTACAAGTGGTAAATCAAGGACATTAAGTTGTACTTGTTTTTCCTACAAGTGGTTAATCAAGGTCATTAGGTTGAACTTGATTGGACCATACTTACAAGTGGTATTTGAAAGACAGTGTGATGAACCAAACCTCTAACATACAAATGGTAAAATCAATGAACAAAACTTATTTTCCGGAAAAACCATTGGATTAAAACAAACTTAAGTGTTTTGAAATCACAATGGGAAAATGTTTTGTTGAGAGGGGGAGTTCTGATTGTTTATGCCAAGTGAATGGCGATTTGAAATGATTCAATATCAGTTGTCATTTTATTGTACAGTTTGTTTTCAAATTTCCTAAAATGTGTTTGCATTCTAGGGGGAGTAAGAAATTTTAGAAAATCCAAAAACATTTGAAAATTTGAAAAAGGAAAAAACATGATAAAATGAAAACTGAGTTTTGTGTCAAAGAAGAGGAAATGATAGTACATCAGTGGACTATCACAACATGCTAAAGAATTGGAAAGTCAAATGTGATAAACGATTTCACTGATGATATGCCAGTAGGTTTTTACACATTTAGTAGATTGTGACGAGATATAAACCTAAATTTAAAACTTGCTTATATCGTGGGGAAACATCTCTCGTATATATGGGTAACCCCCGAAATCTTGTTTGAAAGGTCCCTCTTTCTGAGATACTAGGTCTTTATGCTCAGTGATATCTGGGGTATTATCCCGGGACTTCTGATAATGCGGAAGCAATGGCCTAGTCCCCGGAGAATACTTTACAGCTTGCTTGAAATATAGCGCCGCCCTCAGCTAAAATGATGAGACAATAAAATTGCTAATCAATGCTGTTGTAAAAAAGATCCTCTAAATGGGACACACCTAAAGTCGAAACCGTCATCTCTCTGCTGAACGGAAGTTCTGACCTGAGCTCTCACGGTTTTCGCAATTTAACCCCTTACTGATATTATCTATGGTATACTCACCTGTAAGACTGAATATTGGGATCTGGATACGGGAGTATATTCTGAGGTGGGACACGCGATTAAGTTTAAGTACTTAAAACATTAATCTCGTATCTCGAAACAGTTGAACTTTGTGTGAAAATTTAAGTGGACCAGTATACTTACAATCTAAGTGAATCGTTTAGAGCTTAAAATGTTTAAAGCTTAACGGTGTTGGTGATGTGTTTCATAAACTGATATGATCCTCTTACACAAACTCACAAAATGTTGTTTGTAAATATTTCTTTACTGCATGTCATTTCTTTACAAAATCCAAAAAGATTTTGGTGTGTTTTAGCATAAATTTTGAAAAATACAAAAAGATTTTCGACAACTGGTGTTGGAAAGCTGATTTTCAAAATTCCAAGTGCTAAACATGATGAACAAATGATTTGGGTAAAAATTTGTTTGAAATGTTTTGAAATGAAATGAGAAAAGTTAAAAAAAAAGAAAAACTTTATTACTGCTAATGGTTCATCAGAGACTAATATTGTAAAATTATTGGTTAAATTTCTTATCCACAAGTGTTCATTAGGTGGTGAGATTGTTTTTACAATTGGTCATCAGAAAATTTACTTTTGGGTAGAGAATATGCAGGATATCTGAGTGTTAGAGAGCCAGGTTCCGATACCTGAGGATTCTGTGATTTTAACAATCCAGGCTGCGATCCCAGCTTATTGAAAGGGGCAAACTGATGATGCTGATGAACTTAAGGAATCAAGAGATCTGATAAAGAGAAGAGAGAGATTTGAGGATGCTTTACAGTGTCAAGTTACTTCAAAGAGTTCGAGAGGACTGATAAAGACTGAAGATGCGAAGACTCGACACTTTAAGACTCGTCAACATTCGAGGGGGAGTCTGTTAGTGCATGCGTCTGTCGACTTCGTCTTGTATCGAGTCTTGTGTGTAGAATGTTAGATCTGTGCACGTATTTCAAGATAGGGTAATTTCGCTTGAATGAGGTGATTCCGCTTGAAATGGCTTGTGCCACTCTCAACCGAAATCTGGTTGCCTATATATAGGTCATTCCAAGCGAAATCTAGATTATTCTTTCCAGTTTGTTCAACGAAGTGCTGCCAAAGTGCCGTCTCGTTGTAAAACATTATAGAATCAATAATACGATAGTTTTAAGTGATTATTTTGCTGAATTGACCTCAGAATGTCTGTTTCCGCCTTTCATTATGAGTAAAACTCTTTTGATCGACTCGTTCGGGTCTGAAAACGATCCTACAAGCTGGGGCTGCAAGAAGAAACAAGACTGTATAAGATGTTTGGGTTATCATGTCTAGTGGTTTTGTGTTAACTGTTGGGCCAAGTCTCAAGCTATTGGGCCGCACAGTTTATTTGATTTATGCATCGAGTTGTTAAGTGTTAGTGTGAGACGTGACGGATTATGTGAAATATATGTGACTCGAATATATAATACGTGACTATGTGATAATTGATGCAAATTGTTACATGAGTGGTTTGATATGTGGTTTAATAGAATGAGATTCTAACTGTTAGTGGTACCCACAATAGGAACTAATTGATCAACTCGGAACACGTAACGTATTCTACCGAGCACTCTAAGGTGAGTTCATCTTGAGCATGCGTCCCTGTGGTTGGGATAGTTTTTGGGTATCCCTGAGAGGGATAGGTTTTGGGTAACTTGTTTGGGTATTCCTGAGAGGAATACATCTTGTTGTAAATCAGTAATGTTGGATAATATACTCATCCTATCACCTTTAAAGTCCCTCCGTGTTGTTTGGTTACCTGAGAGGTAATAAGGTATTAGTTAGTAGCGCTACTTAGGTTTGGCAACCTCACCCCATACCTGGGAGGACGGGTGTTGAACTAATGACCTAGTCATGACCAATGCTTTGATAGGAGCATTGGAGAAAGGGCAATGTAAATTAGGAGCCGTATTGTACTCGGGGTATTATCAACATTAAATTCAATGGATTAACTAAACACTTGGTAACCAACATTTTCGTAAAACTATGAACTCACCAGCCTTGTCTGATACACTTGTTGCATGCTCGCAGGTCGTTAGATGCCTTGGATTTGGAACTTGCTATCTGGAGTAGCAGGAGTGGTCATGGGTCGATTGGAGGGATTCATATGATTGATTTCTTGATACTATACATTGGTTTTGAAACTGTTTGACCATAGTTTACTATTTGCTTCCGCTGAACGTGTGTTAAAATTGACAAATATGGCTTTACACTTGTCGACCTTAAAACTAATGGTTATGCATCTGAACCATTCGTTCTTGCGAAACATGTCACACAAGTTTTCTTTGTCAAGGACCCGAGCAAACCAACATACCACATCGTCCTGCAAGGTAAACGACGTATTCTTGGTGTTGATAACGTTGTTGACGAGGAAGAATACGACCACTTTGATGATCTACCACCATTTTCAGTCGGCATTGAATCACGTAATTACGAAAACATCAATCGCACGACATACTTACGATCTGACACCGAAGGGATACATGTTGATTAAGGTGATATATATATATATATAGGACAAAGATCCGTTAGAAACCACCCTTTATTGCGAGAACCAATGTGAACACAACAAAAAATGCCTAAAAATAGCTAAAAAGCACACAATTTTTTTTTTAATATTTTTTATAAAAAAATTGCTACTTTTAGTAGCAAAAAAAAAAAAAAAAAAAAAAAAAAAAATTTGGCTACTAAAAGTAGCGATTTTAACATAAAAAATATTAGAAAAAATTTAGATTTTTTTTTTATTTTTTAGGTTTTTTGGGGGTTTAGTTTTTAGCATTTTAGCTTGGGGGGTGGTGGGGGGGGGGGTTAGGTTTTTGGGGGTTGGGGGAGGGGGGGCTTAGGTTTTTGGGGGTGGGGCGGGGGGGGGGGGGGTTAGGTTTTTTTTTTTGGAGGGGGGGGGGGGGGTTTAGGTTTTTGGGGATGGGGGTGGGGGTTAGGCTTTTTTTTAGCTATTTTAGGTTGTGTTTACATTGGTTCTCGCGGTTCTCGCAATAAAGGTGGTTCTCGCATGAACCTTACCCTATATATATATATATATATATATATATATGTGTGTGTGTGTGTTTTTTTCTTAATATACTCAAATTACTAATATAATCTTATTTTTATTTAGGATAAAAGATAACGACGAAGATAAGAAGACATGGTTGAATATTTATCCTAAGAAGATTGTTTGTATTTTATTTCATTTGAAACTTTCCATGGTACTTTTATTATGTGTTACGCTTTTTAACTTAAAACACGTCCCATATACTAGTGGTGCACAAAAAACCCGTACATGGAACCGGACCAGATAAAAAATCCCGAAATTGTTTATTTTTGTATCCGGGTATAGTATACTTATAACTGAACCCGACCCTACCCGTAGGGTATGGATAGGGTATACATTTTGAACTCAATACCCGTAACCGAAACCTTACCCGATATATACCCGAAAATACCCGGAACTAGTCATACCCAAACCCGATTAACAAAAACTCGTCTACCATATACATCAAAAATAGGCTAAGGATTATAATTTCCCAGTTAACAAAGATAAGATGACATGTAAAAGTTGGGTGAAGACACGTAACAAAGTTAAAACACGTAAGTCTCATATACATCAGATTATGTTGGTATAATTAAATTAATCAAATATATTATTAATGATAACCATCACAATTTTTCATTTGAGCGGCAAATGTAAAGATATATACAGTCACGAAGCTTCTTTCCCCCCAAAACTTCCCCCAAACTCTTCCTCTCTCCTTGAACCCTAACGCACGCGACAACCCTAACTCATGGAATAAAACCCTAAGTAACCATAGTTGGACAACAGTTGTTGTTTGGACAGTAAATGATAGATTTGTGTGTGTAGTATTGATGTGTGTATTTATTATAAATATATATGTTAACTGTTATTGTTTAATATTAACTATAGGTATGATGAAAAGAAAACGAGGCGAACGTGGTATTGCTTCTTTTTCAGGGAAGCCTCCAGAGGAACTATATTACATTAATTTCGATGAAAATAATAAGCCGATAGGTTTTACACGTAAGAAATTTATGTCATGGTATGGAATGATGGTCCAACATATGTTACCATATCATATTGAGACGGGTAAAGTTGATGAACAATATTTTGAGGAACTGTGGTTGGAAACCAAGGTATTTATTATCATTTAACTTATTAGAGATACGAAATATTTGTTAATTAAATATTTTGTTTAACTTATTGTTTTGTAAATTCTAGAGGGCGTGGAAAATTATGGACAATTGCGCGAAATACTTTATGAGAAAGAAAGCCGTGAAACTTGGCACAAATTTTAGAAGCAGGCTTGCAACCAAATATGTATATAAAGGTTTGAATGCTTGTCACAAATATACATTTCTGGATCCGGATAAGTGGGAAGCCTTCGTTTTGGAACGAACAAGCGCCAAAGTAAAAGATAAAAGTAAGAAGGCAAAAAAGAGCAACGCCAAGAGAAAGTTTATTCCCCACTTAGGGCGAAGTGGGTGGGCTGGGGTATGGAAGAAAAGAAAGATGTCATATGGCCACAACTTAAAAAAAAACATGACAATCTTAAACACTTACAAAGTCATCGTTCTAAGATGTATTTGACCTTCCACCATATGCAATTGAAGATTTCAAAATATTGGGAAATAGTTGTGTTATTTCGTTATATAAAATTAAATATATATTAGTCGAATGGTTTAACAAATATTTTTTTATAGTACGAATTAAGAAGAGAAAAAAATGATAAAAGATGACAGTTTTTTTCTAAACAAGGAAGACCCATTAGTTCGACTTTTGGGACCCGAGCACGGGGTCGAGCGCGGACGATATCCGATATTATAGGTAATGACTATGTGTGTGTATATATATTTATTTATTATTAGTTGTTAAATATTTTTATAGAACTTGATTTACTTTTGATATTGAGTTTATAGGACATACTAGGGTTCATGGTGGATTGTACAAAAATGTGAACCATGATAGAGGCTGGGCACCACGGGTCGACACGAGCCCAACGTTTTGTGGCTTTAGTTACGGTTCTGGTGGATGGCTCATCGACTATCCACCTATTGAGGTAACATATTTATAGTTTTTCAATAAATATGTTATATATTATAAAAACGTTGAATAATTTTGCAGAGCATGACCCAATGTGTGTTGCTATTGAATGTGGGCGACGACACGCTAGTGGAGGTTGCTAATGGTATGGCATAGCCAACCTCAGCGTCAGTCATACATCATAAGCCAATAATCGATGGCTGCGTCAAGGTAAATGTGGATGATGACGGGGGTAGCCCAAGATTGAATAAAATGGCTAATTACGTAAATGCTTAAATGGTTAAATGGTTCAAAGCTTAAAAAGCTGTGAGAAAGGAAAAAGCAACACGGAAACAGTAGCCAGTCACATCTGGCGATCGCTTCACCAACCCACAGCCACAAAGGCAATGCAGGTCTGCACAATGCACGCTATAATCCGGGGAACAAAAGCCTTCAACCCCCAAAAGGGGAAACCCTCCACTGCAAGCGAGGTTGCTAGTCTAATCCATTCCACTTCGGGAGATGCCTTCCCTTATAAAATGACACTTCATTTACTTCAGAGGACACCTGGACCAGCTCTGATTCTTCAATCTCTGGTCATTCACATCGAATTCTTGTCTCGCACAAGTCATTCCCTTTCACATCCAACACACACATTCCCTTTGCTTCCACTTCCGAATCTGAGCACAATTCAGAGGAGGATCCATAGCAAAGGATAACAATAAACTAGTAAACCTCCTTCCACGTCTCGCAAACGTGGGGGGACCCCACGACCTGCGTTAGGCAAGGTTGAACCCTTCAACCATTCTGCCTAGCCAGTCTAGCTACCACCGTTGGTCTTGTATTTGTTGTATCAACAAGTTGGCGCCCACCGTGGGGCTACGCCGCTATTTCTTCTCCAAAAAAGACCTAGTAGTGTAGCTCTATTCACTTAAAATCACCATGTCTTAAAGTGGATCCCCGGAAGAAGTGAATCAGATTCCAAACACTTCTACTCCGGGTAGTAGCCAAGCTCACGTGGCTATACCAACTTCTTTCTCAACTCCGGGGAGCACACCCGAGTTCCTCAACTTCAACACACCAACTCCGTCCCGATCCGGAGTTCCATCTCCTAATATCGGTGTCTCTGATGCCCCATCATGTGTTGAACTCACCCCTGAAGGGGTTGCAAACAATTTCCTTGTGCTAAGAACTCTTCTCAACCAGCACGTGAGTAAAGAAAGAGAAAAGGGAGTGAGGATTCGTTTAGACTATGACGAACCTGAGCCAACGTTGTCTCCTGGACCACCTCCTCCTCTTTTTGCAACAAGAAGTGAGGCTGGTCCCAGTAACCTTTCAAACCCTCACCCCTATCTGTCCTCTATGACAAATCCTACGGTGCATCCTATCTTCTCTTCCCAACCAATTACTAGTGGTGCTCCTCTGGGACATGAGTTAACTCTTGACCAGCTCCTACAATCCCCGGTGACAAGCTATCCAGCATCTACTACAACTACATGGGAGCAAGCTCTGTTCGTGCTCCCTTTAGCACGAAGTGCTGTTATGAGTGCTCCCCTCGGGATGAACCTGCTCCACTGGCCCAGGAAGCCTTCAAGGCTTCAACCCTATGCCCAACATGATGACCCAAATGATGGCCAATTTCCCATGGCAACACTTCATCAATCAAGTGCTTGCCACTCAGGGAAACAACGACAATAGCAGTGCTGTGGATGCAAGGACTGAAGAGGACTTGGCTAAACCATACAAGCCAAGTAACCTTTCATGCTTTTTCAAGACAGATAGCCGATTATGATTTCCAGTCAAAGATCAAAATGCCGGCACACATCAGGACATATGATGGGACTGAAGATCCTGAGGACCATCTTCAGATCTTCACCGGTGCAGCTCGGATAGAGAAATGGTCCAACGCTGAGTGTTTGCCTAATGTTCATGCAAACTCTTGTTGGATCCGCCAGGATTTGGTTCAACGATTTACCTGCTCAAAGCGTTCGAAGCTTTGACGATCTCAGCAAGGGTTTCCTGGCCAATTTCTCTCAACAAAGGCGATATGTCAAAGATGCAACAGTGATCTTTCAGATAAAGCAACGTGATGATGAAAGTCTCCGTGCTTCATTGAACGATACAAGAAGGAAGGTTTGACTTATGTAGGGGCCCGACGAGAAAATGAGGGTGGCTGGTTTCATGAATGCCATCACCTCTAAGTACCTTACAAGGGATTTCCAACAAATCTCTACCCAAGACCTTAGAAGAAGCTCTTGAAAGGGCCGAAGCCCACATCCTGAGGAGAGGAGGCAGTAGACATTAAGGAACAAAGAAAAAGAGGGTCCGGCTGGAGAAGCAACAGTCCAGCCAGAAAAAGAGGGAACTTCAACCCCTATGACAGGCGGCCAAAGGGTTCAGATCCTCGAAGGTCTGAAGGTCGGAACCTTTCGAGCAGGGAGAAAGGCATAAGCTTCACGCCCCTCACAAAGACCCCTCAAGAAATCCTTGCAACAGAAGAAGTTAAACAAAACTTTCGGCCTCCTAGACCTCTCCCCAAAAGCAGGAAAAATGAGAACTCCACTCAATACTGCGAGTTTCATGAAGAAAAGGGTCACCACACCAATGATTGCTTCCAACTCAAGAAAAGAATAGAAGAGGCTGTTAAATCCGGAGAACTCACTCATTTGGTAAAGGGAGTCCGGGACAAAATGGCTGAAGGAAAGAGTAAGGAAGTCAATATGGTAGATTTCGACGGAAAGGTTCCTCACAAAAGACAAAGGTTGGAAGCTTGGGAGCTTCAATGTGTCTGTTTCCCCCCTACGGAGAATGACGCTCTCTCTAGCCCTCTCGTGGTAGAGGCTACCGTGGGAACGTTGCAAACATGCAAGGCATACATAGACACGGGTGCAGCCACCGAAATCATGTTCGAAAAATTCTTCAACCAATTGAGCAATGAAGAACGTTCAAGGCTTCAACCTTCTGGAACCTCTATAAAAGGTATCGCTGATATACCCCTCAAGCCTTTAGGGCAACTAACACTTAATGTTCGTTTTAGTGAAGGTTCAAAAGAAAGAACCCAACCACTCACCTTTGTGGTTATCAACATCCCCTCAAGCTATGATGTGATCATCGGAAGACCAGGACAGTGTGCATTTTACATGGCCGTGTCTGTTGGCCATGGCACAGTCAAATTCCCCACCGAAAGGGGCATAGCAACCCTTCAACCCTCTCAGGAGGCCTACATGGTTGTAGGTGAAAGTTCAAACAGTGAAGAAGACAGGCAAAGGTTGGTCATAAACCATAAATACCCGGAACAAAGGATAAGGGTCAACCCTGACCTTTCTCAAGAGACCCTCTCATACCTTGAAAAATTGCTAACACACTACAGTGATGTATTCGCTTGGTGTCCTGAAGATATGACCGGGATCCCCCGGGATATTGCCGAACATGAGTTGAGAATACCACCAGAGGTCAAGCCTGTGGTCCAGAAGAAAAGAAGCCTGGCACCTGAAAGAAGTCTGGCAGCCTGTCAAGAGGTTGAAAAGCTTGTGTCAGCCGGCATCCTCCGAGAAGTCAAGTACCAATCATGGGTTGCAAACCCAGTTATGGTCAAAAAAACCAGACAACTCTTGGAGGATGTGCATAGACTTCAAGGATCTTAACAAAGCTTGTCCTAAGGATTGCTATCCACTACCCGAGATTGACCTCAAAGTTGACTCCCTCACCGGGTACTCGTTCAAATGTTTTCTTGATGCATACAAAGGTTATCACCAAATCCTCATGAAGGAAGAAGATGAGGAAAAAAACAGCTTTTCACACGGACAAAGGAAATCTTTTGCCTATCAAAAAATGCCTTTCGGCCTCAAAAATGCAGGGAGCAAACCTATCAACGGCTCGTTGACAAAGCCTTCGAGAGCCAAATTGGCAAAAACATGGAGGCGTATGTCGATGACTTGGTTATCAAAAGCAAGACGGAATACCAAATGCTCGATGATATTCAAGAAACTTTCAAGAACCTCAGAAAGGTTAACATGAAGCTTAATCCAGAAAAGTGTTCATTTGGATTCGAGGAAGGAAAATTTTTGGGCCACATTGTTGGAAAACAAAGCATCAAAGCCAACCCTAACAAAGTAAAAGCCGTCCTTGAAACCAAGCCACCCAAAGACCAAGAAGGAGGTTGAAAGCTTGAATGGGAAGCTTGCAGCCTTGAAGCGTTTTACCTCCAAGTTAGCCGAAAGATCTCTGCCCCTTCTACAAAACGCTCAAGAACTGCTCAGATAAAAAGGATTTCAAATGGACTGAAGAAGCTGATGAAGCTTTCAACCAGATGAAGCAACATCTAGCTTCCCCTACCAGACATTGCGGGCACCAAAAACCGGGGAGTTAATATCGGTGTACCTCTCAATCACGGACGAGGCCATCAGTGCAGTCCTCACCATTGAGCGAGACAAGGCCCCAGGTACCCGTTTATTTTTTCAGCAAAACTTTAAAATTAGCTGAAACGAAATACCCTCCCCTTGAAAAAACTTGCCCTAGCTTTAGTTCAAACAGCTAGAAGGCTTCGAAGGTATTTCCAAGCACACCCCATACAAAGTGGTCACCGGACCAACCTATTAAGAGTGTGCTTGAAAAACCTGAAAACTCGGGCCGATTAGCCAAATGGGCCATAGAACTGGGTGAACATAACATCACCTATGTCCCAAGGAAAGCTATCAAGGCTCAAGTCTTGGCCCGATTTCATTGTGGAAGTCCCAAACCAAACACTTACTGAAGTAAACAACTGCCACCACTGAACCTTCCAACCCTGAAGCCTGGAAGCTTTTTACCGATGGGGGCTTCAAGCGTTGAAGGATCAGGGGCTGGATTAATTTTGATTAACCCAAAAGGTTTGGAGTTCACATATGCTCTTCGATTTGATTTTCAGACCACCAATAACGAGGCTGAATACGAAGCACTAATAGCCGGCCTAAGGCTGGCCAAGAAATGAGGGTTGAAAAGCTTGAAGTGTTCACAGATTCGTTGCTGGTCTCAAGCCAAGTGAATGATAGCTACATAGCTAAAGAGCCCAACATGAAAAAAATACAGAGAAAAATCAAAGGAACTAATGAGTACCTTCCAAGCATGCAACATCAAACAAATCCCCAGATCTCAAAACAAAAAGGCTGATGCCCCTAAGCAAGCTTGCATCTCTCACTTTTGCCCACCTCACCAAGAAGGTACTGGTAGAAGTGTTGAAGGCACCATCTATTAATGAATTGGAGGTTCAAGATGTGGTTACCGAAGAAGAACCAAACTGGATGACTCCCATAAGAAAGTTCCTCAAAAATGGTGAATTACCCAATGATCAAGTGGAAGCTAAAAGGGTTGAAATCAAGGCAAGACAATACACACTGCAAGGAGAAACCCTTTACAAAAAGGGTTACCTTGCTCCCTTGCTAAGGTGTGTCGGCCCCGAGCAAAGCAAGTATTTGATCAAGGAAATTCATGAAGGAGTGTGTGGAGCTCACTTTGGAGCTAGGTCGGTAGTTGCAAAACTCATGAACCTCGGATATTTCTGGCCTTCAATGCATCGCGACACAGCTGAAGAATTGAAGAAATGTGATGCCTGCCAGATCCATGCACCAATCCCAAAAAATCCCAAGCATGATTTAGTCCCAATAACCTCGGCTTGGCCATTCCATAAGTGGGGAATGGACATCGTTGGTCCATTTCCCCCAAGCAAAGGAGGAGTGAAATTCCTACTGGTAGCGGTAGACTATTTCACCAAGTGGCCCGAGGTCAAACCACTTGCCAAGATCACAGGAAGGCAAGTCATTGACTTTGTCTGGGAAAACATCATTTGCCGTTATGGATTGCCAGGAGTACTTGTCACCGACAACGGAAGACAATTTGCTGAGAAGCCTTTTAGCGCTTGGTGCAAAGAATACAAAATCGATCAGGTTTTCAGCTCAGTAGCTTATCCACAATCAAACGGGCAGGTTGAGAGAACAAATAGAAGCATAGTGGAAGGAATCAAGACAAGATTGGGAAGATACGAAAGCAACTGGCTTGAAGAATTGCCTAGTGTTCTATGGGCAATTAGAACAACGGAAAAAACAAGCCATAAGAAAACACCTTACAGCTTGGTATTTGGATCCGAAGCTATGATCCCTGCCGAAATAGGAGTTGTAACCCAAAGAATTGTCAACATGGATCCCGAAGCAAACCAAAGAGAGACCATGTTGAATTTACAACTCCTAGAAGAAGCAAGAGATCAAGCCACAATTCAAGAAGCCAAATACAAGCAACAGATGGAAGCTTACTACAACAAAAAAGTCAAAAACGAACGTTTCAAGCCAGGAGACTTAGTCCTCAGAAACAACGAAGCCAGCAAGAAAGAAAATCAAGGAAAGCTTGGCCCAAAGTGGGAAGGTCCATACACCATCCTTGAAGCACACAAAGGTGGATCCTACAAGCTGGCTGATTCAGAAGGCAAAAGGCTTCCAAGGCATTGGAACGGCAAAACATTGAAAAGGTTCCATGTTTAAACGGAAAGTTTGGTTTGTATCAAAATGTATTTCAAGCAGGATTATGAATACCTTTTGTAAAAAGCAAGTATTGCTTTAATGAATGAAGTTGTTTTTATCAAACTTGTCTTTCTATCCTAAAATCAGGTTGAGAACCTAGCAAAAAACTCCATGGCAAGTGCCATGTAAGGGGATGAGCTCCCAGGCCATATCGCTCAATAGGTTCAAGGGTTGAATGAGCCTATATAAGGGGTGAGTTCCTAAATCAATACAACTCCATGAGACTTGTCAAGAAAAAATAAAATTGTCTCATAGACGGGTATAAGCAGCCTACACCAAATGTTCACGAAGTTTTAGAAATATAGTCTACAAAAAGACTAGAAAAACCAAAAGAAATAATGAAAAGGATAGGTGTTATCTCTTCTTGTTAAAAATGCCAAGGCTAAGTGTCTGCAGCACTGAACCCTTTTAGGTATAAAAAACATAAGGGCAACACAAACCCGACAAAGACAAAGTTACAAAAGAAAACAAAACAAGTCCAAAAAAGAACAAAGTCAATTGGAAAAAAGCACAAAGGCACAAATCAAGCCTGGACGCAAAACCAAAAAGCCTTCAAGGCTTCAAGCCACCCGGGCAATATCTCGAAACCTTAAAGGCTTCAACCTATTAACAGACAGCCAAAGGCTTGAACGGTTAAAAACCAAACGAACTGCCCTGACTAAAGAGGCACAAACATAAAACCATAATAAAAGAAAAATAGTTAAAATATCACATCATAAAAAGTCCTAAAAAGACTTCTAATCATTGTCCAACGGCCATACAGGCCTTCAACATAACCAAAAGGAACCTTAGGGGTTCCTACCAAACCTAACATTGTTCAAAGTTAAAATTACAAACATAAGTTGTTTTCAGTGCTAAGAAAGCTACGAATCAAGTGTCAACAGATTTGGAAACTCCAGAACCTTCGCCCTTGGCCTTCTTTGTTTTCTTCAACTTTTTAGTCTTCACACCTCCATCACCACCAACCGCTGAAGCCTCCAAGCTTGCATCCTTAGGAACATCCGGCTGACCCGAAAGGGTATCGTCACTATCACCTGAATAAGACCTCTTCCTTGAAAGAGATCCCAGGATTTCAGCACAGACCTTCTCATTTAAGCCCTCCGGCTTCAAACCCTGCAACTCAGCAAGAGGCTTACCAAAGCAACCAGAAACTTGATGGATGTAAGGATAAGTTAGCTTCTCCATTTGCTCAACGGAGCCTTTAAAACCATCAGAAGCCTCGGGCCGAAACAGAGGAGACTTCTCCAAAGGATGACCGGATTCATGAAGTTTATACCCAGCAATGAGGCCTTGGTGTTTCCCCAGGTTAAGAAGCTTAGTGTAAACGTCACCAAGAGCAGAGTTAAACTCTTTGGAGTGCAATAGATAAGTAACCACTTGGTGAAAACCCTGCTCTATGAGCCATTGGTTATCCCCAGTAGCCTGAGCAACTGAAGCTTTCAACCCTTCTTTCTCCTTAACAAAAGCCTGCTGCTGAACAAACAAAGCTTCCCGGTCAGCCCTAAGTTTCAGCCTAGATGCCTCAAAGCTCTTTTTCAAATCACTTATCTCAATCTCATGCGTCTTTTTAAGATCACTAACCTTCTTGTCCCACGCCGATTCTTTCTCAGCAAAACTAGCAATCTCCTTCTTCATCACAGCCATGGAGGCTTTCATTTTATCTTTCTTCTTGGAGAACTCTTCATACTCCTGCATCCTCTGACGAAAACGGGCAATGCCTTGAGGAAGCATGGCAGCAAGAGTGCATGTACTTAAAATCATACGGGACAACATGAGATCATCATCCATCCCAGCAATGGTCTTGTGAACTGATGGAGGAGCAATGTGACTTAGAGCATCCTCACAAACAGCAGCATCTTTGAAGCTGTCATCATTCTTCACTGACCAAGTAGGCACATAAATCCCTTCCGGGTCCAACCCTTCAACGTCCCTGCTCGAAGACTCCTGAACAGGAGTGGCAACAACCTTCTTGCTTGAAACCTTTTTGCCATGAATAACCAATTCCTTATCCTTCTCAGCACCTGCTTCAACACCTTGATCTTCCGAAACTTCAATATCATCACTCAAGTCCACCTTTTCAGTAGAAGTGGATTGAGGACCAGCCTTCAACAACCGACGAGAAGATCGACGGGTTGAAGATTTAGGAGCATTAGACTTAGAAAAACCCTTAGCAGTGGCAGCACTAACATAGCCTGAGCCCTCAAACCTTTGGTCAGCAGTCCTAACCACAACATTCTCACCAGGAACAGACGAAGCATCCCCCAAAACAACATCAGAAGTGTCGTCGCTCTTAATAAAATCCAAAGCAGACATGACTACAAAAAACAACAACATATAAGTCATAAATTAAGAAAACAATAAAAAGAACGAAAAAGGAAAATGCATACCCATGCCACTCCTCATAAGAACCGGATCCCGATCAACATTCCCCCAAATTTTACTAACCCCTAATAGAACAAGTAAGTGTTCAGGAAAGGGACGAACCCTAGAAGGGCAGTCCCGGATGGCATTGAGAAAAACAGCATTCAATTCAGACTTGGAAGGTTCCGGAGCATTGAGAACAGCATCCGGATTCCTCCACACCATTTTGAAGGGGATGATAGTATCGGAAACCCAGAAAAAGCGGTCTTTCCAAGCCCCAAGTGTAGTAACCATCGATGCAATAAGGCAGGTATCAACTTTGGTTGTTTCAAAAGTAAACCAGTCGCCATTCTTAGCCAAACGAAAAAACCGGCGAAAGAGTAAAAGGGAAGGATCATAGCCGAGAGCACGACATAAACCCTCAAAATGCAAAACCCTAGCCATCCCCTTTAGATGGACTTGCCCAAAAGAAACACGATAATATTCCAACAAGTTCAAAACAAAAAACGAAAAGGGATATCGAAGATTTGAGAACTCAAAATGACTACAATAAAGGGCAATCGAACCAGAAGGTGGTTTATCAACGGGAACATCACAAGCAGGGGCAGTGGGATCAAACTTCCTATCAATACCATATTCCATACAAAATAAATCTACTTCCTCTTGTGTTAACCGGGAAAAAGATTTTGCTAAGTCCTTACGAGCACCCATTTTTTGAAAGCGAAAAATGCAGAATGAAAGATGAATAAGAAACAGGGACTTACCTTAGAGAAGAAGAATGGAAGAAACTTGGAATAAATTATGAAACAAAGGGATAAGTATGGAAATATAAAATAAATATAAGTCTACAATAGGGGTAATAATGGCAACACAGTAACTTCTGCGAAAACCGCCACCCTATCAACTGCCATACATCAATCACATCAATTGTCAGTTATTTGAAATTCAAATTCAAAACATTAACTGCCTTCAACCTTTCAAGCCTTCAAGCATGGAACCCTTGAAACTTTTGGGCAGTAAAACATGCGTATAAAGTCAGAAGTCTTTGAGCTCATCTCCCAAAAACCTCTGACTTGGGGGGCTGATGACGGGGGTAGCCCAAGATTGAATAAAATGGCTAATTACGTAAATGCTTAAATGGTTAAATGGTTCAAAGCTTAAAAAGCTGTGAGAAAGGAAAAAGCAACACGGAAACAGTAGCCAGTCACATCTGGCGATCGCTTCACCAACCCACAGCCGCAAAGGCAATGCAGGTCTGCACAATGCACGCTATTATCCGGGGAACAAAAGCCTTCAACCCCCAAAAGGGGAAACCCTCCACTGCAAGCGAGGTTGCTAGTCTAATCCATTCCACTTCGGGAGATGCCTTCCCTTATAAAATGACACTTCATTTACTTCAGAGGACACCTGGACCAGCTCTGATTCTTCAATCTCTGGTCATTCACATCGAATGCTTGTCTCGCACAAGTCATTCCCTTTCACATCCAACACACACATTCCCTTTGCTTCCACTTCCGAATCTGAGCACAATTCAGAGGAGGATCCATAGCAAAGGATAACAATAAACTAGTAAACCTCCTTCCACGTCTCGCAAACGTGGGGGGACCCCACGACCTGCGTTAGGCAAGGTTGAACCCTTCAACCATTCTGCCTAGCCAGTCTAGCTACCACCGTTGGTCTTGTATTTGTTGTATCAACAGTGGATAAGATCATTGATATGCACGGGAACTTGCCTGTCCATAGCGTAACCAGGACAAATGAAGTTAAGTATGTTAAGGATATGTTTCATGAGGTCATTCAATGGCCAAGACATTTTCTAAAGGTATATTTTGTTTTTATATTACACTATATTTTAGTAAATTAATCTTCACTCTAATGTTTTTTTTGTTTAGCTCATGAACAAAGATATGGCAAGCAAGTCAACTAGTGCCACAAGAATGGCCTCGAGTGCTGGATCACCAAGTTGTACCCACGCCTCGCTACAAATCCCTGCTGATGATACTGCAATGACGCCGTATCATCGTTCATAGGTACTTTATATTAAATTATTTTGTTTTGCAAATTTGTTGATAGTAAAACAATTTGTTTGTAATTTTAGGCTGAGGTAGTCAACCAATATCTAGAACTCCAAACTCAAGATGTCATGATGCAACCTGAAGAAGTTCAAGGCTCTTTAATGAACATGGTAATTACTAAAAAACTTGCTGATTAGTTTGCTGATCAATTAATCAATTTAAATGCATTAGTTTGCTAATCAAAGAAACAATTAGTTCATCAACATACTATGTTTAATCTGCACCAGTTTGCTAATCAGTTATTCACCAACACACTATGATTAATAATGAGTTTGCTGCCGCATAAGTACTAATGTTTTTTTATATTTTTTCTAGATATTAAACTTTAGTAATACACAACCTGGTTTCCAAAATCCATTTGAGTTGCATGCCTTAAATCCCAAACCAAATCCCAATCCCGAGGCCAATCCCGAACACGAGCCCAATTTTGAGACCGAGACTACCGAGACCGGGTCTGAGTCTGAGTCCGAGTCCGAGTCCGAGTCCGAGTCTGAGTCCGAGTCCGAGGACGAGCTTGCCACCATGGTCGAGCCTGCATTTGAAGATCCCGCATTAGCTCCAGCCATGGAATTAATAAAGGGCAGACCTCAACCAGTTCAAGATTTAGTTGACCGGTTAATAATTCCCATTGGTGATAGATATGTCGTTCGGGTTGGTTCGCCTAAAGAGATGTATCCCGAGCAAGTTGTTGAGGCCATTCCATATTCCGAATTGTTACAAATCTTTTTGAACGGCTGGCTTTATGTCAGCTTATTACATTGGTTTGCAATGTAAGTTGCTATTAGTGTTACAAATCTATTTAATGTACTAACTTTGTCATACTTTTTTGTTCTTGTTTTGAGGCATTTTCTTGAGAAGCCCAATTGCTAATGCGCTTTTCTTGATCCGACGAAAATCAATGGACCAAAATGTATCAAAGAACCTAAAGTTGTTGAGAATCACATAAAAGATATAAGTTGGTTTCATTCAAAGAAAAACTTCATTCTTGCACCATATCTACAAAGGTAATGTATATTTTCGCACCATACATACACTTGCACAAAACACAATACATATCTAATTGTTCTATAATTTCTTTTTTTGTAGTGGCCATTGGTCGCTAATAATTCTTCATCCTGCTTCCTATCGTGGCTATATTGTTGACTCCATGAGAACAGGAAAGACCAAGAGAAGTTACAAACTCGTCTCTATAATTAACAAAGTTTTTGGGAAGCGATATTTTAAGTGGGAAATGGTACAGGTATGTAATCAATGATTTATTGTGTTTAAAATAGTTTAGTGGATATAACTAATTGTGAACAAAATGCAGTGCAAGCAACAAGAAGACACCTGGGAATGTGGCTATATGGTGATTAAGCATATCAAAGAATTCGTCGAGCATATTCAATATGATATTGTTAAAGAGGCAAGTTTTTGTATATGCATTGTCTATTGCGCTAAATTATATGTACTTACAATCTCACCTTATTATTAAGTTATGTTTAGTTATGGAAAGAAGATGGGAAGCATCCACAATCAAAAATTGAAGAATTATTCTTACAGTTAATGCCAGAATTGATTCACAAGGTGTTTAATGGCCTGGAATGAAATCACTAAAAGCGTCTCAAGGTTAGCCAAAATTCTATCATCTAATAGTTAGTTTTTCTCTCATATATATGTGTGTGTTAGTTAGTATAAGACCCAATAAAACGTAAACGGGTCAAACTTCGTAAACATGTACGTATAATTCCAAAGTGTATTAGCGCGTTAATTTTATACTTTTAAGGCTCATTTTGTTAATGTCACGTTATGTTTTGTTGTTTTGTTAGGCAGTTTCTACGGATTGGGATGCATGGTTTGAAGTGATCGGTTGAGTCGCAAGGGGTATGAAGTCGTCCGTTTGACATTTTTGGGTTGCAAACATCTTTTAGCTTCATTTGGAAAACATGTCACTTTATCAGATTGTATATGTTTTGTGTTTGATTCTGGAAACGTTATGTTTTGTGTTTAATTCCGGAAACATTATGTTTTTTGTTTAAATCCGGAAACATGCACTTGTTATTTTAATATAAGTTAGAATCTTTGGTTTGTTGTTTTTTCTCATCCATATATGTCTGTTTAGTTTAATGGTATTATTGGAAAATATATAAATGGAAAAACCTGGAAATTATAAATTTAAGAATAATATATTTTGTTTTTGAAGAAAACTGGTGCGGTTCTTTTGTCCAGGTGCAGGGTTACCAATGGTTGAATATTCAGTTAGTAGGATTCAAAATCAATTAGGAGGTGCGGGTGCTTTATTATTTGATGTGGGTCTTATGTTTTAAAGATGCTAGTATGGCTTCCAGGTGGAGGGTTACTAGTGGTCGACTTCATTTAGTAGGAATATTCAAAATGAATTACGAGGTGCGGGTGGTCTCTTATTTGATGTGGTTCATATAAACCGCACCTTCAAAGAAAGTATTAAATGGTGCCCATATTTATAATGCGGATCAAGCACCGCATTTTCAATGCAATTTCACCGCATTACTAAAGTGTTTGTGTACTAGTGAACATAGGAATCGTCCCATGGGGTTAAAGAAAGCAACGACTCCTGCCACTCCTTAGACATTAACAAAAGTTCATTTGCTAACTCAGGACTTTCAAACTTCATAAGAAAATTTAGGCCCCCCAAGTAACTGAACTGAAACTTATTGAACCCCGAATTCAAGAAAAAAATGTTTATCAAAGACAAATCTAAGAGATTTTTTTTAACTCCCCCACCAATGATGAGTTCTTCCAAGCTAATGAGGAAGAGGTTTCATTCGATGAAAGGAGTATGGATGACATGATTTGTGCACCAGTGGATTGGCATCCCCCTCTAATGTTTTATTACACATTTATCATATCTCGCAAGGTTCACCCCAATCTTTGCATGTCCAATTGTCACATTGGACAATTTACTAATCAATTCCTCCTTATCCATCACATTCAAGAATCTAAGAAACCCAAAAAAGTTACGTGCCTTATCTTTCTTCTTAGCCAGGCATGATCTCTAAACTCTCCGAACTTACGTTTCAATGAAGACTCCGAAACATCTTCCAGCAAGTTTGAAATGATTTGTGAAGATACACAGCCGAGGGCGGACCTTCTCCATAATGGCCAAACCGAATCACTAAGGACACATATCCCAAAGCTCCGTCCCCCAAACATTAACAGATGCACCATCAGTAGGTGGGTCCTACCGGATGACGTCATCAAAGTTGACTAATATAAATACCCCCACCAAGTACAACCCAAGTACGATTTTCTGAACCTTCGTCCTTACTTTCTCTCTCTACTTTCTCTCTCTATCAAATACTTATCCTCACACCGGAGGGTGGTCACAGAGGGGCTCTCCCATCTCTGTGGCGAGCCTAACGGTTTGTTCATCTTGCAGGTTTCGATTTTCGCATATTAACAAGATCTAAAGGTGGTTACAGTCTTCGGCCATAAACTTTGGATCTTCAATTAGCACCATCTGATTTCATAGCTCATCATAGTCTTTCACCTAGTTGAACTTCTTGAGCAAAAAATCAACTGATCTATGGCGGCCCCAGGTTTTGTGAATCTGGGATCTATTGGTAGTTCACAAACTACAGCTCCTACGAATACGACTACCATGGTTTCAGCTCCTTTGAGTTCAGGGCCAGGAACGGCATTACCATTCATAATGATGCCAACTCCACCGGTGTCGGAATTCGACGCAGAATTCCTCTCCAAAAATGCTAGTCTTTTAAGATGATTGAAAGCTTAGCATGTTCGCGACGAGCAAATCCTCAGTTTACGAACTACGCTCTTCAGAGACGAATCACCGGGATCTATGGGACCATCTCCGGCAGTCATGATACGTTCGGACCCTCAATTAGTCGTTATCAATGACCCATAGCTCACAAAGCCGTATCATCCGGTGTCAATGACTGCAAAGTCGACATTTAGTGCCCGTATAGTCCATACCAAGCTTCCACCAAAGTTAAAAATGCCATCAACGGTGAAAAAATATGACGGCACCACAGATCCGGACGATCATATGTTCGATTTTGATGGTGTCGCACGTGTTGAATAGTGGTCAATGCCAGCTTGGTGTTTCATGTCCGCTCAGACCTTAACCGAGCCCAGGTATGGTTTGCCGTGCTAAATGAAGGCAAAATTAATGATTTCGAAGAACACTGAAGGTTGTTCCTCAGGAATTTTAGCTAGCAGAGGCATTACTCAAAAGAGATTAATGAAGTGCATAACATCAGGAGACGGGACAGAGAGTCTCTTGATAGCTTTATAGAAAGGTTCAACCGTGAAAGCATGCAAATCAGCGGAGTAGTTGATCAACTACGAGTCTCCGATTTTGCCACAGAGTCTGGAACAATCAATTGGTAGAAAAGCTGCACGAAAATCTCCCCAAGATGATAGAAATAATGATGGAATGCGCCCGAGCATTCGCTCGAGGAAAGAACACATGCAGCTCAACGGCTGAACCAAAGCAGAAAATGTCTTCCTGGAAGAAAAATGGAGGTTCCGTCTTTGATAAAAATCCAATCGAAAATAGGGGATGAATGCACCTCTATAGCAGGAATGATCACCCCCAACGGGGGAGGAATACTAATCCACGGTTCTATAACATGTCGGATCTCTCAAAAACACCTAGTGAGATCCTCATCACCGATGGAGCAAGCTTTCCCACACTACCCAAACTCCGAACCACAGGTGACAAAAATTCCAAAAAATACTGTGACTATCACCGGTCGGAAGGGCACAATACAGACGATTGTTGGTCCCGAAAGCAAGAAATTGAGAAGGCTATCCGGTCCAGTAAACTATCACACTTGGTGAAAGAAGTTAAAGAAGGCAAGTCTGGTACGGCTTCGATCGATAATCCAAATAACCAGTCCAGAATTTGTATGATCCGAAGGTTGAATGGTCGAGGCATAAAACGATCCAATCAACATTTGACCGTGATGCGTGTGTAGGGTTATATATTTTTATTGATATTTTAATCCCATTTTACACATTAGTCAAGTTTTAAATTTATAAAAGATGATATTCTACTAACACTAAACACACATATGGGCAAGTGCACCCATCGTGAGCATAGTATAGCATTGGTAAGATACCGAGGTCATCCAAGGACACAAGAGCTTTTAGTACCGGTTTATCCTCAACGCCTAATCAAATCAAAAATTTTTAGAAAAGGTTTTAAACATGAAAAATAAAAACTAAAATGCTGAAAATAAAAATAAAAATAAAAATAAAAGAAAAACAGATAGACAAGATGAATAACTTAGATCCGACTCGCCTTTAATGTAACCTTTGATGATTTCCGCACTTTTGCACTTTTTAAGAGATTATCTTAGTTATAGTAGTAGGCCCCTCTTTTGAAGGTGACGTTATACTCAACCCAGTTGTTTGAGTCAGCAACGATACAATCCCAAAGGGTCGGAATATTGAAAGATAATTAATTAAGTTATTAATGCGTAAAGTGGTAGGCCCCTCTTTTGAAGGCGACGTTACCCTCGGCTAAGTGGTTTGAGTAAGCAGGGATACAATCCCAAGTAGCCGGGTTAATGTATTATTACTAGTTTACATGTGAGGGGATCAAGCCATTCGCCTGCCATCCAATACCAATGGCTATTGAAGGAGGTCCTAGTAAGCTTAACCCAGGTCCTTGCAGGATCTATACACTGAACAAGGCTAGAACCTTAGTAAACCATTCCCTTAACCCCCGACCAGGTAGCCAACATATCTCTATATAGACCGTAGATATATGAATGGTGAAAATCTTTTATTTTATATAGACAGTAAAATAACGCCAAGACACCACGGACAAATGATAAGGAAGTTTCACCTTCAACATAAGAAACTAGTTATTAAAGTCAATAATACAAAACCAAATAAAAAGTGCGAAAAGGTTAAAAATAAAAAGTATTACACTAAATGCTTGTCTTCACCAAGTGATGTAAGAGACTTAGCCAAACATGGCCTTTGATTGACAAGAACTCTTACTATCAATCTTGGATCCCGAGACTACTACAAAGACTCTAAGGTGGATGATGGATGATGGTAGTGGATGTGGGTGTTGTATTGGTGGTGGAGTGGTTGTGAAGTGGGAGATAGATGGTTTGCCAAGGGATGCCTTTGAAGTGAGCCAAGAACCCCTATTTATAGCCAGAACAGAAGCCCGGACATGGCCCCGTGGCCATCCACTTTCTCTTTCTTCGTTAATTGCAATTGTCTGCATTAGGCTCCACACGCCCCCATGTTAAATGGGCATGGCCCCGTGTGCAGAAGTGTATCTGTACTATCAAGATTTGCAATATTTTGTGAATCTTAGCGTTGACCACACCCCATGTTGAGCTGGGCACGCCCCCGTGCTGGGAATAGAAGCTTCTACAAGTTTGTCATTTTATGCAGACACCTGGCCACGCCCCCGTGTCCGCTGGGCACGGGGTCGTGGTCAGCCTTCTGATCTCTTGTTTTTGCTTGGGAAGATGCTGTCGAGGGGTCGGGAATTCCACATTTATTCCTTTTCTTTGTATTTATGTTAGTTTTTGCTGCATATTTGTTCCTTTTGTTCATTTAAGCTCATTTGGTCCTGAAAATACAAAAGGAAGACAAAAGCACACTTTTTCCAACATTAGTACTAAAAAAGGGTTTAGTTTTATGCCTCATTTGATGTAATTTATATGTTGCAACTCACACATCAAATACCCCCACACTTGAATCTTTGCTTGTCCTCAAGCAAAATTCTTTATTATGTGGCTTACACACCCAAATTGAATGGGTACCTCACGGGAGATCACTCAACACTCGGCCGAAGATGTATTTTTGTGAAACACTCGAGACCGGCATGGAACTTACTTCTACCATATGCTTGCCAAGCAATCAATCCTCCTTTTTAACTATAAACCTTCGTAAATATCAAGAGGACTTGGGGAAGGGTTAGGCTTGGGTTAAAGGTAGGTGGTTTTGGGTTAGTGGTTAGTAAAAAGGGCTAAAAGCGTCGGTCGTCATAAAACTTTTTGTTTTTGTGACTTTTATTCAAACTAAGCATTTTCAAACAAAGTTTCTTTGAGGAACTTGTTTGTTTATTGCTAGACTTCATTTTTTTTTATAAGGAACGTCACAAGAAAACCAAGCTTTTTACTAAAATAAAAGGTTTAAAAGAAAAAGGTTTTTGGTGGGTAAAGGGTGTTTGTTTTGTGGGTTTAGAAATGAAAAGGTTTAGGCTCAAAGGGGTTAACTATGAGGATTTTGGGTAGGTGATAAAGAAAATGAAAAATAATGGTGTTGAAAGAAAAATGGGTTAGTCCTAATGCCTCCATCATTTACTTACTTGGGTTTAAGTCGGTAAGGACCGGGAATGAATTGTCTCGGCAAGTTCTAGAGTCGTAAGAACCAAGCGGCTATTCCCACAAGAAATGAAAAATGAGCATTTAGTTTAAAGATGTATGCTTGTATGCCCAAATAAAGGCTCAAAACTCACTTTTTGTGGGAATGGGTTTATAAGGTGATCAGGTATATATAATCAATTTTTAACTAGATTTGTCATGTCGTTTCATAATTTTCTTATGTTGGTTCTTTTTATCACGACGCTATCGGTTGTAAATTTGTAAAAATATAACCTTTTTTGAACTTGTTATTCCCAAATTAAACCAAGACAAGTAAAAAAAAAACAAAAAGTTTTTGAAAAAAAATTGGGGTGATTAGCGGTTTCAATAGAGTTTTGTGTAAGGCTTGTTATTAGGACTTGCAAAATTCAATGTTTAGCATCCCCCCCACACTTAAATTACACATTGTCCTCAATGTGTCCCAAAAATAATTTTTTTTAGGTTGATTGAATGTGTAAAAAGGTGTTAAAAACAAGGTTTTGGTGTTACTGGGCATCTAGACACGACCCCGTGCTGGGTAAGCACGAGCCCGTGGCCGGAGTGCCAGCAACGAAAACTTACAGAAGGTGGCCACGAGGGCGTGCCTGGTGGACACGACCCCATGGTGGGCAAATTTTTAACAAACAGCAGGTTCAGGGCGATGGACACGGGGTGTGCTGGCTGGGCACGGTCCCGTGGTGACAATCTGCAATCTTTGAAAACAGGTTTTGGCTTTCGGTTCTGGTTTTCGGGCTTATGTGGCACTAATACTTAGTACTCCCAAGCCTCCTAGGTACCTGTTTATGCTTAAATACCACACCACACAAGTAACAAACATCCTAACATACCACAAGTTTATCATCCACATCACAAACTAAAAAAAAGAGTGCGGGAAAGTAAAAGTGTTAATGGAAAGTAAAATGTT
Source organism: Helianthus tuberosus (assembly GCA_030545235.1). NCBI lineage: Eukaryota > Viridiplantae > Streptophyta > Magnoliopsida > Asterales > Asteraceae > Helianthus > Helianthus tuberosus. The sequence goes on along the minus strand of CM060360.1, from coordinate 63,361,501 downwards.
TAACATTGGCACGCAGGCCAGAGAATTGTTTTTGAGAGGATGGGGGTTAACCTGTTAAAGCTTCAACCGTGTCACATCTCCTCCGACACCTTCCATCTCAATCCATGTCTTCATCCTGCATATCGGAGATGTTCCTCCCTATTGCTCCGACCCGGGTGTACGTGTTGCTGGCCATGTTGTAGGTGTTGCAGGTGCACAAAAGGTTTTCCTGCAAGAGATCATGTAAGCTTTGAAAATTAGGAAAACCACCTCCTTGAGAAGAGGATTGGCCCGGATCACCATGATACTGATACTGGTACTGGGGAGGAGGACGGATTTGTGGGGTGTGAAGGACAAGAGCCTCTTGTGGGTTCCACACATGTCCCTGAACCGTTTGAAATCAAATCGTCCCGTCATTCGCTTCGTTGATGATTCCCATTGAGCGGCATATGACGAGATCCACTTTACCTGACCATGTGCCCTTCTTGAAGGACCTTGGCTTCCTTTGCACGAAGTTCTTGTAAAGGCGGTAGATCCACCCTCCAAAAAGGATAGGGTCGGGGGATTTGCTAGCTGGTTCAGGTGCATATTACGGAGGAGAAGGTGTGGAACATCGAGAGGCACACGGTTGTGAATGCAGTATAGGACCGTCAGATAATGTAAGCCAACAACACCAGTACTGTCATGCCTTTGGTTGAGGGAGTTGCTAAGGACCCAATGAATGTAGCGGTATAAAGGGTCCCGCAACTGTGAGCTTTTTGTTTGGCTTGGATTATAGGCTTCTTCCCCAATTTGAGCCCATGCTGATTGACGTTGGTTTTGCGGAAGTTCGTGGAGACTATCCGTGTTTTCCTCGTCTCCAGCATCTTCTTCAGCATACAACCCAATGATTGCCCCAAATTGTGCAATTGAAATTGAGAGCACATTTCCAGCACAACAAAACTCAACCCCTCTGCATCAAATGGCTTCGCTTTTCCCTTGAATGCAAATGTGCTATAGAACTACATGTTGTATTCGTGCATCGAGTGGAGTCTAGTACAAAGGGCTGCCCTGAGTGGACCAGTGACTAGGTTGTTGAAGCGGTCAATCTGCCCTACTGCTTCCAAGGGGTCTTGGCATACTTGTCATTGGTTTTCCTCGGGCCTTGTTTAAAGAACCTCAAATCGGGCTTGAGCAGCCCATTCATTCTGGTTGAAGCGTGTGAATTTCTTGGCCATTCGAAAGAAACAACAAAACAATTAGCACGAAACAATAAATTTTTGAAGAAAACTAAAACAACAAGCTGAACACGGCCCCGTGGCCACTGGCCACGCCCCGTGTTTGATGAAAGATTGCTGGACACGCCCCCGTGCTCGCTGAGCACGACCACGTGCTCAGGCGTCTGTTTCCCAAAAATTCCATTTTTTGACCTGGTTCCAAAAACTTGAAAATTTTTGGTTGAGTAGGGCCGGTTTTCCTTGAAAATGAAACCCTAAGTGCCGTTTTTCCAAAAACAAACTGTTTACCCCTTCAATTTCATCTTTTTCGGTTCAAAAACAAGGGTTTGAGGTTTTTGTTTGAAATCAGGCAAATCTACAAACAATTCAAGTTGATTTACTTCCTATAACATGCAACTACACTACTACTAACAGATCTAAGCAAAAATTTGAGGTTTGACTTGGTTCAAGTTGAAGAACCTTAGATTTTCCCCCAAATTTTTGATGTTAAACTACATGCAAGTGATTAATCTAACTAACTATGATGATAGAATCATACCTTGACGTTGTTTAACGGTGGAAGAACGTGAAAATCTGCAGAAATTTCCGGTGGAACTAGAGAGTTTTCGGGGAAACGGGTCGTGTTGAAGTGAGAAATGAAAGGAAAAAGGGGTTTTATCCTCGTCAGTTAGCTGAGCACGGCCCCGTGTTCAGCTGGACACGGCCCCATGGGCGGGTAAAACTATTATATATTTTTTATATAGTGCACGTGTGAGTGACCTCTTTCCCGAAACTTAGTTTTAGAAATCTTACCGATTTAGAAGCTTTCCCGACGTTTGCTATTACAAGATATAATGTTGATGCTTAAACCTTCGTTTATTCGTCGGCCGCTTGTAGCGGGATCTCCTCCTCTTCATCCTCAATGAATCCTTGATAAGGTTTTAGCCTTTGGCCATTGACTTTAAATGGAATTCCATTCCGAGATTTAATTTCTATTGCACCGTGTGGAAAATATGGGTGATAGAAAAAGGACCCGTCCACCTAGACTTTAATTTACCGAGAAATAATCAAAGTTGTGAATTAAACAATAGAACTTGATCTCCTACCCGAAATTCATTTGGTTTAATGTGTTTATCATGTAAATTTTTCATTCTTTCCTTATAAATTTCAGAGTTAGAGTATGCGTGATTTTTTAATTCGTCTAATTCATTTAATTGACAAAATCGATTTTTACCGGCAATTTCTATGTCTAAGTTTACGTTTTTAATTGCCCAGTAGGCTTTGTGTGCTATCTCTACTGGCAAATGACAACTTTTCCATAGACAAGCTTATATGGGGTGGTACCTATTGTTGTTTTATATGCAGTTCGAAAAGCCCATAAAGCGTCGTCTAGTTTATCGGCCCATTCTTTTTTATTAACCCTATAGTTTTTTCAAGTATTTTTTTTTAAACCTCGATTAGTCACTTCGGCTTGTCCGTTTGTTTGAGGGTGATATGCAGTTGAGATCCGGTGATAGACCCCATATCTTGTTAAAAAAATGTCAAGTTGATGGCTACAAAAATGGGTACCCCTATCACTTATTAATGCCTTTGGAGTTCCAAAATGAGAGAATAATCGTTTCAGGAATCTTACCACAACTCTTCCATCATTTGTTGAAAGAGCTTCGGCTTCGGCCCATTTTGAGAAGTAATCCACTGCCACAAGTATATATTTGTTTCCTTTTAATGGTGGGAAAGGTCCCATAAAGTCGAGTCCCCACACATAAAAAATTTCACAAACAAGAATGCCATTTTGTGGCATTTCGTTTTTGGAAGAAATATTACCTAATCGTTGGCATGCATCACATATTTTTATAAGACTTTGGGAGTCTTTGTAAATGGTTGGCCAATAAAATCCTGAATCAAATACCTTTCGTGCGGTGCTAGCGGCACCATGATGTCCTCCGTATGGATCTTCATGACGATGGTGGAGAATTCTTCTTGCTTCATTACCATGTACACATCGGCGGATAAGTTGGTCGGCACACATGTTGAAAAGATAAGGATCTTCTCAAAAATAATGCTTTACATCGGCAAAGAATTTTTTTCTTTGATGATGTGGCCATCCTTTTGCGACTATTTCGCTAGCTAAGTAGTTAGCATAGTCGGCGTACCATGGCTCTTCTAGGTATTCCACCATTTCTAGGGACTCCGTTGGGAATTTTTCATTGATTAGCTCATCCCTAGTTGCCTCCAAAGCTGGATCTTCCAAGCGGGAAAGATGATCTGCAGCGGTGTTTTCTGCTCCTCTTTTGTCTTTTATTTCAATTTCGAATTTTTGGAGGAGTAGAATCCATCTGATTAAACGTGGTTTAGCATCCTGTTTCTTAAAGAGATATCGAATGGCTGCATGGTCTGTATAAACTATCGTTTTAGAAAGAACAAGATAAGAACGAAATTTATCAAAAGCAAATACTACAGCAAGTAATTCTTTTTTCTGTTGTTGTGTAATTTTCTTGTGCATCGTTAATTGTTTTACTACCGTAATATATTGGGTGAAAATGCTTATCTTTTCTTTGTCCCAAGACGGCTCCAACTACAAAGCCACTTGCATCACACATGATTTCGAAAGGTAATTTCCAATCAGGCGCTATCATGATAGGTGCATTGACTAGCATTTCTTTTAGTGTTAGAAATGCTTGATTGCAATCCTTGTCAAAGATGAAAAGAGCATCTTTTTCAAGTAGTTTTGTTAAAGGCCTTGAGATTTTAGAAAAGTCTTTGATAAATCGTCTATAAAATCTGGCATGCCCTAGTAAACTTCTGTTCGCTCTAACGGAGGATGGGGGTGGTAATCGAGAAATAGTGTCTATTTTAGCTCGATCAACCTCCATTCCTTCACTTGAGATTTTATGACCGAGTACTATTCCCTCCGTTACCATGAAATGGCATTTTTCCCAGTTAAGGGCAAGGTTAGTTTCCTCACATCGGGATAGCATTCGTTCAAGGTTATCGAGGCATTGGTCATATGAATCTCCAAAGATAGAAAAGTCATCCACGAAGACTTCCATAGTCTTTTCTATCATATCATGGAAGATGGCCACCATGCAACGTTGAAAGGTTGCTGGGGCATTACATATACCAAAAGGCATGCATCGATAAGCAAAAAGTTCCGTAGGGACATGTGAACGTAGTCTTTTCTTGGTCTTCGGGTGCTATCGGTATTTGAAAGTAACCTGAAAAACCATCTAAGAAACAATAAAATTTATGACCGGATAATCTTTCTAATATTTGATCAATAAAAGGTAAAGGAAAGTGATCATTCCTTGTTGCCTTATTTAATCGACGATAATCTATACATACTCTCCATCCTGTGATGGTTCTTGTTGGTATTAATTCATTTTTCTCGTTAGTGACCACCGTCAAACCTCCCTTTTTCGGAACTACTTGGACGAGACTAACCCAAGGACTGTCGGAGATTGGGTAAATGAGTCCGGCGTCAAGTAATTTGATGACTTCATTTTTAACCACTTCTTGGACGTTTGAATTTACTCTACGTTGTGGTTGTATTACCGATTTATAGTCATCATTCATTAAAATTTTGTGCGTGCACATGGAAGGGATTATTCCTTTAATATCTACAAGCTTCCAAGCGATCGCGCTTTTGTGTTTTTTCAAAAGTGTGATTAATTTTTCTTTTTCTATACTAGTTAATTTTGACGAAATAATTACTAGTAACTTACCATCTTTGTCGAGAAAAGCATATTCCAAACCTTTTGGAAGTTCTTTGAGCTCAAGTGGTGGGTCTTTAGGAGACTCCTTATTTGGTTGCTCATTTTGATCAAGAACCAAAAATGTTTGTTCAATGGCGACCTCTTCTTCAACAAAGTGGTCGATTTCTTCTCTTGTATCGAGTGGCTCATCTTCATATTCAATTAGGGGGTCATAATTGCTGAAAGGATATTTCATTGAACACACAAGATCGACACTTCTTTTGAATGCCCCTAATTGAATGGGTAGATTGTTATGCTTCCGATTTTTCAAAGCTTCGTGGGTTTTTACAAAAAGTCATCCCAACACTAGTGGAGCGTCATCGTGGATGACGAAGTCGGTTGGGATTACCATTTTATTTGCTTGGACTAACACATCTTCAACTACTCCCATTGATTTTATTGTTTTCCGATTAGATAGAAAAATGGGTATTTGTAGTGGAGAAAAATCACCAATACTTAATTTTTCGAAAATGTTGTTTGGCATTATATTAACACAAAGAACTTTATCAATTGTAATATTACTAGTAAAGGAATTTTGAAAAAATCATGGAACCGGTGTAATGTTAATTTCAAATGGATCATCTTTTATTAGCGTAGTTTGATCATTTGTTAACTAAATGCTTACCATTTCGTCAATTTTAGTGTTAGTGTTTAACTCTTTTAAAAACTTAGCATGAGTGGGTAAACTAAACAATGATTTTCAAAAGAAGGTGACAAGAGATTAATTTCTGGAAAATTAGACTCTTCTTGAATTTTAACGTTATCGGACTCACCTTTTTCGTTGTTTAACTCATGTGTCGGTTTTTCACTTACTTGTTCTTCCATTTTTACCTCTTCAACTATCACTTCTTTATTACATGTTAATTCGTCCCTTGCGCGGGATTCCTCTTCCCTTGCGCGGGATTCCTCTTCCCTTGCGTGGGCTTCTTTTATATAGCGCTCGATAGATTTAAGGTGTTCTATTATCTTTTCGGCTATGGGTGAGATAGTTGGTGGTTCGTCAAATTGAGTGGAATAAGTATCCTCAAAGCTTGAATTCGGAAGTTTGATCCTTGGTTCTTCATAATACTCATATGAGGTAGATAGTTCATACCATTGTTCCTCATTGTAAGTATATGATGGATAAGGGTCGTAACTTGGTTCTTCATAATACTCATATGAGGTGGGTTGTTCACGCCATGGTTCCTCATAGTAAGTATATGAAGGTGAAGGCTCATATCTTGGTTCCTCAAAGTATGAGTATGAAGGCTCATACCTTGGTTCATCAAAATATGAGTATGAGGGAGAAGGTTCATACCTTGGCTCTTCATAGGATGTGTATGAAGTGGATGGCTCATACCTGGGCTCCTCATAGTATGTGTACGAAGGGGATGGTTCAAAGAGGTCACAATATTGTACCGAATGAGGATTACCACAAATGGTGCAATACTCTTCCCTATAATCATCCTTCTCATAGTGGTAGTTGTAACCTCCTGAGTATTGATCCATAAGAATCACTCAGCAGACCACAACAGAGTCTCGGGACCAGAAAACAAAACTAAAAACGGAAACAGAGGCTAGACACGACCCCGTATTCAGTGAGCACGGCCCCATGGTCAGGTTCTGTATCTGGGCGTTTTAGAAAATGTGACTGGTTTTGTTCAGCATAGGGGCGTGTTCAGCGAGCATGACCCCGTGTTGAGACTCTGTATCTGGGAGTTTTGTAAAAATTATGCAGCACGGGGGCGTGTTCAGTTGAGCACGACCCCGTGTTCAGACTACTGTAATGCAAAAACTACCTAAAAATGTAAAAATGTGCGCGCAGTTAAAAAGGTTTTAAAAACTGATTAGGCGGTCGATTTTAAGCTTTCTTAAAATCCTTGTATCCCCGGCAACGGCGCCAAAAACTTGATGCGTGTGTAGCGTTATATATTTTTTATTGATATTTTAAGCCCATTTTATACATTAGTCAAGTTTTAACACGATATTCTACTAACACTAAACACACATATGGGCAAGTGCACCCATTGTGAGCATAGTATATCGTTAGTAAGATACCGAGGTCGTCCAAGGACATAAGAGTTTTTAGTACTGGTTTATCCTCAACGTCTAATCAAATAAAAAACTTTTAGAAAAGGTTTTAAACATGAAAAATAAAAACTAAAATGCTGAAAATAAAAATAAAAGAAAAAACAGATAGACAAGATGAATCACTTGGATCTGACTCGCCTTTAATGTAACCTTTGATGATTTCCGCACTTTTGCACTTTTTAAGAGATTATCTTAGTTATAGTAGTAGACCCCTCTTTTAAAGGTGACGTTACCCTCAACCGAGTGGTTTGAGTCAGCAAGGATACAATCCCAAAGGGTCAGAATATTGAAAGATAATTAATTAAGTTATTATTGCGTAAAGTGGTAGGCCCCTCTTTTGAAGGCGACATTACCCTCGGCTAAGTGGTTTGAGTTAGCAGGGATACAATCCCAAGTAGCCGGGTTAATGTATTAATAGTAGTTTACATATGAGGGGATCAAGACATTCGCACCCCCGCCATCCAATACAAGTGGGTATTGAAGGAGGTCCTAGTAAGCTTGACCCAGGTCCTTGCAGGATCTATACACTGAACAAGGCAAGAACTTTACTAAACCAACCCCTTAAACCCCGACCAGGTAGCCAACATATCTCTATATAGACCGTAGAGATATGAATGGTGAAAATCTTTTATTTTATATAGACAGTAAAATAACGCCAACACACCATGAACAAATGATAAGGAAGTTTCACCTTCAACATAAGAAACTAGTTATTAAAGTCATTAATTCAAAACCAAATAAAAAGTGCGAAAAGATTAAAAATCAAAAGTATTACACTAAATGCTTGTCTTCACCAAGTGATGTAAGAGACTTAGCCAAACATGGCCTTTGATTGACAAGAACTATTACTATCAATCTTGGATCCCGAGACTACTACACACACTCTAAGGTGGACTATGGATGATGGTGGTGGATGTGGGTGTTGTAGTTGTGGTGGAGTGGTGGTGAAGTGGGAGAGAGGTGGTTTGCCAAGGGATGCCTTTGAAGTGAGCCAAGCACCCCTATTTGTAGCTTGAATAGAAGCCCGGACACGGCCCCGTGTCCGCTGGACACGGCCCTGTAGCCATCCACTTTCTGATGCGGGCCCAAGTGTGGAGGAGCGAGCCATCTTGTATTTGGAGGCCCAAGATCGCGTAACAAAAGGGGCTTCACTAAAATGGCTCTAACTTGGGCTACAGATGCAGTTAATGTGGCTCAGTTGTTCTTCCGAGATATCTATCGTTTGCATGGTTTGCCATCCTCTATAGTTTCTGATCGGGATACTCGTTTCTTGAGTCATTTTTGGCGAAGTCTATGGAAAATGGTGAATACTCAGCTCAATTTTAGTAGTGCTTACCACCCACAAACTGATGGGCAGATGGAGGTTGTTAATCGGTCACTTGGTAATCTTTTGCGGTGTCTTGTGGGTGATCATGTGAAGTCTTGGGATCAAAAGCTTTTTCAGGCTGAGTTTGCTCATAATCATGCTGTTAATAGGAGCACTGGGTTTAGTCCGTTTGAGGTGGTCTATTCTGCCAAGCCTCGGGGTCCTCTTGATTTGATGTCACTTTCTACCCCAGGTTCTGTTCCCAAGAAGGTGCAAGATTTTGTGGTTGGGTTACATGATGTTCATAAAGCTGTGCAGGATAACTTGGCCAACGCTAATTCAAAGTACAAGCAAGCTGCAGATCAAAAGCGTAGGCAAGTTGATTTTGAAGAGGGTGACTTTGTTTGGGCCATTTTAACTAAGGATCGTTTTTCAGTGGGGGAGTATAATAAATTGTCAGCCAAGAAGATCGGACCAGTGGAGATTGTGCAGAAGATAAATTCTAATGCCTATCGTCTGAAGTTACCAAGCCACATTCGTTGTTCCGATGTTTTCAATGTCAAACACTTGCTGCCTTTTTATGGGGATTCGTCTGATGATGAGGTTGCTGCGGATTCGAGGTCGAATTTTGTCTACCCAGGAGGGAATGATGCGGGCCCAAGTGTGGAGGAGCGGGCCATCTTGTATTTGGAGGCCCAAGATCGCGTAACAAAAGGGGCTTCACTAAAATGGCTCTAACTTGGGCTACGGGGGTCCGTTTTGGGCGTACGACCAGGCGAAACGAACGTGAGAACGAGCTCCATCTTGTTGCAAAACCTTTGGCGGTTTGGGTCATCGTCCGGGCCGAAAAACACTTATTTCTATTAGTTATTTGCATTTTTATGTTTTTTGGACTATTTTGGGCATTTTGTTTTAGGCCGTGTGTTTGGCCCGTTATCTTTTTTAGGCCCATTTCGAATTTCTGTTCTTATTTATATGTCCCTTTAGTAATTGAAACAATCAGAATTGAATTTTGAGAAAACTGATTTTTCACTTCAAATTCTGTGGCCTTTGGGGTTACAATTTGGGGGTTGGGGAAGAACTGCACGGGTATTCGTAGAATCAACATGTAATCTTCATTTTTACGTTTCACGCGCTATATCACTTTCTCTTTCTTCATTAATTGCAATTGTCTACATTAGGCTCCACACGCCCCCGTGTTCGTTGGGCGCGGCCCCGTGTGAAGAAGCGTATCTGTACTATCAAGATTTGCAAGATTTTGCGAATCTTAGCGTTGACCACGGCCCATGTTGAGCTGGGTACACCCCCGTGCTTGGAATAGAAGCTTCTACAAGTTTGTCATTTTCTGCAGACACCTGGCCACGCCCCCGTGTCCGCTAGGCACGGGGCCGTGGTCAGCCTTCTGATCTCTTGTTTTTGCTTGGGAAGATGCTGTCGAGGGGTCGGGCATGCCATGTTTATTCCCTTTCTTTGTATTTATGTTAGTCTTTGCTGCATATTTGTTCCTTTTGTTCATTAAACTCATTTGGTCCTGAAAATACAAAAGGAAGACAAAAGCACACTTTTTCCAACATTAGTACTAAAAGGGTTAGTTTTATGCCTCATTTGGTGTAATTTATATGTTGCATCTCACACACATCAGACTGCTTGGATGCAGCAGCCGATCGCTTTCCCTCTCATTACCTCCGGAGAGATCAAGGATGGACCTATCATTGTGTCTGCAGTAATTGCAGGCCACAAGGTCTGGCAAGTTTATGTAGACAATGGCAGTATGATGTGTGCAAAATGTAACATATAAATTACATCAAATGAGGCATAAAACTAACCCTTTTTTAGCACTAATGTCGGAAAAAGTGTGTTTTTGTCTTCCTTTTGAATTTACAGGACCAAATGAGCTTACACGAGCAAAAGGACCAAATATACAACCAAAACCAACATAAATACAAAGAAAAGGAATAAACGTGACATGCCCGACCCCTCGGCAGCATCCCCAAAGAAAAAACAAGACAACAGAAGACTGACCACGGGGTCGTGCCCAGCCGGACACGGGGGCGTGGTCAGGTGCCTGCAGAAAAGATAAACCTGTAGAAGCTTCCACGCCCACCACGGGGGCGTGCCCAGCTCAACACGGGGCGTAGTCAACGCAAAGGTACACAAAATCTTGCAAAATCTTGATAGTACAGATACGATGCTGACCACGGGGTCGTGCCCACTGGACATGGGGCCGTGTGGGACCCTCTGCTGACACTTGCAATTAATGAAGGAAGAGAAAAAGGCTGGCCACGGGGGCGTGCCACTTTGCCACCACTCCACCACCACTACAACACCAACACCCACCACCGTCATCCAACATCTATCTTTAGAGTGTGTAGTAGTCTCGGGATCCAAGATTGATAGTAAGAGTTCTTGCCAATCAAAGGCCATGTTTGGTTAAGCCTCTTACATCACTTGGTGAAGACAAGTCTTTCATGTATTACTTTTGATTTTTAATCTTTTGGCACTTTTTATTTGGTTTTGTATTAATAACTTTAATAACTAGTTTCTTATGTTGAAGGTGAATTTTCTTTATCATTTGTCTGTGGTGTCTTGGCGTTACTTTACTGTCTATATATAGTAAAAGATTGCATCATTCATGTCTCTACTGTCTATATAGAGGCATGTTGGCTATCTGGTCGGGGGTTAAAGGAATGGTTTAGTAAGGTTTTTGTCTTATTCAGTGTATAGATCCTGCAAGGACCTGGTTCAAGCTAACTAGGACCTCCTTCAATACCAACTGGTATTGGATGGCGGGAGTGCGAATAGCTTGAACCCCTCATACGTAAACTACTATTAATACATTAAACCGGCTACTTGGGATTGTATCCCTGCTGACTCAAACCACTTAGCCGACGGTAACGTCACCTTCAAAAGAGGGGCCTACCACTTTTAGCATTAATAACTTAATTAATTATCTTTCAATATTCTGACCCTTTGGGATTGTATCCTTGCTGACTCAAACCACTGGGTTGAGGGTAACGTCACCTTCAAAAGAGGGGCCTACTACTATAACTAAGATAATCTCTTAAAAAGTTCGAAAGTGCAAAAATCATCAAAGGATACATTAAAGGCGAGTCAGATCCAAGTGATTCATCTTGTCTATATGTTTTAAATTTTATTTTATTTCTGCATTATTTGTTTTTATTTTCATGTTTAAAATATTTTCTCGAAAAACTTTAGATTGATTAGACGTTGAGGATAAACCGGTATTAAAAGATCTTGTGTCCTTGGAAGACCTCGGTATCTTACCAACGCTATACTACGCTCACGATGGGTGCACTTGCCCAAGTGTGTGTTTAGTGTTAGTAGAATATTATGTTTTATAAATTTAAAACTTGACTAATGCGTAAAATGGGCTCAAAATATCAATAAAAATATATCACACCGAACGTACACCAAGTTTTTGGCGCCGTTTCCGGGGACATAAGGACTTTAAGAAAGCTTAAAATCGACGGCCTAATCATTTTTCAAAAACCTTTTTAAAACTGTGCACACATTTTTACATTTTTTAGGAACCTTTTGCATTACAGCGGTCTGAACACGCGGCCGTGCTCACTGAATATAACAACCCTCCTAAAACTATTTTTGGGCACCCTGAATGTCCCTAAATATACCCCGTACATGAAAACTAGACCCGTTATAGCCCTACACTTGTAAAAATCAACAAAAACGAAGTTTTAGAGTCTCTCGCGGGCCGCGACGGAGACCCTTTGGTCTGTCGCGGGGCGCGACGTCCTCGTTCTAATCCGGAAACGTGGCGTGCCACGTGGCACCTGACTCAGCAATGCTACCCCTTAACTCAGAAAGGCTATAAGTCGACATGTGGTCCCTTGCCTTCTCTTTCGCGGGGCGCGACAGACCCCCGAATCAGCATATAAAGGGGGGTCGAGCTCATTTGATCCTCGTTCAATTTCTGAATTCTCTCTCAAATTCTCTGGTAGTAGAAACTATACCCAAGCACAATACCCACTATATAGCGAAGCTCTGCCTCGTTGTAAGTACTATTACCCTGCGATTACCCTACACGATCGATTTAGAACTTCCGTAATGCATGTCGGCTCTGCCCGACTCAGTCATTGGAATTCTATCTCGTGTGTACACTCGATCGATTTAGAACTTCCGTAATGCTTGTCGGCTCTGCCTGACTCAGTCATTGGAATTCTGTCTCGGGTTGTACGGTTAATTTAAATTGGCTTATTTTACTAACACGTGTGCATTATTTGATTTAATAGACAATAATCAGGAGATTCCCAGGAAGCGTTAGTATTATCTAAACTTGCAATGTGAGTAATCCTTTCTTTTTGTAAACCTTTTTGTAAACTGTTTTTACAAAACCTCAAATGTTTTAAATTATATTCCACAATGATTGAGTATTTGTATTCTACAATTATCGTCGGTATGTTAGGGTTTTGTATACAAAATTTGTTACTACATTGTGAGTAGTAATATTACCACCAGTCATGGATTGACAGTACCGTGGGTGGTAATTAAAGTAGAAATATAAACAAATGTAATTGCGAGATCGCCCTCAATGTTGAAACTTATTTTGATTAAATTGGGATTCACTCACCAATATTTCTTGCTGATAAAATGTTTTAAACATGTGTTACAGGTAACTTAGGGTGAAGCCTATAAAAGCCAGCTGGGAAGCACTGAAGGCTTAGAAAAGTGGCTATAAAAGTTACCTAAATAAAAAGAAGAATTATTTTCAATAACTAGGGTTTATACCTGTAAATATATTATAAATGAAAATCAGATTTGTTCCACTTGTTTACTATAAATATATTATCCGCAAAACTCGGGTTTTACCCCATTTATTCATTTTAAATGTTTTGGTGTTTAACTCTGATAAAAATATTTCCTAACTACGGTCCTCATGTATTCCGCTGCCAAATTAATAAACACCGATACCACACGTTCTGAGTAGCTCGCGGCCGCCCGCTCCCGGGCAGGGGTCGGGGGTTGCAACAGAAGGTGGTATCAGAGCTAAAGCCACTAATTTAAGCCAAAGAAGTGTTCTGATGACACTGAAATTCCAAACTATGTGTTAGGAAATAAATTATGTGATTATGTGTTATGTGTTATTTGACTATTTGTTAGTTAAAGTATGAGTGATAAAGGAACAGTAGACGCTTATCGTCATTTAGATAGTTCACAGAAAAATGAGGGAACTTCATCCCAGCCTGGTCCCTCAGGATATTCGGCTGATACTGAAGAGGGAATATTTATTTTTAAGGCACAATCGGAGGAACCTTTTACTACTTAGAAAAGAGATTGGTTTAATAGAAGAGCCCATGAAAGGAGAAAAAGAATGAAAAAATTACAGCAACAGAGAGCAATAGCCAGAGCCAATAGGGAGGCGGATGCATAAATCCATGAAGTAACCAATAGACCACCTTGGGAGGAAGAATTAGATAGACAGTTGGCCAATTTCCATATGTTAGCCACTACAGCCGTAGATAATAACCAAAACCAATTAGTCGAACCTCCATTGTTACCTTTATTCCTAGACCAACAAATGTTAGAACCCGACCAAGAAGATCCATTTCCTGATGTAGACCCTTATGAGATTCCCAGGATTCCCCCACCAAACCCTTTAGCCTAGTACACTGACCTTAACCCTTTAGACCCCTTCTGGAGTAGCGAATGGTGACACAGCTTCCTAAGAGATTTGGTCTTGAACCTACCACTAAAATTGCTTCTTATATGCCGAAGACAATAACGGTGGTAGGCGTTTGGTTCCTTCCAATCCTCAAGGTTCCCCGTCGCATTAATTATCCCGGCATGACGGTCTGATAGAACACAAATTCTACTGTTACAGTCTCTGGTGACGTATTCCCTCAAATTTTGGAAAAACCAACACCAACTATGAACCGTCTCTTCGTCAACTAAAGTGTACGCCACTGGCATTATGTAGTTGTTGGCGTTTTTGGTTACCGCAACCAACAACTTACCACGATACCCTCCTTTCAAGTGTGTGACGTCTACAGAGATGACAGGCTTGCAAAGATGAAACGCGCGAATAGAAGGACCAAATGCCCAAAAAACATATTTGAATGTTGGATGTCCTGGAGCCGAGTGCGGGTGATGAAACCATGAAACCACTATACCAGGGTTTCGAGACTGAAGCCGTAACACGTACTTTGGCAGCTCATCAAAGTTGCTTTCCCAGGTTCCATATATCCTCTGAATTGCCTTTCTTCGTCCACGCCACGCCTTCATATACGTAACATCGACAGACATCGCTTGTTTTATATACGTCCTGATGTGTTTCACCTTCAACGCAATGTCTGTACGAATTTGTGGCAGGATATGTGCAGCGATATCCTTAGATTTAAGGCACCTGTTGTTGTTGCGTACCACCGTAGAATAACAACTGTGGGCAGGCGCCCAATTGGTAATTTGCCATATGTGTTGGTGTTTCTGTTTTTATGCCGTTGCACGCCATTCACACAAAGGAGCATCAGGGAAAGGGTTTTTATAATTTTTGTTTCTGGTGTAGCATTTAACTTTGTATAAAGTTGGTTTGCTATCCATCACAAAAATTTCCCTTCCACGGCGAATGTTCCATTCTCGGACAGCAAGGTCCGCCTCCTGTTTAAATTTGAAATACATGCTGAGACGTATGTGTTTTACTTATGGATTCCATACGTCCATTGGATTATCTTCATGATCCGGACACATGTAATCCCTAAGTTCCTCGTCCTCGTCTGGATCGTCATGTGTCCCCGGAATGATAGGCCTCGGCTGAGCCAGGGTCAACTCAGTGTGTTGGTTGACTGCAGCCTCGTCGTCAGAAGTGCCATCGTCGGATGGTGGTGCCTCTTCACTTTCAGAACTTTCTTCAGTGCTGCAACTTTCCGAATCATCCAAACCGTCATAATTGTTGTCACCGACCACAAACTGGGAAGACGGACCTACTATGTTATCAACAGGAGGCATGAAGTGGTGTTCTTGAGTTGTTTGCCCGTATCCCTTGTCATCTTCATCGGAATCTTGGTTGTCAACAACATTACGTTGTGTAATGTCATGCAGAAGGTTTGTGAAACTCATGTGTTGGACAAGATTGACTGCCTCCCACTGAACATAGATCTCGGCAATGAAGTTGCCATCCGATACTTCGGCTAAATAGTTCATCATTTCAACACCATCATCGTGGAAACTTTTTGTTGTCTGAGATATGCCCTGAAACGTGTACCCTAGTAACAATGAAAGGCGCACCGATTCTTTCTGTAGTTGAACATGATTACAGATTGAATCCACCAATTGGTTATACGACGATTTATGTCGCATAAGGAAAGAGGTTGTTAGCATGGATTGGTCAAACTGAACAGCCCCGTTTACAAAGGAAAACACACCGCCCAATATAGTCTTACGAGGTATGGCCAAAAAGAATCCATGATCTAAGAAAGTGAAATGTTAAGGATGGGTGGGTTGTGTAAGCTGGATTTCGTTTAGTATCTATCTGTTTTAAAGAAAGTTAGTGTGATTGAGAACCTAATCCAATTGGTATTTATAGTGTTGAGGAACCAGATAGTTGGTGGAGCCCACCATCTTGTGGGTTAATATACATATAATAATTATTTTTTAATATTCTAAAAAGTAAATATGTGAGTTGTCTTAAAACAACTTTAAGTACATATATGGCACCGTTCGTTTCAACTAGTCTATTATTCGGATTTTATTATTCGTTTGAAGTAGGTCTAATTATTTCGTTTGAACCATCATTGAAATTAAGTTTACACCGGGTTCGCAACAACACAGCATGTTACAACACAAAATTTAACAAGGTTATTTATATTAGGTAATTCAACAACATTACAACATTACAATAGGATCTATCAAACTCGCAAATTACATAAATGCAGTACTATTTTAATTACATACAGGCAGAAATACAATGTTACTTCACTTCATACTATTTTAACAAATCATTTCTAATTGCAAGACTGTTTGTCGGGCTTCCAATTAGAACAGAAGTGAATTTAAACCCGTCCCGTTTCTTCGTATATCGAGCTTCCTGATGCAACTTTTTTTGCGAAAGGAAATGAGAGGTCGAAGGTTAAGGATGCTGAGAATTCTACAGCTTCGGTGATGTACGGCGAACAACATTACAATAGGATCTAAATCTCCTACCGAAAACGAGGGTGATGATGACTGTTCGACAGGCTCATGCCCCCACCAGAAGTTGCAGAATAATTTACGGGAGGAGGTGGTAGATGAGAATAAACCGCCCAACAACCTCAGCGGCTGAATCTTCCAGAAGACTCAATAGCAGCCGTAGAAGCATCCACAGCAGCAGTTGAGTCATTATCCTTGTACACCTTATGGGAGGAGATGGTAGATGAGAATGATCGTTCTCCTCCACACAAGATCTTCCCACTTGGTATACGAAAATTAAAACTGAGAAAAACATCATGATGAATGAGGTCCCGAATGATCCAAGAGCATCATACATTGACCAAATTTTCGTATCGCCAGAAATATCAAGCCCCGAACATCTTTTATAAAGAACATCATTCCGACACAATTGCAAGATCAACATTATATTATTTTAACAGACTCATTGTGTTACAGAAGAATTCTTGTGCATCAATCAGTTTGTATATTTGGGTTATAAGGCAACATGCATACGTTGGTAATGTTTTTAACTTGCTTTATCAAACAGCAATCTTCAATTACAATTCAAAACCATTCAGCGACCTTTAATAAAATTGCAGTATCAAACAACAACCTTATTTAAGATTGTTGTACCATTCAGCGACTTTTTAATACATTGCAGATTCAATCAGCGATCTTCAGGAAGATGTTTGTTTGAAACAGCGATTTTAAGAAGCTTGTATGATGAAACAACGATCTTAATGAAGATTGTGGTATAAAACAGCGATTTTATGGATGATGGTAGTATGAAACAGCGACGTTCAGCAACATAATCAGCTTTTCCAGATTCTCCTGACATTTTGCAGAAAGTTGAAGGAAGCTCGCTGTTTGAGATGGCGAGGTACCTAATGTTAAACACAAAATTTCAGGCCACCTAGATATACTCTTTTTAATCTCAAACCACCTAAACATGCAAAAAATTCTGAAATTTGTAGTTTAAAAGCTAGCCTAGTCTTATTCAAACCAAATCATAGTTATTAAAGGCGCGAGGCGCACTCAGGGCGATTTGTTAATCCCCGGGCTTTATTTGTGCTTGGGCGCTCGCTTTAATAACTATGGCGTGAAGCATAGTTACTAAAGGCACAAGGCGCACTCAGGGCGATTTGTTGTGCCCGAGGCTTTATTTGCGCCTGAGCGCTCGCTTTAATAACTATGAACCAAACAACATGAAAATATTTAAAGCATTAGAATTATGTAGTTGGTGTTGAAGCGACACAAGAAAAAAAAATATCACAGGCGTATGCGATGGTTTAAAGTTTAAACTACTAGTGTCGTCTTCTTAATCACTAGTAATTGTTTAGTGACTACAAGAACTGCTAGAAAGAATTTTAAATGGATTAGTAATTGTTATCCAGCAGGCCATTCTAATTACACGAATGTTGAATGAATCTCATGTGGGTTTGACTCAAAGCTGATCAAAGTGGTATTTCTGAAGACTTGAAATTAGGATTTAGGAGTAATGTTTAATTTCATTACCAAAGGAACTACGTTACTTTTTTTCTTTTCCTTAATGTTGGGAATCTCTTCTTAAAAGTGAAAATAACATCACATGTGTTGGCACTAGTTCATGAATACCCAGGTTCATGTGTTGATTGTTTTTTATTCACTTCAAATTTCCTTTAAGCTAGCATTTTCAACTTATTGTTCTTTCACTAGAAGAATAAGCAATTATACAAATGCTAGTAGAGAATTCTACAAATAGAATTCTACTGATTACCAATTATATTGAACAAATAACCAAGAATTCAATACAACTTTGGAAGATAATGAGCTCGATACAATGAAATTCTAGTGTGAGTGTTGAGAACAGTTTGAATGTTGCGAGAGAGTGTGTAAGTGTTGTTGTGTGTTCTAATTGAGCTCATTATCCTCTTATAAAATTGGAAATAACTATACAACAAACTATACGAAAAATGTGCAAATATCCCATGTTCGTCCATAAGTATAGACCAAGTCCACTTCGTCAAGTACCGGCGAATACAAGTTATTAGTTAACATAAGTAATAATAAAGATCCTTAATCCTCATACTTCATGCACCATCCGCTAAGAATAAGTGATCCAGGCTAAATCTCAGGATACATGACATGATCCAAACTATTAAAAATCAATGCCCTAATAATTACCAAACCAAGTCCATAATATCAAAATAAAAATAAAAATTGATCTAGTCAAAACACGATCCATACAACACAAACATAAGTAAAACATTACAAATCTACGGGGCTGTTTGGCTAAGCTTTTCAAAACTACTTATTTGCTTATTTGCTTTCTGAAAAGCAAATAAGCAAATAAGTAGTTTTGAAAAGATGAGCCAAACAAGCCCTACCTACCATAATTATCAAAACCCTCAACCCTCTCGATCAACCTCCTCTATTGCCCACCAAGGTGGCCACCATAGTTCGACAGGAGACAGGAGACTGTGAGGAGCACCCGGTGAAGCTCATATGTTTGGCATTAAGTTAACTGGCCGTTGAGTGTGTATAATGGATCCAAAATGTGTCTCGTAGCTAGCCTAAGTCGGTTCACTAGACACGCCCTTGAATATCATGGTAAGTGGTTCCACATGCTGATGAATTTGGCCCTATGATTGCAAATCCGACATGTGTCTAATTGCAATCAGAAATTTATTACCAGGATAATAAGGATTATTTATAGTTCAACCGTATTAGCAAACACATTGTCTAATATGGATTATGGCTACAGGTCTACGACCAAGATAATATTAGGTGACTTTTGAACCAGACCATGATTGTCTCATCCTGGGTACGTAACTGAACATGCCCAAATCCATGGGGTTATCAACACCACTATTATTAATTTGATCGCAAAGATTTTGATTTTTTTTTTTTTTGTAAAAAATACACAATATTAACAAAAACTACTTAATATTAAAAAATACATGACATTTAAAAAATCAACTAAAAAACCTAGCTAACATTAAAAAGATTTCTGAAACTAAAAAATACAAGATCAAATCGAATATCTAGTCTTTCTAGCAACACTTTTTTCAAACATCTTCAAATACTCATACCAAGAAGTGTCGTATGTTATTTGACGAATTGCCAATGTGCACTTCTATATATGAGCAAAACCCCTTCTACCTCTCGCATCCTATGATAACTAGAAAAACGACATTGTCCTCGCCTAATCGACAACTATTTGTCGGAATAGGCAACAACTCATTCATCAATGTCAAAATTGTTTGTCGGTGTACACGGTGTTTCCGCCAAAGTAGTCAGCCACCAAATGTTCGAGTGCATCTTCACGATCTCTATTTAACAGAGCCTTCCATGTTCTTTATTGCAAAGTATTTTCTTTATGAAAATAATTTGTGCTGTCTTCATTACCACTTTAATAAAAAAATCTATTGATATGAGGATATCATGGGGTAATAAAAACATTAGAAATTAAGGAGGTGTTGTAAAGTAAAAGAAGATGCAAAATATCGAAATAAGTTTTGTAGGTTTTGTAAAATAAATATGATGCATATGAGGATACCATGCATGGTGTAATAAAAATACCCATTATTCAACAAGACAGGTGACAGATGCACTATCATCCCAAACAACTCCCATAGATGACTATGTAAGATTAAATATATTATGTTTAATATTTAATCTAGTAGTTATTATAATCATTTACATAATATAGATCAAAATATATAATAACATATTAAATAATTAGTTGGTAATTGTTGATGGACCATATTACCCTTATTAACTAATTGGGTTTCCTCTTGGGTGCTTATATAAGGAGACTAATGTAGAGGTTAAAGGGTTACTCAGTTTCACACTTAGATATAACCTATTAGTCATAACATCATCATCGGCCTCTTCTCCATAACCGAATCCCCTATTCGGTTCTCACTATCACCATCATCAGTTAGCACCCTAAGGAGGAACCAGATCATACTGACAACTATGTCGAACTCGATGTCATCTTCTCTGACTGGATTCTCCACTGCACTGTCTGCTGTAACAGGTATGTTTTACATGTTTTCCATCATGTTTAGAACAGAACTGATCCAACATGTGGTATCAGAGCATATGTTGATTAGTCAGTTCTGTTTTCGTATCCATTAATTCTGGGATAGAAATCTGGAAAACGGAATTTTGATAACTTAATGGACACTAACAGCCGGTTTCGAGTCGAATATGACCAATCGAAATCCCTGTTTTCGGAAAAGGATCAATTATATGTTCACTCGAAACCAATATGGGTAATCTTATAACCGAAATCTGTTTTAGAAAAGCCTTAAAATTTAGATTTCGGGTTCCAGAATTTATGTTTTATTTTTTAGGGTTCATCATGTTCTTAGGAAAATTCGAAAATTCCCTTATGTTTTGGAATGTAATTAGGATTGATGAGTGTTTTTTCCTGTTTGATCCAATTTAATCTGTTAAGTTTATTCGAAAACTGTTAAAAGATATACAGTTATAATTTTCGAAATATTTTTGATAAAATTAGATCATCTTAAATCAGGAAACCATATCTCATAATCCCTTAGAATTCAAATTTTCAGTTATGTTTTGCATTAACAGTTGTTAACAGGAAGTTTCGAGGTCCTTTTCAACAAGCCGAGACCAAGATCTCGACTCGAGACCACGAGATCTCGACTCAAAATCATAAAGGTTCTCAAATTATGCACAACTCGAGACAACGATTTCGACTCGAGACCACTAAGGTTTCGACTAAGGGCTTCAATCTTCACAACTCGAGACCATGGTTGCGACTCGAGACCTCATAAGGAGTCGAGATCTCATAATTCACAACAATCGAGACCATGATTACGACTCGAGACACTGAGGTTGCGACTCGAGACCTTAATGAGTCGAGACCTCATAATGATGAGTCGAGACTTGACTCAAGATCTCACTCGAGACCTCATAACTGAGTCGAGATCTCACTCGAAACCTCATTACTTAGTTCGATCTGCGCTAACAGGTGGTTTGCTACTAAATAATTGGTTTTTGTAATTACTTACTTAATTAATCAGAATCGGATAATGTTTTACAAAACCAAAATGGCTTAACTAGAATGAGCTTTTGGTGTATTATTTCTGGCCAAAGCTGATTTGATACATCTACTTATCATTCAAGTATTACGAAAAGCTATGTTAAGTGTGCATCATAAACATGAATGTCTTAATATCTGGCCAAAGCTGATTTAATTCCTTCATAGATGGCATACTTAACGAGTGCATAACTAAAGTGACTGTTTCAATTTCTGGCCAAAGCTGATTTGTCACAAACACTTTGCACACATGCTTAAATGATTACACTTCTGGCCAAAGCTGATTTGTCTTCATTTAAGTAGAATTTTAACTAAGTCTATTATTTTGATGTTAGTAATAGACAATATCACAGCTTCATAATATAAAATGGTCATTATTTATGCCTGCCTTAGTATTACGTGCCCTTAGATCACACTAGAACTTCTTTCCTAGTATCATAACTTGCTCATCTTATTTCCACTATCAGCACCAAATTGCGGTATTCCACCTTTGACTGGTGATAACTTTGCTGCATGGAAGGATGCTCTCATGCTTACTCTTGGGCTGCTGGATTTCGATTATGCTCTAAGAGAGGATAAGCCAGCGGACCTTACTCCACAAAGTACTGCTGCTCAGCAGTTAACTCATGAAAAGTGGACTAGGTGTAACCGCATGTCTCTCATGTTTATGAAGCAGTCCATCAACAATGCAATCAGAGGAGCTATTCCTGATTCTGAAGATGCTAAAACCTACTTGGAACATGTGGAGGCGCAGTTCAAAGGGACGTTTAAAGCACACGCTAGTACCCTTATCCTCAAGCTGGTGACGACTAAGTATGATGGGAGGAGCGACATTCGCGAGCACATCATGATGATGAATGACATGGCCAATAAGCTGAAGGGGCTGGAAATGGAGATCAGTGATTGTTAGTACATGCATATGTCGATTTCGTCTTGTATCGAGTCTTACTAAGTGTCACACCCCGACCGCGTAAAACAACAAATCGCGGCGGAATTGTCGGGGAGTGTTGTAACAGAATCATTGTTTCAAACACACGAAAATTTGAGGTTTCGTTTTATTATATATTTACATCGTCTGAAAATCTAAATAAACAAGTTTATTAAGTTACTAAGGCCTCTCCAGTCCTATGTGATTATGCATCCTAGCAATCAACATCATTCAACAACACCTGAAACATATATGTGAAAACAAAGTCAACAAAGAAATGCTGGCGAGTACATAGGGTTTTGAGAGTGTCGGATTCATGGCTAGTTTACATGTTGCAATACTAAATTAAAAACCTTGTTTTGAAAAGTATTGTATTGCGGCATAACTAACCAACTCAAATCAAGTTGGTTATAGTGTATAAAATCTCGTAGCCATGATTCTTAACCCAAAACATTTATTTAATAAAATCTCATTAATAAAACTCGTATAGTTTATATCGTTTCGAAAACCTCGTTTGTGTGACATCGCTTCCAATTGTTTACCTAAGTGAACTAGATAACGCCACGGTATGTAACATAATGAAAACATATATATATATATATATAGGAAATACCAGCGGCGTATCCACCATGCTTTCATCACATTACACCCGTCCCGTTATCTAAACACTAACCGAAAACCGATCGTTTACCCAAATCGTTTAATTCGTTAAACATCGCTTTAGTCGTTTAAATCATTCTCGTTTTAGATCATGAAACTACTTTTGATTGTCTCGCTAATAACATTCAAACCTTTGTGACTCGACTATCTCTCATATCGCTTCTCGCATTAATAAACCACCAAAGGGTAATTAACAATCATCAGATTCAGTCGTTACCCACCTAACCCACACATAACCATGGGTCTGGTCTGATAACGGGATTTGTCGGATCCTATGGTACCATAACCTAATACTGGTCGGTTTGGCCGAAATTAATGAATGCCATTCGTTATGTAATTACAACCAACAAGCTTGTTCACATTATCGAAATCGTTATTAGTTTGGTATAAACCATCTTACTCGTTTTGAAACCATCGTTAAAACATCGAAATCGTTTTGATACATATGAATCACCCCAAAACAATTGAAAATAGTAAAAGAGGGGAACTATGTACTCACCTTTGGGTGCGTTTTTATATGTTAACACAATCCCTCAAATCGTTTATTCATCCTAAATTAAAAAAGAATGCTTTAATAATCAAAAACCCACAAAATACATGCAAAATGCTACTTATGTCATTTCTGTTTTAATATATAAAACTGGACTGTTTTCGGGCATTTAAATAAAATAGTTAACTTATTACAAAAATTCCCAAATTTTTACAGAATGTCTTATACGATCCAAATATTATGGTGTAAAATATCGGGGTACAATTCATTATCAGTATTTTATAGAAAATCGTTTACCGGACTGCATTCAGATTTGTTACTTTCTGATTGCAGTCTACGAAATAATTTATCTAAAATTTATTGTAAGTCTGTTTGATGTAATTCCAGTTGGAGGATCACGGAGACAACGGTGACCATCTACAATATAAATTTAATGAGTTGGTTTTACATAGATTTCAAGTTATAACTAAAAACTTTTCGCCTATTTACTGCAGTAAAAACACAACTCTAGCTGCTGTTACGAAACGGGTCTTTAAAAATAGTAAACGAAGTCCAAAAATTATGAATCTGGTGCCATTAGAACGGTATTTCCTAATACATAATTCTAGACTTCATAAAATACATTTTTCATTTTATTAAAGTCCTGTTACAGCCAACTGAAGTTGGCTGTAATCACTAAACAACCATCCTGTTTCAGCTTTTAACATTATAAAGTGTGTTCGATTGATTCCGTTAACATGTTTAGCGATCATAACAATACTCACAGCAGATTATCACTTACATATCTCAGATTTATCATGCATTATCATATTTCATCATCATTTTAACACTACTTTATCATATGTTAGATGATGTTCAAGACTTTGTTTAAGGTTCTTTAGAGTTCTTATGTTTTTTATCTTTAAACATCATTAACCACACATGTAAAATGCAAGGATCTAAGTGCTTACCACTAGCACAAGGCTAGGGGAGTTCGAGTGTAGAAAAGTGGTGGATAAAAGAAAACGAGAGCGGTTCTTGAGCTTCCGAGTGCACCGAGCTTACTTGTTTGGTCTCTAGCACCTTTGTATATGTGTGGTTTGCTTGCAAGAAGCTTGAAGGTGGTGGTATGGTGGTGTGGTGATGGCTGCCGAATTCAAAGAAAGGGAGGAGAAGAGAGCTTTGTTGTTGTGTGTTTAGATGAAAGAGAAGGGTTACCTTATGAACATATTTATAAACCATGATTCCTTATTATCCATCATGCATTGTGTCTACTAGATATCCCACAAACAACAATAAGTAATCAAAGAGGACAAGGGGATGTCCTCTTGTCTCCTAACCGGTTGGGGGAAAGGGGTTGGGTTAGTTGGGTTGCAATTGTATGGTAACTAACTAGTTAGGAGTTAAATGTTTAGTTAGTGCATGAAAGTGTGTTATCTAATATTTAGTGTGTTAGGGTGTTCGGGGACCCTAACTAGCTCAGAAAAATAAAAACAACATGTTTGGCAAAATTTTAGTGTCCGAGGTAATGTCCGGTTATCCGGTTAAACACCGTTCCGTTAAAGTGTTTAATTATGTACCGGGTATTTTATCTAGCGTTCAAATCCCGATTTATGGCGTTCTAATTTATTTTTATTATTCTATGAAAATAAACTCGCCAAAATATTACTGAAATAATTTTCAGTTGCCAAGACTGGCTGCGTTGTCCGCGTTACACAGTAAAAGCACTGTGTCGCTCTTAAACTTGAAAAATAACGTTTTTAAGCGTTTTAATTTATTTTTCAACACGAACCTGATTAAAATAAAATTTTAATCATAACAGAGTATTTGTGGGATTTAAATATTATCCGGCGGTCACTAACGTTCGTTTTGCAGTTTTGTCGTAATTAGTTCTTTAGTTCAAATAAACATGTTTTCGCCATACCGAATCCTTCGAAACTTATTTCTATGTTATGTAAAGGATACTTAGGGTATGTTCGGCTTACGTCACAGTTCCGGAGTGTATGTCGCGTTAAACTGATTGCGTTTAAGCACCAGTTTGCGTATAGCCTTCCGGAAAGTGATTTAAAGCTTGAAGTCGGAATCGAATCAAATTGTAAAATTAATAAACACAATTGCACATATAATAACACCAAAACACATATAATAACACCAAAGCACATTGTTTTATTGATAACCAACATTGTTTTACATTATACGGTGCTTACAGAACACAGTTGTCACAGTCTCCCCTACTTTAGGAAATTTCGTCCCGAAATTTTATTTCGAGGAAACTTGTGAAAGCTTGAAACATGAAGTCGAAAAGATAAAACAACACCGGTTAGAGTTCCGAACTTCTAGTAAATTTAAATAACATTATGCTTGCAAGGTAAGAGGGACACTTATATACAAGTATATGAAGCGTCATTGGTGCATCCACCGTACCTCCATTACATTGTTCACGTTTCGTTATTGTTGTCACTATTGGTTCTTACACATGATAAATCTTACTGTGGTTTCCGTGCACTGAATTTTTATAATTATGTACGTGTCCATAATTATGTAATTCCTTGCATAGTCCACACAGTGCATTTAATAATGTGTAGGGGAAAAACCAAATGAATGAACTTGTGATGAGTGTGACTGGACCACCATAGGGTCCTTTCAGCTGTATCATCACATGCCACTCTTAACCAGATCCTGAATCGATCTTTAACTAGACCACTCAAGGGTCTATTTTCGAATCATGGAATGGTACTATATAACCCAAGGGTCTTAACTACCACGTAGAAGCCCATTAAGGATTTAAGATAGTACCTTTTGAATATCCTATTATGAATCCCTCATATGAGGATATGGAAGATTCTATGAGGATTTGGATAACGAAAATCAGATCACATAATAAGAGAGAACACCTAAACACATAATCGCATTAATCGTTTAACTTGACCTTTAATTTGTTATCTTTGGACACGGGTATTTAAAGCATACCAGGAATCCAATCCGTGGATTTCATTTGGCACTTTAAATATTATCAAGAATCTAACTATGAAGATAGGAAGATCATAATAGGAATTTGGTTTGCCCTTATTGAGTTGTAATGTACACATTAAGGTGTACAAGGAATCCAATCAGGGCTCCGATTTGGGCGATAATCACCCACAAGGATTCTTAAAATAGAGCAACCCATCGCCCTTCCGTTTCGAGTTTAAGCTCGTGTTGAAGAAGTAGCTCATATTACAATAAGCCTTCGTTTACACAAAATCGTTGTTCTTGAAGGACACGAGATTGAATATCAGATAGAGTTTGAACAGAATGAAGCTTGACTTGCTCCTTTCGACCAAGCGCATCGGCTACGACATTCGCCTTACCAGGAAGGTAGCGAATCTCGAGATCGTAATCGATCAGGAACTCAACCCATTGTCGCTGCCTCATGTTCAGCTCCTTATGATTAATGATGTTCTGGGGACTTTTGTGGTCTTGTGAAAACCACACACTTCATTCCATGGGGGTAGTGTCTCCAGATTTTGAGTGCAATTACCACAGCACCTAACTCAAGATCACGAGTTGTGTAGTTCTTCTCGTGAACTTTCAACTTGTCTTGACGCATATGCTATGACTTTACCTCATTGCATAAGAACACAACTAAAGCCTAGATTCGACGCGTCACAAAATACAACGAAATCATCGTTTCCATTGGGCAAGGACAAAACAGGAGCATCACATAGCTTCCGATTCAGCGTTTGGAACGCTTCCTCTTGCTTAGATCCCCACTTCAATGGCTTATTCTTTCGAGTCTAAGCAGTGAGTGGAACCGCGATCATTGAGAAATTAGAAATGAATCGACGATAACAACCAGCAAGACCAAGAAATGATCGAATCTCTGTAGGTGTCGTCGGTGTATTCCAATCCTTAATAGCTGCTATTTTGCAAGGATTCACATGAATACCCTGCTTGTTGACTACATGACCCAAAAAACTAAACTTCTTTAAGCCAAAATTCACACTTGGAGAATTTAGCGAAAAGTTTGTTCCTTATTTAGGAGTTCCAATGTCAAACGAAGGTGTTGCTCGTGATCGGCTCGAGGCTTTGAATAAATGAGAATATCATCGATGAACACAATAATGAACTTGTCTAAATAAGGTTTACAGACCCTATTCATTAAGTCCATGAAGATAGCTGGGGCATTCGTCAAACCAAAAGGCATGACAGTGAACTCGTAATGCCCATATCTTGTACGGAATGCAGTTTTGGGAAAATCTTCTTCGAGTACACGAAGTTGATGATACCCAGATCGTAGGTCGATCTTGGAAAAGCATGCAGCACCTTGCAGCTGGTCGAAGTGATCATCAATTCTAGGTAGGGGATATTGATTCTTGATGGTAAGCTTATTAAGCTCACGATAATCGATACACATTTGAAAAGATCCATCTTTCTTTTTCACAAAGAGGATAGGAGCTCCCCAAGGCGAAAAGCTCGGACGGATGAATCCTTTATCAGACAACTCTTGAAGCTCTTTCGATAACTCTTGCATCTCTGACGGTGCAAAACGATAGGGTGCTTTTGTAATCGGGTTGGCATTGGGTACAAGGTCAATATGAAACTCGACTTGACGAACTGGAGGCAAACCAGGCAGTTCATCGGAAAACACCTCTGGATAATCCCGAACAATCGAAATATCCTGAATACTTTTGCTCTTGCCTTTCTCCTCGGTGACATGTGCCAGGAAAGCAACATATCCTTTTCACAAATAACTTTGGGCCTTTGTACACGACATAAGCTTCAAACCACCAGATGGTTTTTTTTTTTGCCACGAACTTCCAGAATATCGCCAGACGGAAGAGGGATACGAACAATATTATCGAAACAAATCACCTCAGCATGATGTTTGGTTAATCAATCCTTCCTTTTGATAATGTCGAAACTCCCAAGTTGCATCGGTGTGAGGTCAAAAGGAAAAAGGTGATTATCAAAGTTAAATTGACAGTCGCAAATAACATAATTGAGTACAAAAAGTAACTTTGATAGATACGGGTTTCCTTAGTTATCTAACCAAGGAATTAAAGTGATTACTCAGATTGCCAATTTCGTTTCTTAGAATAAAACGAGCACTTAGCATCTTCGAGGAAATCATGAGCGATCATATGAACAAGAGAACTACAAATACGGTTCTTTTGGTGTAGGTATCGTAGGGTATGCCATACACACATGCAACTATATTTGTACATCGGAATTGCAAATAAAGATTTATTTATAAACAAAAATCGATTGTTTCCGAGTTCAAAGGAAAACACTAGAAACATAAACATAAGATTCGGATTATTCAAAGCAGCAGCTTCTTCTAATCAGCCAAATGCTCATCCATGGGTCGGATTTGCATTGACAAACTTTAGGCATTTGTTCCTGAAATGAACCATTTCGCCACAGTTGTAGCAAGTACCAGGCGGAATACGAGCTCGTGCTGGATTTGCTTGAACAGAAGTAGGATCTGCAACAGTGTTATTCTGGATCGCAAAACGGCATGTTTTGACCAAATGTCCCCATCGTCCACAGTGGGTACATTTGAAACATGGTGTTTGATCTGGATGATGACCATTGCATTGATTGCACAAGGGAGCAGTTCCCAAGTACGGCTTCTTGGCTGGTGGTGCTGCTACCTGGCTAGGTTCTGCTTGTTTTGGTGCAACGGCTACGAGATCCTTTGAAGCTTTACGCTTCTTTGACTTTTTCGAAGGCTCGGCTTATGCTTCCTTTGATGCTTCTTGGGTGGCTTCATTATTGAGGCGAGACATGGCGACAGCTAATTCAACAGTCTTCAGGATTACTTCGCCTATCCGCTGGGCAAATTTGGCAGTTTGGTTGGACATTTGAATGTCGTTGCGATGATGAGACATTCTAGAGGAAGTGAAAGACATATGAGAAAACAAATGAAATGTTACCAGATAATTAAAACAGAACAACAACGCATAAAAGGTGCAATCATTTGTTTATTACTTAAGGCAAACAAACGTGACGGTGGTTAATCAAAGTAAACGGGTCATATTAATGTATCGCCGAAGGCATGCTCGCCTATAAGTGAACACTCATCCCAAGAGTTCCCAGGTAAGAGTGACTGGTCCGATACTGCGGATTTGTACGAACACTCTAGCCTTAGACAGAAAACTCAGGGTACAGGCATTCACTCTTCCAGTTCGCACGTGTTCACATTATAAGACCCAAACTTTGACGAAATTTAAAAACTTAAAGGGTTCAAAACCTTACAATAAATCATCCTAGAACAGATGATTGGTTTTCAAAGCGGATTCGAAATTTGTGTTCTTGTTGTGGTTATCACCTAAGGATAGGTGACGGTATTGTTTTAAGATCTAAACACAAGAAAACTCGCGTTAGGGTCCTAGGAAGGTTATAGACTAGGTCAAAGTATTACTAATAACCTAATTCCCTATAACCATGAGCTCTGATACCAACTTTTCTGTCACACCCCGACCGCGTAAAACAACAAATCGCGGTGGAATTGTCGGGGAGTGTTGTAACAGAATCATTGTTTCAAAACACACATAAATTTGAGGTTTCGTTTTATTAAACATTAAATATTTACATCGTCTGGAAATCTAAATAAACAAGTTTATTAAGTTACTAAGGCCTCTTCCAGTCCTTTGTGAGTATGCATCCTAGCAATCAACATCATTCAACAACACCTGAAACATATGTGAAAACAAATTCAGCAAAGAAATGCTGGCGAGTACATAGGGTTTTGAGAGTGTCGGATTCATGGCTAGTTTACATGTTGCAATACTCAATTAAAAACCTTGTTTTGAAAAGTATTGTATTGCGGCATAACTAACCAACTCTAATCAAGTTGGTTATAGTGTATAAAATCTCGTAGCCATGATTCTTAACCCAAAAAATTTATTTAATAAAATCTCTTTAATAAAACTCGTATAGTTTATATCGTTTCGAAAACCTCGTTTGTGTGACATCGCTTCCAATTGTTTACCCAAGTGAACTAGATAATGCCACGGTATGTAACATAATGAAAACATATATATATATATAGGAAATACCAGCGGCGTATCCACCATGCTTTCATCACATTACACCCGTCCCGTTATCTAAACACTAACCGAAAACCAATCGTTTACCCAAATCGTTTAATTCGTTAAACATCGCTTTAGTCGTTTAAATCATTCTCGTTTTAGATCGTGAAACTACTTTTGATTGTCTCGCTAATAACATTCAAACCTTTGTGACTCGACTATCTCGCCTATCGCTTCTCGCATTAATAAACCACCAAAGGGTAAATTAACAATCATCAGATTCAGTCGTTACCCACCTAACCCACACATAACCATGGGTCTGGTCTGATAACGGGATTTGTCGGATCCTATGGTACCATAACCTAATACTGGTCGGTTTGGCCGAAATTAATGAATGTCATTCGTTATGTAATTACAACCAACAAGCTTGTTTACATTATCGAAATCATTATTAGTTTGGTATAAACCATCTTACTCGTTTTGAAACCATCGTTAAAACATCGAAATCGTTTTGATACATATGAATCACCCCAAAACAATTGAAAATAGTAAAAGAGGGGAACTATGTACTCACCTTTGGGTGCGTTTTTATATGTTAACACAATCTCTCAAATCGTTTATTCATCCTAAATTAAATAAGAATGC
This sequence comes from Helianthus tuberosus, assembly GCA_030545235.1. NCBI lineage: Eukaryota > Viridiplantae > Streptophyta > Magnoliopsida > Asterales > Asteraceae > Helianthus > Helianthus tuberosus. Next base: position 63,330,270 of record CM060360.1, on the reverse strand, counting down.
TTTAATAATCAAAAACCCACAAAATACATGCAAAATGCTACTTATGCATTTCTGTTTTAATATATAAAACTGGATTGTTTTCGGGCATTTAAATAAAATAGTTAACTTATTCCAAAAATTGCCAAATTTTTACAGAATGTCTTATACGATCCAAATATTATGGTGTAAAAATATCGGGGTCCAATTCATTATCAGTATTTTATAGAAAATCGTTTACCGGACTGCAATCAGATTTGTTACTTTCTGATTGCAGTCTACGAAATAATTTATCTAAAATTTATCGTAAGTCCGTCTGATGTAATTCCAGTTGGAGGATCACGGCGACAACGGTGACCATCTATAGTATAAATTTAATGAGTTGGTCTTACATAGATTTCAAGTTATAACTAAAAACTTTTCGCCTATTTACTGCAGTAAAAACACAGCTCTAGCTTCTGTTACGAAACGGGTCTTTAAAAATAGTAAAAGAAGTCCAAAAATTATGAATCCGGTGCCATTAGAACCGTATTTCCTAATACATAATTCTAGACTTTAGAAAATACATTTTTCATTTTATTAAAGTCCTGTTACAGCCAACTGAAGTTGGCTGTAATCACTAAACAGCCATCCTGATTCAGCTTTTAACAATATAAAGTGTGTTCGATTGATTCCGTTAACATGTTTAGCGATCACAACAATACTCACAGCAGATTATCACTTACATATCTCAGATTTATCATGCATTATCATATTTCATCATCATTTTAACACTACTTTATCATATGTTAGATGATGTTCAAGACTTTGTTTAAGGTTCTTTAGAGTTCTTATGTTTTTGATCTTTAAACATCATTAACCACACAACAATCATGTAAAATGCAAGGATCTAAGTGCTTACCACTAGCACAAGGCTAGGGGAGTTCGAGTGTAGAAAAGTGGTGGATAAAAGAAAACGAGAGTGGTCCTTGAGCTTCCGAGTGCACCGAGCTTACTTGTTCGGTCTCTAGCACCTTTGTATATGTGTGGTTTGCTTGCAAGAAGCTTGAAGGTGGTGGTATGGTGGTGTGGTGATGGCTGCCGAATTCAAAGAAAGGGAGGAGAAGAGAGCTTTGTTGTTGTGTGTTTAGATGAAAGAGAAGGGTTACCTTATGAACATATTTATAAACCATGATTCCTTATTATCCATCATGCATTGTGTCTACTAGATATCCCACAAACAACAATTAAGTAATCAAAGAGGACAAGGGGATGTCCTCTTGTCTCCTAACCGGTTGGGGGAAAGGGGTTGGGTTAGTTGGGTTGCAATTGTATGGTAACTAACTAGTTAGGAGTTAAATGTTTAGTTAGTGCATGAAAGTGTGTTATCTAATATTTAGTGTGTTAGGGTGTTCAGGGACCCTAACTAGCTCAGAAAAATAAAAACAACATGTTTGGCAAAATTTTAGTGTCCCGGGTAATGTCCGGTTGTCCGGTTAAACACCGTTCCGTTAAAGTGTTTAATTATGTACCGGGTATTTTATCTAGCGTTCAAATCCCAATTTATGGCGTTCTAATTTATTTTTATTATTCTATGAAAATAAACTCGCCAAAATATTACTGAAATAATTTTCAGTTGCCAAGACTGGCTGCGTTGTCCGCGTTACGCAGTAAAAGCAATGTGTCGCGCAGAAACACGCGGTACGCGCTTTAACTTGAAAAATAACGTTTTTAAGCGTTTTAATTTATTTTTCAACATGAACCTGATTAAAATAAAATTTTAATCATAACAGAATATTTGTGGGATTTAAATATTATCCGGCCGGTCACTAACGTTCGTTTTGCAGTTTTGTCGTAATTAGTTCTTTAGTTCAAATAAACATGTTTTCGCCATACCGAATCCTTCGAAACTTATTTCTAAGTTATGTAAAGGATATTTAGGGTATGTTCGGCTTACGTCATAGTTCCGGAGTGTACGTCGCGTTAAACTGATTGCGTTTAAGCACCAGTTTGCGTATAACCTACCAGAAAGTGATTTAAAGCTTGAAGTCGGAATCGAATCAAATTGTAAAATTAATAAACACAATTGCACATATAATAACACCAAAACACATATAATAACACCAAAGCACATTGTTTTATTGATAACCAACATTGTTTTACATTATACGGTGCTTACAGAACACAGTTGTCACACTAAGTTTGTTAGATCAGGGCACAATGTACGAGAAAATAGGAAGGTTTAAGATGTATTTTATGTAAGTTCGCTTGAAGCAGTTGAGTTCGCTTGAAATGACATTTGTCAGTTTCAAACGAAACCAACACATAGTAGTTCGCTTGAACTGATTCTTGTTCCTTTCAAGCGAAACCCCATCTACTATATATAGGGTTCAAGCGATCTCATTTGGAAAAGTTCGTGAATTCCATACCAAGGTGCTGCCGGTGTGAAGACTGATTGTAATTATTGTTATTTCAATCAAATCAGTGTTTTAAGTGAAGATTAAGTTGTTTCTATCTTTGTTTCTTAGTTTCCGCCTCTGAAACGAAGTAAAACTCCTCTGAACGACTCATTTGGGTCAGACACACGATCCTACAATTGGTATCAGAGCTCAGGAGGAGGAGTTCTGCAGATTACAGCTGATTTTCATTGCATTTTCTTACTTCTACACTTTATTTCTTCAACAATTTCAAGATTTCATGGTTAAAATCAGACAAAAAAGTTTTCACAGAATGTGTAAAAGTGCATTTTAACAAACCCTTGAAAGTTTCATATTAAAATTCGGACTAAAAATGGATAAAATGGACTTTCGATCAGGTTTCGCTTGAACTTACCATTGTTCTCGCTTGAAAATTTGTGTGCATTTAAGCGAACTAAGCCATTTCGCTTGAAATAGAGTGTTCGCTTGAAAAATCATAGTCCGCTTGAATCATCTCAAGCGAACTAGGTCTTTTCGCTTCAAATTATCATTTCGCTTGAAGGACTTATCTCGCTTGAAGTTGTTTGCAGTTGTTTTCGCTTGAACATGTTAATTCACTTGAAGACACTATCTCACTTGAAAGTATTGTTTTGAGAAAAAGTTTCCGAATCATGAGTAAAGACTTTTACAACGCGTTTGCAACATCCCCTACTACTCCGGCTTCCATTGCTCAAAACATGAATCTGGAAAATGAAACCGGGACTACTCAAAAACCCCCGAAGCTAATGAATATTGAAGAATACTACGGATGGAAAGATCATTTCGAAAATTGGGTTCAAGCTAACCATCTGAGATCATGGGAATGTATTTTGAAGAAGTATGTTCTACCGCGTACAGATCTGCAAGTTATAAAAGAAATCTCAGAATTTAGTGACCAAGAACGGGAAATGTATCGAGCTGAAAAGATGATGATAAGTTTGCTTCAGCAAGCCATTAAAGAAGACATCTTTATCTTGATTCAACATGATAAGACATCAAAGTCAATCTGGGATGCTCTTAAAGTTAAGTTTGAGGGTAGTGAGAATATGATCAAGAGCAAGAAGGCACTGCTCAAGAAAGAATTTGATCTGTTTACAAGTTTGCCCGGGGAAGATATAAAGAAGCTAATTGAAAGATACTGTCACTTGGTGCGATCCATGTCAATGCTTAGTATAACAAAAGATCGTGAAGAGTGGGTAGACAAGTTAGCTGATGCATTACCGCAAAAGGAATGGGGTACATACTTGATGATCTTGAAAAACACTGGGGTTTATGATGGGTTAAAGATTTCTCAGTTTAACTAGAAGATTGAGGGTCAAGATTTGGAACAGCAGAAGATCGCGAGGATGAACAGTCCAAGTGGTCAACAGGATGTAAAAATGTACTACAAAGGCAGTGTTCCAGAAGTTGAAAGAAGCCCGAAAATCCAAAATGCGTTTAGTGCTGGAGATTCATTTGAAAAAGTTGATCAAAGTTCTAAAAGTAGCAGTGGTTTCTCTTCATACCCAAGTGTCAATCCAAAAGATACTACATCAAGCTTCCATTCTCAAAGCACAAAGACAGGAAATGGTTATGTGATACAATGCAACATTGCTTTAAATCTTCCAGATGGTCAAAGTTTTTCTGAAGAGGTTGCGAAAGATCACATGGCTTTACTTGGTTCTGTGTTACTATCTTATGAAGGTTTAGTTGCAGGGCGGATCGGGAATCCTATGCTCACAAAAGAGGATTACGATCAGATAGACACTGAAGAAATGGAACTTCTGGACATCAAATGGTGTTTAGCTAGCGTTCTAAGAAGAGCTGAAAAATTCAAGCTGATTACTGGAAGAAATGACTTTCTTGATGCACATGTTTCTACTTTAGGTTTTGATAAATCTAAAGTTACTTGTTTTCGATGCAGGGAGAAAGGTCATTTCAAGAGAGAATGCAAGAACCGAGAGGAAAATGATGAAAAGAATCCGTTCGGAAAAGATGACTATTACCGAAAAGCCATTTATCAGCAAGTTGGTCAGCAACAACAGCAAGAACCACAGGTGGCTCATGGTTGAAAAGTGATAGAGGATTCAAAGAGAGCATGTTTGGTAGATTTTAATTGGAACAAATTCATATCACCCGAAAGCAAAGCATGCCTAATCAATCAAGATGACGAAAGGTTACCTGAAGGTTTTAGCTGGGATATGTTTGTGGATGAAAAAGGAGAGTTTAAAGCATTCATTGCTAAGATTGTGAAAGAACCAGATATGTTTTCCACATGGATGAAATCTATCGGTGAGACTATGAAGAATGTGGAGGAAGAGTCTGTTGCATCTAAAGAAAGCTCACAGAGCTCAGATGAAAGTTCAGAAAAGGAAGTTGTTTTAGATGCAACAGACTCTTTCTCAAAAATGCGCCATTTTCGTCCCCCACGTTCTGGAAAGGTGCCATTTCAGTCCAAAAATCATAACCCAGTTAAGTCAGTTTGTTAATAAGGACTGATTGTGTAAATTTGTAACATAAAGGACTGATTGTGTAAATTTGAACACCACCACCACTAGCCCTGCCACCACCACCACTCCGCTGCCACCACCACCACCACCGCCACCACCGCCACCACAGCCACCACCGCCACCACAGCCACTGCCACCACCACCGCCACCATCTTCATCTTCATCACCGCCCGTCTTCTTCAATCACTCCGACGGATCTCCTCCGATTCGGTCTATATCTTCAGATTCGGTCTATATCTTCAGTAATCCATTAGATTTCGCTCGCTAAACATCACTGGATTGTATTCGTTTGCCTTGTTGCTAATTGTTACGAACTAGAATTTTATATGTAATCGATTGTTACAAGTTAAATGAAGCTAGGTAACGTACGGGTTGAGTAAACTTCCTGTTTGTGTTTATTTGAATCTGTATCTTCAGAAAGCGATTAGGTTTGGCTTAGTGAACAGTTCTGGATTGTTGTTTGTTTGCTTTACTGCTAATTGTAAGTAACTTTTATCTAGCGTTCTTGATTTCGGAGTTAGATTGTAGATTTGATTTTTCACGACGAAGAATTTTATATGAACTTAGATGTTTGTTAATCGAATTTGTAATCGATAGTTAGAAGTTGATTCAGCTATACAAGCTAGGTTCTGTTTTGACTGAGTCACTGGACGCATGTAATCAACAAGAGATTAAGCGAAAGTCAAGAATTTGTTAGGATGAATTATGTAAACTTTCTGTTTCTGCTTACTTTGCTTACACTCTCTAATCTCTGTTTTAATTTATATCTTCAGTAATCAATTAGATTCGGTTTACTTAACAATACTTGATTATTTCTCATTTGCGTTGCTGCTAATTTGTGTAACTTTTATCTAGCATTTATAATTTTGGAGTTAGATTGTAGATTTAATTGGTTACGAACTAGAAGTCTCTATGAACTGCAACTCTCCTCCGGTCATCTTCTCCGGCAACCACCCATTCATCCTGTAACACCGGTCATCTTCTTCTGCTCACCTCATTCATCACGTCCAAACCTCCAACTCATTATCTTCATATCATTATTCATCATCATCGATCATCATCTGTTATCATCATCACCGATCATCATCGACCTTCATCATCATCATCATCGCGATCTTCATCATCATCATCATCAGAAGATGATGGTCTGACGAGAGAGAGAGAGAGAGAGAGAGAGAGAGAGAGAGAAGGAGGCGGGAGAGAGAGAAGGCGACGGTGGGGGGTGCCTTTTTCCGGTGAGTTGCAGGCGGCGGCAGTGGGGGTGGTGGCGTGGTGGCTGTGGTGGCAGCGGAGTGGTGGTGGTGGCAGTGGCTGTGGTGGCGTGGTGGCGTGGTGGCTGTGGTGGCAGCGGAGTGGTGGTGGTGGTGGCGGTGGTGGTAGTGGCAGTGGCTGTGGTGGCGGTGGTGGCTGTGGTGGCGGTGGTAGCGGTGGTGGTGGTGGTGGTGGCAGTGGCTGTGGTGGCGGTGGTGGGAACTGGTGTGGCGGTGGTGCCATTTCAGTCCATGTTTCAAATATTTATACATTTTACTTAAATGGTCCCTTATGTTACAAATTTACACAATCAGTCCTTATTAACAAACTGACTTAACTGGGTTATGATTTTTGGACTGAAATGGCACCTTTCCAGAACGTGGGGGACGAAAATGGCGCATTTTTGAGAAATGGACTGAAATGGCCAAAGTGACCAAACCACAGGGACGAAAATGGCAGTTAACTCTTTTTATTTTGCAGATCGCCTGGAGAAACTGAAGGAGAAATGGGCTGCAAAAGAACAAAAAGAAATGAAGTCTGAAAGTGTTGCTGAGAAGAATGTTGAGACTGAGCAGGTGGGTGAAGCAGATAAGGTGACTGAAGCTGAGGAAGTTGTTGAAGTTGAAAAGATCATAGAAGTTGAAAAGGTTGTGGAAGTCATCAAGCCTTGCTCAAAGTGTTTGGAGACTTGCAAAGATTGTGCAACAAAAGATGAAAAGCTAGCTGAGCTTGAGAAGATGAAGGAACAATTATTGTTCAATCTTAATTACGTGAAGGAGTCGTATGACGTTTTAAACAGAACAGTAACTGGTCTTCAAAAGACAAATTCTGAAAGAGAAAATGCTTTGACGATGATGAATGCAACATTGATGACGAAGCAGAAAGCTATTAACTTTTACATCGAAGAAAGTGCAAAGTGGAAACAAGAGTTGGAGACCGAGAAAATTGAACATGAGAGGATCAGACGATTATTACAGAGTTATTCTAGTTCTGATTATCTTATTGATGAGAAGCCTAAGAAGAAGGATACTGGTAAGAAACCGAGTGTTACCTATAACAAGTGTCCGCCTCCGATCTGGGAAGGTTATTCTCCCAGAAAACCAAATGAGGAGCAAGTCAAAAAAGCTGTCAATATAAAGCTAAAAACCAATACAACTGATGATTTACCAGAAAACATTGACGTTACTTTCACATCGTCTGACACTGATCATGAGTCTGAGTTAATCAAAAAGGTGGTCGATCAGGTGTTGGATACTGATGAGGAGTCTGAGTCAAAGTCTGAGTCTGGAGGTTCAAGTTCGTTAGTCAACAGTCCAAAATCTTCGGTTAAAAGGGCTTACAGTAAAGAATTTTTGTTATCCAAATCGAATTTGAATGATGAAACATTTGAAGTAGCATATACTTTAAATGATTCTGACAAATTATATTCTGATAAAGAGTTTCCAATAAGAAGTGTTAGATTTGAAATGATCAAAAAGGTTTTCAAAATGATAGAAATTAAGATTTCTGAAATAAAAGATTTAAATCTTACTGGAAAACCTAAAAAAATACACTTCAAGAGTACAACAACGATTAAACAAGAAAAAGGGTTACAATTCTGGTTCTGGTTTTCAAAAGAAACCAAACCATAATGGTAGCTACAAAAAGAAAGGTTTAGGTTTTATTCCACCTAAAAATTACAAAATTTCTAAAACAAACACAAAATTTGTTTCAGGAGGAAGTGCAAATGAAGAACAGAAGAAACCGTTCTGGAAACAATCAAACTAGGAGTTTCTTGCTGAGAAGAAAAGGAATGGAACTGGAGTGTTTCATCCAAAAGAGACTCGAACTTATTTTAAATGCAATGAAGTTGGTCACATTGCATGGAACTGTCCGAAAAATGCTAAGACTAAACAGGGAGTTTCTGAAAAACTAAAAGAAATAGTTGTTGATGTTGAACCACCAACCGAAAAATTCAAAATGTTTGAAAATTCAACTTATGAGGTTGGGGAATGTTCTAAAAAGAATTTTTACAAAAAGAAAGCAAAAGATAACCAAATGTGGGTTGTCAAGAAGGGTGATGAGAAAGTCGGCAATGATTCTGGTTCCACAAAGTCAGGAGAGTCAGAAGGTGAGGTAAAAGAGGTAAATTCTGTATCTTCAGTGGACGATGATGAGTTTCCATCACTGAAGTTTGAAAAAATCAAACAGAAAGTTGGTAAAGTTGAAATCTCAGATCAGTTTTATTTTGATAAAACAGAGTTTGATGTCGAGAAAACATTCAATGGGAATGTTAAGAAAATTTTTGGGAAAATGCTTGATGGGAAAGTAAAAGGGGTTAAAGATTTTTACGCAACAAAGAAAGCAACTTTTAACCCAACTGAACAAGAGCTAAAGGAGCTAAAAACACCCAAGGTTTGTCAGACTTGGGTGGAAATTCTTTTCCCTTGAACATCTGACTTTGCCGGAGATCCCAAGTTAGTAATCGTGGATCAGGAATCGGCATCTTTCTTGATAATTGATGATTGTGAATGAATCTTATAACGGTTAAATTTTTTACAGGTTAAGTGTGAATTGCTGGAGCTTCCAGGTTGGTAAGTGTGAAGCAGGAATCGGCATTTTTATGGGTAAAATGAATTTGTGTAGATGTGATATTCCTACAAAGTTGGTTGATGAAGGTTTATACCTACAAGTGGTAAATCAAGGACATTAAGTTGTACTTGTTTTTCCTATAAGTGGTTAATCAAGGTCATTAGGTTGAACTTGATTGGACCATACTTACAAGTGGTATTTGAAGGACAATATGATGAACCAAACCCCTAACTTACAAGTGGTAAAATCAACAAAATTTATTTTCCGGAAAACTCATTTTGGTTAAAACAAACTTAAGTGTTTTGAAATCATAATGAGAAAATAGTTTTGTGTAAGGGGGAGTTCTGATTGTTTATGTCAAGTGAATGGCGAATTGAAGTGATTCGATATCGGTTGTCATTTTATTGTATAGTTTGTTTTCAAATTTCCTTTAATGTGTTTGCATTTTAGGGGGAGTAGAAATTTTCAGAAAATTCAAAAACATTAGAAAATTTGAAAAAGTCAAAAACATGATAAAAATAAAAAAAGAGTTTTAGTGTCAAAGAAGAGGAAATGATAGTACATCAGTAGACAGTCACAGTATGCTAAAGAAATGTAATGTATAAATAGCGTTAAACAGTCTCACTGATGATATGCCGATAGGTTTTTACACATTTAGTAAGCTTTTTCGGGATATAAACTTAAATTCAAACTTGCGTATTTCGTGGGGAACACTACTTGGATATATAGGTAACCCCTGAAATCTCGTTTGAAAGGTCCCTCTTTCTGAGATACTAGGTCTTTATGCTCAGTGATATCTAGGGTATTATCCTGGGACTTCTGATTTTGCGGAAGCAATGGCCTAGTCCCCGGAGAATACTTTCCGCATGCTTGAAATATAGCGCCGCCCTCAGCAAATTGATGAAACAATAAAATGGATAGTCATTGCTTTTGTAATACAAAAGATCCTCTAAAGGGGACACACCAAAAGTCGAGCCGTCATCTCTCTGTTGAACGGAAGTTCTGACCTGAGCTCTCACGGTTTCGTACTATAATTCATTCCCTTACAGATATCATTTGTGGTATACTCACCTGTAAGACTGAATATTGGGATATGGATACGGGAGTATATTCAAGAGTTGGGACACATGAATGAGTTTAAGTTCTTAAATCATCTAATTCATATCCTGAATCAGTTGAAATTTGTGTGAAAATTTAAGTGGATCAGTATATTGGTAATCTAAGTGAATTGTTTAATTCTTAATGTGTAACTAAGCTCAACGGTACTGGTGATTTGTCAAAAAACTGATATGATCCTCTTACACAAAACTCACAAAAAATATTGTATGTAAATATTTCTTTATTGCATTTCTTTACATTCAAAAATACAAAAAGATTTTCGGTGTGTTTTAGCAAAAACTTTTGAAAAATTCAAAAAGATTTTTGATAACTGGTGTTGAAAAACTGAGTTTCAAAATTCCAAGTGCTAAACATGACGAACAAGGTTGGGAAAGATTGTTTGAAAAAATTAAGCATTTTGAGAGGGGGAGTCAATGTTTAAATGAGAAATTTTATTTTGAAATGAAGAACATTATTCCTGCAAGTGGTTCATCAGAATCAATATGTTAAATCATTCTAAGATTTGCTCTACAAGTGGACATCAGAAAATTTATTTTTAGGTAGAGAATGTGCAGGTTTAGCCAGGTTTCGATACTTAAGGACTCTGAGTGTTAAAAGAGCCAGATTTCGATCCTGAACCTGTTGAAGAGGAGAAAGCCAGATCACGATCTTGGAAATGCTAATGCTGATAAACTTAAGGAATCAAGAGAACTGATCAAGAGAATTAGAAAGCTCAAGAGCCAGGTGAAGATCCTGGAAGGAAGTCCAATGACTGATCAAGACTGAAGTTGTAAAGACTAGAAACGAGAGACTCGTCAACATCTGAGGGGGAGTCTGTTAGTACATGCATCTGTCGACTTCGTCTTGTATCGAGTCTTAGACTAAGTTTGTTAGATCAGTGCACAATGTACGAGAAAATAGGAAGGTTTAAGATGTATTTTATGTAAGTTCGCTTGAAGTAGTTGAGTTCGCTTGAAATGACATTTGTCAGTTTCAAGCGAAACCAACACATAGTAGTTCGCTTGAACTGATTCTTGTTCCTTTCAAGCGAAACCCCATCTACTATATATAGGGTTCAAGCGATCTCATTTGGAAGAGTTCATGAATTCCATACCAAGGTGCTGCCGGTGTGAAGACTGATTGTAATTACTGTTATTTCAATCAAATCAGTGTTTTAAGTGAAGATTAAGCTATTTATATCTTTGTTTCTTAGTTTCCGCCTCTGAAACGAAGTAAAACTCCTCTGAACGACTCATTTGGGTCAGACACACGATCCTACAGTGATGGTTTCCTTGTTCATTTTATCATCACTTCGCTTCCTTCATCCTTTGAAGCATTCAAGATCAATTACAACACTCAGAAGGACAAATGGATGATGAGTGAGCTGGTCGCTATGTGCGTACAGGAGGAAGAGCGTATGAGGATGGATCGCCCTATTGATGTTGCAAACTTCACCACCTCCAACTCTAAGAAAAGGAAGAACAATCATTAGAGAAAGGATGCTTCAAAAGTCCAAAGGCCTAATCCTAATACAAGTGCACCCTCCAGCTCTAAGAACTCCTTAGGCAGAATCCGCTGCAAGTTCTGTAAAAAAGCAGGACATATGCAGAAGGAATGCCCTGACTCTAAGGAGTGGCTGGCTAAGAAAGGTAACGATTATTTTATGATACTTGAGTCCTATAATTTAAGTGTTCCTGTTAATTCTTGGTGGTTTGATTCTGGTTCTATGGTTCATGTTATCAATTCAACTCAGGGATTCCTTACAATCCGTAAGCTGGAAAGAAACCAAAGAACGCTTAAGGTTGGGGATGATCGAGAATTAGAAGTGAAGGCCATTGGAACATTACAATTATTTATGAAAACTGGTTTATCTATTAAACTTTATGATGCCTTATATGTTCTTGAGGTAACTCGGAACCTTGTATCAGGACCAAAGTTAGACATGGACGGTTTTATTGTTTCCCATGGTCATCGCAAGCTCTCTATCCTCTATGATTCTGTTCTTTATGATACTGGTATTCTGGATGGTGGTCTCTATAGATTAGAACTAGATGATAATTTTTCCAAATTTTGTTGTCATATAACATTAATGAATCACTCACAAAGATGAAAGAGAAACGAGACTTAGAGACTTCATCCATGTTGTGGCATCAACGTTTAGGCCACATCTCAAGAGAATGATTAAATCGTCTCGTAAAGGATGAAGTCTTACCTCCTCTCGATTTCTCTGATTTTGGAACATGTGTCAAATGTCTTAAAGGTAAAATGACATTAGCGAATAAGAAAGGTGCCACTAGGAGCTCTAATTTATTAGAACTCATTCACACTGACATTAGTGGGCCCTACCAAATCGCTGGCATAACAGGACATACTTCATTTATCACTTTTATCGATGATTATTCTCGTTACATGTACTTGTATCTAATTAAGGAGAAATCTGAATCTCTTACAACTTTTAAAGATTATAAGGCTGAAGTGGAAAAGCAATTAGATTGTTAGATTAAAGTTGTGAGATCAGATAGAGGCGGTGAATATTATGGAAGACATACTGATGTGGGACAAACTCCTGGCCCATTTTATGAGTTTTGTAAGGGCCAGGGGATTGTGAACCAATACACCATGCCTGGTACACCTCAGCAGAATGGTGTCGCTGAAAGAAGAAACCGTACCCTTATGAACATGGTGCCCAGTATGTTAGCCAACACTAATTTACCATTATTCCTCTGGACTGAAGCGTTAAAAGCAGCTGTTCATATACTCAATAGAGTTCCTTCTAAGTCTGTCCCTAAAACTTCTTATGAACTTTGGATAGGAAGGAAACCGAGTCTTAAATATATGAAAGTATGGGGCTGCATTGCTGAAGCAAAACTCTATAATCCTTTCCTAAAGAAACTTGACCCTAAGACAGTTACCTGTTTCTTTATCGGGTATCCTGATAATTCAAAGGGTTATCGTTTCTATTGTCCTTCTCATGTCACCCGTATTGTTGAAACCAAGCGTGCTACGTTCCTGGAGGATTTCAAGGTCAGTGGGAGCAGTACCAACCCTTACGAAGAATTGCAAGAAGTACAAGACGCGGGGGGGGGGGGAGAGACTCGTCGCTTACCATTACTCCGATTACTCCTCTTGTACCCAATGCAACTACTGTATCTGAAGGTACTGCACCAACTCCAAATTCACCTCTACAATCAGAACCTATTATACCTCATAACGAAGGCACATCAAACGCTCATAACCAAGACAACGCTGAACCCGATAATCCACTCAGGAGGCTATCTAGGCAAAAAAGGCCTACTAATTGGGATGATTATGTTACCTACCTGACTGAAATGGATCCCGGAAAGCTCAATGATCCTATCTCTTACAATGAAGCCATTAGCAGTGATTAGTCTTCTGAATGGAATAAAGCAATGATTGATGAGCTTGATTCCATGAAGAAAAATGACGTTTGGGATTTGGTAGAATTACCCAACGGTGTGAAACCCGTAGGATGTAAATGGGTGTTCAAAACAAAACCGGATCCGAATGGGAACGTTGAACGCTACAAAGCGAGATTGGTTGCAAAGGGCTACACTCAGAAAGAGGGAATTGATTATCAAGAGACGTTTTCACCTATCTCTCGTAAAGATTCATTAAGGATCGGCATGGCCCTAGTAGCTCATTTTGATTTAGAGTTGCATCAGATGGACGTTAAAACCGCTTTCCTTAACGGAGACTTGGACGAAGATGTTTACATGAAACAACCTGAAGGCTTTAAACCTGAAGGTCAGGAGCATCTAGTCTGTAAATTGAAGAAATCCATTTACGGGTTAAAACAAGCATCGCGTCAATAGTACCTCAAGTTTGATGAAGTCATGAAGAAACAAGGTTTTATGAAGAATCAAATGGATCAATGCACCTACCTCAAGATGAGTGGGAGCAACTTTACTATACTTGTCCTTTACGTAGATGATATTCTATTGGCAAGTAATAGTTTAGACATGTTGCATGAGTCGAAGCAGTTACTCTCGCATAACTTCGACATGAAGGATCTCGGAGATGCTTCTTACGTCATCGGCATCGAAATTCACCGAGATAGACATAAAGGGATCTTAGGATTGTCCCAAAGGGCTTACATAGATCGTGTCCTTACACGTTACAACATGCAACAGTGCAAACCCTCCGTCGCTCCAGTAGTTAAAGGAGATGTTTTCGGTTCATTCCAGTGTCCGACAACAGAGGTTGAGAAAGAGCAAATGAGCCAGATACCTTGCACGTCAGTAGTCGGGAGCTTGATGTATGCTCAAGTCTGTACTCGCCCAGATATCGCTTATATTGCTGGAATGCTAGGCCGTTATCAGACTAATCCTGGCCTAGATCACTGGAAAGCAGCTAAGAAGGTACTTCGATATCTGCAAGGGACGAAAGACTATAAACTGACTTATAGAAGAAGTGATCATTTAGAAGTGGTGGGCTATTCTGATTCAGACTTTGCCAAATGCAAAGATGACAAGAAATCCACTTCGGGCTATATCTTTATGTTCGCGGACGACCCTATCTCTTGGAAGAGTCATAAACAACAGTTGACCACAAATTCCACAATGATGGCAGAGTACATTGCTGTTTATAACGCAACTTGTCATGGAATGTTGCTTAGAAATCTGATCACTGGACTCAAAATTGTTAATTCCATTTCTAGACCATTGAAGCTTTATTGTGATAATTCAGCTGCCGTTAGTTTCTCAAACAGTAACAGTTCGACTGGAGCTGGTTTATATCTCGATACAAAATATATGTTCGTACGTGAACGAGTTGAGGAAAATAATCTTTGTATCGAGTATATTAGTACTAAAGATATGCTTGTGGATCCGATGACTAAAGGTCTCCCTCCTAAGGTTTACGAAGAACATGTTCGGAATATGGGATTTAGTAAAGACCTTATTTAAGCATATTGTACTAGCTTACGTTTTATGTTAATGAAATTTCCTCAGTTTGATTTTGTATGTCTCTTAGAATATGTTCAACCGGTATAATGGCATATAGACAAATAAAGTTACAAATCAAACAAATGGCTTATGCGTATTTTGATCATGACGATTAGGTTTTAAATTAAGACTATAGTATGACTAATGGGGGTCCTGAGTCGCATAATGATTCAACGGCTGTATTTCTCTGCTATAGTACTTGTTTAAGGCTAAAATGAGTGTTAACTCCTGATCAGACTTATCTAATACTCATAGTAAATGATTACTCGGCTAAGTGGGAGAATGTAAGATTAAATATATTATGTTTAATATTTAATCTAGTAGCCATTATAATCATTTACATAATATAGATCAAAATATATAATAACCTATTAAATAATTAGTTGGTAATTGTTGATGGACCATATTACCCTTATTAGCTAATTGGGTTTCCTCTTGGTTGCTTATATAAGGAGACTAATGTAGAGGTTAAAAGGTTACTCAGTTACACACTTAGATATAACCTATTAGTCATAACATCATCATCGGCCTCTTCTCCATAACCGAATCCCCTATTCGGTTCTCACTATCACCATCATCAGTTAGCACCCTAAGGAGGAACCAGATCATACTGACAACTATGTCGAACTCGATGTCATCTTCTCTGACTGGATTCTCCACTGCACTGTCTGCTGTAACAGGTATGTTTTCCATCATGTTTAGAACAGAACTGATCCAACAGACTCCAATCTAAACAATTGGATTGAACATAGGAATCGTCCCATGGGGTTAAAGAAAGCAACGACTCCTGCCACTCCTTAGACATTAACAAAAGTTCCTCCGTATCCATCATATCTCGCAAGGTTCGCCCCAATGTTTGCATGTCCAATTGTCACATTGGACATTTTACTAATCAATTCCTCCTTATCCATCACATTCAAGAATCTAAGAAACCCAAAAAAGTTACCTGCCTTAATTATCTTTCTTCTTAGCCACGCAGGATCTCCAAACTCCCCGAACTTACGTTTCAATGAAGACTCCGAAACATCTTCCAGCAAGTTTGAAATGATTTGTGTTTCGGTTCTATCATGTATGTTTTCCATGGTAGGTCTCCTAATCTCCATATTGATCCCCATTTAGCAATCTTTTGTAGTTTCACCATCTTTTTCCGCCGAAGATCTTCGATGTTGTCTACAGTATTTCCGTTTGGTATCCAACTTGTAGTATTTGCCTCTCCTCACATTACCTTTAAGATATAAGAGATTAAATTGTAAAATTTAACATCCGAAATACAAAATTTTGTTATCTTTTTGTAGCTTATGTAATGTAACTAGTAAGTTTACTCGTGCTACGCTGCTGGGTTTCGGTTGAGATTTATTTTGGTTCAGTATAGCAACCGATAGAAATATGCTCAAAAAAGAATATTGACACATGTTTTACATCGACCGAAAACCAAAAAAAAATAAATTGGACGGCGGGGTGAACTGATTTCAAATGAATTATAAATGAAAACGTAAACGTTATCTTAAATATAAATTTAATGAAAAAGAAACCTAAAACTAAAACATTGAACATAAAGAAAAGTAAATATATAAAATAATAAAGTATAGAAAAAAAACTTAAAACAAAAAAGCCAATAGCACTATTTACACAACTTGCTAATTGTAATTTACGCCAAAACATAGATCAACTAAAACATACATGACTCGAATTTAAGAAAATTAGTGTTGTTTAAGTTAAATAAATGGTGCAGCGCGTTGTGGTGGCACCGAAACCTAAAATGACTCGGTTTTATATCGTCTAATGAAAACGTATTATATTTGACCCGACTCGTTTCCGAACAAAATTTATGTAAGAATGTAGACCAACTAAAAACAAACACAAAAATAATCACGAAAACGTATTATCTTTGACCCAACTCATTTTCGAGAAAAAATAAAATTTACGTTAAAACGTAGACCAATTTGAATTTATATCAGCACACACAAAAAACAAACACGTAAAACTCAATTATAAAGTCTTTACAATGTTAAGAGATTGCAAGTATCAATGCTAAATGTTATGAGGTAAAATTATAAAAATCAAAAAAGAAAAAGACAAGGTATAAAAAAGTGATTAAGAAAAAAAATAATGTTCATCAAACTTCTAATTGTTATATAGATAATAATAATAATAATAATAATAATAATAATAATAATAATATTATGTAAATTCATATATGCCTCTATTATTTATAATTTCCATAAATTAATTTCATACCTTCCGACAAGAAGATTTCTTTCAAGTTTCATGGATATAAAAGTCAATGACACTTGATATCGAATGTTGGTTTACTTTAAAAAATAACACAAATAATTGTTATTGTTAATATATATTAATTTGGATTGACATACATACAGACAAAAGATAAATACAAATAGTTTTATCGTATAAAACGTACGAAAAGAATAAAAAAGTAAAAAAATAAATCAGTGGTATTTTCGTAATTATTTACTCGTAAAATAATTATCAAAATTACCCTACAAATGATATTCACTACTAGAAAACTCAAAAATTCTAACACCTTTTCATGTCAAAAATACGTCACAAATAGCGATTTCTAATTACTTTACGAGAAAATGTGTATGTAGGAAAACCACTCGTAGGAAACTGGTTTCTTACGCATTTGCTACGCAACTTCCTACGCATTTCCGACCAAAATATGGTGTCAGAAGTTCCTACACATTTTCTTGAGTATTATTATCAGGACTATATTTTATTTCCTACACATTTTTGACGAAATTTTTTTAATTTATTTTTATAGTTATTATCGCTATAGTTTTATATTTAGTTTTGTGACGCATTTCCAACACAATTTTTCGACGCATTTTCGACACTCCCTTTTCTAATGCATTTTCAACACTACCATTTTTGATACATTCTCAGCGACATTAAAAAAAATCTTTTTTAACTTTCCTATCAATTTGTGACGAACAAATAATAAAATTAAAAAGATATATTTGTTTTTCCAGTTTTTAATATTTAAAAACAAATCAAGAAAGACAAATCAAACATATAATATATGTGAATATATAAAATAATTCAAATTCAAATATATTAACACAAACCAAAATAAATATTGTTTTTTCAGCTGCCTTTTTGATATTTGAGTTGAGCTTCAAGAAAAGACCCTTCTTGTTTTTTATTGTCTGAACATTCAAAATCATCTCTATTATAGGTGAAAACATGGGTTGGCCAAAAGAGTTGGATAACATGTCAAACTAAAATCATTATATATTATCAATTTGAAACACAATTAGGCAATAAGTAGTTGTACATGGTGCATTATTGTTTTACTATGCATAAAAATGTTGTTTTACGTTTCGTTCTGATTTTGCGAGTGAACACGCCGCAACGTGCGTGTGGGATTCAACATCTTTTCGTCTATTTTTTCCCGTTTGACAGGACTGTTACAACTCGTCTATTTTTCCCTATTTCACAGGTTCGTCGCAATGCGCGTGCTCTTAGATCGACTTAGTTATTCTTTTATATTTTTACATTTCAGTCTAATTTCTTCGCATTATCATGCCGCTACGGGCATGCGTGATTCAACGATTTTACATATGCTTTTCGTTCAGTGTTGTTATTTTTCTTTTTTTTATTTTGTTTTTACGAGCTTTTTCGGTGTTGTTGGTCGCTGGTAGTTGTGTAGCATTAGTGCTACTTGGAACCGTTTATGCCCCCACAGCAACGCGAGGGCACTTAATACTAGTTGTAATTTATTTAAAAACAATCTTTATTTGATACATATAGGTGAAATTGACAAAACAAAGCTAAAAAATGAATTCATTAAAGCTACAATAGAAATATAGTACCGTGCATTTGGTTAATCTTTTTTGACTGTCGTTGATTCACCTTACATATGATCCGAATATAATAATAAATGTCTTGTCAAAAATTCGTTATAAGTTGCTACACATTTCTGACGCGATAATTAATATTTAAATGAATTCAACATATAAATATAATTCCAACAAATAAATAATTGTTCCGTCAGAAATGCGTAGCAAGTTACTACGCATTTACAACGCAATAGTTAATAACGATAATAATTAAACGTTTAAATATAAATCAAATACAAATATAATTCATCCGTCATAAGTGCGTAGCAAGTTGCTAAGCATTTCCGACGCAATACTTCGAATTAGTATTTCTATCGCCATTGCGTTGCAAATTGGCCAAAAAAATCAAGGTTTTCTTTCTGTAGGAAATGCGTAGTAAATGTGTTAAAATTTGTGACACATTTTTTTGCGTAGGACAATTTCGTAGCAAAATGACCACTTTTCTAGTAGTGATTGTGGGGTGATTTTGTTCTTGTAGGTTAATTTTGTAAAATGACTTTGTAGGATAATTTTTATCTTATAAGGTAATTTTGTAAAATGACCTTGTATGGTAATTTTGATCTTATATGGTAATTACTCTACGAGTAAATAATTACGAAAAATGTCACCGGCGTTTTTTTAACCTTTTCATGCATTTAGTATGTTTTATATGATAAGACTATTTGTACACGATCATTACTCCATACATATATTTTCAAGATAATAATGCATCTCATAAAATACATACATTAAAACA
Organism: Helianthus tuberosus; assembly: GCA_030545235.1. Classification (NCBI taxonomy): domain Eukaryota; kingdom Viridiplantae; phylum Streptophyta; class Magnoliopsida; order Asterales; family Asteraceae; genus Helianthus; species Helianthus tuberosus. Next base: position 63,310,890 of record CM060360.1, on the reverse strand, counting down.
TGTAATTTTTTAATTAAAGGTTACCACTGACTTCTACGACTGTATGAACACAGTCGATAGTAAACTTATTGTTAGGCTCGCATTTGCGTCTAGTAGAAATGACATCCAAAAGACGCTAGAAACATAAACTTTTAAAAATGTCCAAACTTTTCGCAATTTAAAGGTAAAAATACTAATAACATTAATGCACGATTTTAACAAAATTTGGGCATGACCCGTCCATAAGACGAGCATATCCCTGTTTTAACCATCATCAAAACAAATAAGTTTACAACCCGTTCGACTAGACACGACTAAAAACCATAACATCAAGTGTTAAAAAGTGCAACGACTAACAAGATTATACAAAACAAGCATTTTGACCCAAAACATTAATACAAAATAACGGAAGCGCTTGATGGTCATAATGTGTGCATATGCTCGCTCCAAATTGCCAAGTCGCCTAAAGTGAGGATTTACCTACATTCAACATAAACAAATAATTTAGTATTTCGTCACTAACACATCTAAACAATAAATCGATTCATCTCTTTTACGGTATTACATCATTCAAATACTTTACTAACCGTTAAACGGTTCATTACATGCTTGCCTCAAGGTAGAGACTAAACATACTTTTCTTAACATACCCGCTATGAACGGATACTAGTAACATTACATAACTTCCATTCGATTCGTTCGTGACGAACAACATATTCTTTACATTCATACATCATACTCCAATCCGAGATAAACAGATCGAGTAGACTTTCATACTTAACTTCCCATACCCGGTTCAACTAAAAGAACCGGATATGATGCATTATCTTTCATAACTTATTCATTCTTCACAATCCGTTATGACGGATCTTACTTTTACTTTCGAAAAATCATAGATCTTGAATCTCACAATTTTAACATAACAACACAATTCGATTGAGATTAATATGCATAAAACAACATAATAGAAATAGGGTGTACACTAACATACCTCGATCTTGTGAACCTTCCGATTTCCTAGTATTGGAACCTTCTTCCTTCGCACCTATATTGACCCATTCATTCATTTATTTAGTATCCTACTATTTCATTCCATTATCTCGCAAATTACACATATTTATTCTTTCAAGCATTTCATCAAACACTTGGCGGGTTTCGTATTTGTGGGACACTAAGTACAAGCTTTTAAAGCATAATTCCTACTAGTTCATTTCAATATTCATCAACAAACAATCAAGTTCATAATATTCTCTTGTCTTATTCAAATCTGTTTAAGATTCAAGTACTACAACACCATCTTATATCAAATTTACACATGATCACTACAAATTCTTCCACCACTCTACACCTCTAATAGTTCATATCAAATGGGTTATGCAATTATCTTTTCAAATGATCAAATTCGCGCATAAATACACATGATTCCTGTTCTATAGAAAAACCCTAACTCCAATCTACACACTTTCTTGTATAAAATTCGAGATTGGGTCATAACCCACTTCCTACAAGTCATGATTTCAAGAAATTGAACTTACCTCCTTAAAATCGAGCTTAGATGGGTGTAGATTCGAGTTCATGCAGTTGATTATCTTCTAAATTTCTACCCAATTTGATTGAATTTGGTGAACAAGGGTTTCACCCTTGGTTCCCTGCTTTGATCGATCCCCAGAACGCACATATGTGTGTTTTTGGGGTTTTCCTCCCTTATAATGCTAGTTCCTAGCATACATCACCCTTGGTTCCCTGCTTTGATCGATCCCCAGAGCTCTTATTAGTGTCGTTTTTACCTTATAATGCTAGTTCGTAGCATACATCACCACTAGCGGTTCGTTCATTAAAATTTATTTCAAATGTATACTATTGGTCGTGCAAGCCTATGTTTACGACTTGTTTCTATCTTTCTAACTCAGCAAAACATATTCATACATTTGTTAACAAAAATAAATCGATTTATTTCATTCCACTCACGTATCATAAACGATATAATTCATTATTGTAACCATGAGAAAACCCTATCATCCCATTACTAACGTTCTTCTAATTACTTTCTTATTCATATGAGGGCTTAGCATATCATTATACGCATACTATAAACATTTAATGACTTATTAGTATTAAAACAAAGCTACCCTCTTCCTAACTACTTTTTCATGCTTACTATGAGCATAAAGCATCGTTCTACGGTTACTACTGTTACTTAAACTAATTACAACTTTGAGTTTAGCCTCAAAATTTAATCCTTCGCAACACTTTATTAATAGCTCTTTGCATGAACTACTTATTATACTAACCTCGACTTTATTGCATAAATCAGTTATCCGCGTGCCAGATCGATCCGCTGCCTTTTATGTACCTTCCGTACCAGAATTGGTCTCATTCATTCATGAAATATGCTCCCACTCGTGAGCATCCTACCACTAGCTTTATTACTATCATCTCACTAAGAATTCCATCATATTTATCTATAAATAAATAGTTAGCACATAACCTTTCATAATTGCGTCATACATGGTATTTGTTCGCCTATTGTCTCTTTCACAATTTTCTTACGTACATGCTAAAACATATCATACATTCCATTTCTTACATACTATTCCTTCATTTATTGGTCATTTCGCCAACTTTCGCAGTTTGACCTTTCAAGGTCAGACTAACACCCCTTACTTAATGTGGTCGTATCGAGGTACACGTTCATACTTTATACTTGCATACTTGCAAGGACTTCATTCACTTCGTTTGACTTTTCGGAAGTCTAATTGTAAATACCTTCTTATTTATGTGAATCAGTTATCCTATTTTGACACGTCATTCTCTTGTTGAGCCCTAAGCTCCTATTAAAAAAATATAATCTTTTATACATACCTGGCACGGGTCAAATCCCTTGACTAGTTATTCATACTTTGCGACAATGCATGCCCATACATTATGCTCACCTACAAGTAACAAACTTGACATATCGAACATTAAATACCGGGTTCAAATGGCGATCGCCATTTGACCCGTATGACTCATTTGAGTTTCGGTTTTAGTTTTTATTCTTATTTGTTTAATCCGTCTTCACTTACGGATTCGAACTTTTAATTTTATTACCTTTCATTCTTACTGGTTTGATCTGTGCTTGCTTACGGATCCAACCTTTCATTCCTTAGATGGTTGAATCCATTTCTCAGATTCGAACATTTTCATCCATACCTTTGGTTCTTCTGTCATATCATTTACCATGTCATTTCTTATGATATGTTTTCGTATTAATCTTCTACATTCAACATCAAGTGTTGGGTCCTAGCACTTAATTCCATGTCCTAATTCATGTAGCGCGTCTCAACGCGACACTCTACATCCTATTTCTAGTGGTGTTCCCACACTTCTTTCTTCAGTTTGTTTTACAATCAATCGTAAGCTTAAACTTTTCATTCTTATCTTTCTTTCTTATATTGATCCGATCCTTTAAGAATTGTTAGACCCCTTTTTACTAGCTTGACTGGACATAAGTGAGATGATTCTCGTGTTTTTCTCGAACTTAGGTCAATACATGACCAACCCTTAATATACCATTTCCATTTGTTCATTCACCGTATTTGGTTTTAATTCACCTACGTTCTCTAACATGTCTCTTACTAATGAGTATCCTACATTACACGTTGCATTTCTTACGTAATGTTTCCAAAATTTGTAAATAATTATTATTTACTGACTTCTACGATTTGACCTTTTAAAGTTAATCACACTTAGTACTTATTGTATATAAGTATTGTTGTACGCGTTGTACTTACTTTCAATTTGAACATATTACAAAATGTCTTTAGCTAACATCTCAACTAATATTCTTTCCATACCTTTCATCAACATTACCAAGTTCTCATTTCCGCCTTAGAACTTCTCAACTAAAATTTATGACCGATTTACCCTTATAAAGAGGTCTTATCGGTTTAACATTATGCCAACAATTTCAACAAAACGTACCATAACATTTCTCATTTATTTATACATCTCACTTTGATTTCGAATATTCAACACGTATACACCTTCATGTAGATAAATTCGAAGTGATTGCGAAATCACTTACCATTAGTGTTCATGTTCATGGTTGCCTCATTGCTTCCTCTTACCCCGTTCTCCATCCATACTTGAATCAACCGACAAGATTTCCATCCTTACATATTATTGCATTCGTAACATTGTTAGCTTATGTGAGCATACATACTACTATTCATTTTCTTTTTATTCATACGTTAATTGACTTTCGTTAGTCAAATTTCGTATAAACGAGACATTTATTATCAGTTATCTCATTTCCAATCCATACAACTAAACTATCGTCAAGCATAACACGTAAATCACTTAATACATAACACATTAACTCTTTACTTTAACATTTGTGTCTAAGGGCCATTCCATGATATCCCTATACTGTTGACTTTTAGATAGTCAACTGTTTTGCTTACACACTTCAAACTTTTGAACATGTAATCATCTAAATATGATAGACCGTAATATTAATACTCTACGTATTTCATACATACAATTTACGTAATCCTCCAAACAATACACATATATACATTCACCTTCACGTACTTTCACATGCTAATGCTTAATGATTCTACAAATAGTAAATATCATTCAAGTTAACTATGTAACATAATTCTAACATATCCTTTACTAATAAGCTCGTATGATTCGCATTTAGCACATATTCGCCTCTTAATCATAACAAGGCAAATCATTAAATACACATAAGCATCACACCATTCAAGTACAAGGTACAAACCCCTAATGCATAATTCTGATCAAAGCATACATTCATCGGAATTTTCATACGAATTCCATCTAACTCACATTCTTCAAATTATTTTCACCACCAATCTCATCATTCTTATATTCATTTATTAACAATTCCGGTTCCTTCACATATCCAAGTACTTTAGTCTATATTTACTTCCTTCATTATTCATTATCATACGTTTCCAACTCCACTTTATACATTCGTCATTCATTTCATGTCATTCCATATGTTACATTCGACTTTTAGAAATTTTATCCCGATACTATCATTTACTTTATCCTTACATAGCTTAATTTTCCTCATAAAGACTCAACGGGACCGCGAATGAGGCTTTCGAGAAGTGTATATAAATAATTTTTGAAAAATATGGAAGTTTTGGCGGACTGCCTTTACACAACATCATGTTTTGCGTTTAATACGAATCATAAACTTTTCAATATATCATAGTTCATTAGTCCGTGTTACTTTGTTCGTATTCTTACATTTTATATTTTACTCCCTTTTTGAACCTTCATCATTCACTTAGTGTCATTCGACACGTTACTTTCGACTTTTACAATTCCATTCCTTCGTAACCACTATTGGTGATTACATATAGCTTATTAGGCCTTATGTGGACCCTACATAATCATTAGATAGGCTTTCGTATAACTCGGGAACTCGAAATGCGAAAATAATAAAAAAATAAAATAAAATAAAATAAAATTTTCAGCGGATTGAAATTTCGCTAGCCGTCGGCGACGACCTTACACCCGTCGGCGACGAGTTCTAAAACGTGGCGTCGGCCACCTTTGCCCGTCGGCAGTCAGTTAGGGCGTCGGCCCAAAGGGGGGCGTCGGAGACGGCCAGAGGCCCGTCGGCGACGGCCTCCCAATTGTTAAAACGCTGCTGAACTTAATTTTTGCTGATTCGACCGTTTCCCAAGTCTGTTTTCAGCCATACGGTTCCTGGGACTCCCCGTATGGCCCCCATATTTACTCCTTTACGTACTTAACTTAAATATTATATCCCAAGCACATTACACAAGATAGCATTTACCAAAAACTTAAATTGTTACCTCATTGGCGATCTTGGAGAGATCACACTTTTGAACGAGCCGTCGGTTTGAGTTCAAGCATCACATCATATGCTCGAATCCCTCAAACCTTGGCTCTGATACCAACTTGTTAGGCCCGCATTTGCGTCTAGTAGAAATGACATCCAAAAGACGCTAGAAACATAAACTTTTAAAAATGTCCAAACTTTTCGCAATTTAAAGGTAAAAATACTAATAACATTAATGCACGATTTTAACAAAATTTGGGCATGACCCGTCCATAAGACGAGCATATCCCTGTTTTAACCATCATCAAAACAAATAAGTTTACAACCCATTCGACTAGACACGACTAAAAACCATAACATCAAGTGTTAAAAAGTGCAACGACTAACAAGATTATACAAAACAAGTATTTTGACCCAAAACATTAATACAAAATAACGGAAGCGCTTGATGGTCATTATGTGTGCATATGCTCGCTCCAAATTGCCAAGTCGCCTAAAGTGAGGATTTACCTACATTCAACATAAACAAATAATTTAGTATTTCGTCACTAACACATCTAAACGATAAATCGATTCGTCTCTTTTACGGTATTACATCATTCAAATACTTTACTAACCGTTAAACGGTTCATTACATGCTTGCCTCAAAGTAGAGACTAAACATATTTTTCTTAACATACCCGCTATGAACGGATACTAGTAACATTACATAACTTCCATTCGATTCGTTCGTGACGAACAACAAATTCTTTATATTCATACTTCATACTCCAATCCGAGATAAACGGATCGAGTAGACTTTCATACTTAACTTCCCATACCCGGTTCAACTAAAAGAACCGGATATGATGCATTATCTTTCATAACTTATTCATTCTTCACAATCCGTTATGACAGATCTTACTTTTACTTTCGAAAAATCATAGATCTTGAATCTCACAATTTTAACATAACAACACAATTCGATTGAGATTAATATGCATAAAACAACATAATAGAAATAGGGTGTACACTAACGTACCTCGATCTTGTGAACCTTCCGATTTCCTAGTATTGGAACCTTCTTCCTTCGCACCTATATTGACACATTCATTCATTTATTTAGTATCCCACTATTTCATTCCAGTATCTCGCAAATTACACATATTTATTCTTTCAAGCATTTCATCAAACACTTGGCGGGTTTCGTATTTATGGGACACTAAGTACAAGCTTTTAAAGCATAATTCCTACTAGTTCATTTCAATAATCATCAACAAACAATCAAGTTCATAATATTCCCTTGTCTTATTCAAATATGTTTAAGATTCAAGTACTACAACACCATCTTATATCAAATTTACACATGATCACTACAAATTCTTCCACCACTCTACACCTCTAATAGTTCATATCAAATGGGTTATGCAATTATCTTTTCAAATGATCAAATTCCCGCATAAATACACATGATTCCTGTTCTATAGAAAAACCCTAACACCAATCTACACACTTTCTTGTATAAAATTCGAGATTGGGTCATAACCCACTTCCTACAAGTCATGATTTCAAGAAATTGAACTTACCTCCTTAAAATCGAGCTTAGATGGGTGTAGATTCGAGTTCATGCAGTTGATTATCTTCTAAATTTCTACCCAATTTGATTGAATTTGGTGAACAAGGGTTTCACCCTTGGTTCCCTGCTTTGATCGATCCCCAGAACGTACATATGTGTGTTTTTGGGGTTTTCCTCCCTCTAATACCCATACTTTACAATTACTCATGTTTAACCCCCATAGAATTTCATTTCTTTAATTAAACACTTTCCACCCCTTTAACTAGCTTTTGCAACATTTTTTTACTAACTAAGTTAATTCTTTTACTTATTTGAACTTAGTTTCATGTTACTCTATTTTGGGGTGTTACACTTACAATCTCATAAAATACATACATTAAAACATGTAATCTTTTTTATTTTATTTTTGTCACAAGATTTTGAATATATGTTGGATTTAATCTGTAACGTAATCGCAACTTTTTCTTTAAAGATTTAATTTTTTACTTTTTTTATTTTTTTTAATTTAATTACATATGTATATTGTTAATCTTTTAATTATACATATATGTATATTGTCAATTATACATGTTTAAAATTGAAAAAATATGTGTTATAAACACTAAACGTTTAACCCTAAACACTAAAACTAAACCTTAAGGCCGTGGGGTATGGTGGGGCTTGGGTTGGGGCATTTGTTGACACGTGGAATGGCAAATTCAAACCCATGCCCATGGGGTATGGTGGGGCTTGGGTTGGGGGCATGAGTTTGGTTTGGCCATTGAGAGCCCTCCATGTCACCTACTAGCCCGCCCCACGCCCGGCTTCAAACCCACGCCTCAAGGGCCACGCCCAAACCCAAGCCCCCGGGGTGGTGGCTTGGGCGTTTTCAGCCAACCCATGCCCCAACCCAAGCCCCATACCCCATAGCCTAATGCTAAACCCTAAACGCTAAAGCTAAACCCTAATTCTAAATCCTAAAGCTAAACCCTAATTCTAAACCCTAAAGCTAAACCCTAATGTTAAACCCTAATGCTAAACCCTAAAGCTAAATCTAAACCCTTAATGTTGAACCGTAATGCAAACCCTAAAGGTAAAACTAAAACCAAAAGTTAAAGCTAAACCCTAATTCTAAACCCAAAAGCTAAACCCTAATGCTAAACCCTAAATACTATTGCTAAACCCTAAATCCTAATGCTTAACCCTAAATACTAATACTAAACCCTAAATAACACTTATTTTTCAATTTTAAACATATATATATATATACATATATGTATATTTGACAATATATATACATATGTATAGTAAAAAGATTAACAATATACACATGTGTATAAATCCAATAAAAAAATTTTAAATAAAAAATTAAAACCTTAAAGAAAAAGCTCCGATTTTTCCAAAAAAAAAATTGCATTTTTTACTTTTTTTTTTTTTTTTGCATTTTTTGCTTAGGGAAAATGTGTGGTTCAGAATGATTCTCAAGTTTCGTAATTAGCCTACTACTTCTCACATGATACTTATCCTATATATGTATATATATATATATAGAACAAAGATCCGTTAGGAACCACCCTTTATTGCGAGAACCGCGAGAACCAATGTGAACACAACCAAAAATGCCTAAAAATAGCTAAAAACACACAAAAATTATTTTTTTTAATATTTTTTATAAAAAAAAAAATTTTTGCCTACTAAAAGTAGCGATTTTAACATAAAAAATATTAAAAAATATATTTTAGATTTTTTTTTATTTTTTTTAGGTTTTTTGGGGGTTTAGTTTTTAGCATTTTAGCTTGGGGGGGGGGGGGGGGGGGGGGGGTTTAGGTTTTGGGGGGGTGGGGGGGGTTAGGTTTTTTTTAGGTTTTAGTTTTTAGCATTTAGCTTGGGGGGGGGGGGGGGGTTGGGTTTTTTTAGGTTTTTTTAGCTATTTTAGGTTGTGTTCACATTGGTTCTCGCGGTTCTCGCAATAAAGTTGGTTCTCGCATGAACCTTACCATATATATATATATATAGAAACTGTTTTAATAATTAATTTATTATGATTATTAGCCCTGAAATTTTAAAGGGGGGTAGAACTGTGTTGGTAAGCCCTGTCGATTGTCGGTTGGATTAGCATTATGCCCCAAAAGATAAGAATGGGCAGCCGGACCACGACGATATGGGGGTGTTCCCTCAGTATAAGCTCTACTTTAAAAATTTAAAGACTAATAATTATAATGAACCATTTATCAAAATTCTTTTCTAAACGAGATTATAGCTCAAATACTAATGATTATGATGAAGAAGACTTAAACATGAATTATTTACATATGAATTTTGTTGAAATTAATATTTCTCAAATTGAAAACAATCTTTTAAATTGGAGTATACCAAAACAAGATGTTAAAACTATTTACAAAATTGGTACTTTTGATTTTTTACAAGATTATTCTATAAAAACTCATGAACAAACCATACCTATTAATAAAGAGTATCAAAACATGCAATTATTATCAGTAGAAGCTATTAAAAGACATGGAAAATTATATAAATTTCTACACATAGGATTAGTTCTAGTCGCCATTAAACCTATGTTCAGATTAGGAATTGATGCTCATGTTTTATTAATTTTAAAAGATGCAAGACATACAAGACATACAAATTTTAATAATTTTTGCTAGCTATGGCTGAGTCTAATATTTCAAATGGTCCTATTTACTTTAATTGCTACCCAAACTTTTCAATTGGTTTATTTGATCCACATATTTTAGATACTTTAACATTAACAATTAAAACTAAAAACTTAGAATTTAAAGAAAAAACTAATGCTGCAGTAGTTATATATAGAATATATTATAAGACTATGACTACCACTATAGAACCTAAAACAAAATTAGTATCCCCAAAAGATGAAATTATTATTTTTGAAGCTAATACTATGCATACAAAAATAAGAACACCTAAAAAATTAAAATGGAATGAAATAACTCAATCATTAACATAGAATTTACAAGATATAAACCCGTCAAAACCTATAGAGATAGATAATCAAACATCTAGCATAGTAGAACATTCTGATGGTTCAATAGATATTTCTTTTAGTAATGTTTTACCAAGGCATTCTATAGGAACAAGTACTTCTAAAAATACTTTAGATGAAAGTCTATTTAGAAGAAGTTTATCAATGAAAATGAAAGGTGTTGATTTTTCAAATACTATTCCAAGACCACTATATGAAGAAAATGATAGTGATAATAATACTTATGTCCCAACTAAGTCTGATATGGGAAATTATGAAGATATACAATGAGTGATTCAAAAGTTCAAGCTCGAAGAAATTACAAAATTTGGTTTTTGAAAAATTGTAATAGAAGAATAAAATATTTAAGACAAAGAATAGAAGATTATAAGTCATGCAATTCAAGTATTCTGCCTCCATCCGACCCATATCATCCCTCTAACTATATAAACCAGTATTTTCTTTCCTCTAGATATATATTATTTTTAGAAGAAAAATTAAGAGAAGAAAATGATCATAGAAAAAAGCTTATAGAAAGGATTTCAAGCACAACTTGTTAATCATGGATAAAGAAATGTTAAAATATTTAAAAGATGAAATGTTCAATAATTATAATAATAAAAATTTAATATGGTATTTTTCTACATTTAATGAAGATGAAATATTTTTACATGAGATTGATTGGCAATTATATATGTGTGAAAATGATGAAAATATTCCATTTTTCTCCTGATTTTCTCTCTACTGTATAGAAAATAAAATTGAGTATCCATTTTTTGAAAATATATATGTTAGTAATACTATAACCAAAACTTATACAATTATAAATAAAGATGAAAATATTACTAGTATACACCCTCCACATACGGATATAAAAATAAAAACTGAAAATAAAGAATATATTGCAAAGCCTTTAGCAAACATTAAGGAAGATATAGATAAAAACGTAAAGGCAATTATTTTTCAAAATAATTACACTAATGAAAAATTAAATACCATAGGAGAACAATTAGAAAGAATAGAAATTGATAATAATAAAACTTTAGATAAAGCTAGTACTTCAAATACTAAAATATTAACTGAAACTATTGAAAATCCAATATTTAAACCATATAGCATAAATATCCCAATACGTCTATATAAACAACAAGATATGTTACAAGATATTAACTCAAAACTCTCAAAATTAAATATAAATGTTATTTCAAATCAAGAAATTCAAAATATTGAAGAACAATTTAATGATTTTCAGATAGAAGATTCTATAAACAAAATTAAAAGAGGAAATTCTTATTTTTCAAAAAATAATACTTATACTACTAGGCCTGAAACAAGAAATTATTACCCTAGACCTACTCCACCTGATTTACAATTTGAAGAACGACATACTTTAGTTCAAGCCAAATATGATGGAAGTTCTCTATATGAATGGAGTATAGAATGTCAAACAGAACATCAAATTCTTAATTTAATGCAAGAAATGATAATGGCAGCCAATGTATATAAAGCAAATGGAAATGATGATATTGCAATTCTTAATATGATAGTTTCTGGTTTTACTGGAATTTTAAAAGGCTGGTGGGATAAGTATCTCACAGAAGAAGAAAAGCATATAATTCAAAATGCTAAAAAAATAATTATTAAAACAGAGAATACTGTTCAAACACCAACTGAAATACCTGATATAATTAATACTCTAGTATTTGCTATAATCCAACATTTTATTGGAAATCCAACAGATTATTAAGAAATAAATTCTTTAATATTATTAAATTTGACATGTAGAAAATTACAAGATTTTAGATGGTATAAAGACGTTTTTCTTTCAAAAGTTATGACTAGAGAAGATTGTAAAGAAGCTTATTGGAAAGAAAGATTTATAGCTGGGTTACCAAAATTATTTGCAGAAAGAATTAGAGAAAAAATTAAAATAGACTTTAATAATAGTATTCCTTATAGAGATTTATCCTATGGTCAAATAATAAATTATATAAATCAAGAAGGATTAAAAATATGTAATAATTTAAGATTAAAAGAAAAAATAAAAAAAGGATGGTATCCAAGGCCATAAGGAATTAGGAAGTTTTTGTCAACAATATGGATTTGAACCATTAAACTCCTTCTAAACCTAAAAAGAAAATTCCTAAACAATTTATTAAAAAGAACTATAAAAGAAAACCATATATTAAAAATAAAAAAAATTATTATAAAGACATGACTAATTTTCAAAAGAAAAAACAAGGAAAACAAGATATTGTCATTTGCTATAAATGTGGAAGACAAGAACGTTATTCTAAGGATTGTTATACTAAGAAAAAGATAAATGAGCTAAACATTTCTGATGAATTAAAAGAACAGATAAATAAAATACTTATTTATGATAATTCAAGTGAAAACAGTATTTCAGACTATAGTGATAATGATTTAAACAATATTAAAGAATCTAATTCAGAGAGTAGTTCAGAAGAAAATGTATGTGAATGTATGGGTCCTTGTATTTGTGAAATTGATGGTACTATAAATTCTCTAACAGCAGATAATAAAGACTTATTCGAATTATTAGAAAAAATTGAAGATAAAGAAGTAAAACAAGTATATTTAAAACAATAAAAAGAAAAGTATAAACTACCAATAGAAAAAGAAACAAAAGCATATAATTTTAATGAAATATGTCAAAGATTTCAAACAAAACAAATAAAAGAAAATCCTGTTACAATAACTGATTTACAAATAGAATTAAAAAATATAAAAGAAGAAATCCGAGAAATAAAATTACAAATTAAAGAATTAGAAAAAGAGAAAAACAAAGAAGATGAAGAAAACAATAACAATACTATAAATGATACTGAAAATATAGGAAAAATAAATCGTTTAAAAGGATTAACTTCTCAAAAATGGTATATTAAGTTAAATATAATAGTTAATAATGAATTTCGATTATCTTTAGTTGCCATGATTGATAGTGGTGCTGACATGAATTGTATTCAAGAAGGATTAATACCTACAAAATACTATGAAAATACTACATATAGATTGTCTGGAGCCAATGGAAACCCATTAAATATTGAATATAAATTATCAAATGTTCATATTTATAAAGAAAACTATTGTTATAAAACTCAATTAGTTTTAGTCAAGGATTTAACATCTCAAATTATATTAGGACTCCCATTTATAACTTAATTATATCCTTTTACAGTTGAAGAAAAAGGAATAAGTATTAAGATATTAAATAAAAAGATTTGTTTTGAATTTGCCCATCCAATTACTTCTAAACAAATAAATGTTTTAAGCTTAAAAGAAAAACAAAAGGAATTTTTAATTGAAGAAATTAATCATGTTAGAATAAAGAATCAATTGAAAGATAAAATAATTATAAAAAGAATACAAGAAACTGAGAATAAATTTAAAGATAATATCTGTGCAAATATTTCAAATGCTTTTTGGGAAAAAAAAACAACACATTGTAAGATTACCTTATATTAAAGACTTTAATGAAAAAAGTATTCCAACAAAATCTAAAGCTATACATATGTCTCAAGAATTAGAAAACTATTGTAAAAAAGAAATACAAGAATTACTAGATAAAAAATTAATAAGATCATCCAAATCTCACTGGTCTTGCTCTGCCTTCTATGTTCAAAATAATGCAGAAATAGAAAGAGGAGCTCCTAGATTAGTTATAAATTATAAACCATTAAATAAAGTTTTAGAATGGATCAGATATCCTATGCCAAATAAAAGGGATTTATTAAAAAATATTTATTATTCAAAAATATTTTCTAAATTTGATATGAAGTCAGGATTTTGGCAAGTACAAATTGCTGAAGAAGATAGATATAAAACTGGATTTAATGTACCGTTTGGACACTATGAATGGAATGCTATGCCCTTTGGATTAAAGAATGCTCCTTCAGAATTTCAAAATATAATGAATGATATCATTTTACCATTAGGAAATTATGCAATTGTTTATATTGATGATGTATTGATATTTTCAAATTCCTTAGACCAACATTTTAAACATTTAAATGCTTTCTATAATATTATTCATAAAAATGGATTAGTAGTATCACCTTCTAAAATGAGTCTTTTTCAAACAGAAATAAGATTTTTAGGACACAATATTATTCAAGGAACAATAAAACCTATTAACAGAAGCTTAGAATTTTCAAATAAATTTCCAAATGAAATCAAAGATAAAAAGCAATTGCAAAGATTTTTAGGATGTTTAAATTATATTCATGACTTTTTCAAAGACTTAGGAATCATATGCAAACCTCTATATGATAGGTTAAAAAAAATCCAAAACCTTGGACTCAAGAACACATAGATATAGTAAAATATATCAAAGATAAAATAAAATATCTACCATGTTTACATATTCCCCATCCCAATGCAAAATTAGTTGTAGAAACCGATGCAAGTGATCTAGGATTTGGAGGAATATTAAAACAAGAATTAGATAATAAAGAAAGTTTAGTTAGATATTATTCAGGTGCATGGAATGATACTCAGAAAAATTATTCTACAATCAAAAAGGAAATTTGAAGTATGGTTTTATGTATAAAGAAGTTTGAAGATGATTTATATATGAAACCATTTTTATTAAGAATCAATTGTTTATCTGCAAAATATATTTTTGAAAAGGATATTAAAAATTTGATTTCAAAACAAGTTTTTGCAAGATGGCAAGCATTATTAAGCAACTTTGATTTTTAAATAGAATTTATAAAAGGAGAAAATAATTCTTTACCAGATTTTTTATTAAGAGAATTTTTACAGGGAATATGAGCAACTCCGATTCTACAAAAAAGATTGTATTCTCAAAACAAAAATTCTCAAAATCTCAATTATCAAGTTCTCCAAATTCTCCATCAAGACCAACCCATTTGCAACAATTTCCCTTATTACCTAATATTCAAAACAGATTTGCCCCTCTAACCCGAGGTCCGAGACCCAGACCTCCATTCTCATCTATTATTCAAAATTTAGAATCAAAACCCATTATTCAATCTCCTTCTTTTACCAAACTCTCTAAACCAGCCTCTCCTTCAACCTCTCACCAGCCACTATTCCCTACATTATCAACCCAAACAAAAAGATTATCAAAATTCTAGAACCTTTGGAAGTCGAAAAGGTTAATAAAACCTTCTTCTCCCTGATCGACTTCATTTTTCCAAAAGGATGCCATTTTTTCAAGGATGAATACAAGACCAGAGATTATTATCAAGCAATTTTAGAAGATTCTGAATCAGTTATTATCCGGCACAATTTTAATTGTGGAGATCCTTCCAAGATCGCTTATAGTCAAGTAAAAATTTTAAAAGTTCTATCTTTAGAAGACTGAAATTCTAAGCCCTATAATCCAAAAACCCTTTCAAACTTCAGTGCTTATCCTCAATATAACTATTATGATTATCAAGATGCATGGGAATATGCATTTTTCTTAAGAAACTTTGATCATTCTTTGTTCTTCCAATTTGATAAAGATTTTTCAAATATTTATCCAAGATGGTTTGTTAAATGGTTTAAATATATGGGAATTATTCCAGAAGCTTTTCCTAAATAAGTTTCAGAGGCATTTTCAAAATTCGTCGAGTATTTTCTACATGATGGAACACCAATTTTCGAATACACTTTACAGTTTATGAGTGTTTTCAGAATTCCATGGATCTGTTTATGGACTTATAATTTTCAAGAAGAAAGTCCTACAGAACTTTCTCCTCCATTACTCTTCAGACAATATAGGTGTAAATGGTGGAATAAGTTTATCATCACAAAAGCAAATTCTCAAGCAATTACCAAGTATTATAAGGAATTAGCTATTCAATATGAAAGAAGTTTAAAGTCTCCAATTCTAGATATCAAGGCCAGCGATGAAGATCAAGAGTATATTAAAAGATTTTCAGATTGCAAGTCTCCAGAAGATATTTTAAAATTAGTCAATGAAATTAGACAGTCTCCATCCCCTTCAAAACACTCATCCCCGGGGACTGAAGTTTTTCAAGATTCTCAAGAGCCATTTGATATGATGTAAATAATAATAATAATAATAATAATAATAATAATAATAATAATAATAATAATAATAATAATAATTTTTTATGCTTATCTATATTTTTATTGAAGTGGTGCAATTGTCAACAAAAGAACAATCAACTTTTCTTATTTTCAAAAGTGGAGCAAATAATTCAACAAAAAGACATTCAACTTTCCTCAACTTTCCAATTATAGAAGATTGTGCAACAAAGAGACAATCAACTTTTCAAATCTTCAAAGATGGTGCAAATAATTCTCAATATAGACAAACAACTTTAAGGAGCATTTTCAACACATCAATTTTATACGGGAACTCTTTTCAAGATTCAATTATGAAGACCCCTTTATTTCATCTATAAAAGGATGGATGATCAATGAAGAAAGACACTTTTTCTACACACCTTTTCTTACATCTTTTCTTATGTATGAAAAAACCCTCAAACCAAAAACTTGTATTATCAACCTCTCTATGTTCAAAGTCTTTAGATTTTCAAATTATAGTTGCTCCTCCCGATTGTAAGGAAATCAATTGTAATCAAGATTTTCAATCAATAAACTCAGGTATATTTTAAATTCATATCATGCTTATTTATGTTGTCATCTCTTTAATTTAAATCAAATTGTCTTCATGTTTAATCTTCTTCATATCAAATGATCCTAAACCGTTTTGGTATCAGAGCCATGACTCTGTTTAGAAATTGTTTTAATAATTAATTTATTATGATTATTAGCCCTGAAATTTTAAAGGGGTGTAAAACTGTGTTGGTAAGCCTGTCGATTGTCGGTTGGATTAGCATTATGCCCAATATATATATATATATATACTTAGGGCTGTAAACGAACCGAACGTTCAGCGAACAGTTCGTGAACCGTTCGGCGGGAAGTTCGTTTATGTTCGTTCGATTAATAAACGAACGAACATGAAAAAGAAATTTCGTTCGATTAGTTAAATGAACGAACATGAACAGCTGTCTCGTTCGTTCGATTGCGTTCGTGAACGTTCGATAAGGTGTTTGTGAACATTTGTTGATTTGCGTTCGTTTATGTTCGTATGTTTGTGTTTTAATTGAAGATCTTTGTACTTTCTTATATTTTATTTGTACTTTTTATATTATTAAACTTTTATTTAATTAATTTCCCTAACAATTAAACTAGAAAACCCGCTTTCATCTTGTTTATGCATCATTTCCCTTTCATTTCTCATTATTTACATCCACGAATACGATCGACCATCGTTCCACAATAAGGGATTCAAGTTCGAGTGCTACTCTCTGGGCCATCTATCTTTATCCTTCGTCGCGTTCGCCAAATTTTTTTGTGTTCGTTTGTGTTCGTGAACCGTTCGCGAACACGCTCATTTCCTTAATGAACGAACACGAACATAAAATCTCGTTCGGTAAGTGTTCATGAGCCGTTCGTGAACACGTTTATTTCCTTAACGAACGAAGTTCGGTTCGTTTACAGCCCTATCTATACTATCTATAATATACATATCCAAAGGACTTCTTATGGTCATTGAAATTTCCTTAAAACACCCATAAAACATAATGTACAAGTCTTTTAAGCACCAGAAATCTTCACTTTCCACTTATACCCTTCCCCCTAAACTAAACACGCGGACACACAAACTAGGGTTTCAGATTTCAAAACATTTCAAAACGCCGCTTCCCTGCTCCTCTCTCTCTCTCTCTGGCGATTCAGGAACGATTTCACCAGATCTGCTCCTCTCTTTCTGGCGATTCAGGAACGATTTCACCAGATCTATGAAGTTTCAACAGATCGATGAAGATTCTGACCTCCTGGTTCCGTTTTCCGGCTTTTATTGGCGTTTTGCAACATTCGTCAAGGGTAACTGACACCGTCCTTTTGATTCTGAACGCTATTTCTTCATGTATTCACTGGATTTTACTTACGTTTGTGTTTTAAGATGGATTTTCGTTTTTTGTAGGTCATGGTTTGAAGACTAGATCTGGTGAATAATAATAAGAATACTCGGAAGGAGACAACAAAATCATGGAGAAGAATCAGAACTCGGTGGTTGGAGTTCCAGATGCGATTCCCGTCAAGTATATGGAGGTGACCGAGGTTTGAATTTCAGTATAGTGGATAAATTCCCATATTTGTGTGTTCATGTGAAGTTTCTTACTTATCAATTGAATTTACAGTTTGTCAATCTATGTGAACGAGGTTTTAATTTCAGTACAATGGATAAATTACTTGATAATGTGTGATTTCAGTCTTCATTAGGGTTTCTAAGTCAAAATGATACATGTTTAATTATCATATGTTTTTGCAAGTGCTTAATGTCATACCCTGGTAGAGAAATTGATAGATGTGTGTTTTCGCTTATGTTCTTGAATGAGATCATTCCTGAAGTTCTTTTGGGTAGATTGACTATTGAAATGTGTTTAATGATGTTATTTCTTGTATTGACTTGATCTGTTAATGATGACAGGAATACATCAAGCGTTACAACAACGTCAAGCTCTCAACCTTGGGGATGGGTTAGATTCAACAATTCATTTCTCTATTTTTTGCTAATAGTCGTCAAGAACATAATGCACACTTAAACACATGAGTTTAACGACTGTTGTTGACGTAACACATGCAGCCATACCAACTGTTGTTTTATTCTCCGAGATTCTGAAGGAAGATGGACTGGCAACTCAGAAATGTAAGGATATAATTTCTTTATTTATACAATTATATCAAACATTCAGTCTGCATTATTACTTGTTTTTATTACTTGTTTGGGTATTGACACAGTGATAGCCGTATCAATTGTTCAAACCAATGATAAATTTACTAGCAGACACATTCAGAAGGCCAAGGTATACGTTTGACTCAAATTAGTTAAATGCTATTACATTTAAAAAGATGAAAGTCATAAATCTGGGTTTGGTGAAAGAGTATTTGACATGGATCTGTGAAATAGTCAACAATATGTATTTTATTTCTGAAATCTTTGGTTGATGCTTGATTTTATACGAAACCCTAGCTGGTAACTGAAAATTGTACATATCATTGAATTAAATTGTTGTAATATTGTTAAAGATATGTACAATTTACTTCTTCTGTTGAATCAATACTTTTGACTGTTAATGAAATATTATGGTTACACTTGAAGATTTGTGGAAATTGTATCAGTTTGGAAGGACATTTATTGCTGTTTGATTTATTATTTTCTTGATGTTGCGAGAACGGAACTTGCTCTAGCTGTTTTGTATTTGAACAAAGCTGAAGCCCGGGACAAGATATGCAGAGCAATACGATACGGTTCAAAGTTCGTAAGTAATGGCGAGCCAGGCACTGCCCAAAATGTTGACAAGTCAACTAGCTTGGCTACGAAAGTTTTCCATCTTTTTAAGGTATCATTTTGTCAAAATAATCAAATTCTATGCATATAATGAGTTCGGAATTTATTTGCTGCCTGGTACAATCTGGTCGACTAGCATCAAGGGGCATTTTAGGAATTTATTTATTGCAGTTGGTAAAAATAGCACTATGTACATTTCTGGATTGGCCAAAGAGGATGCTGATAGGCTAGATTTGCTCAACAAAAAACTCCAGTATCATTGGCTGCACTGGTACTATATCATGCTTCAGCAGGTTCACAGGAATTGGTTTACTGTCTTGTTCAAGACCAGCAATCTTGTTCAGATATCTTGCTCCAAGACCAGCATTGTTGTTCAAACTGACTCTATGTAGACGGTGATTTGACATTGTTTATGACACCAACATTCGCTTCTCGGACGGTAAACTTGATTCGTTTTTCTTTATCATCTGAATCTTTTATGATTGTTATTTTATTGTTAAAAATATATCAGTTGCTACAGGTTTGGAACGTTTTACATAGTTTTATGATGATTCTATTGTATCCAGGCCGAGAAAACGACAGAGGTTGTGCTGAGATGCGTCTCCTTTGACAGAGGTTAGCTCATACTATCATTTTTAATGGGACTTCTTTTAGAACAAATTGAAAATACTTCTGAGTAAAATGATTCTGAAGGTCATGTATTAAAAAAATTTAATTTGGGTGAATTTCAACCTAATTGACACGTTCCACTTTAATCTGTGTTAATTTGGGTGAAGATGAATTTTGAAGCAGGTCGCAAGGTCGCACGCAGAGCATATCCAGCAATCGGAAGTGGATACATCTGTGTCAAGCATGATGCAGGAGGTTGCTGATCCAGCAATCGGAAGTGGATAAAACGGCTTTTTCTTTTTTAAGTTTTCTTCTATTATTTTTTATTCATTTTTAAGTCTCATTTCGAATGATTTTATTCTTATAGCCGGTCAAATTTGGATGAAAACAGAGTTATATTGAAAACAAAGTATTTTTGGTATGGTATGTTATGACAAGTTTCGGTATTGTGCCGGATCACGAACCAAACCGATACCGACCTAACATCGGACATTTACCGGTATCATCAAAACTGGCACCGGTATTCATTTTTATGATTTTCTATCTGGCACCGGTATTCGTTTTTATGATTCTTTATCTTATTTTGTTTCTTTCAAAATATGATGTTTGTATAAAATTCTTAATATACCGATGACGTGATTTCTATTTATCCACTTTTAGATATAGATTTCATTCTAAATCTAGCCATAACTAAATAGTTTGATTTCAAGATTAATATACAGTTATCTGTAAAGTACAATTTTACTATATTGAAAATATTTATTTATTTTCATAATACTATATTGAGTTTCCTTTAAAATTATTACTAACAAGGCTGGTTGGTTAAATATACTGTTATAATGGATTATAAGAAAAATAAACTGAGTTTTAAGTACGTGTCAACAAGAATCAATTCCTTTTTGACATTATCATACTATAAATTAGTAAAATGTTAGTGTATTATGGAGTTATACTCTAAGCATAGGGGGTTTTTAAAAAAAAATGTTGGGGTTTTTCAAAAGAAAAAAGGTTTTTTCACTTCTAATTTAAAGGTTTTCATTTTTATGCATTTTTACCTCTTTGATTTTTTTACTTTTTACCCAAATATTTTCAACTCTTGCAAGTTAACCCCCACTACTTTTAAGTTTTCAACTTTGATCCCCCATACTTTTCATCTTTTGTAAACTTTTCGTTTTAGGTTTTGTTATAAATCTTGCGAGTGAATACGCTGCAACGTGTGTGTGGGTTCAATGTTTTTTCGTCTATCTTTTTCCGTTTGACAGGTATGTCACAATGCGTCTTTATTTTTATGTTTGACATGTTCGTCGCAACGAGTGGGGTCCTAGATCGACTTACTTATTCTTTTCTATGTTTTACGTTTTAGTATATTTTTTTCGCTTTAACACAACACAACGGGCATGCATGGTTCAACGATTTCAAGTATGCTTTTCGTTCGGTGTTATTATTTTTTTTTTGTTATTTTGTTTTTACCCGTTTTTTTCGTGTTCCTGGTCGCTGGCAGTGATATAGCATTGGTGCTACTTGGCACGGTTTACGAGCCCCGCCGCAACGTGGGGGGTCGTAATACTAGTTAATATTAACTAGGGTTAGACCCGTCCATGTTGCGGCGCGGGTAGATCGTAAAAATTGAATGGATTAGTCCAAACGTTATATGATGCATTAACCATAAGAAAATTTCGACGTATCCAGTTGAACTCAGTGTAACATGTATAAGCATTGTGATTAGATCAAACGTAAAGCAAATAGAATTCATATCGAACAATCATAACGTATTATATTTGACCCAACTCATACATAGAAAACATAACGGGTATGAAGGAAAATATGCACATGTAATCGAAAGGGATTAATTAGAGCTTTCGTAAACAAGAAACCATAATTTGACTCCACCTGGTTCGAAAAAAACTTTACGAAACATTTATAAAATAAACACGAAAACATATTATATTTGACCTGAATCATTTCCCAAAAAAGTTTACGTCGAAACATAGAACAACTTGAATTTACACCAAAATGTACATAAAAATATGCACGAAAAAGTGGTTTCTTTAAACGAAAACGTATTATATTTGACCTGACCCGTCTATAAAAAAAGTTACATCAAAATGTAGAACAAATCATATTTATACATAACCGTACATAAAATATGCACGTAAAAAATAGTTTTTAAGTAAAGGAATTATAAGGGTAAACCGAAACAAAATATTAGTAAAAAAATTAATAGGTTATAAACGTACGTAAAACCGTGCTAAGTAGCACCAATGCCACAACGTCATCGACTCTCAACATCCTAAAAATAAAATAGAAAAACGGTAAAAATTACACTGAACGAAAAGGAGACTAAAATCGTTGAACCACACACGCCCGTTACAGTGTGTAAATGCGAAGAAATTAACCACAATGGGCATGCATGGTTCAACGATTTTAAGTATGCTTTTCGTTTGGTGGTATTTTTTCCTTTTTTGTTATTTTGTTTTTACCCATTTTTTTGGTGTTCCTGGTCGCTGGCAGTGATATAGCATTGGTGCTACTTGGCACGGTTACGACCACCGCTGCAACGTGGGGGCCGTAATACTAGTTAATATTAACTAGGGTTAAGACCCGTCCGTGTTGCGGCACGGGTAGATCGTAAAAATTGAATGGATTAGTCCAAACGTTATATGATGCATTAACCATGCGAAAACACACATTTCGACGTATCAAGTTGAACTCAGTGTAACATGTATAAGCATTGTGATTAGATCAAACGTAAAGTAAATAGAATTCATATCGAACAATCATAACGTATTATATTTGACCCAACTCATACATAGAAAACACAACGGGTATGAAGGAA
The DNA here is from genome assembly GCA_030545235.1 of Helianthus tuberosus. NCBI lineage: Eukaryota > Viridiplantae > Streptophyta > Magnoliopsida > Asterales > Asteraceae > Helianthus > Helianthus tuberosus. Next base: position 63,287,746 of record CM060360.1, on the reverse strand, counting down.
AATATGCACATGTAATTGATATTCACCAAATTACATATGTTTTATTCCCCTATTTTACCCCCATTTTACGCGTTTTCGGCCGTAAAACCGAGAATCGGTTACTTAATCAGGTTTACCTTTGTTTACAGGCCTAAAACAGCGTACCAAACAAGAAGATGATGAAAACGAGGATTTTCCGATTGAAACGGTAGAACTGCAAAGATTCAGTGAAGAAAACTGACATGGGCGATTGGCACGACCGTGCGGTGGGTGGCACTCCCGTGCGGATCCGACAACAAGGCTCATCTCGACATTGCACAGCCAGTAACGTGCAAGCCATCTCGGGAACGCACGACTGTGCGACTTAAGGAACACCCGTGCGGATGCGAAGACCAACCTCAGCCCGGATCTACACTGCCAGTGCAGATGCTCGTGCCAGCCTTATCTCGGAAATGCACGATCGTGCGACTAGTGGAACGCCCGTGCCAATACGAAGACCGGTCAAGATTTGCTGATGTCACACGGTATGGTGAACAGGACCATAGAGTGAACAGTCCTGCACTTTAATCTCACGACCGTGCGATCTGAAAAAGTTATAAAAAACAGAAGGTAGCATTCAGTTCGGAATTCTGGAATTTTGGGAGTTCATCAGGTGATTATTCAGGCTCCGGAGGCACTTGCTTTCACCCGGATTCAAGCAACCTTGTGCCGATTAGCTCCGTTATCATCCGGATTCTCAAGCTTGTGCTTGTTTATGGTTTGATTCTTGAATCTTTCCATGTTTGTGTTATGTTTCAAGCATTTAGGTTGATGATTATGTATTATTGTAAGCCTAAGGGCAAAAACACTAGTATCCCTTGCTTAATAACAACCATTAGTATGTTAATTATGTTTGTAATGACACTTTGAAGCATTTTCTATGTTAATCCTTGATGATTAGTTTGCAACCTTGTTTATTGATGTTGAATTCTTGATTATAGTTAATTATCTTGGATGATTAGTATGTGGTTAGTTGAGATATTTGCAAGAAGAAGCTTAATTAATCATGTATTAGTAGACTTTGAACTTGCTTAACTAGTTTAACTTGTTTAATATGCTTACACCATGATACTAGAAATGGTTAGTGGTTTAATAAGGGATAATTATTGTTAATCTAGAAGGCTTTCCCTCACGAAAGGACCTTAACGGGTTAAATGGTGTCGTTATGAATTCTTGACATAAATTGTTAGCTTAGTCAGTAGTTTAGGCCAAAATTGCTTGCTTGGTGAATTTATGTTCAAGATTTGTAAAATGAACTCGGTTGTGATTTAATCTAGTTTATGCTTGTCTCGGTGGTTACATTGTGTTTATCGGTGTCACTTTCCTTGATTAAGTGAAGTTAGAAAACTCCTAACGGATGACTAACTTATCTTTAGGGGATTTTCATAGATTTGTCAATTGGGCGTTAAAGAACAATTTTAGGTGGTTAAAGTGTGTTTATCGTTTTAGCTTTCCAAAGAATTGTCATGTTAGGAGTCCCGTAAGGGATACTAATTGTCTTGAAATGGTTAGTGGTTTAATAAGGGATAACTATTGTTAATCAAGAAGGCTTTCCATCACGGAAGGACCTTAACGGGTTAAATGGTGTTGTTATGAATTCTTGACGTAATTATTGTTAATTTAATTTATTCGTTTTCAAGCTTATTTTGAACTCTTATGAATTTTTATTTCATTTATTTGTTCGAATTCGAACTAATTATTTGTTTATTCTCTGAGTTTTCGGCTCCGAAAAATCATTTTTATACTAGCCGATTTGATTGTTTTTTATTGTTGTGATTTTTATAAAATTTCGGGCCCATTTTTCAAATTTTATAAAATTTTCAGCCCCCTTTTACAGAAATTCTGTTTAAAAAAAACAGCCTTATTATAATAATAAAATATTCATTGTGTCAATTTTTCGTTTGAAGGTTGATGTCCTCAACCCCCGCTCCCGACGCTGTTGAGCCTTCAGACGAACCCAAGCGTGATCTGAGTAGACGTCTTCGTGAGAGATCTCGCGCGGTTGCGCTGCTACTCGCAGTAGGTGAGGACGACCAGGTGGTACCCGCTGAAGCCGAGGGCTCAGGGGACGTAGGAAACATAATCATGGCGAACGACGAGCGACCACTTAATGAGTCGAATCAGCCCGGAGGAACAGGTCTGGAGCCAAGCATTATTCGACATACGATAGACGCACCTACTTTTGAAATTAAATCTAGTATTACAAATATGTTGCAGAATTCGGTGCAGTTTGACGAACGAGAGCATGAGGATCCCGGACGACACATCGCTGCTTTTCTCGAAGTATGTTCAACTTTCAAGATTAGGGATATTTCTGAGGACGCTGTTCGGTTACGGTTGTTCCCATTCTCGCTGCGTAACAAAGCCAGGGCTTGGCTTATGTCACTTCCTGCAGGGTCCATCAGGACCTGGAATGAGCTAGCGGAGCTATTCATGCAGAAATACTTTCCGCCTGAGAAAACAACCAAGTTAAGGAACCGGATTGTGACCTTTCGCCAAGACGAGGGAGAGTCGTTGCACGTGGCCTGGGAGCGATTTAAGGATTTATTACTTGATGTTCCACACCATGGTTTCTCCAAAAGACAGTTGGTTTTGACGTTTTACCAAGGGCTTAATTATGACACGAATGAGAGATTAGATGTGAATGCAGGAGGCGATCTGGGGACGAAGACGCCAAATGAAGCCTATGCTATCATAGAAAAAGCTGTGAATGCCGTTTAGGCTCCCCAGTTCAGTCGGTTGTCCACCGCTTTTCTTTCCCATGCCGGGGTTAAAGTCTAGCTCGCGTTAAGAAGGAGAGAGAGGCCGAACATCATCATCATCATCCCGCGCAGGAGTTCACGCTGTGGACGACTACACAGCCATTACTTCACAGATCTCGGCTCTTTCGGCGAAATTTGATAAGTCCCAGATAGTTGCGCAAGCTAGTTCAAGGTGTGACCAGTGCGGAGTGTCACACGAGCTTGGTGCATGCTTTCAGGGGGTTATGTATGAGGGCCAAGAAGAAGTGGATTTTGTGGGCAACCAGGTGAGGCCGCCGAACAACCCTTACAGCAATACATATAACCCGGGATGGAGGAATCACCCAAATTTTGGGTGGCGAGCAAATGTGGGTAATCAGAACCCATTAGGTTTTGCCTAGCGGGCTCCAGCGCCGCAGCAAGCTCACGGTCAGCAATTCCAGCCTTACAACCAATCTTTCCAGCCTCGTCCATACTCGTACCAGAATCAGGGCGCCGGGAGTAGCTCCCAGCAGTAGGCCCCTCAGTCAAGTTCCAAGCTGGAGGATATGATGGCTCAGCTTCTTACTAGCTCCACTAGTGCAAATCAATTAGCTGAAAAACGATATCAACAAAGTGAAGACCGTTTTCTAGCTCACGAAGGAGAAATGAGGAGTCAAAAAGAATCAATCCAGAATATCGAGAACCAGGTTGGTCAGCTGGCTAAGATGATGTCGGAGAGACCCCCAGGTGGTCTTCCAGGCAACACAGAGCCAAATCCGCGCGGGCATGTAAATGCGGTTATGACCAGGAGTGGTAGGACTACCGGATCAGACATATCGGACTCACCACCGATCAATGAAGCGGTCCTGACTGATGCTCAGGACGAGGTGCAAGCCAGGCGTGGCCCAGCAAGTACAACACAAGTCCAAGAGCCAGTCAAAGAGTACACTCCTCCAATTCAATATCCGGGCAGGCTGAAGAAACAGAAAAATGAAGAACAGTACGGTAAGTTCCTTGAAATGTTTAAACAACTGCACATAAATATACCGTTTGTTGAAGCCATGGCCCAGATGCCAAAGTATGCGAAATTCTTAAAGGACATCCTCTCGAATAAGCAGAAGCTCGAGGATATATCCTATGTGGTGATGAATGAAAGTTGTTCTGCCATTCTGCAAAACCTTCTGCCCACGAAGATGGAAGATCCAGCCAGTTTCACGCTCCCTTGCTTGATTGGAAATATGTTCGGTTAGCCATGCATTGGCTGATTTGGGAGCGAGTATCAATTTTATGCCTTATAAGGTTTTTACTAAACTGGATCTGGGTGAGCCTTCACCCACTAGAATGAGCATTCGACTTGCAGACCGTTCAATCAAATATCCACGTGGATTCGTTGAAAACATGCTTGTTAAAATCGATAAATTTGTTTTCCTAGTGGATTTTTTTATTCTTGACATGGACGAAGATTCAAACGTGCCATTGATACTTGAACGCTCGTTCCTCAATACTGCGACGACGATTGTTGATGTGGAAGCTGGCCAAATCATGCTCCGAGTAAATGACGAGCACGTGACATTTGATATTAAAAGATCAATGCAACATCCGTAAAGTCACGATAACATGCTTTATTATGTCGACATTGTCGACGCATGTGTGTGCTCTCATTTCCAAGGCACTATTGAAGAAATTGATACGGACACACATCTATCGTGTAGGGACCTGATTGGCATTACGCATGAGGGCCACGAAGTTGAGCAGTCGTTCCAAGTCGGTGATGATGGTTCCCAAAGTCCAGATCAGTTTGTGGAAATTGGCCATGCAGATGATGAAAAATCAAAACCTTTGGTTGAAGATCCATCGTCTTTGGAGTTAAAAGAAATCCCACCGCATCTGGAGTATGCATTTCTAGAAGAGGAGTGTCGCTTGCTGGTCATCATTTCAGCATCATTGGCAAAAGAGGAGAAGATACAGCTTCTTGAGGTTTTAAGACTTCATAAGAAAGCCATGGCGTGGAAGATTATGGATATCAAAGGCATCAATCCATCTTTTTGTACTCATAAGATTCTGATGGAAGACGAGTACAAGCCTTGTGCACAGCCTCAGAGGCGGTTGAATCCGAATATGCAAGACGTGGTGAAGAAAGAAGTTATTAAGTTGTTAGATGCTGGGTTGATTTATCCTATATCTGATTCTGTGTGGGTAAGTCCAGTGCAAGTAGTACCCAAGAAAGGTGGTATTACGGTAGTTTCAAATGATAGGAATGAACTTATTCCTACCCGTACCGTCACTGGGTGGCGAGTTTGCATCAACTACCGCAAACTCAACGATGCTACTCGTAAGGATCACTTCCCGCTTCCATTCATCGACCAGATGTTGGAATGTCTGTCCGGGAAGTCGTATTACTGTTTTCTAGATGGGTTTTCTGGATACTTTCAAATTCCTATTGCTCCTGAGGATCAGGAGAAGACTACCTTTACATGCCCTTTTGGCAGATTCGCCTACCGGCGTATGCCTTTTGGGTTGTCTAATGCACCGGCTACCTTTCAGCGATGAATGGTTGCGATTTTTCATGACATGATCGAGGATTCTATGGAGGTTTTTATGGATGAATTTTCAGTATTTGGAGATTCCTTCGATCATTATTTGGAAAATTTGAAGAAAATGTTGAAGAGGTGCGAAGAAACGAATCTTGTCCTAAACTGGGAAAAATGCCACTTCATGGTGAGAGAGGGCATAGTTCTGGGACATAAGATTTCGCGAGCTGGTATGGAGGTCGACCCAGCTAAAGTTGACATAATTTCACGACTTCCACCTCCCACCTCTATGAGAGCAATACAGAGCTTTCTCGGTTATGCGGGGTTCTATAGGTGATTCATCAAGGTTTTTTCAGAAATCGCCAGACCCATGACCCGTTTGTTGGAGAAAGACGCTCCGTTTATCTTTGGAGATGATTGCTTGAAGGCTTTTGACCTTCTCAAGCAAAAGTTGATTGAGGCCCCTATTCTAGTCGCACCTGACTGGAGTCTACCATTTGAAATTATATGCGACGCAAGCGATTTCGCTATAGGGGCCGTTGTGGGGCAAAAGAAGGAAAAAGCACTTTCACCCGATCTATTATACGAGCTAGATTCTTCACAACGCTCAGGAGAATTATACTACGACAGAAAAAGAGCTCTTGGCGGTGGTTTTCGCATTCGAAAAACTTAGATCGTATTTGGTGATTTCGAAAACAATTGTGTATACTGATCATGCAGCCATCAGATACCTGTTCAGCAAACAGGACACTAAACCGCGTCTCATCAGATGGATCTTATTGCTGCAGGAGTTTGATATCGAAATTTAAGACAAAAAGGGTTCGTTGAATGTAGCAGTTGACCATCTTTCTCGGTTGGAGCATGGAGATCAAGGACACACGTTGGGATCAAATCAATGACCATTTCCCACACTAGTCGTTGATGAGCGTCGAGGTATGCGATGAGTCGCCTTGGTTCGCCGGCTTTGCAAACTATCTTGCTTGCGGGATCCTAATTACAGAATTGACTCACCAAAAAAAGAGAAAATTCTTTCCGAACGTCAAGCACTACATTTGGGACGACCCTTTCTTGTTTAGGGTTGGTGCTGATCTGGTGATTAGGAGATGTGTTTCGGGAAAGGAGGTGACTGACATTCTGCGCCACTGTCACGAGGGACCTACCGGAGGTCACCATGGAGCCAATTTCATCGCTAAGAAGGTGCTTGATTCAGGGTTTTATTGGCGCATAATATTTCGTGATGCGCAGAAGTGGGTCAAAGCGTGCGATACCTGCCAGAGGGCAGCAAACATATCGGCACGTGACGAAATGCCTCAAAATTGGATACAAGTATGTGAAGTCTTTGATATCTGGGGGATAGACTTCGTGGGACCATTTCCCCCCTCACTAGGAAACAAATATATCCCGATTGCTGTTAATTATGTATCGAAGTGGCCAGAGGCACAGGCCTTACCCACCAATAATGCCAGGGTAGTCGTGAGATTTCTGAAGAGTTTGTTTGCCCGGTTTGGTGCACCAAAGGCGCTTATTAGTGACAGAGGGACCCACTTTTGCAGCACTCAGCTTGAGAGAGCTTTGTCCCGTTATGGTGTGCATCACCATTTATCCACGCCCTATCATCCATAAACAAGCGGGCAAGTGGAGGTCACGAACCGGGGGTTGAAAAGAATCCTTGAGCGGTCGGTGGGTGCAAACCACAAGGATTGGTCAGACAAACTGGATGAAGCACTTTGGGCTTTCCGTACGGCGTACAAGACACCTATTGGGACTACTCCCTTTAGGCTAGTTTACGGAAAGGCATGCCATTTACCTGTGGAGTTGGAGCACAAGGCGATGTGGGCTCTAAAAACTACAAATCTGGACCTAAAAACCGGAGGTGAAGCCCGGTTCCTTCAGATTCACGAATTAGAAGAGCTACGACAACACGCCTATAAAAACTCCGTATTATACAAAGAACACACCAAGAGATTGCATGACAGATGCTTGAAGGACCATAAACAATTCTAAGCGGGAGATCTTGTCCTACTATACAACTCGAGGTTGCGTCTATTTCCAGGAAAGTTGCATTCGCGTTGGACGGGCCCGTACACGGTAAAGGAGGTATTTCCGTATGGGAAAATCACGATTGAGAACGCGGAAAGGCGTAATTTTCAAGATGAATGAGCATCGCTTAAAGCTCTATGCTGCCGGGCCGATCGAGTCGGCGGTGGAGGTAATCGAACTCCACGCCCCGCATACATCATAAGTGTGGGGAGGAGAGTCTACGCTACTGACTCGAGGATAAAAAAATGTAGCAAGAGCGTCTCATGCGCTTTAGGGGTAAAATTGTCCAACTTAGTGTTTTTGCCGTTTTTTCGTATTTTTGGTGTGTTCGGTAGTTTTCGTAGGACCGTGCAGTTTTTAATCTTGACGGGCGAGGGATCTAAGTTAGAATATTGTTAAAACAGTTTGCGTATTGCAAAAATGGCGAAAAATCGTCAGAACGGCTGCTGAAAATGGATTCTGCTGCAAACAGACTGATCTGCGGATATGGCACGACCGTGCCATATATCGCACGACCGTGCGGTTTCGGGCCAGCACCCTGAGTCGCACCCTTCGTGCATTCCGAGATCAATGTGCACAACGTCGGAGACGCACGACCGTGCGTCAGGTCGAACGTCCGTGAGGATAGCCAGGGGCAGTTTTGTCCAAGCACTATATAAAGCCCTTATCTGCACCCCATTCTCACAGTTCGCGAACCCTAATCGCACAGCCGTTCCAGACTAGTCTCCACTCCAAAATCCCGTCAATTTTTGCAAGTTTTCTCAGATTCCTCAAGCACGGTATGTTTTTCTTCTTGTTTTTCTGTTTCAATCTCGTTCTAGGCTTAGATTTTCCAGATTTCTTCAAGGCTTTTTAGGGTTCTCTTCATAAACACAATTGAAACCCTAACCCTTGCAAGAATAATATGATTCGTGAACAACCAGACGGTTTCCTAACCCCCGTTTGCCAGAAATTTGTTGATTTTCAGAAAATTTTTGATGTTCTGATTTGGGGATGAAAATCTGTAGAAAACCGCGTCGCACGGTTGTTCAGTGGGTGGAACGGTCATTCAGTTACGGTTGTTCACGATGTATGATGTGATCTCGGTGACGCACGGTGGTGTAATTGACTGCACGTCCATGCAATGCCGACATGTTCCGATCACAGTCACTGGTCTCGGATACGCACGACCGTGCGTCTGTTCGCACGCCCATGCGATTTGCCCAGATCAGTTGGACAGAAGCTTCATAATGGTGTGATTACGCTGTTTTGTATGAAATTTTTTCTGCTCCTCTTATTCTGACAATAATCCTCATGCAGATGGACCATCCTTTTCTCCAATTCGACCAAAACAACGCGCGGGACCAACTTTGCATTGCAAAACTCAAGGCGCTTTGGCAAAGACGGAACCAAATCGGCATCCCAAGGAGATTGGATTGGGATGTAATGACGGAGCTGAACCAACGCGACCGGCTTGCAAATATGTTAACACTTCCGTTTTCGCGATTGGTCAACATTGACCGACCAATTTATCTGGAGCTCACGTTGGAATTCCTCGCTACCTACTCATATGAAAAGCCAAAAGCGAGCAGAAATCCAGACTTCCGACACAAAAAACGCATCAATTTCAGGTTGGGAGGCAATTGGCACAGTTTGATCGTCGGGAGGTTGGGTAGAAGACTCGGTATTTACACTGACGAAGATATGAACTCCGAGTTCTTCACCGAGCAATCCACCTTCCCCAGTGAAGAGGAGCGAGGGGATTTTTGGGCACAGATTGCGGTTGGCCCAGTATATGATCCTCGAGTAGCCAAAGCTTCGAGACTGCGAGACCCTTTGCTTAGGGTTATGCACCACGTTTTCAGCCACACCATTACAGGGTGCATGGATAGTTTGGGAAACTGTCCCACACCTGATATCATATTTTTGTATGCGCTCGCGGAGGGGGTCCATATCAACCTCGCCGCGCGAATGGACGAATATTTCATACATAGTTTAGGCAGGACTGCTAGCAGTCAGATCCATGGTGGTCAATACGTCACCCAAATCGCCTACGCCATGGGTATCATGACTGACCAAGTGGTTGAAAGTCTTACTTTGGTTACTTAAGGTACGTAGGTGGATATTCGTTCTTTGAAGGCCATGGGGATAATCACAGAGACTGACCATGGAGATAGGTTGAAAGGGTTAGACAACGAGGTCTGGGACCCGTTGCCTCCACTCCCAACGGATGATGAGGTTGAGCTTATGCATGACGAGGAGGAGCATCAACAGCCACTACACACGCCACCACACTCACCACAGCAGCCACACTCCCCGTAGTACCAGCATTGGCCTCCAGGCATCCTGTCATATCCTGAGTTTTATAGTCAATTTTAGCAGATGCAGATTAACCAAGAGCAGCAGCGGGTCAATCTAGACCAGTTGAGAGTTAATCAAGAGAAGCTGAGAGCCAACCAGGATGCGATGCGGGCGAATCAAGATTTCATGCGCCAAGAGGTGCATGCTAGGTCTTCGTACACATTTGGAGGGCATCAGAACGCCTACCCCAACTACTTTGGTGAGCCCCCACAGTTCCCATTTGGGAACCCTGGTGATTATGGCGGGGCAGGCACGTCGGGCACAGGTGGAGGTGCCGATGATGAGTAGAGGTGGAGTTCTAAGCTAGTGGTTGTGGTAGTATTTCAGTAGTATGTTTTTGGGTGTTCATTTTGGTTTTCAATGCAAACACCCTCGGTTATGTATTTTATTTTCCAAACATTATCTTTTATTTCTAGTTTTATGAATCGATGTTTATTAGTATTATTATTATTATCTAGTTATAGTTTGTATTGAAACTAGATTGTCTTGCTTGCTGTTTTGTTTTTGCTTTGCCTTGTGACATCCATACAGATCTTGGAAGCACATCTTGGACCGGAAGACACAACAGAATCGGCTTTGGAGCCTCGTTTCATCTACACTCATATTTAGGGGAGTGTTATCCTCCTTTTTCTCTATATTCTGGGTTTCGCATTGGGGACAATTGTTGGGTCAAATTAGAGAATGATGTTATCAATTATGGCGACGTTATTTAGTGATTTTATTGTTTATATTATGTGGCGCTTTTAATATGTAATAGTAGGATATTTTAGGGGGTTTAGTAGGTTTTCCAAGCAAGAGGCGGCTTCCTTGGAGGACAAGGCTCAGGGGCTATATATAGTGGACTAAACCTCACTTGTGAGGTGTGCATTTTGTGAGCCACCACCCCGGGGGAGCTCACCCAGGGTGGATGATTAGTTTTGTATTTCTTTATCCAAATCAATGAAATTATCTATATTTCTATTGTTTATCTCTGTTATTGGCTCAAAATCACCCGTCTCATGTTTTATACCGAACCGATACTGAAATCGGATTGTTTACGGGACTATCATTTGGTATCAGAGCCTCGGTGGCTCGTTTCAGTTTTGGTTTGGTTTGGTCGGGTCTTTACCGGAAAACCGCCGGAGACGTAAAACTAGATCAGATCTGTGTATTCATGTTCCAACGATTACAGATCTGCGTGTTGTTGAGTCGTTTCATATCCCTCAAATTTACATCCTATTTCTTGTTTCTTCTCTGTGCCTCCTTTTTTCTCTCTATGCCTCCTGGATGTTAAGGTTTCCTCAAACGAAGATACACACACAGTGTGACATCACATCACATCATCATCACTTTCTAACAACTTCTGTTTCACGTTTACATTTAAAATTCCAAAAGTTTTCATGTCGTATGAATATCGTCAATGGAGATTTCATCTATGTTCTCCGGTTGTGAAATTGTGCATGTGGTTCAAATTGTGACGGTTCTATGGCGGTTACGGCGATGGCGAGGGCGAGGGTGATGAACGGTGGTTGTGTTGGTGGTGGAAGAAAGGTGGCGGTGGTGGAGAGGCAGCGGCAACAAGTGATTGGTGCGTCGATGATGGAGCAGTTGATGCCGGTTGTTGTGGTTAGGTTAATGTTGATGTTTGTAGAAGATGATACTAACTCGAGTTAAGGAGTTGATCGGACGGTGAATGTTTTTTTCAGTAGTTTTAGTGGTTACTTGAAGGTGGTTCGCGGTGAAGGATGTTAAAGGTTGAACAAGATAGAGGGTGTCGGCTTTGGTGATGACTTGAATTCTCGTCGGAGATATTTGTTTACGGTGGCACATGGTGGCAGCTGGTGATGTCTATATCGGAATGTGTTTTGCGGTGAACTCAGCTGGAAAATTGATGTGACGGCTAGGGCTCCATGTTGCATTATGGGCCTGATGAGACTTTCTCGCACTGGGCCAATTGGGTGGCAGGCCTGTTTTGGCGGCTGACTTTGTTGTTTCGGCTAGGGTTTGGACGTCACAGGTTGCATGGGCTTGGGATCATGATGGGCCAATGATTGGCGCAAATTTTGTGGATTGATTAATATTCCTTTGGGCCACCCAAGAAATTCTCAGGTTTGTGTATCTTTGTTGTAGTTGGGCCCCACGATGATGGTATAAATACCAAACATTACTGCCTCATTCAGTCATTTGTGTATATAGATTTAGGATGATGGGTGATAGTTGGCACATGATTTGATTGAATGATAATATTTTTTTGGGCCACGCATGAAGATTAGTAAGGCACAATTGATTGGAATTATTTTCTAAGGCATTAGGCTACATTTTGGACAAGCAACTTTAAGTGTCTTTTGACGACTTTATGATGTAGTTTTTGAGCCGGGTGTTAGAAGTTCATTTGTTGGCCTAGATATTTAACGCATTTTTGAGGTAAGATTTGATTGGGCCGGGAGTACAAAATTAATTTTATGGGCCAATGATAGTTGGAAAGGAATTTGGCGACTTTTGCGGTGGATCCGGAGCTGAATGCAATCTGACAAAATTGAAGATTCTCACAAGGAAGCTAATTATTTAATTTTTATCATTGAAGTTCGAACCCTATCATATGCCTATTACAGTATTATCTTTAATAAGATACGGAGCTTTGATTGACAAGATATAAGAGGGGTCTACATTTGTGGGGGAAAACGACAATGAAGATTTTGGATATTTAGCCGATTTGTGAAGAATCGAAGTCGACGTCAGATTTATTTTTAAAGATCATTTGAAGAGTTGATAGCATCATTCTCAGGGGAATATTGTTGGGTCAAATTAGAGAATGATGTTATCAATTATGGCGACGTTATTTAGTGATTTTATTGTTTATATTATGTGGCGCTTTTAATATGTAATAGTAGGATATTTTAGGGGGTTTAGTAGGTTTTCCAAGCAAGAGGCGGCTTGCTTGGAGGACAAGGCTCAGGGGCTATATATAGTGGACTAAACCTCACTTGTGAGGTGTGCATTTTGTGAGCCACCACCCCGGGGGAGCTCACCCGGGGTGGATGATTAGTTTTGTATTTCTTTATCCAAATCAATGAAATTATCTATATTTCTATTGTTTATCTTTGTTCTTGGCTCAAAATCACCCGTCTCATGTTTTATACCGAACCGAGACTGAAATCGGATCCTTTACAGGACTATCAACAATGCGAAGTTCAAGTGTGGGGAGGGGGTTTAACATGTTGACTTTGTTTGTCCTAAAAAAATAAGTAAATTGTATATATTTTTTAGTAAATAAACCGGTTAGTTGTTGTTTTAGAAAGCTTCAGATATGATAAAAACCCGACAAGCCAAATAAATTTTAAAAAAGATAAATAGAAAACGTGACAAACAAAGAAAGACCTGCATGATAATTTTCCCACTTTTACCCATTCCTTCTGTTATGTGAGCAATTTTGAGCCTTAAAATTGTTATATGTTTGTTCATTTCAGAGTAGGAGTGAGCCGGATGTCACGTGTAGTTTAGAACTTGTCACTAGCATGCTTTTTAAGACCATAAATGGGTGAAATTGTGTAGAAATGATAGAGGCACCTAGAAAACCCTTTGTTGTTAGCCTTTTCCTTTGTGTTATGTTTACCTAAACCCTACATTACCCACTAGGATTAACCATGTCGAGCCTTTCCTGTGTTTTTCTTTCGTTTACCCAACCAATTAACCCACTTAGCCAAATTTAGCATTTTTATTTTTAAACCTGTTGTGTTAAAACTCGGTTAAAAATTGTTTAACTAGCGTTTCTTGTAATTAGTTGTTCATTGTACAAAGCCATTAGATTATATATTTATAAAAAAAAAACAGAAAATAAAACACCCTAAAATAGAAAAAAGTCGACAAAATTCGAGCAATTTTAAGTGCTAAAAATGATGAAATCTCGTTGATGAGCTCGATAAACACAAAAGCCGCCTTTTTAAGGCATTAGTATATATAGTTTAGTTGTTTTCCACTTGTTAAACGTGATTACCGAGTTTTAACCATTTAGTCACTTTAAAATCCCCATTCCATACCCTTCACCCAATCCTTTCGTTACAAGCCCTAAAGACCTCTGGATTTACACTTTTTCGCATGTTAGTTGGTGGAGATAAGATCTTGTAACAAGCTTATGATATTACACGTTTGATCGTCTAGGCGTTGAGTGTTTACACATACACATTTTATGTATGTCTCACAAATATAACCGAGTGTGTGTGAAGATTAGCGTGCTAAGTCAATCGGAAGTGAAGTCATGGCTTTTTGGTTATCTAAATATATATTTGCATGTGCTTGTTTGGTTTGAATCACTTGACGTTGCAATTTCGAAAAACCGGCTAACCGTATGTTTATGTAATAGTAGGTAATTAGTAAATTCTTGTTTTCGCTAGAAACTATCTTTTTATTACATTTTAATTTTAGCTTGCTTGAGGACAAGCAAGGTTCAAGTGTGGGGAGGTTTGATATTCACCGAATTACATGTTTTATTCCCCCATTTTACGCGTTTTCGGTCGTAAAACCGAGAATCGGATACTTAATCGGGTTTACATTTGTTTACAGGCCTAAAACAACGTACCAAACAAGAAGATGATGAGAACGAGGATTTTCCGGACGAAACGGCAGAACTGCAAAGATTATGGGAAGAAATCTGACCTGGGCGATTGGCATGACCTTGCGGTGGGTGGCACTCCCGTGCGGATCCGACAACAGGGCTCATCTCGGCATTGCACAGCCAGTGCGATCCAACGTGCAAGCCATCTCGTGAACGCACGACCGTGCGACTTAAGGAACACCCGTGCGAATGCGATGACCAACCTAAGCCCGGATCTGCACTGCCAGTGCAGATGCTCGTGCCAGCCTTATCTCGGAAATGCACGATCGTGCGACTCGTGGAACACCCGTGCCAATACGAAGACCGGTCAAGATTTGCTGATGTCACACGGTATGGTGAACAGGACCATAAAGTGAACGGTCGTGCACTTTAATCGCACAACCGTGCGATCTGAAAAAAGTTATAAAAAAAAGAAGGCAGCATTCAGTTCGGAATTCTGGAGTTTTGGGAGCTCATCAGGCGATCATTCATGCTCCGGAGGCACTTGCTTTCATCCGGATTCAAGCCACCTTGTGCCGATTAGCTCCGTTATTATCCGGATTCTCAATCTTGTGCTTGTTTATGGTTTGATTCTTGAATCTTTCCATGTTTGTGTTATGTTTCAAGCATTTAGGTTGATGATTATGTATTATTGTAAGCCTAAGGGCAAAAACACTAGTATCCCTTGCTTAATAACAACCATTAGTATGTTAATTATGTTTGTAATGACACTTTGAAGCATTTTCTATGTTAATCCTTGATGATTAGTTTGCAACCTTGTTTATTGATGTTGAATTCTTGATTATAATTAGTTATCTTGGATGATTAGTATGTGGTTAGTTGAGATATTTGCAAGAAGAAGCTTAATTAATCATGTATTAGCAGACTTTGAACTTGCTTAACTAGTTTAACTTGTTTAATATGCTTACACCATGATACTAGAAATGGTTAGTGGTTTAATAAGGGATAATTATTGTTAATCTAGAAGGCTTTCCCTCACGAAAGGACCTTAACGGGTTAAATGGTGTCGTTATGAATTCTTGACATAAATTGTTAGCTTAGTCAGTAGTTAAAGAACAATTTTAGCTGGTTAAAGTGTGTTTATCGTTTTAGCTTTCTAAAGAATTGTCATGTTAGGAGTCCCGAAAGGGATATAATTGTCTTGAAAATGGAGAATTGACCAAGTGTTTTAAGTGACAAAACCGACTTAGTTTACATACTTTGGTTGTGCATAAAGCAAGACTATATATATTTATTTTCTTATTTGGAGTCTATTATGTTTATGAAAATTTATGTTTTAATCTTATTTTTAGTTAAACAAATCACCCACTTATCTTTCTACCGGTAATTTAATGACAAAGTTTTATTGGAGTCTATTATGTTTATGAAAATTTATGTTTTAATCTTATTTTTAGTTAAACAAATCACCCACTTATCTTTCTACCGGTAATTTAATGACAAAGATTTAGTATTATTCCTCCGTCCACATCCTTGGATCGATACTTGGTTCTTACTGATACTTTACTACATATATGACGGGGTACACTTGCCCTTTCGTGTGTCTTTTAATGTTGAAGTATAAATCACTTTTACAAATTTAAAACCGAATCGCGTGTAAAATTCATTGTAAAAACATGTATATACGCGCACACGTCAGTAATCGAAAGGGATTAATTAGAGCTTTCGTAAACAAGAAACCATAATTTGACTCCACCTGGTTAGAAAAAAACTTTACGAAACATATACAAAATAAACACGAAAACATATTATATTTGACCTGAATCATTTCCCAAAAAAGTTTACGTCGAAACGTAGAACAACTTGAATTTACACCAAAATGTACATAAAAATATGCACATAAAAGTGGTTTCTTTAAACGAAAACTTATTATATTTGACCTGACTCGTCTATAAAAAAAAGTTACATCGAAATGTAGAACAAATCATATTTATACATACCCATATATAAAATATGCACGTAAAAAATAGTTTTTAAGTAAAGGAAGTATAAGGGTAAACCGAAACAAAATATTAGTAAAAAAATTAATAGGTTAAAAACGTACGTAAAACCGTGCCAAGTAGCACCAATGCCACAACGACATCGACTCTCAACATCCTAAAAATAAAATAGAAAAATGGTAAAAATTACACTCAACGAAAAGGAGACTAAAATCGTTGAACCACGCACGCCCGTTACAGTGTGTAAATGCGAAGAAATTAACTAGAAACGTAAAACGTACTAAATAATCATTTAGTCGATCTAGGACCCGCCCGTTGCGGGGAAGTTTTCAAAAGGGGAAAAAATGGACGTGTTACGACGGGTCTGTCAAATATGAAAAAATAGAGCAAAAACGTTGAACCTCACATGCACGCTACGACATGTTAACTCGCAAAATCCAGAACGAAACGTAAAACAAAAAACTTGCGAAAGATAAAAAGTATGAGGGACCAAAGTTGTAAATAATAAAGTGTTGTATTAAATTACAAAAGATAAAGAAGTTTGAGTTAAAAGTAAAAAATTTCAAATGAGTTAAAATGTAAGAGAAAAAACTTTAGGGTTAAAAGTGAAAACTCAAGTTTTTATTTTTTTAAAAAGTACCCAAGCATATGGTACAAGTGATGATGCACAAAAAGACTTGCTAATTTATATATGGAATAATATTAAATAAAATGTTTAAAATACAGTGGCGTACCCACATATATATTAAGGTGGGCGGGCGCACCCCTTGAAAAAAGAAAATTTAGTGTTAAATTCCTGGTAAAATCCCGACCGCACCCCTTGAAAATTTTCGTCCGCACCCCTTGGAAATTTTCGACCGCTCCCCTTACAAAAAAAATCTTATGAATTTATAAATTTTTTTTATGTAAACACTTATTTTTTTTAAAATACAACCTAATTAACTTTCCACTTAACTTATTAACTTTCTCTTAACCTTTAACCCAATAAACACACCATAATCCAAGTCCAACCCAATCTGATAATCTAATTTGAACAGAAATATAATAACCCAACCCACCGCAATTCCGGCCACCAAACTCATGAAAACAACATCTTCTTCACTCTTTCCGGGTATGGTTCGATTATTTTGTTGTTTCTTGTTTTATTTGGATTTTTAGGAGAAATAAAATTGTTAAAAAAGGTTGAAATTTTAGTTGTTTAATTGTTTTTTAAACTTTAGTTGGCTGATTTTGTTATTTTAGTTAAAGTTTAATGTGTTTAAATGGTTAGTTAAAAGGAATCAACAATTAAAACTAGGACTTGTTGATTTTAAAGTTGAAAATTATGAAGTTTGGTGATTATTGTTTAAGTGTTTAGTGTTGAAAATTAGTTGTATATGTTAGGGTCAAGTTATTCTACAAAGGCTTCTAATTGTAAGAAGTGTAAGAATGATTTATAGAGTGACAAGTGTCCAATAACCTAAAACTAAACTCACTACATCACCACCAAAAACCTAGTTATACAGAGAAAGACTTGCTTAGAAAAGTAGCTCTAGAAGTTTTGGATAGATTTCAAAAAATGAAAACCCGTATGGCGACATTTTAAATATATTTGTAACGACGTTTGACATGTTTTTTATGATTATATAAATTTTAGCTTGATGTTCTTTTGTTTTACATGACCCGAACCGACCCGACCCGAACCGACCCGATATGAACCAAATTTTTTTTATATACCTATGGGCCTAAAATCTTTAAAAATATTCCGCACCCCCATGAAAAATTTTCTAAGTCCGACACTGTTAAAATATATACTGTACCTAACACATGAAAATCTTTGCCGGATGTTTGAAATTTTTGCTGGAAAATCGTGGTTTTTGGGTGACTGCGAGGTTGAGTCTTTGACCGGAAGTGTCGAAGGTGATAGGAAACGTGGCTGATTTGGTCCAACACCTGTCTCAGTAATATTTATTTATTACTTTCAATACATAAAAGAATAAATTGTAAATTAAACATATGAAATACTAACTTTTATTCTCTTTTTGTATCTTATGTGCCTAGGAGTTCATTTTTGACTTTTTCATGATGTAATCTAATATGTAATTTCATATAAAACTCTATTATTTATAACTTATTATCATTATCACACTTACTAAATCTCTCTAATAGCAAGTTAACATAGAATTTAAGTAGGTTAAGATGTACAAAGTCTTACTTCTACCCAGTAAAAATAGAGAGGCTGCTTGCAGTGAGACCCTCAACTCAGTAATTTTGCATCAAGCCTTGGACATAAGTCATATAACACTCAACAACCGATGACTTTATCGTATAATGGCATCTTGGGGTTGGGATAAGCCTTTGGGACCAATAGGTCTTGGGTTCGATTCTCACAAGGGGGTTTTCCCATATTTTATTGGGTTTTCTTCTGAATTGGTATATAGGTATTATGCCTAGTAGAGATTGATATGATCGGGTGGTTCCGCTCGTGGCACGATGATACTCCAGTGGTCCGCCAGTGATCCAAATTTGCCGTTCAAACAAAAAAATATAACACTCAACAATCGAGACAAATGTTGATTAGTGCATGTAACGTTTTGTCTTTCGGCTATCAACACCACCAGTGGCGGAGCTTGACTAAAAGTTCTGGGGGTAGGCGGCGGAAAGTCATGAGACCCAATTTATATATTGTATAAATATTTAGGCAAAATAATTGGGGGGGGGATTGTCACACCCTCAAATTTCACATTCGGAGTACTACCGCGAAGCGTGTGACTGAACAGGATCCAGCCACCAATCATACTGAACAATCAAGATAATAATATTATAATTCACCAACCACTATGATTAGTGACTACCACAGTTTAACTCCAAAAGTTTTTAAGTTAAAAGCAACAGTTTAAAGTAGCGGAAGCATAGGTAAAGTAGTTTAAACATAAGTTCATAATTCGTTATTTAAGAACCAATGGGGTGGTGGTCCATTGGCAAAGGTAAAGCCTTTAAAACACCTAGGTTGGGAAAGGGAAGGTCTTGGGTTCAAGTCCCACAGACAACAAGGATTAAAGAAATTAACCGTTCAAAAAACAAAAAAAAGAACCCAACACACGGGTTAAGACGACCACTAAACTTCCCCAAGCTGCAAGCTCCAAAGTCACTGAGTACCTGCAAAGCATGCAGTAGGGTGTCAACATAAAATTGGCGAGTTCACGAGTTTGTCCAATTTTAATTCCAAAAAAAACTTATTGCAGTCGTTAATTTACTCATTTATACCATGCCACGGGGAGCTACCCCATATGTAAGCTACTAAACGCCATAATCATAGCGAAACTATCGCACTTAAGTTGTTGTTGCCCCGTTTGTCAATTTCTATCATCATTGATGGTTGACGAGGACTATTAGTTCACGCCCATCCACTTGTAACACCTCGAAAATTCACGTCCTATAATGTGTAGACACGTGTCATTTGTTTGAACGTGTGAAAGAAGGTTATAGAAGGACTAAAGTTGACAGTCATGGAAAGTATGTGAATATACGGGTTCTAAATGTCAACAGTGAATAAATATTTTGTACATTAACCCTACATGATGTTTATAGCATCAAACGAATAAATCATAGATCATGCGAAGCTAAAAGTGAGGAATTACAAACCACAGGGGTTAAATGTGTCAACATGTTTAAGTTATACCTCTGAGTGACCTTTTGACAAACCCGAAGCTTTGTAACTGTAAATTATGCTCACTAGAATGCAAGATAAAAATTTCATAAAGTTTCGTAATCGTATGAGAAAGTTATGATCAAATTCGTGTGCGAGGGGTTAAAGCGTCAACGTTGAAAGTTAAGACTTTTCGGGTTAAACGGAAGTGTACAGGGACTTGGCAAATTGGGTATAAGTCCTAAAGCCCTTGTAGGTAAATAAAGAGGGCTCAAATTGCAAGTATTAAGCTAGTTGACCTTTCGAAGAGCCAAGGGACGAATATGCGGAAACTTGAAAATGTAAAATCTGATCAGGAGGGCTAAGGCGGGCCGCGTAAAGGTTAACATAACCTTACGCGGGCCGCGTCAGACTTACAGTAACAGAAACTTTAGACAGCCTCCTACATTCGCGATTTAACCGACCTTTATCAGATATTTCTGCATTAAGGACGACCCCTAGGCACCCCCTAAGCACTAGGGACACATGTTAATGATTTATGGTCAGTGCTAGACTTGCTTGTCAACAATTTGTGGTGAAAAATTCACTATAAAAGGACCAAAGTTGCAACCAAGTTCGTCACACTTCATTCTTGCATTCCTGATCACTTCTGGAGCTCAAACCTTCTCTCAAGTGATCACATTTCGTGCATAGGACCTTGGTAAGTTTGCTAATCCTTTCTAAATTAAGTTTTAGCTTAGTTATAGCTTAAAAGTCAAACCGTCGTAATTAACGGTTGACTTTAAGATTAATCACTAATGGTCCAGTGATTAGTCGAATCAAAAGTAGTTATAAGTTGGTAATTATGTGGGTAATAAACCCTTAAAAGGGTTCCCCCTGATTCCCACTCTAACTAGGTCAAATGTCGGGTCAAACTTACTAATAAAAAGTCAACAAAATGATTAAATTACAATTTATGCATGATTAGCAATGTAGAACACATACAACCTGTTTGATCATTAATATAACTTGGTAATTAGTGTAAGAACATGTCTAAACATGTTCAACCCGACAATTTCCTGTTTAGACCCGGTTCGGAACCGAAAGTCGCATAGGTTGACTTATACTTTGACTTTCAGTTCTGACCCGTTTTGGTATGATTTAGAAATACCTAGGAGCTTCATTTGGACCAGATTACATGCTAGTATAACCCTCTGTGATTATACACCTCGGATCATTAGTTATCCAATTAATACGCATGAATCCGTTAATTGCTCATATGTTGACCATTATGCCCTTATTACCTTAAAACGTGATTTTTGGAAATGTAAAAGAGTAGAAACCTTACTTACTGATATTTAAACTTGCATACAAAATTTGACATCAGTTTGAGGTGTAGATTAAGAGATATGCTCGTAAGCGTAAAATGAAAGCTTTATGTTAATAAAACGGCGTAATTAGCATATAGCCTAGTTAAGCCTACTTTTCGGTATCAAACTTAATACCCACTGATGTAATATATTATTTTGGGATTTTTAAAGATTTTTAATTAATTTTAGGCTGAGCATAACTAATAGTCGTAGGCTTAATCCGGTAATTGTCGGTTTTGCCCTGACGGGCCATAAAATGAGTTTTACATATCTAATCAACTCCAAACCTTTTGCTACTGATCACATATGATAAATAAATTATTTTTAGCCTTCTAGAATAATAAAAATATCAACCTTATGTATCGAACCAGGAAATGGCTTTAATCGCCTTTTTAAGCGTTTTTAACGCATAGTATGTGCTATAACTATATTAAACATACAAGGGTTGATACCTACTGATATTTGAGGCAAATTATAATATTTTAACAGTAAGCAAAGGTTGTTAAATTCAGACTTCAGTTTTGAGCTTTTCGGCTTATGTGAAATTACCATAATACCCCTACGGGGAATAGTTTGGTTAAAATTGATAAATTTCACATATATACTTTACCCTACTGTTATAACTTAGTAAAATAAGTATTTTTGCTGATTACATCAGACCTGTAACTCAGGATACTACTTAAACTCTTTTATCACCTTATAAATGACCAAACTACCCCTACGGGGCATAGTTTGTGTTTAAATTCATTTCGGGCATAATAAATGATATCTTACTGATGTCACAACATATTTAAAGCATATTAACTTAGGAAACCTGTAAATGGCTCATATGTATACCCGTTACGCTTATTACGCGTTCGGTTCGGTTTATGTAACTAGTTTACATAAACTAGCCTAAACGGGTCAAACCTTAACGGTTTTATCTCAAAATCCAGAATGTGTATGAAATACCCATATTAAACAAGTCTCTGAACTTGTCGGGTCTAAATCACATTCTATCCGGTCTTCGCTTAATCGTGCGTACGAACTGTGTCTTTGAAACTAACCGGTCTAAGCTTAAGCTTAACTAAAGACCCGTTAGGATTCTAATAGGTTATTATAAAACCTTCATTCCAGATTAGGAGGACCAGTAAAAGCTACTTGCAATTTGCTTATTGTGATTTATACTTTGCTCAGGTAAATACTTTTAACTTGTTTTCCCTATACGGGCTTGGGCTACGGTATATAGAATACCGCTTGATCGGGCATCAAATCTTCCATCGTTGGGTGGTTAATTGAATAATTTGATCGGCTCGTTTAAACAGTCTTGTTACTTAAAGCCTTTGGGGGGTTAATGACCATGTCCCGGATATCCTTGGCATCATTTTACGAAATGGCCACGACTTAAGCGCGGGGTGTAGGCGTACACCCGTCAGTTCCTCAATTTAGGTTCAGATCCTTATTAACATCCTGAGTTAGGATTGTTCTGCGTTTATTATTAAAAAGGAATCTTAGAGTGAAACCTAGCCTTCGGGTCACTATAAGACCGGGCCAAGATGGTAAGACCTGTTCAAAAGATTCAAATCGCCGTTAACATCTGTAAACATGTTAACACTCCTGACAGACGTGATTCATTAAAATCACACACGTCATTCTTATTATTGGATCCTTCAAAAGATTCCTAACCCAATTTTATGATCTCTGAATCATGGGTTTAGGTCATCAATTAAGATGATCTTATTTAGACCATACGTTGGTAATATGTTGCCTACGAGCCTTGCTCATTTCTACATGAGCCAAAAGACAGTGGTAGCGATGACTCCCTGTCCGTTAATATAATGCCTACGGGCCTTGCTCATTTCTACATGAGCCAAAAGACAATGGTAGCGATGACTCCCTGTCCGTTAATATAATGCCTACGGGCCTTTCTCATTTCTACATGAGCCAAAAGACAGCTATAGCTATGACTCCCTGTCTGATAAAGGTAATGAACCAGGTTCAAACCTTCATGCTTTGATTCTCTGAAATCATAGCTTATAATTTATAAACGTCCTTGTGACTAGACCTATTGTGCCAATATACCTTCATGTCTCGATTCTCTGAAATCATGGCTTATAAATAAAACTTGTCTACGTGACTAGGCCATTTGTGCTATTATTAAAACATTAATGCCTCGATTATCTGAAATCATGGCTTATGAATTAAACTTGTCTACGCGACTAGGCCATTTGTGCTATTATTAACTTATAAATTAGGATTACGATTAAAATCCTGAATAAAATAAATACCATTCCTTTCCTGCCAGTATAAATATTAAAAAGAACCTTAAAGGTACGACCTAGCCTATATGTCATTCCAGACGAGGCCAAGATGGTAGAACCTATTCAAAGGATTCAAATCTTTGTAACATTATAAATATGATGGCACTCCTAGCAACAGTGATGCGATAGAATCGCACTTGTCACCTTTATATTAGGAAATTTTTCCAAACCCCTTATTTTAGCATAAATGATCAAAAAGGAATCATGACCAATAAACGTTGAACTTGATGAATACATCAAAACATCCAAGGGATGTATACCTACGGGTAAAAAATGAATACATGAAAAAGATAGTTTTATTTCATAACTTCTTGTCAAGACAATGAACTATGAAATTTTTCGATCCAAAGGAATCATCGATCATGTTTTAAAATTTCCCTAGTGACAAGGCCTCTGAACCATCATAAGTCCTTTGGAACAAGCCCTTGTGCTATATATAAAAGATGTCAGTATGACATTGGCAGTCGTGACTTATGTCCCCTGTCTAATAAATATGAAGGATTATATTCCGCTTAAACGCCAAAGATGGTTTATTTAAAATCTTAGGCAAAACATAATCAAATAAATTAGATACTATCTATTGGCCTATATGGTTTAATTGCGCCATGGCTATTTATTCATCAAATTCGACAATTCGCTATATGATTAAACAAATTGTTTCTACTTGGATAGTAGCCTTCAAAGCTTCACCATGGCTGACTCCTATGAAGCTCACCATCATCCAGTTGATCAGAATGATGATGCAAGACTGAACTTAACAAGCACCGAGTTTCAGGCTATGATAAATACAACCGTAAGCAACGCTGTGGACCGTGTGTTGAAGGATCATAAGCGAAAGTGCAATAAAACCCCAAATAGGAGTTACAAAAAGGGTAAGACCGGTTCAAGCTATAACCAGTCCAAACCAAAGGAGGCAAAACCCGAATGTAAAACCTGCAAAAGAAGACACTTGGGACAGTGTCGATCAAATCAAAAGATAAAGCAATGTGGCATCTGTAAAAGAGCTGGCCACCAATCCCACGAATGTAGGGACATAAAGAATGCAAACTGTTTCAGCTGCGGTGAAAAGGGCCACATCAGTACTAATTGCCCTAATGCTGCCAAGGAAGGAGCAACTAAGTCTGGGGAGGATTTGAAGGACAAACAACAGACCAGTGAAAAGACCAGATGCAAAACCTGTAGGAAATACCACCTCAGGAATTGCAGATATGAATCCCAGCCTCTATACTGTGGAATCTGCAAGTCCAAGGAGCATAAGACCTTGGATTGTAAGAGATTGGGAGACGCACCCTGCTATGGTTGCAATGGAAAAGGGCACATTAAGACCAACTGCCCTAAATACGCTAAAAAGCTTGAGGAAGTTAAGAAGACCAAAGCTGGAAGCTCTAAGATGAATGCTCAAGAGGCTATTCAGGATGACAATGTCACAACAGGTAATTTCTTTATCAATAACGCTCATGTTAGAGTATTAATTGATTCAGGTTTAGATAAGTCTTCCGTAGACAATAGATTTTATAAGTCATTAAATATGCCTGCTAAAACTCTAAGCGCTAAATGTAAAGTAAAATTTACCGATGGTACCTCAGAGACTGCTTCAGCAATATTATATGGATGTTTTATATCCATTAAGAATCATTCTTTTCTGCTATCCTCGCTTTCATTTATACAATAAAGGACTCGATATAGTGATAAGAATGGGTTGGTCGTCTGATAGCCAAGCCCATATTGCAAATGATAAGAAGCAAGTAGTTATCAAAACTCCTTAGGGTGAGCCTTTGACCACTCAAGGAGATACGTTGGGTTAAGATGCTGCTAAGTCTCTCATAAGATCTTAAGCTTAGCAAACTTGTAGAAATTTTCCCATAAAAACCCCAGATATTAAGTGTAAGGAAAAAGTTACAGGCAAAATCGGAAGAATCGTTTCTTTTGTTCCTATCAGAAACCTTCAGTCGTAAAGTTCTCGAAATGTCCTCTCTCTAAGAGGAGGTGCGTCAGCATATATAGTTGATATCTCTTTAATCTCTATCGATTCAGAATCCCAGATAGTATGATAAAAGCGTCATATGAGGATTGGTGTATCTTACTAAGTTCCATAGATTGCTTCCATGCCTGATCAGTATGGGGGTTTAATGCATGGGACCACAAAGATATTCCGAGAGGTCATATGGTACTAAAGTCAACTAATGGTATTCAAAGGAGATATCCTGAATGGAATTGTCCCAGTGAATGTTTCCGATTAAGGAATTCGTGAACTAGTAACATAAAGGTGTCACTTATTTGACACAAGAAATGATGGGTGAACTGGAGTCTGAGATATGGAAATCCCTGTAACCTCCTCGTATCTTGACTATCTTCTCCTAAGATTTCCCTGTTTACCCCTGAGAGGCAGATAGAATTAAGATTTATATCCCATTTAAGGTTGTATTATTATGAAATCTCCAAGACGGCTAGTACCATCATTGGAAGAATCGAAACCCTGATTAACTAAGTTTTAAAATAGAGGGTTCATATAGCCTAACTCGATATTCTGAGAGTTTGATATTGTTAGATAAGAAAGACGGTTCATTTTGCTTATGCACGCATTACCGCAACCCTATTTTTATCAACGATTGAGAATCGCCATCAACTACCCAAGACCATTGAGTTATTCGACTAGCTATAAGGATTTGCTACTCCTTAAGATTAGTTTTAAGCAATGGTTGGGATAACCATCTCACCTTAAGATAAGCTTTTCTATAATAATTGATATGTAAGTATTAAGGCTGCTCCTTTGGAGACCTTGTATAGATGGAATGTTAAACATCTATTGTTAAATAGAGAATTGGTAAGTCCAATTATCAGGATCTGAAAGTTGCCTAGGAAACAACAAATACGATCATACAAATCCATAATCGATTGTAAGTTGCCAGTATTCGGCAGGAAATCAAGGATTAATGGAAAGTAGCAACCTTCCTAAATTCTTGTTAAGGAATAGGGTTCAACAAGGGATATCACCCTGGAAGGGTGTGCCAAATTGTTAAATTTTCAGGCTAGTTAAGCTCCGAATATATAGAACCATTCGAAGGAAATCGAATGTATCAAGATTAAATAGCTTACGAGCCAAGACCTAATTAAGGAGCTGGATGGAACGCGCAATGTACCCCACACTAATGATTTAAGGACGTGTCTCGCCAATAAGTCAAGAAGCACTATCACATAATGATATGCAGATTTATGACATGATGAGCAACCTGTGTCGATTGAGGATCGACAGGATTGGACGCTCCAAAAAGATACATGTACCAGGATCTAAGGGCAAATTGTTAGTGGATAGGCTTGAAAAAGTCTGTAGCCACCTATGTAGCTAAATGCTTGACATGTGCGCAAGTCAAAGCCGAGCATCAAAAGCCGTCAGGCTTGCTTCAACAGCCTGAACTTCCTACGTGGAAGTGGAAAATGGTAACCATGGATTTTATCACCAAGTTACCTAAGACAAGGAAATGAAATGATACAATATGGGTTATAGTTGATAGACTGACTAAGTCAGCACATTCCTTACCCATCAAGGAGACTTATAGCTCCGACATGTTAGCCCAGTTGTACATTTATAAGATTGTAGCCTTACATGGCATACCTGTATCTATTATCTCTGGCCGAGATACTAGATACACGTCTCATTTTTGGAAGAGTTTCCAACAATCTTTGGGCACGCGTTTGAATTTTAGTACGACTTACCATCCTCAGACAGACGGTCAGAGTGAGCGTACTATTCAAACTTTGGAAGACATGCTACGTGCATGTGTAATTGATTTGGGTGGTAGTTGGGATAACCACCTACCGTTAATCGAATTCTCCAACAACAATAGCTACCATACTAGCATTAAGGCTGCGCCTTTCGAGGCATTATACGGTAGAAAGTGTAGAACGCCTGTTTGTTGGGCGGAAGTTGGAGATGTCCAGTTATCAGGACCAGAGATAGTCTTTGAAACAACGGACAAGATTGTCCAGATTCGTGACCGTCTCAAAGCTACCCGAGATAGGCAGAAGAGCTACGCTGATCCAAAGCGTAAAGCTTTTAACTTCGAAGTAGGCGACAAGGTGTTGCTTAAGGTATCACCCTGGAAGGGAGTGATGCGATTTGGTAAGAAAGGCAAGATAAGCCCGAGATACATAGGACCTTTCGAGGTTATCGAACGTGTCGGGTCAGTTGCCTATAAGTTAAACTTACCGGAAGAGCTCAGTGGAATTCACAATGTGTTCCACATATGCAATCTGAAAAAGTGCTTCGCTGATGAATCACTGGTTATACCACATACAGATGTGCATATAGATGAGAGCTTGAAGTTTGTGGAAAAACCATTGTCGATTGAGGATCGACAGGTCAAGAAGCTTCAAAGGAAGCATGTACCTATTGTAAAGGTCAAATGGGATGCCCGTAGAGGTCCTGAATATACGTGGGAGGTTGAATCCACAATGAAAGAAAAGTACCCTTATTTATTTCAGTAAATCTCGGGTCAAGATTTATTTTAAAGGGGTGAGGATGTAACACCTCGAAAATTCACGTCCTATAATGTGTAGACACGTGTCATATGTTTGAACGTGTGAAAGAAGGTTATAGAAGGACTAAAGTTGACAGTCATGGAAAGTATGTGAATATACGGGTTCTAAATGTCAACAGTGAATAAATATTTTGTACATTAACCCTACATGATGTTTATAGCATCAAACGAATAAATCATGGATCATGCGAAGCTAAAAGTGAGGAATTACAAACGACAGGGGTTAAATGTGTCAACATGTTTAAGTTATACCTCTGAGTGACCTTTTGACAAACCCGAAGCTTTGTAACTGTAAATTATGCTCACTAGAACGCACGATATAAATTTCATAAAGTTTCGTAATCGTATGAGAAAGTTATGATCAAATTTGTGTGCGAGGGGTTAAAGCGTTAACGTTGAAAGTTAAGACTTTTCGGGTTAACCGGAAGTGTACAGGGACTTGGCAAAGTGGGTATAAGTCCTAAAGCCCTTGTAGGTAAATAAAGAGGGCTCAAATTGCAAGTATTAAGCTAGTTGACCTTTCGAAGAGCCAAGGGACGAATATGCGGAAACTTGAAAATGTAAAATCTGATCAGGAGGGCTAAGGCGGGCCGCGTAAAGGTTAACATAACCTTACGCGGGCCGCGTCAGACTTACAGTAACAGAAACTTTAGACAGCCTCCTACATTCGCGATTTAACCGACCTTTATCAGATATTTCTGCATTAAGGACGACCCCTAGGCACCCCCTAAGCACTAGGGACACATGTTAATGATTTATGGTCAGTGCTAGACTTGCTTGTCAACAATTTGTGGTGAAAAATTCACTATAAAAGGACCAAAGTTGCAACCAAGTTCCTCACACTTCATTCTTGCATTCCTGATCACTTCTGGAGCTCAAACCTTCTCTCAAGTGATCACATTTCGTGCATAGGACCTTGGTAAGTTTGCTAATCCTTTCTAATTTAAGTTTTAGCTTAGTTATAGCTTAAAAGTCAAACCGTCGTAATTAACGGTTGACTTTAAGATTAATCACTAATGGTCCAGTGATTAGTCGAATCAAAAGTAGTTATAAGTTGGTAATTATGTGGGTAATAAACCCTTAAAAGGGTTCCCCCTGATTCCCACTCTAACTAGGTCAAATGTCGGGTCAAACTTACTAATAAAAAGTCAACAAAATGATTAAATTACAATTTATGCATGATTAGCAATGTAGAACACATACAACCTGTTTGATCATTAATATAACTTGGTAATTAGTGTAAGAACATGTCTAAACATGTTCAACCCGACAATTTCCTGTTTAGACCCGGTTCGGAACCGAAAGTCGCATAGTTTGACTTATACTTTGACTTTCAGTTCTGACCCGTTTTGTTATGATTTAGAAATACCTAGGAGCTTCATTTGGACCAGGTTACATGCTAGTATAACCCTCTGTGATTATACACCTCGGATCATTAGTTATCCAATTAATACGCATGAATCCGTTAATTGCTCATATATTGACCATTATGCCCTTATTACCTTAAAACGTGATTTTTGGAAATGTAAAAGAGTAGAAACCTTACTTACTGATATTTAAACTTGCATACAAAATTTGACATCAGTTTGAGGTGTAGATTAAGAGATATGCTCGTAAGCGTAAAATGAAAGCTTTATGTTAATAAAACGGCGTAATTAGCATATAGCCTAGTTAAGCCTACTTTTTGGTATCAAAATTAATACCCACTGATGTAATATATTATTTTGGGATTTTTAAAGATTTTTAATTAATTTTAGGCTGAGCATAACTAATAGTCGTAGGCTTAATCCGGTAATTGTCGGTTTTGCCCTGACGGGCCATAAAATGAGTTTTACATATCTAATCACCTCCAAAACTTTGCTACTGATCACATATGATAAATAAATTATTTTTAGCCTTCTAGAATAATAAAAATATCAGCCTTATGTATCGAACCAGGAAATGGCTTTAATCGCCTTTTTAAGCGTTTTTAACGCATAGTATGTGCTATAACTATATTGAACATACAAGGGTTGATACCTACTGATATTTGAGGCAAATTATAATATTTTAACAGTAAGCAAAGGTTGTTAAACTCAGACTTCCGTTTTGAGCTTTTCGGCTTATGTGAAATTACCATAATACCCCTACGGGGAATAGTTTGATTAAAATTGATAAATTTCACATATATACTTTACCCTACTGTTATAACTTAGTAAAATAAGTATTTTTGCTGATTACATCAGACCTGTAACTCAGGATACTACTTAAACTCTTTTATCACCTTATAAATGACCAAACTACCCCTACGGGGCATAGTTTGTGTTTAAATTCATTTCGGGCATAATAAATGATATCTTACTGATGTCACAACATATTTAAAGCATATTAACTTAGGAAACCTGTAAATGGCTCATATGTATACCCGTTACGCTTATTACGCGTTCGGTTCGGTTTATGTAACTAGTTTACATAAACTAGCCTAAACGGGTCAAACCTTAACGGTTTTATCTCAAAATCCAGAATGTGTATGAAATACCCATATTAAACAAGTCTCTGAACTTGTCGGGTCTAAATCACATTCTATCCGGTCTTCGCTTAATCGTGCGTACGAACCGTGTCTTTGAAACTAACCGGTCTAAGCTTAAGCTTAACTAAAGACCCGTTAGGATTCTAATAGGTTATTATAAAACCTTCGTTCCAGATTAGGAGGACCAGTAAAAGATACTTTCAATTTGCTTATTGTGATTTATACTTTGCTCAGGTAAATACTTTTAACTTGTTTTCCCTATACGGGCTTGGGCTACGGTATATAGAATACCGCTTGATCGGGCATCAAATCTTCCATCGTTGGGTGGTTAATTGAATAATTTGATCGGCTCGTTTAAACAGTCTTGTTACTTAAAGCCTTTGGGGGGTTAATGACCATGTCCCGGATATCCTTGGCATCATTTTACGAAATGGCCACGACTTAAGCGCGGGGTGTAGGCGTACACCCGTCAGTGCAAAAAAGGAATAATGTGGTGTGTCTATTGATCTTTAACCCGGACTTGATCCGGGCTACTGAACGCACAAGGAACATGTAATTCGTTCACAAAATTATATATTTATATAATTCTCCCAAGTTAAATAAAATGTTTATGCCACGTGCATCCAAATCAATTTTCAATCATTTTCTAAAATGAGTCAGTTGATAGTATTTACCAGTGTAAACTGACGTATTTTCCCAAAAAGATTAAATGCAGGTACTAAGCGTAATTGGCTGGGATTTCTCCTTAGCATCATTAGAAGTCTCGCAAGCTTAAGATGCCTAAAGTCTGTTGAACTATTGTTTCTATTTTATTTTCGATCCATCTGTGGATAAACAATCGACATTTGTGATATTTGATATTACAATATTATAATCGGTTGAAATTATATCTTTCATTTGCTTCCGCTGTGCATATTAAATATTGTGTTGTTTGACTATTATGTTGCCAACCACGTCACGTTACTCCCCACCGGGCCCACCGGTGACACGTGGAAATCGGGGTGTGACACCACTCAAGGCATGGTGTGAGGTTAGTAAGACCTAAATAGCGCTATTTAACTAATATCTAGTTCGCCTGGCCATGACTAATCGGTATAATAAAGTAGGGACTTGTGATAGAGTGTCGTTTAGTACGCTTGTTGCATCAAATATAAATAGTAATTAACTGAGCGTCCCACACAAGGGGATAAAAGTATGTTTGTACCCCACACAAGGAGGTAGCGTTGTTCGTTTCGTTTCCCAACCACCCTGAATGCATGCTTTTAGAAAAGTTGTGAACTCACCTCGGTTTGCTCGGTAGACAGTTTACTTGGTCAAGTGAGCTGGTCAACCACGTCCTAATATGGTTACCAGTATAGGTCAGGTTTGGGTACAGATAAGTCACGTATATCCTACACGCATCTAACACATATCATGCACTTCGTACAGTATCCTATACGTTATTGGGCTTGTCCTAACATACATACAGTTATACAGTAGCAGCAACACACAGTCCAGTACATCTTATCACATAGTGCAGCCCAATAACGAAGTCAAGTAGTCCAGTCGAAACCAGGTAGTCTCGACTCGAGATCATGAGATCTCGAGTCGCAACCAAGAGATTTCGAGTTTCAAGTAGAAGGTCTCGAGTAGTGCATGTATGAGTCGAAACCCTGAGATCTCGAGTCGGGTCTCGAGTCGAGATCAGGAGATCTCGAGTCACAACCCAGCTGGTCTCGACTCTCCTGGTGTGCATGCCCTGGTCTCGAGTTGTAGTCACTTGTGGTCTCGAGTCGAGATCCTGGGTGAAACAAATGCTGAGTCGAAACCATTGAGGAACCCACTGATCTCGACTGGCAACCATTGTGGAATCTTTCTAGAACCCTTATCCAGTTTGTACGAACTAATAGGATTTCCTTAACATGTTCCCAATTCCGTACATGTATGAAATCAGATCAAAACAGAGAATTTTTCAAATATTTATCACATCTTCAAATAGTTCATCATTTAGGGTTTTTTACATTCATCAAGCATATTCACCCAGCTCATCAGATTCATCAAAATAAATCTAACATTACACCTTTTTCATCAAAACATGTCAATAGGCGTATAACACTATAGTAACACATATTATGCATTTCATGGGTATGAACATGTATCTTCCTTGCCTTTTTATCAAGAACATTCATGTGTGCAATCATCAAAACAACATAGATCAGTCATCATGTTACAAACAGCCGTGCATACATTCGGTTTACATCATATCATTCAAAACCACACTGTCCACATCTAAACTAGTAACAAATAGGCACCTTTAACACACATTATTACTAAACAATAGAACACACTAACCAAATGGTGTCCGAATACAAAAGTGTGCGAAAACAGTTACGAAGAAAGCTCCCGAGCGCTGAACACTAGCTGGTTTGTGAGTCCTTAGCTACCACTTGTTGAGTCCGAGAAGAATGGAGGTTGATTTGGTAAGGTTTAGGGTTTCTAGAGAGAGAGAGAAAGCTAGAGTGAGAGGGAGAGAGGGAATAAAGGAATGTTTTGGGGATTAGTGAGGTGATGATTGTTGTCCAAAAAGGGTATGTCGGCTGATTTGAAGCGTTTTATACCCTTCCAAAGGTGGTGCACCCTCAAGGGTTTCGAGTGGGCGTGCAGCCCAATGGTTTTTGGGTCAGCCGATTCCGAGTCGAGAGCAGGTGGTCTCGAGTCAGAACCTTGTGGTTTCAGTTTTCTTATCCATATACCTAGCACATATTTATTTACATAATCTACATAATACATCAAGAAATCACATAATGCACGTAAATAGATAACATGTACTCATTTAATAATAACGTATGTATAACGGTATCATACGTTATTCAGGAAAACCCGAAGTGTCACATTATCCCCAAGTTTTAAGAACCTTCGTCCCGAAAGTTAGAGCGCTGCCACTGACAAGCTAGTTAGTTACCATGTTTCCGCGGGATGTCACATCATCCCCCCGTTAGTTTGGAATCTCGTCCCGAAATTCCGTTGTAGTCTTAGTGCTGGGAGTTTCGTTTACAAACAACTGGGGATACTTGCGCTGACGCAACCCCCGACCCCTACCCCAGGAGCGGGCGGCCGCGAGATCCAGATTAGTGGTATTGGTGTTTATTGATTTAGCAGTGGAAATTTACATCAAGACCGTATTTAGGAAATAGTTCATCAGAGTAAAACAATTTACTTTTGTAAATAATAAACACATGGGAAAAACCAAAGTTTCCATTATTAAAAAAGGTTTTAGGGATAAACCCTAATTTATTGAAATAAAACTTCTTTCTTGTTTTAGGTAACTTTTATAGCCACTTTTCCAAGCATTCAGTGCTCTCCAGCTGGCTTCTATTTGGCTTTCACATTTTGTTACCCGAAACGCGTTTTAAAGAGTTTTATCAGCAAGAAATAATGGCGAGTGAATCCCAATTTAATCAGAACAAACTTTTATCATTTTACAATATTGAGGGCGATTACAATGTTTATATCTACCCAATTACCACCCACGGTACTGTCAATCCTGACTTGTGGTCATACAAAACCCCAACATACCGACAATAATTATAGAATACATAGACTCAATCACTTTTATCATAATTTAAAACAATTGAGGTTTGTAGAAAAAGGTTTACAAAAATAGATGTACTCACATTGCTGTTTTAGATAATACTACTGCTTTCTGGTGACTTCCTAGTTATAATCAATTAAAATTAAACAATGCGCACGTGTTAGTAAGATAACCCAATTTACATTAGCCATACCCCCGAGACAGAACTCAAACGACTGAGTCGGGCAGAGCCTCTACATGCGTTACGGAGCTCTAGATGAATCGGGCCGAGTAACTAATACGTAACCGGGATTATAATACTTACAACGAGGCAGAGCTTCGCTTTTTAGGGGTATACTACCCGAGAGTTTTAGCTATTAATATTTGAGAGAGAAAGAATGATTTTAAACGATTTGTGAACTGAGGCAGAGGCCTCTTTATATAGGCTGGTCGACGGGCGGCTCGCGGCCTGCGACGCCCCTTTTTTCTTCTCTCGCAGCCTGCGAGGGACCTAGACAAGGTTTTAGCTTTGGCCAGTCATGTGGTTATCTGGGTGTCGTGCCACGTGGCACGTTGTGGTTTCGCCAATTATACTTGGTCGCGCCCCGTGGAGCCCAGGGTGAACCCTGTCGCGGCACGCAAGCGACCCGTATAATTTGTTTTATTTGTTATTTAGTAACATAAAAGTATTTTAGGCTCATTTTTCATATACGGGGTGTATTTTAGGACATATTGGGGTATTTTAATGGTTTTGGGAGAGTTGTTATATCCTCCCCACCTTGTTTTAAATCTCGTCCTCGAGGTCTACTGGAACAGGTGTGGATATTTCCTTTGCATCTCTGCTTCGAGCTTCCAAGTGTATTTTGGTCCTCTTTTGGAATCCCATTTCACTTTGACCAGAACTAATCTCTTGTGTGTGAGATTCTTGATCTTTCTGTCTTCGATCTGTAGCGGTTTCTCTACAAACTCAAGTTTCTCATTTACCTCTATATCCTTAAGAGTTACCATTAATGATTCATCTTCTAACCACTTCTTGAGATTACATACATGAAATACATCATGTATTCCTGTCATTTCCTCTGGCAGTTGTAGATAGTAAGCTACTGGTCCTATTCTTCTAATAATCTCAAATGGTCCGACATACCTGGGGCTTAACTTTCCCCTCTTAATAAATCTGACCACTCCTTTCCATGGAGAAACTTTTAATAACACCTTAACTCCTATTTGAAATTCCAACGGTTTTCGTCTGTTATCAGCATAACTCTTTTGACGATCGCTTGCTGATTTTAGTCTTTCCTTGACTTGAATAATCTTGTCCATTGTTTCTTGTACTATCTCTGGTGTAAACAATTGTTTTTCTCCAATTTCTGCCCAACAGACTGGAGTTCGGCACTTTCATCCATAGAGTGCTTCAAATGGTGCAACATTGATACTGGTATGATAGCTGTTATTGTAGGAAAATTCTATTAATGGTAAATGATTGTCCCAATTTCCTCTGAAATCAATTACACAAGCTCTAAGCATATCCTCCATTGTTTGAATTGTCCTTTCACTTTGTCCGTCCGTTTGAGGATGATAAGATGTGCTTAGTTTTAACTTGGTTCCCATTGCTTTCTGGAAACTAGTCCAAAAATGAGAAGTAAAACGAGCATCTCTATTAGAAACAATAGATAAAGGAATTCCGTGTAATGAAACTATTTTATTTACATATAACTTAGCTAATTGTTCCATACTGAAAGTTTCCTTCGTAGGTAAGAAATGAGTAGATCTGGTTAATCTGTCTACAATCACCCAGATTGAATCATTACTTTTTCGTGTCTTGGGTAATTTAGTAACAAAGTCCATTGTTATCAATTCCCATTTCCATATTGGCATTTCTAGTTGCTGCAATAAACCTGAGGGTTTCTGATGTTCAGCTTTAACCTGTGAATAGGTTAGACACTTCACAACATAGGTGGCTATATCCTTTTTCATTCCTATCCACCAGAAATTCTTTCTTAAGTATTGATACATTTTATCATTACCAGGATGTATTGTATACTTAGACTTATGGGCTTCTTCTAAAATTCGGTGGCATAGATTTCCTTGTTTGGGTATCCAGATTCTTTTCTTATGGAATCTCCAAATTCCATCTGGTCCTTGTTCTAATTCCTAAATCATTCCTTTTAATTTTTCAGTATCGTCCTTGATTACTGTTTCTTTTATTTCTCTAATTTTCTCGTTTATATCTATCTGCCGATTTAATTTGAGAGAACGTACTCGTCTTGGCTTTTCATGATACTTTCGACTTAAAGCATCAGCTACTACATTAGCTTTTCCTGCATGATACTGGATATCACAATCATAGTCACTAAGAATCTCCATCCAGCTTCTCTGTCTCATATTTAACTCCTTTTCCCCAAAAACATATCTTAGACTCTTATGATCGGTGAAAACAGTAAACTTACTACCATAAAGATAATGTCTCCAAATCTTCAGGGCAAAAATTATAGCTCCTAACTCTAAATCATGGGTTGTATAGTTCTCTTCATGATTCTTAAGTTGTCTAGAGGCATAGGCTATAACCTTTTGATGTTGTATCAACACACATCCATAACCTAGCTTAGAAGCGTCACAATAGACTATCAAGTCTTCAGTTCCTTTTGGTAACGCGAGTATAGGTGCATTGGTTAACTTAGCTTTAGAATCCTAAAAGCTTCTTCCTATTCTGGTTCCCATTTAAACTTAACTGATTTGCAGGTCAGTGTCATTAAGGGAATGGCTATTCTAGAAAAATCTTGAATAAACGTCTATAATAACCTGCTAGTCCAAGAAAACTTCTCACCTACGTTGGTGATTCTGGGACTTTCCATTTAGTAATCGCCTCGATTTTTGTGGGATCTACATGAATTCCTTCATGATTAACCAGATGTCCAAGGAATTTTACTTCTTGTAACTAAAATTCGCATTTGGAAAATTTAGCATAAAGCTTTTCTTTTCTCAACAAATTTAAAAGTATAAACATATGCTCTGCATGATCCTCTTTACCCCTAGAGTAAACAAGAATATCATCTATAAAGACAATTATGAATTTATCCAGATATGGTTTACATATTCTGTTCATGATGTCCATAAATGTGGCTGGGGCATTGGTTAAACCAAATGGCATGACTGTAAATTCATAATGACCGTACCTTGTTCTGAAAGCAGTTTTAGGAATGTCATTTTCCTGTACTTTCAATTGATGTTATCCTGAGCGTAAATAGATCTTAGAAAAGAATCGAGCTCCTTGAAGTTGATCAAACAGATCATCGATTCTCGGTAGTGGATACCGATTTTTAATCGTGACCTTATTCAATTCTCGGTAATCAATGCACATATGCATTGATTGTTAGTGCATGCGTCTGTCGACTTCGTCTTGTATCGAGTCGTAGATTAGTATTGAAAGATCAGGGCACGTAGTACGAGTAACATGTCAAAAATAGGTTGGGAGGTAATTCCACACGAAATTTCAAGTATAATTCCGTATGGAATTACAAAGTGTAATTCCGCATGGAATTACAAATTGTAATTCCACACGAAATTACCCTCTCTATAAATACTCTACATGCGAAATCATTTGGAACGTTCTTGATTCCGACGCCGAAGTGCTGTCTAAGTGTCTACGTGCTGTAATTTGTTCAGAGATCAATAAACAAGACATTTAATAGTAAATACAAGCTAAACAAAGACAGAATCAATGAATTCCGCCTCTGATTCTGTCTGAGCACTCTTCTGATTGACTCATTAGGTCGTTTCACGATCCTACATGTGGTATCAGAGCTCAGGAGGAAGAGTTCTTACTGTTTAGCTCATTTTCGCTGAAAATTCTGACTTCTACACCTTCTTTTACAAATTTATCAGGATTTAACGGTTGAAATGGTCTGATTTTCACATATTTTGTGTAAAACACTGTTTTAACTAAGCCTTGAGAAAATTGGACCTTAATTCAATCTAAAAATTGACAAAATTTGTAATTCCGCATGAAATTTTGTTCGAACATGATGACATCAGATTAATTCCGCGTGAAATTACACCTTAATCTCTCACAGAATTAACTCATTTGAGTAATCTCGTTTGAAAGTTCAGCAAATTCCGCACGGAATTAGTTTTTCCGCTTGAAAGTAGTTTACTGCATATCACGTGATTAAAGTTGGACGGTTCAATCAAAGTGCTTTTCGGTCTTTTATATTCACAAGAACAAAATCAATTTGAATTGAATAGGGTTACGGTCCAATCAGAATTAAATAGATATATATAGTTGTCGGCATTTTTAATAAAGAATCAAGTTGATCTAATCACTAATTGAACGGTCCAATTAAGTTGATTTAGATTCTGTAAATCACGTGAATATGTGATTTGTGTCAGCCTATTTCATTTGAACGGCCCAAGGTTTGCATGTGATCTGTTCATTTAGTTTGGAGGTCCAATCAAAGTTGTTTAGATTGTAAACCCATCATTACATGTAATCATCTTTGTCCAAGATGTTGAGCGGTCCAAGTAATGCATGTGATAATATTGTCCACTAATTGATCGGCCTAATTAGACTTTTAAGTGATTGGTATTTTGTTTGAAAGGTGATCTAGCTTGGACTTGATATTTTGCTTAACGGGACTGTCTTGATAAACGTGTTTCCGAATCATGGATATAAATTTCTTTAATATGAATAGTGAAACATTTAATAGAGTAAATATATTAAAGAAAGAGTTTAACTCGTTTTCAGGTTGTCCAGGAGAAAATACAAAGAGTATCATTAAGAGGTATAGCCATCTTGTTCGTTCATTGTCTGAGAAGGGAATTCAGAAAAGTCCAAATGAATGGGTTGATAAATTAGCCAATGCCTTACCTCAACAAGAATGGGGTACATATCTTTTGGATTTAAAAAGAACTGGAGAATACTCTGGATTGGCAATTTGTCAATTCATTAAGAAACTTGAAGAACAGATGGAGGGAAATGCTTTAAAGAAGAAAAGTCAAAATGGAAAATCAATACTAAAAAGAAGCAGGAATAAAGGTGTCCAAGTGGGAGAGGAACAGACTGAAGAGATTTCAGTTTTGAAAGACGAGAAGAAATCTGAGGATAAACAGATTCTTGAAATGAAGGAAAATTGTGAGAAGCTGAAATCTAAAAATGTTAAACTGTTAAGTGATTTGAACATTTTGACATTGAAAAACGAGATTTTGAAAGAAAAGGAAAAAGAATTTGAAAATGAAAAATTAAAATTTGAAAAAGATTTTCAAAGTCAAATGAAGATTTTAGAAGATGAGAAATCTGCTATTTTTAAAAATAATCTTGAAAAACAAATTGAAATAAACTCTCCTCTTCAGAAAATCATTCGGCTTGAAAATGAAGCTGAAAAAGCTCGGGTTAAAATCAAAGAGCTTGAAGAGAAATTGAAAGGTTTTGAGACTTCGTCATCAACACCAGATTATCCATGTCCAAAACCGATCAATTCTGTTCCAATAAGTGACAATGTCACAAACTTTGACAAAGTCAAAGTTGAAAATTGTGATGAGAAAACTGATGATGAAGTTGAAAAAAGAAAAATATTTTTGAAATTAAATGAAATGTTTTAAGAAACTGTTCTACATTCTATTGAAAAAGGTGAATGCTCAACGCAAAAACCTGTAAACAAGAATGTGGAACAAAAACAAAAGGATAAAAAACCGAAAATTGTTCAAAAAGAAAATAAAAGCTCATCAGTTCAATCATCCAATCATGATAAAAAAAAATTAGAGAGTGATACCGAGGTGCTGCCGGTTTGTCTACAGGTCTGTAACAGTGTTATATCAATATACAAGACGTTTAAGGTGTGAATCAAGTTGTTTCTATGTCTATACGTCTGTTTCCGCCTTTCGTATAGATAAGAACTCTTCCGAACGACTCAGTTGGGTCACAAATCGATCCTACAAGTTCATCGCCAGATTTTATTGGAACTGAAAAATTAACTTTCTTCGGTTTTTCATTGGTTTGATTAGTTAATTTTTCTTTCTTTAAAATACATGTGGTAAATCAGGGACATTAAGTTGTACTTGATTTTCTACAAGTGATGTTTGTGGATTGATCTTAAAAATGTTAGTTTTTACAAGTGGTTAAAGAAAACAAGGTGATGAATGATCCCCATGTTTGAGAAATGACTCACAAAACTAATTTTCTGGAAAAACCATTTTGATTAAAAAAAACTTAAGTGTTTTGAAATCACTATGGGAAAATGTTTTGTTATCAGGGGGAGTTAAGATTTTTTTAAGCCAAGTGAATGGAGAATTGAAGTAATTCTCATCATGTTGTCAGTTACCTTGTACAGTTGATTTTCAAATTTTCTCAGAAAATCAAAATTGAGACATATTTTGATTTTAGGGGGAGTAAAAATTTTTAAAAAAAAATTAGAAAATTTGAAAATTCCAAAAACATTGAAAAATGCAAAAATGAGTTTTGTTGTGAAAAAGAGGAAATGATAGTAGATCAGTTGGAATGTCACAACATGCTAAAGAAATGGAATGATAAAATGTGATAAACGGTCTCACTAAAGATGTGACGGTAGGCTCAGCTAGACTAGTAGATTTGCGATAACGATACAAACCTAAATGAAAAAGCCTAGTTCTAGTGGGAAACATGGTCAAAAGCATATACTTAGTTTTGTCCTTCTTGATTGTGTGCCTACTCAGTAATAGCTGATTGTCAAAAGACATAAAACTGGTTAAGTTTGTGAATTTTCACAAATTTGCTAAAAAGTCGCTGTGATTGTGCATTTTATTTTGCAAAGATTTAAACTTGTTTTATTTCTTTATTTTGTTTAAGCATTGGACATCCTCTGCGTATACGTGAGTATCGACCTGGATGTTATTGCCTAAACATTCTGCTTTATTTTCTTTGGTGTTTCGTTTAAGCTTTGGATCACCTCTGCGTATACGGAAGTATCGACCTGGTGGTTAAAGCCTAAAAAATTTCAACTTGTTTTATTTTTCTTATTTTGTTTAAACATTGGACTTTCTCTGCGTATACGAAAGTATCGACCTGATTGTTAATGTTTAAACATTCTGCTTTGTTTTCGCACAAATCACAGTTGATAAAAGTTTAAAGGCATTACTTGAGTTTGTGTATTGCATGATGAGGGGATATGCTGAGATCGTTGGGTCCATAAGAATTTAGTGCAAAATTAATATACCTTAACGTATCTGTAAGCATTTCGAAAGTTTTTAGATTGAGCTTAAGTGGACAACAATATCGTCAATCAATGTGAATCGTTTAGAACTGAAAATGTTTAAAGCTTAACGGTGCTAGTGATTGGTCACATAAAGCTGATACGATCCTCTTACACAAACTCACAAAAATATTGTTTGTAAATATTGCTTTTTTGCATTCCTTTATTTAAAAAAAATTCAAAAAGATTTTCGGTGTGTTTTAGCATAAATTTTGAAA
Source organism: Helianthus tuberosus (assembly GCA_030545235.1). Taxonomy (NCBI): domain Eukaryota; kingdom Viridiplantae; phylum Streptophyta; class Magnoliopsida; order Asterales; family Asteraceae; genus Helianthus; species Helianthus tuberosus. Next base: position 63,246,254 of record CM060360.1, on the reverse strand, counting down.
ATACAAAAAGATTTTTGACAACTGATGTCGAAGAACTGATTTTCAAAATTCCAAGTGCTAAACATGATGAACAGGGTTGGGAGTGGGTGCTTAAATGAAGGATTTTGTTTTGAAAAAGAAAGTTAAGATCAGTTAATCAAGGTCATTAATTTGAACTTGATGTAACTATTATGATTGAATGGTTTCAATCAGTAAGTTTTTCTTATTGATTTAAGTAAAAATTTATGGTTTGATAAGAAAATTTATGCAGATAATGAGCTGAACAGAGATAAAATCAGGATGTGATCTCAAGGTGATAGTTAATTCCAGACAGCGATCCCAGCATGATGAAAGGGGGAGTCTGACGAGGTTAGAGCCAAAGAGAAGATTCTGATATATGTTAAGAAAGAAAGGAGATCGATCAAGATTGAAGAGTCGTCATGATGAAGACTCTCACAGAAGATTCCGTCAACATCCAAGGGGGAGTCTGTTGGTGCAGTTGTCTGTCGACTTCATCTTCGTTCGAGTCTCAGATTGTGAAAGAGCCCGAAGACCGATAAAGTCTGAAGAATGAGAAGACTCGTTACTTCAGACTCGTCAACATTCGAGGGGGAGTCTGTTAGTGCATGCGTCTATCGACTTCATCTTGTATCGAGTCGTAGATTAGTATTGAAAGATCAGGGCACGTAGTACGAGTAACATGTCAAAAATAGGTTGGGAGGTAATTCCACACGAAATTTCAAGTATAATTCCGTATGGAATTACAAAGTGTAATTCCGCATGGAATTACAAATTGTAATTCCACACGAAATTACCCTCCCTATAAATACTCTACATGCGAAATCATTTGGAACGTTCTTGATTCCGACGCCGAAGTGCTGTCAAAGTGACTACGTGCTATAATTTGTTCAGAGATCAATAAACAAGACATTTAATAGTGAATACAAGCTAAACAAAGACAGAATCAATGAATTCCGCCTCTGATTCTGTCTGAGCACTCTTCTGATCGACTCATTAGGTCGTTTCACGATCCTACATTGATCCATCCTTCTTCTTCTTGACAAACAAGATTGGTGCTCCCCATGGCGATGAACTAGGCTGTATGAAACCTTTCTCTAGAAGTTCGTCCAACTGTTTCTTCAGTTCTTGCATCTCCGCTGGTGCTAAACAGTAAGGTACTTTGGCAATCTGCTGTCCCTGGTAGTAGGTGAATTCTAAATTTAACCTCTCTATCTGGCGGTAATCCAGGTAAGTCTTCTGGAAAAAACATCTGAGAATTTAGAAACTATGGGAATATCTTTTAATTCTTTTCCCTTAGTGTTAATGATTATGGACATCATATACACTAGTGATCCTTTCCTTGCATAATTTGTTGTTTTCATCAGAGAAATGAATTTGGTGGACTTAGTTGGCTTATCTCCATTAATTGTGATCTTTTCACTTTTTGGTGAACTTACTTGCACTAACTTTTGATCACATAGAACGCTGGCATGATTGGCTACCAGCCAATCCATTCCTAATACAATATCAAATCCAGCCAGATTCATTGGATAAATGTTAGCAATAAAATTATGGTTTAAAATTTCTATTCTTACTCCCTGCAAGATTTTAGTAATCTTAATGGATTCTCCATTTGCCGTTTCTACCCGACATTCTTGTTGAAGTTTAGTTAATGGTTGATTGAGAAGTTTGCAGAACGAAGTATTAATAAAACTTTGGTTTGCACCATAGTCAAATAATACTTTAGCAAAAATATCGTTAACTAGAAACATACCGGCAATCACAGCCGGAATCATCTTGGCTTCTTCTGCTGTCAAAACAAATGCTTGGGCATTCTTGGCAGTTTTGCTGTTTGTTGCTGGAGCTAGTTTCGGACAGTTCGGTTTGATATGCCCTGTTTCTCCACAGTTGAAGCATATCTTGTTGATGGGTTTCCTCCTGCAGTCTTCTTCCTTATGTCCAGACACTTTGCAGAAGTTACAGTATAAGGAGCATTTTCCTGAATGCTTCTTCTTGCAGTACTTACAGTAAGGTGCAGAGGTAGAACCTGTATTTTTCCCGCGGTAGTTATTTCTATAACGAAATTCTTGGGTAAGTTTTTGAGCTAGGTTTTTTCTCTGGTTCTCTTCTTGCGTACGTACTAATTCATCAGTTAAGGTATTGGGTAATTCTACTGCTTCTTCTATGGTTTACGGCCTAGCTACCTTGACTACATGTCTGATTTCATTAATTAATCCCGAGATGTAACGGGAGATTAATACTGGTTCTGGTGAGGCTATGGTTGGCACTATTCTAGCATATTCGAAAAATATGGTAGTGCAACCCTTGCTGTCACACCCTGCTCATAGCGGAAGCGCGAGGTGTGATCTGTTCGGTTCTCATTGCATAACGATATAAGTAAACATACTAAATGAATAAAACATACTTCATTGCCATTACCATACTTGTTCAAAAGATGTGCAACATACATTAAGTTTATAATTTACAAACCATCCAAAGAAAATAAGTTATTTTTGTTTCATACATCCAAAACGAAAGTTTTAAACACTAAGGCTTTGTTCACTATACCACCGCAAGAGACGGTATATAATAGGAAAACCCTTCAAAAGATGGCATAGAGTCTTGACATTTGTTCCTTGAATTGAAATCCCCAACAGGTCCACTAATTCCCTGAAATACATGTTTAAGTGGAAAACATCAACAAAAGTTGAGCGAGTTCATGTAGTTTAGTTGTAAATGATACATTCCGTAAAATGTGAATGTATTTGTATCAAAAGTAGTATGAAAAGCGTCAATGAAATCCTGATCATTAATGTTTTGCAAGGACATTAATATGTGTGACGGAATAGGAAGCAATCCAACCCTAGACGATTTTAATTGTATCGACACCATGTCGTAGGGCAACAAAAGCACTCCTAAGCAAACGAATGGCCATGAGTGGGGCTCACCAAAACCCATTAGATCTAACCCTTTTGTTCGTTGGTCCAAACTTGGAATAATGGTGCTTTAGTTATGGCCCTAATTTCTCACATGATCTAAGGTGTTTCATTCTTTGACTTATCATACTATTGTATAGGTATTTTCCCCGATAGTTGTAAAGCTTGAAAAGTATTTAAGATGAAAAGGGGACATGAACTCACATAATTGCGTCTGTGAAATATAAGTATCTGAATCCTCACTTGCGGTTGTCTTGTATTGTGTCGCGACCTACAAACGTTCTATATTTGTTAGACACATCGGTCTTTGTAATGACTCGTGTACAAGTCTTTGTTATTTGTTGAACTTTGTATTAGATGCATGAATTGTTAAACTTGTTATATATATTTCACCAAATATATATATATATATGTATATATATATATATATATGTAAGTAATCTTGTATCTTGTATGTTGTATCATCGGATTACGTCCTCATGATTTCGTGTCTTGTATGAATCAATTGTATACTTGTATTTTCACTAATTATGTCATTGGGCGGAGCCCATGTTTTCATGTCATTGAGCCGAGCCCATGTCTTAATGTTATTGGGCCTAGCCCAAGAATTTATGTTATTGGGCCCAAATGTTAATGGGCCTAAATAGTATTGGGCCTTGGCCCATATGTTTGGTATTGGGCTTAACCCATGAGTTTTGATATTGGGCTTAGCCCATGTATTTATGTTAAGCCCATTTAGGAAGATAAGCCCATTATGAAGTTAAGCCCATTTATAAAGGATAGCCCATTTGAAAATTATAAGCCCATTTGTAAAGAATAACCCATTTGAAAATTATAAGCCCATTTGTAAAAGATAGCCCATTTGAATAAACATCTTTCATTTTTATAAAAATCACTAAGTAGGCTTTTTAGTTAAAAGAATATGTAATAGTTTTTATAAGTTTCTAAATTGTCCGAATTTTGTTAACGGTGGCGTAATTATATGTCCGCGTCAAAAGATCGCCTAAACGTCATAGTAACTCCTCAGATTGGCAATACGTTTATGGATTCGTCCGTCGTCCGTTTTGACCATAAATGGTGTCCGATCCTTCGGATTGTCCGTAACTCGTTTTTAAAGCGTAATCATGTGTAGTTTTGTAAGACTTTAGTTATAATGTGTCTTGAGTTTAATTGTAACATTGGATTCAAGTTCCTAATTTTGTTACATATAACTAATACACCAAATATTACATATCACATAAATTGTTAAAGTGACCAAATATATATTTTCTCAAAAATATATATTTATCTAATCTTTTCTTTTATAAAAACCTTTCTTTAAAATCTTTTTAATCTTTTAAAGATTTAACGAAAAATGATAGTTTTGTTAACATATGAATTTTAAAAAAATTTGGCCATATAACATTTGTATTAATCACTTAGCCATGTTTAATAAACATATCATTTTCTTTTCAAATTCACCATCAATTTACCCATAATATCTTTAACTAAAACATATGAGATTTTATAACATAAACTTATAAAGATGATCTCAAAATCATGTAGGGTTTTGGGCATGATCATAACATATGTTAACTAGTTCAAATACATTCTTTACTTCTAGTTTTGACCACTTTTATACAAATCTCGTCTTGTATGTTTGTTTTCATAATCTTGTAGAAGATTTGTTTTTAATGAAAAACCTTAAATACTTTAACAAAATCAAAGGTTATGATCATCCATTTAAACCTTTATATTTAACAAAAACCCTTTAACATAAACATGTATACTTGTTAGATCATGTTTTTAAACATCATCTAACAAGTTATTCTTATGATATCCATCATGACAAGATCAAACATGCAAGTAATAAATCTTAAATCACAACATAAACAAACATATACATATCATGATTTTTATTTTTGCTTCTTTGTATCTTCATATTATTATGTATGATTATTTAGTTATTACTAGTTATATTAACAATCATAAACATAAATAAGTATGAAAAAAAATAGATTTAGAAGCTCACTTCTAGCACTAGTGGCTAGGGATGATCTAGAGGATGATAAGAAGAAAAGAATATGAAGATCTTGTTAGTAGAAAACTATTGAATGGATGAAAAAGCTTGCTTTAACTTGTATGTGCTTTAGATCATCTTATGTTCCATGGAAATCCATCTTGATCATCAAGGAAGTGATAAAATAAAATGGGTTTTTGGTGGGTGTTCTTGACTAGAATAATGAAGATTGAAAGAGTTCTTATGTGTGTGAAAGATAAGGTGAAAAGTGATGGGTAATGTGCTAGTAACTTATGAGATTAAGTGTTATACTCATCCACTTGTAAGTAACAAAAAATATCTAGATATTTTAGCAAGTAATTAAGGGTATGTGGGCCCTTATTTACGGCTCATACATGTGGGGGGGGGGGGGGGTGCCTTATGAGTTTTCAAGTGTTAGTAAAATTAAGGGTTCAAAATGTGATGAAATGGTTAAGTGTTTAAAGGTTTAAGTTTTTGCAACTTTTCAAGATGATTCATGACATAAAATGATCATAAATAGGCTTTAATTGGTCAAAAATAATATTCACTAGTTTGCTAAATATGTCAAATTATAGTTCGGATAGCTGTTTAGTGCTCGTTCCGCAAGTAGATAGTCGAAAGGTTAACTTATGAAAGTTGTAGGGAAAAATTCGGTTGTGTATATAAATGATATTCCCTATGTATTTTTATATGAAATTTGTATTTAAACAACACGTTTGCATCTTATAATAAAAACACTAATGCTGAATTTCGCGGAAAATTATTGAAATGGTAACTTTTAGCGCTTTTCGGGCAGTTTTTTAGTGCTACCGGACATCGGGAAGGTATTAAACCCAACCCTTGCATTCCCAATTAGGGTTTAATGTATATTTGATGTTGGACTTTCGTCTGAGTCCTAAAGATGTCATTAAAATGGTTTCTGCGGATCCTGAGTTTTTGTCAGTACGCTAGTTTACTAGATACTACTCTAGTTGTTTCGATGCATTGTTTAAATTGTTTCGAATATAACCGATAGAAACGAATAATGTGCATCATAAATGAGTGTTCTAAGATGTATATCATGTAATCATGCAATTCGGATGTTCAAAACATATAACGGTATAATGTAAATGATTGTTTTAAATGTACGTAGGTTACCAGAAAGTGGCAGTCGTCACACTTGCAATCTATTCCAGTCATTTTAAGATTTAAGAACTTATTAGCGATTTGTTCTTTTTCATGAGCAAGACAAAATTTCCTTTCCACTATGTTCTTAAAGTCAGTCCAGTCCATATTATAAGTTTTATCACTTCCTCTAGACTAGAGAATAGTATTTCACCATTCAAAGGCTGCATTCTTAAAAAGATTAGAAGCAAACATAATCTTATCTTCATCTGCACATTTGCTTATTTTTAAGACTGCTTCTTTCTTTTCTACCAAACGTAAAGCTGCAATGGCTCCTTCATTGCTAGAGAATTCTACAGGTTTGCAAGACTAGAATTCTTTGTAAGAACAACCATATGACATGGTTCTTCTTCTTTTTGGAATTGGTAATTGGAGTAGCGGTCCATTATTTATGTTGTGACTTGATTCACTAGGTGGTCATTTACTTCCACTTTTATAATTTTTTGCTTCTTTAACAGACTTGATAATATATGACATAGCATCTATAATTCTTTGTGCTACTATATGTTGGATGACACTGTTATCTACTTAGTTTCCATTATTATCATTATTATGGTTTTCCTGATTTTCTTTGTTGTCCATCTGGATTATAAACATTTATCAGGTATTAATACCACAGAATAAGATTTAATGCAAACAATCAGACAAACAAATTGATCAAAAACGTTGAACATTACGACTTTTACTCTTTTCATATATATATATATATATATATATGTAGGGAGGAGTTCATGCGAGAACCACCCTTATTGCGAGAACCGCGAGAACCAATGTGAACACAACCTAAAATAGCTAAAAAAACCTAACCCCCACCCCCCCCAAAAAAAAAAACCTAAACCCCCACCCCCCCCCCCCCAAAAAAAAAACCTAACCCCCCCCCCCCCCCCCCAAAAAAAAAACCTAAACCCCCCTCCCCCACCCCCCCAAAAACCTAAACCCCCCCAAGCTAAAATGCTAAAAACTAAACCTCAAAACAACCTAAAAAAATTAAAAAAATAAAAAAAAATCTAAATTTTTTTTTAATATTTTTTATGCTCAAATCGCTACTTTTAGTGGCAAAATTTTTTTTTTATTTTTTATTTAATTTTTAATTTTTTTTTGCTTCGAAAAGTAGCGATTTTTATATAAAAATATTTAAAAAAAAATTTTTTGTGTGATTTTTAGCTATTTTTAGGCATTTTTGGTTGTGTTCACATTGGTTCTCGCAATAACAGGTGGTTCTCGCATGATCTTCTCCCTATATATATATATATATATCGATCCATAACTAGTAGTGTGATATGTATATATATATATATCTATTTCAATCTAAAACTGAAATATAAACACACTAGTAGTTATGGATAAATAGGTATTAGGTTACCTATTTTAGTTAATTTGATTTTTTTGTTATTTATCCAGAATTGCATCTCTCGCTCGTCGTATTTTCACACGAGCTTTTCTCCTATTTGTCGTATTCTCTCTCCTTCTTCCACTAATTCCTCACCAAATATGCAGAGTTCCTGCACATTCTCGTCACTCATGGGTGGTCGTGGTGCGGGTACTGGTTCAGGGTACTGAGGTATCGGTTCTCCATATGGATACGGGTTGTTTAATATTTCCTGAACATACTGATCGGCATTCCAATCCGGATCTAAATGATTAAGGTTGGTATATTGTGCTATGGGATTTGGTATTAGTTCTTCCTGTGGATAAAGCTCCCTATAATCCCTATGGTCATCTTCCCATGGATCATATGCTAGAGGATTAGGTGTTGGGATTCTAGGTATCTCGTCAGGGTCAAAGGTTGGTATGGGAAATTGGTTTCCTTCGTTAGGTTCTATCTCCATTGGTTGGGTTGGAAATAAAGGCAATGGTTGTGGTGCAATGATCTGATCAAGGTTTAGATCTGCTGCAGTGGTGGCTAGTATATGGAAGTTTGCCATCAGTCTATTAACTACTTCTTGTGTTTGCGCATTTACTTCCCTATTGGCTGCTGCTAACGCTCTTTCTTGTTATAACTTTCTCATTCGCTTTCTCCTCTCGTGTGCTCCCCTACTAAACCATCCTCTCTTTTTCGAAGGGAATGGTTCCTCGGATTGCGCCTAAAATATGAAGATTCCTTCTTCAGTGTGAGTAGAATACCCCTAAGGAGTAGGCTGTGATGAAGTTCCTTCACTTATGGGAGAACTAGCTAGGTGACGATAGGCGTTAGACGTGTAGGATTGTTGCATCGATCTAATGAGTCGATCAGAAGACTTCTTGATCAATACGAAAGGCGGAAACAGACGTATCGATGTTGTATTAGCTTGATTTGCACATAGAATCACATTAACTGTCTCTTGTATTGATTTCACAATGTTTTACAAGCTGGAGACACTTCGGTAGAGCTTCGCTACCAGAATCACAACTGTTACAAATGAAATCCCAAGACCACTATTTATAGGAACATCCAGTTCGCATGAACCACACAAGTCCAGTTCGCACGAACTGGTGCCAGGTCGCACGAACTGGTCAGTTCGCACGAACTGATCAGTTCTGACCTGTTTCCCGTTTTTCTCGTACTACGCGTCTTGGTCTATCTATCCTATTACATGACTCGATACAAGACGAAGTGAACAGACATATGCACCAACTGACACCCCCCTTGGATGTTGACGAGTCTTCAGTGTGTCGAGTCTTCAGTCTTGATCACTCTTATCGCTCTCTCCAAATTATCTGTCTCTGTAAGCATCCTCATCAAACTCTCTCTAACGCTATTCCAAGATCTGAATCTGGCTCTAACGTCTTCAGACTCCCCCTTTCAATAAGTTGGGATCGCAGTCTGGAATTTACTATCTGCAGGCTTTCACTGGTTCAGGAATGTCTCCTGGCTCTTCGTAGCAACAGGATCAGAAACCTAGCTCTTTCAAGGATTTTTACCTGCACAAACTCTACCCAAAAGTAAATTTCACAATTTATAAGATTTAACAAATTTAGAAACCACTTGTAGATATTATTCAACATCAACAATAGTTATATCAAATTCAAATTAATGACATTGAGTAACTAACAACAAAATCAGCTTCAAAATATCATTTCATTTTTCATTTCAAACACACTCTCCCAACCCACTTTCGTTCATCATGTTCAGCACTTGGAATTTTGAAAATCAGCTTTCCAACATCAGTTGTCGAAAATAAGATGAAATAAAATCTTTTTGAATTTTCAAAATTTTATATTAAAACACGCTAAAACTCTTTTTGGATTATTTCTTAAGATTTTCAGTATGTTAAAATGCAATAAAGAAATATTTACAGACAATATTTTTGTGAGTTTATGTAAGAGGATCATACCAGTTTATGACAAATCACTAGCACCGTTGAGCTTTAAACACTTTAAGTTCTAAACGATTCACTTAGATTGTCAGTATACCGATCCACTTAAATTTTCACACAAAATTCAATTGATTCGAGATACGAGATTAGTGTTTTAATGGACTTAAACTTATTCGCGTGTCCCACCTCAGAATATACTCCCGTATCCAGACTCCTATATTCAGTCTTACAGGTGAATGTACACTAATGATATCTGTAAACGGATTAATGCGAGACCATGAGAGCTCAGGCTAGAACTTCCGTTCAATCAGAGAGATGATGACTCGACTTTTAGGTGTGTCCCGTTTGGGGATCTTTTCTTCAACAGCACATGATTAGCATTTTTCAATGTTTCATCTTTTTTTATGCTGAGGGTGGGCTTTATGATTAAAGCAGTGCAAAGTATTATATGAGGACTAGGCTATTGCTCCCGCAAAATCAGAAGTCCCGGTATAATACCCCAGATATCATCACGCACAAAGACCAAGTATGTCAGAAATAAAAAGCCCTTCAAACAAGATTTTAGGGGTTACCTATATATCCGAGAGATGTTCCCCACGAAATAAGTAAGTTTGATATTTAGGTTTATATCTCGACAACAATCTACTAAGCGTGTAAAAACCTACTGGCATATCATCAGTGAGACCGTTTATCACATTAACTTTTCAATTCTTTAGCTACTGTGATTGTCTACTGATGTACTATCATTTCCTCTTTTTCACAACAAAACTCATTTTGTTTTTTTCGATGTTTTTGGTTTTTAGATTTTATCATGTTTTTGGATTTTTCAAATTTTCAAAATTTCTAAATTTTTTACTCCCCCTAAAATCAAATTTTTTTTTCAGTTTTTGATTTTCCGGGAAAATTTGAAACGTAAAAGCAATAAACTGTACAAATAAAATGACAAACTGATGTGAATTGCTTCAATTCGCCATTCACTTGGCATAAAAAATCAGAACTCCCACTGTCAACAAACTATTTTCCCATTATGATTTCAAAACACTTAAGTTTCTTTTAATCAAAATGGTTTTTCCGGAAAATTAGTTTTGTTTGTCATTTCACAAACAAGGGGTTTCATCACATTGTTCTTTTATCCACTTGTAAAATTTAACACTAGTAGGTTTTTCACAAAAACATTTTTCAAGAATGTTGCCGATTCCTGTTCCACGATTACCAACTTGGGAGCTCCGGCAAGTCAGGATTTTACTTTTTAAAGAATCTCATCCATGCCTGATCAATCATGGGTGATCCATCAGCATTTGGTTTAACAATTTTCGATTCATAAAACTCTTTCACTCCCTTCACCTTCCCATCAGCCATCTTACCAAAAATATGTAGCACTTTACCATTAAATGCTTTTTCAGCATCAAATTCTTTCTTATCCGAGAAGAATTGATCTGAAATCTCAATCTTACCAACTTTTGATTTCATGTTTCCGTTTGACAATGGTGGAAAATTTTCATCATCCATTGTTGGAACGGAATTCTCATTATTTAGCACAACAGATGGCTCCTCTGGCTTTGACGAGTCAGATTCATTGCCAGAAACAACCTCTGATTTCTTAGCAATCCATTTTTGTTTGTTTAAATTTGCTCTTCTTTTGTAAAAATGTTTCGAACTTTCACCAACTTCGAAATTCGAATTTTGAACTCTTTAAAATTTTCTATTGGTAGTTCCTTTTTATCAACACATTTCTCTTTCAATTTAGAGTTAGAAGAAACTCCCTGTTTTGTGTTGGTGGACTTTAGGTAATTCCAAGCAATATGTACAACCTCTTGGCATTTGAAACAAGTTCTTCTTTCAACTCTCTGTTCAGATTCTTTCAACATCTTCTTTTGCTTTTCAGCGAGAAACTCCTTGTTAGACCGTCTCCAGAAAGATTTCTCCTTCTCCTCTTCAGAACTTGCTCCTAAAACAAATATAGTTTTTGGTTTATAAATTTTCTCATTTTTATGACTTTCGGATGGAATAAAACCTAATCATTTCTTTTTGAAATTACTGTTATGGTTTGTTTTCTTTCCATAACCCGAACCAGAACTGTAACCTTTTTTTCTTGTTCAATCTTTGTTGAACTCTTGAAGTGTACTTTTTAAGTTTTTCAGTAAGATTTACATCTTTTATTTCAGAAATATTAATTTCTGTTAATTTGAAAACCTTGTTAATCATTTCAGTTTTAACACCTCTTATTGGAAATTCTTCATCAGAATATAATTTGTCGGAATCATTCAAAGTATATGCTACTTTAAATGTTTCGTCATTCAAATTATTTTGTGACATCAGAAAATCTTTATTGTAAACCCTTTTGACCGGTGAATTCGAACTTCTGTCTGATGAACTCGAATTTTCAGATTTAGACTCTAACTTTGACTCTTCATTGTAGGATCGTATTCCGACCCGAACGAGTCTATCAGAGGAGTCTCGATCAGTTACAGGTGCGGAAAACAAGTAACCAACGTAGAAACAGCTAGATCTTCACTTAAATCACCTTGTTGATTGATATAACAGCGTTTACAGCCAAATCTCACACCGGCAGCACCTCGGTATGGATAACAAGAACACCTTACAAATGATTTCGTTCATAGGGTTTATATAGTGCTTGGGTTTCGCTCATATGGTCAAGACCACAAAAGCGAAACCTCATCAAGTCCATAAAAGTGAAACCCCTATGTACACAAAAGCGAACCTACTGCTAAGGACCCTATGAGCGAAACCTCTTCACTAAATACAATACTCTTCCTATTTTCTCGTAAAACGTTCCCTAATCTAACATTCTAAGACTAAGACTCGATACAAGACGAAGTCGACAGATGTATGCACTAACAGACTCCCCCTCAGATGTTGACGAGTCTTAAGTGTCGAGTCTTCGCATCTTCAGTCTTGATCTGTCTCTGGGCTTCACTATCTCAATCTCTTTTTGCAAGTCTTCAGACTCCCTCTTGCGATATGCTGGCATTTCTTCAGTTCATCAGCATCATCAGCTTTAGGATCGTTGTCTGACTTTCCTTCTAACATCTTCTCAATATCACTCAGCCTGACTCTTCATGCCTCAAGATCATTGCCTGGCTACCTCCAATCAGAGTCCTCAGGTATTGGAACCTGGCACTCTGTCTTCAGGTTCAAAATCAAAACCTGGCTACACCTGCACATTCTTAACCCAGAAATAAATTTCACAAATTTAACATTTCACAAATTTATCAATCCAAATTCTCTCTCAAATTAAACCAGAATGATTTATCAATGATAAATTCTGATGAACCATTTGCAAAAATTAATAATTTTTCTTTTCAAAACACATTCTCCCAAACCATTTGTTCATCATGTTTAGCACTTAAGATTTTGAAAATCAGCTCTCCAACATCAGTTGTCAAAAATCTTTTTGAATTTTTCAAAAATTTTGCTAAAACACACTGAAAATCTTTTTGGATTTAGAGATATTAAGAAATGCAGTAAAGAAATATTTACAGACAATATTTTTGTGAGTTTGTGTAAGGGGATCATATCAGATTTTGACAAGTCACAAGTACCGTTGAGCTTAGTTACACATTAAGAATTAAACAATTCACTTAGATTGCCGATATACTGATCCACTTAAATTCTCACACAAATTTCAACTGATTCAGGATATGAGTTAGATGTTTTAAGGACTTAAACTCATTCATGTGTCCCACCTCTTGAATATACTCCCGTATCTAGATCCCAATATTCAGTCTTACAGGTGAGTATACCACAGATGATATCTGTAAGGGGTTAAATTGCGAGGGCCGTGAGAGCTCAGGTCGATACTTCTGTATACGCAGAGAGATGACGGCTTCGACTTTTGGTGGGTCCCCTTTAGAGGATCTTTTGTTACAACAGCAATGACTATCAATTTTATTGTTTCATCAATTTGCTGAGGGCGGCGCTATATTTCAAGCAAGCAGTAAAGTATTCTACGGGGACTAGGCCATTGCTTCCGCAAAATCAGAAGTCCCGGGATAATACCCCAGATATCACTGAGAATAAAGACCTAGTATCTCAGAAAGAGGGACCTTTCAAACGAAATTTCAGGGGTTACCTATATATCCAAGTAGTGTTCCCCACGAAATAAGCAAGTTTGAATTTAAGTTTATATCCCGAAAAAGCTTACTAAATGTATAAAAACCTATCGGCATATCATCAGTGAGACCGTTTAACACTATTTAAACATTACATTTCTTTAGCATACTGTAACTGTCAACTGATGTACTATCATTTCCTCATCTTTGACACCAAAACTCATTTTTGAATTTTATCATGTTTTTGTCTTTTTCAAAATTTTCAAATGTTTTTGTATTTTCTGAAATTTTCTTACTCCCCCTAAAATGCAAACACATTAAAGGAAAATTGAAAACAAACTATACAAGTAAATGACAACTGATATCAAATCGCTTCAAATCGCCATCCACTTGGCATAAACAATCAGAACTCCCCCTTTCACAAAACTATTTTCTCATTATGATTTCAAAACACTTAAGTTTGTTTTAACCAAAATGATTTGTCCGGAAAATAAGTTTTGTTAATTTTACCACTTGTAGGTTAGGGGTTTAGTTCATCATATTGTCCATTCAATCACTTGTATGAGGATATCATCAAGTTCAAACTAATGACCTTGAGTAATCACTTTGTCAGAATCAACCTCTTACCACTTGTAAGTATATCCAAAACATATAACCATATGTAGGAATAAAACATCTACACAAACCATTTTACCAATCAAAATGCCGATTCCTGCTTCGCACTTACCAACCTGGAAGCTCCGGCAATTCACAATCTGTAAAATTTAACAAACCTTAAGATTCATTTACACAATCAATTTTTAAGAAAAATGCCGATTCCTGATCCACTGTTACAAACTTGGGATCTCCGGAAAGTCAGGTTTTTTAATGAAAGAAAATATCCACCCAAGCCTGACCAGCCTTGGGTGTTTTCAATTCAGAAGCAGTTGGAGTGTAAGTTGCTTTCTTTTTAGCATAAAACTCCTTTACCCCTTTTACTTTCCCTTCAACCATTTTCCCAAAAATGTTTTTAATATTTTCATTAAAAGCTTTTTCGACATCAAATTCTTTCTTCTTAGAATAGAATTTATTCGAAATTTCAACCTTTCCAACCTTTGATTTAAAATTCTCAGCTCTCAATGGTGGAAAATGAACATCATCCATTAGAGGCACTGAGTTTTCTCTTTTTACCTCAACCTGTGGCTCCTCTGACTTTGTGGAATCAGATTCATCGCCAGATTTTACCTCTGATTTCTTAACAACCCAAGCTTGGTTGTCAAGGTTTCCCCTCTCCTTGTAAAACCTTTTCGAACACTCACCAACTTCATATGTTGAATTTTTGAAAACTTTAAATTTTTCAGTTGGTGGTTCGGTTTTATCAACAATAACTTCTTTCAGTTTTCCAGAAACTCCCTGTTTTGTGTTTGTCGCTTTCGGACAGTTCCATGCAATATGACCAACTTCATTGCATCTGTAACAGGTTCTTGTTTCTTTCCTTTGATAAGTTCCATTCTTCATCTTTTCAGCAAGAAACTCCTGGTTTGACTGTTTCCAGAATGAGCTCTTTGCTTCTTCTTCATGGCTAGTTCCTGCAACATATGTCATTTTTTATTTATAATCTCGAACATATTTTTCATTTTTATAATTTTCAGGTGGAATAAAACCAAGACCTTTCTTTTTGAACTTACTATTATGGTTTGGTTTCTTTCGAAATTCCGAACCATAATTGTAACCCATTTTCTTGTTTAAACGCTGTTGAACTCTTGAAGTGTATTTTTTAGGTTTTCCAATAAGATTTAAATCTTTTATTTCAGAAATATTAATTTCTGTCATTCTGAAAACCTTTTTGATCATGTCAAATCGAACACTTCTTATTGGAAATTCTTTATCAAAATATAATTTGTCAGAATCATTCAAAGTATATGCAACTTCAAATGTTTCATCATTCAAATTAGATTTTGACAACAAAAATTCTTTACTATACACCCGTTTTCCCGACGACTTTGAACTCTTGACAGATGAATTCGAACTCCTTGACTCAGACATTGACTCGGATTCCTCATCCTTATCTAACACCTGATCGACCATCCTTTTTATTAACTCAGACTCATGATCTATGTCGGATGCTGTGAACGTGATATCAATATTGTCTGGTAATACGTCGGTTATCTCGGACTCCAACTTTATATTGACTGCCTTTTTTACTTGCTCCTCATTTGGTTTTCTAGACGAATACCCTTCCCAAATTGGAGGTGGACACTTGTTATAACTAACACTCTGTTTCTTACCAGTATCCTTTTTCTTCGACTTCTTTTTATCTTCGTTAAACGCTTCAAAACCTTCAACCGTTGGATAAATTCTATCAATTATGTAATCACAACTTGTATAACTTCGCAGCAATCTTCTGATTCTTTCATTTTCAGCTTTCTTAGTTTCCAACTCTTGCTTCCATTTTGCACATTCTTCAATGTAAAAATTTATCTCTTTCTGCTTTGACATCATGGTAGCATTCAACATCTTCAAAGCTTTCTCTCTTTCAGAGTTAGTCTTTTCCAGACTATTCACAGTTCTGTTCAATACATCATATGACTGTTTCAAATTTTTTACATCAAACAACAACTTTTCTTTCAACTTTTCTAACTCACTAAACCTCTCATCTTTTTCTGTACATTGTTTACATGACTCTAAACAAGTAAGACAAGGTTTTGTGATTTCAACTATCTTTTCTATCTCCACCATCTTTTCAACTTCAACTATCTTTTCCACTTCCACTATTTTCTCAATCACTTTGACTTCCTTCAATTCTTTTGCAGTTTTTCTCTCTTTGAGTTTCTTCAATTTATCTGCAAAATAAAATTCAAAACTGTCAGAAGATAAATGAGATTTTCCAATATTTATCTGTTCAACTTCTTCATCATCACTGTTATCTGTTGAACTGTTTTCAGAGGAAACATATTTTCCATCTTGACTCTCCTCATTATCCGACATCACATCCATCCACTCCTTCAGCAACTCTGGCTTTTGCACAATCTGAGCAATAAAAGCTTTAACATTTGGATCAGCTGGAATAAACTTGTCCCAGCTAAAACCATCAGCCACTTTCTCGTCATCTTGATCAATGATGCCATAGTAAGCCTTCTTGTTTGCATCTTCGATCATTTTCCCATGTGCCGTTTGTGGATCTTTTTGTTGATGTGGTAGATGAGTAATTTGTTGATATATGGATTTCTTATAATAATCATCTTTTCCAAAAGAATCCTTTGCTCCTCTTGGCTCCTGATTCTTGCACTCTCTTTTAAAATGGCCTTTCTCCCTGCAACGAAAACATGCAACTTTAGATTTATCAAAACCTAAATTAGAAAGATTTGTATCCAAGAAATCACTTCTTCCTGTAATCATTCTAAATTTTTCTCCTCTCCTCAAAACACTAGCTAATGCCCATTTAATGTCCATCAGTTCCAACTCCTCTGCATCGATCTGGTCATAATCTTCCTTTGTGAGCATCGGATTGCCAATTTTTCCGGCAATCAACCCTTCATAAGATTCTAATGCAGTGACCAGTAATCCCATACGACTTTTCACAACTTCTTTAGAATAATTTTGTCCATTTTGAAGATGTAAAGCCACATTACACTGAATCAGATGCCCATTTCCGACAGATGCACTTTGAACACTTGGAGGATTTACCGTAGAGAACCTACTACTGTTAACTGATCCTTGACTGCTTGGTTCAGATTGATTTCCAGCAATAAATGCAGTTTGTATCTTTGGACTAGCTTCTGCAGTTTGAACATTTCCTTTATAGTACAATTTAATATCTTGTTGATGAGTTGAACTGTTCATTCTAGCAATTTTCTGCTGCTGCAGATCTTGTGCCTCCAACTTTTCAATAAACTGTGCAATTGATAACCTGCTAAACTGTCCGGAATTCTTCAATATCATCAGATATGTGCCCCATTCCTTTTGCAGTAACGCATCAGCAAGCTTTTCAACCCATTCTGCTGGAGTTTTTGTAATCTTCAACTGTGACATGGTGCGAACAAGATGACAATATCTTTCAATAAGTGTCTTTGTTGTTTCACCAGGCATGCACGTAAACAGTTCAAATTCCTTTTTCAGCAATGCTGCTTTACTCTGTAACATCTCAGTACTTCCCTCAAATTTCTTTTTAAGAGCTTCCTAGATAGAATAAGCATTTTCATCATGTTGAAGCAACATAAATATATCCTCTTTAACTGCTTGTTGTAACAAATTTATCATCATCTTTTCTGCTTTATAACTCTCTCTTTCTTGCTCCGTGAACTCTGAAATTATTTTATCAACTCCCACTGAATTCTTTGGCCTCTCATATTCAGTTTCGATGCTCTCCCAAGCTTTTAGATGATTCGCCTGAACCCAATTCTCAAACCGTTTTTTCCATCCGTGATAATCCTCAATTCCCATAAGTTTCGGGGGTTTTTGCATTGTTCCGGTTTCATTCTCCATTGTCATGGTCTTAGTAATGTCTGATGGACTAGTCGGGGTTGTAGCAAAAGCGTTGTAGAACTCAGTATCCATTTTTCAATGCATGTTTTTCAAAAACAGGTACTTATGAGCGAAATCAAGGTTCTGAAATGACTTAAAAACGAAATCAGGTTTATAGGGTGTCACAAAAGAGAAATCAGGCTATGGTCATATGAGCAAAATAGGCTTTGATGTCCTTAAGAGCGAAATAGAGTTTGAGTTGGACGTTGGAGCGAAATCAGAATGGTCCTATGAGCGAAAGATGTCCATATGAGCGAAATAGGTCACTATGAGCGAAATCTGAAGTGTCATATGAGCGAAATTATGTCTCTTGGATGTCCTAATGAGTGAAATAGGTCACTTGGGAGGCCCTTTGGAGCGAAACCCTGATGATCACAAGAGCGAAATAGGATTGTACTATAAGCGAAATCCCAAAGTGTCCAAATAAGCGAAAGCTAATCGGAGGGTAAAATGGTCCATTTTTAATCCGTATTTCAGTGTCAAACTTTCAGGGATTTTTTTTATGTTCAATTATCTACAATCTGTGAAATTTTGAACGGAGTCCGATCGTTAAATCTCGTTCTGATGAAGAAAGAAGGTGTAGAAGTAAGAATTTATGATGAAATCCAGCAAATCTCTGTAGAACTCCTCCTCCTGGAGCTCTGATACCACTTGTAGGATCGTATTCTGACCCGAACGAGTCTATCAGAGGAGTCTCGATCAGTTACAGGTGCGGAAAACAAGTAACCAACGTAGAAACAGCTAGATCTTCACTTAAATCACCTTGTTGATTGATATAACAGCGTTTACAGCCAAATCTCACACCGGCAGCACCTCGGTATGGATAACAAGAACACCTTACAAATGATTTCGTTCATAGGGTTTATATAGTGCTTGGGTTTCGCTCATATGGTCAAGACCATAAAAGCGAAACCTCATCAAGTCCATAAAAGCGAAACCCCTGTGTACACAAAAGCGAACCTACTGCTAAGGACCCTATGAGCGAAACCTCTTCACTAAATACAATACTCTTCCTATTTTCTCGTAAAACGTGCCCTAATCTAACATTCTAAGACTAAGACTCGATACAAGACTAAGTCGACAGATGTATGCACAAACATTCATCTTTATCCAACACCTGATCGACCACTTTCTTAATTAACTCGGACTCATGATCAGTGTCAGACGCTGTGAAGGTAACATCAATATCATCTGGTAATCCATTGATAGACTCGAATTTCAGATTCAGATTGAGTGCTTCAGCCACCTTTTCTAAGTGTCGGGGGGTATAGCCATCCCACATTGGATTTGGTACTTTGTTATAATTCAAACCAGTTTTCTTACCAGAATTTTCTTCATCATCTGCAAACTTATGAGCTGCAACGGCAGGATAGATGCGATCAATAACATACTCTGAACTTTGATAACTTTGAAGTAAATTGTTCACTCTTTCGGTTTCAATCTTCATTGCTGCCAATTCTTGTTTCAGCTCAGCATTCATCTCAATATATCCGTTGATTGCAGTTTGCTTTTGAAGAACTGTTGCTTTCAGAAGATTTTTCATCTGAATATCTTCATCACAAGCTCCTTTGTACAAGTTCACTTTGCTGCTTAGGAGATCATATGACTCCTTTATGCTCCTCACATTGTGCAGTAAGTTCTCTTTGAGCTTTTCCAATTCAGCCAACTTTGTATCTTTCTTAGCACAATCTTTGCAAGATACTAAACACTTTGCACAAGGTTTTTCAACCTCTACAATCTTTTCAACTTCAACTATTTTCTCGACTTCAACATTTTTTTCAACTATTTTCTCCACCACCTTTTCAATCACAATCGGTTCTTTATCAAATTCTATCTTCACTTCATTCTCTTCAACCTCAACCTTCTCTGTTGGGTTTTCTTCAACTTTTGCCTTATCAGCTTCCATCTGAACTTTAGTCTGTTCTTCAGCAACCCTTTTTACTTCCATTTCTCTCTTCAGTCTAGCAGCCCTTTTCTCTTTCAAAATCTCGATTTTATCTGCAAAAAACAAATTAAAACTTTAAGGATCCAATTTTTTGCTAGCTCTAGTAATATACTCTTCCCCATCATCAGTGTCTTCATCACTTCCTAAAGACTTAAAAATCGGTTGTCTTCTAGGACGGTTCTTAGATTTGACTGATTCTTCTCCAGAGGTTGAGTCTTCAAAGATTCGAGCAACAAACGCTTTAGAAACTGAAGGTCTAGAAGGATCATAATCATCCCAATTGAAATCTTTTGGAATCCTTTCATCTTCTAGGTCTATCAGACCATAACAAGCTATACCCTTTGATTCTTCAATAGCACGTGAGTGTGAAGATTGTTGTTGATATGGTTGTTGAGCAATCTGATGATAAATTGCTTTTCTATGATAATCGTTGTTTTCGAAAGGATCTTGTCTTCTGGTTGCTTCTCTGTTTGTACACTCTCGTTTAAAATGCCCTTTTTCTCGGCAACGAAAACAAGTAACCTTCGATTTGTCAAAACCTAGCTGAGATGTTGCAGTTTCACGAAGATTATCTCTTCCTGTGATCTGTTTGAACTTTTCTGCTCTTCTCAAAAAGCTAGCTAAACACCACTTGATGTCCATCAACTCAAGTTCCTCATAATCAATCTGGTCATAATCCTCTTTAGTGAGCATCGGATTACCAATTCGTCCAGCAACCAAGCTTTCATACGACTCTAACATAGTAGCAAGTGATGCCATGTGTTGCTTCGCAATATCTGGAGAAATTTTTTGACCATTTTGAATATTCAATGTAACTTTACATTGCAATACTTGACCAGTACCATTTGTTGAACTTTGTTGTTGAGAACTTGGTGTTGAGAAATTTGGTTCAAAACTTGTATAAGACGTAGAATATCCACTGCTCTGATTTGTATTGTTTGCATTTGTTCCGGAAGTACCATCAGCACTGAATGCAGTCTGAATCTTCGGACTCGGAGTAGTCTCAACTTTGCTTCCTCGATAGTATAGACTAACATCTTGTTGAGCACCCGGACTTCTCATTGTAGCAGTTTTTCGCATTGCTAGCTCATGTTCTTCCAACTTCTTGATAAACTTACTCAAATTCATATCTTCAAATTGTCGGTTATGCTTTAAAATCAACAGATATGTTCCCTATTCATTCTGTGGTAGCGCATCGGCTAGCTTATCAACCCATTCTTCATCTTCTTTTTTGATGTCCAATCTTTTCATCTCCATGACTAGATGACAATATCTTTCAATAATCATTCTTGTTGTTTCACCTTCAAGAGCTGTAAAATATCAAAAGATTTTTTTAGTAATGCTCGTTTATTTTTAATCATATAGGCACTACCCTTAAACTTTTTAATCAACGCTCTCCAAATTGATCTAGCAGTTCCCTCATGTTGAAGCAAAACAAAAATATCCTCTTTTACCGCTTGTTGGAGAATGCCAATCATCATATTTTCACTAGTGTATCTTAATTTTCATCCGATGTAAATTGACTTAATGGTTTTTCATTTTCAATATCATCTTTCGGTTTAGTATAATCTTTCTCTAACGAAACCCATGCATCAAACTTATTTGCTTGCACCCAGTTTTCAAAACGATCTTGCCATCCTTTAAAGTCCTAAATGTACATAAGCTTTGGAGGTTTTTGGAAAGTTCTCGTTTCATTCTCGATACCAACAGTCTCAGCAACGGTAACTGGAGTAGCGGGAGCAGTAACAAAGGTGTTGTAAAATTTGTTTTCCATGTTTCGGTGAAAATTTTACAAAATCGGAATTTCAAACAAGTTGAATTTTGTGCGAGCTGGTTCTTTAAAATCCTGGTTCAACCGATTTGGTTCAAACGAGCTGATTCAAACGACCTTGTTTAAACGACCTTTTCAAGCAACCTGGTAATCTCAAACGACCTGGATCTAATGACTCACTTCGCACGACCTGGTTCACCTCCAAACGACCTGGTTCACAAACACAAGCAACCTGGACCCACTTCGCACGACCTGAATCTAATAACTCACTTCGTGCGAACTGGTTCAAAGCCAAACTATATGAAGTCAATCCGTACGACCTGGTTCAATTTCAATAGAAACGAACCTCGTATGACCTGATAATGTCTCAAACGATCTGATATGATGTGAATTGGGTCAAACCGTGCGACCTGAACTTGATTTCACACGACTTGGTTCAGTTCGTGTGAACTGGATCACTTCGCACGACTTGACTTCGAACGAACTGGTTCAAAAAGTCATGATTTTGTCCAATTTTGATCGATTTTAGGTTGAATTAAGTTCTGATTTCTTCAAGGATTGTTTAAAACTATGTTTTACGTGTTATATGTGAAAATTAAGTCATTTTAACCGTGAAATCTTTCTGATTTTGAAGAACATGTGTAGAAGAATGAGTAGAAATCAGATTTAACGGTGAAAGCAAGCTAAAATGGTAAGAACTCTTCCTCCTGAGCTCTGATACCACTTGTAGGATCGTTGAATCGATCTAATGAGTCGATCAGAAGAGTTCTTGATCAATACGAAAGGTAGAAACAGACGTATCGATGTTGTTTCAGCTTGATTTGCACATAGAATCACATTAACTGTCTCTTGTATTGATTTCACAATGATTTACAAGCTGGAGACACTTCGGCAAAGCTTCGCTACCAGAATCACAACTGTTACAAATGAAATCTCAAGACCACTATTTATAGGAACATCTAGTTCGCATGAACCACACAAGTCCAGTTCGCACGAACTGGTGCCAGGTCGCACGAACTGGTCAGTTCGCACGAACTGATCAGTTCTGACATGTTTCCTGTTTTTCTCGTACTACGCGTCTAGGTCTATCTATCCTATTACATAGGTCGATACAAGACGAAGTCAACAGACATATGCACCAACAAGACGTACCTTGCTCACTCATACTGTAAACTAACAGATTGTCAAATAACACAAAACAATATATATATATATATATATATATATATACACATAATCACATAGATTATTTCCTAAAATAGTTGATAAAATATTGGTGTCAGCAGAACACTTATGTGGCTTAAATTAGTGGTTGTAGCTCTGATACCATCTCTGTTGCAACCCCGACCCCTACCCCTGGAGCGGGCGGCCGCAAGATCCAGATTAGTGGTATCGGTGTTTATTGATTTGGCAACAGAAATTTACATCTGGACAGTAGTTAGGAAATAGTTCATCAGAGTAAAACACTTTACTTTTATAAATAATAAACACATGGGAAAAACCCAGGTTTCCATTATAATATGTTTATAGGGATAAACCCTAATTTATTAAAATGAAACTTCTTTCTTGTTTTAGGTAACTTTTATAGCTACTTTTCCAAGCCTTCAGTGCTCTCCAGCTGGCTTCTATTTGGCTTTCAAATTTTGTTACCTGAAACACGTTTTAAAAAGTTTTATCATCAAGAAATACTGGCGGGTGCATCCCAATTTAATCAGAACAAACTTTTATTATTTTACAGTATTGAGGGCGATTACAATGTTTATATCTACCCAATTACCACCCAGGGTACTGTCAATCCTGACTTGTGGTGATGCACTCATGCTACTACTCAAAGTGTAGTAACAAGTAATGTATACAAAACCTCAACATACCGACAGTAATTGTAGAATACATAGACTCAATCAATGTTATCATAATTTAAAACAATTGAGGTTTGTATAAAAAGGTTTACAAAAATAGATGTACTCACATTGCTGTTTTAGATAATACTACTGCTTTCTTGTGACTTCATGGTTATAATCTATTAAAATTAAACAATGCACACGTGTTAGTAAGATAATCCAATTTACATTAGCCATACCCCCGAGACAGAACTCCAACGACTGAGTCAGGCAGAGCCTTAACATGCGTTATGGAGCTCTAGATCAATCGGGTAGAGTAACTAATACGTAATCGGGGTTATAATACTTACGACGAAGCAGAGCCTCCATTTTTAGGGGTATAATACCCGAGAGTTTTAGCTATTAATATTTGAGACAGTAAGAAAGATTTTGAACGATTTGTGAACTGAGGCAGAGGCCTCTTTATATAGGCTGGTCGACGGGCGGCTCCCGGCCCGCGACGCCCCCTTGTTCTTCTCTCGCGGCCCGCGAGGGACCTAGACTAGGTTTTAGCTTTGGCCAGTCACGAGTGTAGGTTGTCTGGGTTTCGTGCCACGTGGCACGCTGTCTTTTCACCAGGTTATACTTGGTCGCGCCCTGCAGAGCCCAGGGTGAAACCTGTCGCGACCCGCGAGCGACCCATATAATTTGTTTTAATTGTAATTTAATAATATAAAAGTATTTTAGGGTTATTTTCGTATACCAGGTGTATTTTAGGACATATAGGGGTATTTTAATGGTTTTGGGAGAGTTGTTATATAGGCTTCATCTGGACTTCCCGTTCCCAGGTAAACTCTGGGCCACGACGCGAGTTCCAACGAACCCGAACAATAGGTATCTTGCTTCACTTGTGGGTCTTGATCGCTCGATCCATGATCTCAACTGGTTCCTCAACGAAACGTAACTGGTCGTCAATAGTGAGTTCCTTAAAAGGGACAATGAGTTTTTCATCTGCCAGGCACTTCTTCAGATTAGACACGTGGAAGATGTTGTGCACCGCACTCAGCTCTTCAAGCAGGTTCAATCTGTAAGCTACTTTACCGATCCTCTCGGTAATTTACTAATTTCGAATGGTCCAACATATCGCGGATTAAGCTTTCCCTGTTTACCAAAATGTACCACACTCTTCCCGGGTGAAACTTTAAGTAGAACTCGGTCCCCGACCTGGAATTCTAGAGGTTTCCTACGCTTATCAGCATAGCTTTTCTAACGGTCACGCATTGCCGTCATGCGTTGTCTGATCTTGGCAATCTTATCCGTAGTTTCAAGTACAAGTTCGGGGCTTGTAATCTGGCTTTTGCCAACTTTCGCCCAATACAAAGGCGATTGGCACTTACGCCCGTACAATGCCTCAAATGGTGCTGCCTGAATGCTAGTGTTGTAGCTGTTATTGTAAGAGAATTCTACCAACGGTAGATGACGTTCCCACCCGTTTCCAAAATCAATAACACATGCTCTAAGCATGTCTTCGAGCGTTTGGATGGTACGTTCCATCTGACCATCTGTTTGTGGGTGGTAGGTAGTGCTCATATCCAACTGTGAGCCAAAATATTTATTCATAGCCTGCCATGATTCGGAGGTGAAACGCGGATCACGATCAGAGATAATGAATGTTGGCACTCCGTGCCTAGCAACTACTTCCTTCAAGTAGATGGTAGCAAGTTTCGAATACTTGTCACTTTCTTTGATCGCGAGGAAGTGTGCAGACTTGGTTAAACGGTCTACGATTACCCAAATAGTATCGTTTCTGCTTTTGATCTTGGTAAACCGGTAACGAAGTCCATGGAAATCTGTTCCCATTTCCAGGTTAGTAACTCTGGCTGTTGTAGTAAGCCCAACGGCTTCTGGTATTTGATCTTTACTCTAGCGCAAGTCAAACATTTACTAACGTATCTTACAAGGATGGCCTTCATGCTAGGCCACCAATACAGAGTTTTGAGGTCGTGATACATCTTATCAGCGCCAGGATGTATCGAGTAGCGAGACTTGTGTGCTTCGTCCATCACAAGATCTCAGAGATTCCCATAAGATGGAACCCAGATGCGATCTACAAAGTAATGGATACCGTCATCCTTGAGTTCAAGTCATTTCTCCATCCCCCGTAGGGATTCAGCTAAGAGAGTTTCCGCCTTCAGTGCTTCAACTTGAGTGTTTTGGATCTGGCTAGGAAGGTTCAAGTGAATAGTGAGTTGTAAAGCACGAACTCGCTTAGGTTTGGTTTCCTTCCTGCTAAGGGCGTCAGCTACAACGTTCGCCTTGCCTGGATGATACTTGATCTCGCATTCATAATCGTTAAGGAGTTCAACCCATATGCGCTACTGCATGTTCAACTCCTTTTGGTCTAGTATATGCTGGAGACTCTTGTGATTGGTGTAAATCATGCACTTGGTACCGTACAAGTAATGTCTCCAGATCTTGAGTGCAAAGACGATTGCTCCGAGTTCCAAGTCTTGAGTCGTGTAGTTCCGTTCGTGGATCTTGTGTTGTCGAGAAGCGTAGGCAATAACTTTCTCGCGTTGCATCAACACGTAACCGAGCCCTTGAATAGACGCGTCGCAGTAGACGACAAAGTCGTCGGTACCTTCAGGTAACGAAAGAATAGGAGCACTACAGAGGTTCTCCTTCAGCTTCTGAAAAGCAAACTCCTGAGCATCGCTCCACCTGTAAACCATACCCTTCTGGGTAAGAGCCGTGAGGGGTTGAGCGATCTTCGAAAATCCCTTGATGAATCTACGATAGTATCTTGCCAATCCTAAGAACTGTCGAGTCTTGGTCGGAGTCTTCGGTGTAGGCTAATTCTTAATGGAGTCAATCTTAGCTGGATCTATGTAAATGCCATCTTGATTCACCACGTGCCCAAGGAAATGGACTTCTCGAAGCCAGAAGTCACATTTTGAGAATTTGGCATACAGTTGTTCGTTGCGAAGAAGTTCAAGAATAAGACCTAGGTGTTGCTCATGATCCTCTTGGCTTGTCGAGTTAATCAGAATGTCGTTGATGAACACAATCACGAACTTCTCGAGGTAGGGTTTACACACACGGTTCATGAGATCCATGAAGACAGCGGGTGCGTTTGTCATTCCAAAGGGCATGACAAGGAATTCATAGTGACCATAACGAGTCCTGAACGCTGTTTTAGAGATGTCCTCGTCGCGGACTCTCAACTGATGATACCCTGATCGCAGGTCGATATTGGAGTAGTAACTCGACCCTTGCAACTGGTCAAACAAATCGTCAATATGTGGCAGTGGGTAACGGTTCTTGATGGTGACCTTGTTCAGCTCACGATAGTCGATACACATACGGAATGTGCCATCTTTCTTCTTGACAAAGAGCATGGGTGCTCCCCAGGGTGAAGAACTAGGACGGGTAAAATTTTTATCCAATAGTTCTTATAGTTACGTAGAAAGTTCCTTCAGTTCCGTTGGGGCTAGTAAAAAAGGTGCACGAGCTATGGGTGCCGCTCCAGGAGTTAGCTCGATTTATAATTCAACCTGACAGTAAGGAGGGAGTCCAGGTAGTTCCTAGGGGAATACCTCGGGATAGTCGCGTACGACGGGAAAATCTTCAATCCTCTTTTCCCTTTCTTGGGTGTCAGTAACGAGGGCTAGAATAGTAGTACGCCCTTTTCGCAAACACTTCCGGGCCTTTAAGAACGAGATGGTGCTTGTGACAGCTCCACGTTTGTCACCTTGAACAATGAGGGGTTCGCCAAAAGGACGAGGAATACAAACGACTTTCTCCTGACAGAGGATCTCGACTCGATGTTCGGATAACCAATCCATACCAATGTCGACATCGAAGCTCCCAAGAGCGTTGGGAAAAGATTGACGAGAAAAGTCTGAGGAGATAGTACGAGTTTGCAGTTGCTAATGATGTGTGAGGCCTCGATGTTTCTACCATTAGCTAATCCGACGATGTGCTTCGAGTTTAACGGTGTAGGCGTAGGCTTAAGCTTCTTACTAATACGTAGGGATACATTGTCACACCCCCAAAAATACCACAAGCGGAAACCCCCGTGAGGCGTGTGACGTACCAGGATCTAGCCACTAATCACATTGAACTATAAGTAAAATAAAACCTTCAATTAAACAAAATAGTATAATTCAAACACCAGTTTAGAAAATCTACATGTTTAGCGGAAGCATAATAGTTTGTTCAATAAGTTTAAAAGAAAATGTTCAAAATAATGCAACATAGAGAAGCGTTCCAAATGCCATGACCCATGACCACTCCAGCTTCCTAGACAACAAGTTCCATGACAGTGTACCTAAGGACCAGCAAGCATGCAGAAAAGTGTATCAGCGAAAGCTAGCGAGTTCACGTTTTGTTTGACCAATTGTTAACAAGTATTGACTTATGTTATGTTGATAATAACTCGATACCGCAGACGGCTACTTTTTGCCCTTCTCCAATACTCTATCAAACATTGGTCATGATTTTAAAGTTATTAGTTCACACTTGTCCTATCCAGGTACCTCGTGCGGGTACCAAACCTAATAGCGCTATCAACTAATAACCCCGTTGCCCTACAAGCAACTAGTTTGGTAGTATGATGGGACTTAAGTGATAGAAAGTGAGTGTATTATCCAACATCAACATTTACTGTAAACCGCCTCATATCCCCTACAAGGATATGGGTTTGTGAAAACTGCCTCACATCCCCTACGAGGATGTGGGTTTATGAAAACCCGTTTACTTGTTTGCCTGTTTGATTGTCCCCAGTGGACGCATGCTTGTATTGAGAGAAGTGAACTCACCTTAGTTTTGATCGGTAGGTTAAGTTACCCGTTCCCAGTTAGTCAACCAGACCCTACCGTGGTTACCAATGAAGACAGGTTCATAATTTATCAAGTCATGTATATTCACAGTTTGCATTCATAGCAAAGATCACCGTATATCACATAGCAGTAATTCAATCTCATACATGTCATAAACTATTTAAGACTCTACAGTTTAAAATGTTCAGTTAGTTTGTTCACTTACAGCATCTCCACAAAGAACCAGTTCTTCGTGGGATGCCTCCTTGTTGAAAAACCCTATGGAGAAGAACTATCCTTCGTCGAGATTGAGCTTGACGAAGAACCCTGGTGGTTCGTGAGGAACCAGTCAATGAAGAACCAGGTTCTTCTTCGAACCATGTTCTTCGTGGGGGTAGTCTTTCGTCGCCGTCCTAAATAGACGATTACAATTCCTTTATTTCAGCCGTAACATATGCTAACCAGTTTGATAGTTTTCGAATCGGATCAAACAACACTTTTCAACCATGAACATGTACCCTAATTATGAACAATCATCAACCATACAAAGCATAACAGTTCTCATTCATCATACAAACCATGCTAAACGATCATTGACCCTAATTATCCTATGACCACACGTAATCTGATTATTAGTTTATCATGATATAAGTTTATCAATCAGAATCATCAAACCACAACATGAACATAAACGCATACAATTCATCGAAATCCCTTCATCATGCAAGTTCTAGATTTACCATCCTACTATTGGAACCCTAATTTTACCTAAGATCACATCATCATGGTTTTATCAATCAACAATGACAGGCACTAACCGTGATACCGAAGTGATTAGTTTGTTTGATTGAGATAAAGGACTTTGAGACCCACAGTTGCCGTCGCACAGAGAGGGGAGAAAGAGAGGATTTTTGGGTTTGATAATATTTTGTGTTTGCAAAAAATAAGAAACCACACACAACCATATGGGCCGTTCTCACAGATCTGGGCCGAGAGCCCTTTCGGCGAAGAACCGATTGTGATGAAGGACCTTCTTCGTCAATAAGAGTTATGATGAAGGACCTTCTTCGTCGAAAAGAGAAGTTGACGAAGAATCCTAGTTTTTCGTCCAAAAGTCAGTCAACGAAGAATCAGGTTCTTCGTCGACTTGAGTGTGGTGTGCGGCCCAAAGTTATGAAGCATGAATTTGCTATATCTAAACATTTAACAACCAAACATAACAATACTTTAATTATTCATACATCGTGCACAAGGTACAATGTAGAACGAATAGTGAAAACAGGACTGTGACACAAGTGATGCGTAGAGGAAAGACCTTGAAATCTCGGGGTGTCACATAATCCCCAACTTGAAAGAAATTTCGTCCCGAAATTTGATAAGTAACCCAATGCAGCAAGATGTTAGATCAGGATGATTGTGGATTTTCCCCGGGTGCGACATCGTCCCCAACTTGAAAGAGAATTTCGTCCCGAAATTCACCAGTTGCATAAGGATTAGATTGGTCAGTTGGGAAAAGGTGAGGATACTTGAGCTTCATGTGATCCTCGCGTTCCCACGTGAACTCTGGTCCATGTCTTGAGTTCCATCGGACTCTCACGATCAGAATTTGGCTACGCTTATGGACCTTGACTTCCCAATCCATAATTTTGATAGGTTCTTCGACAAACTGCAACGCGTCATCGATTTTCAGTTCTTGCAACAGTACCACAAGTGTTTCATCGGACAAACACTTCTTTAAATGCGAAATATGGAAAACATCATGAACGTTACCTAACGTTACCAACTCAGCAGGTAACTCGAGCTTGTACGTCACTTTACCAATTCGTTCCAAAATCTTAAACGGCCCGACATAACACGGATTGAGCTTGCTGCTTTTCCCAAAGCGTACCACACCCTTCCAGGGTGAGACTTTCAACATGACATAATCACCAACAGCGAACTCCAAAGGATTCCTACGCTTATCAGCGTAGCTTTTCTGGCGATCACGCACTGCGCCATACGATTTCTGATCTGGATAATCTTATTGGAGGTCTCAAGCACAAGTTCCGGACCTGTGATTTGGCTATCACCCACTTTAGCCCAACGGTGGGGAGATCGACATTTCCGTCCATATAAAGCCTCGAACGGTGCTGCCTGGATGCTAGTATGGTAGCTGTTGTTATACAAATACTCTACCAAAGGCAAGTGTCTTTCCCAACCTTTACCAAAATCGATAACACATGCCCGCAGCATGTCTTCTAAGGTCTGGATGGTTCGCTCACTCTGACCATCCATTTGGGGGTGATAGGCAGTGCTCATGTCAAGACGTGAGCCAAACGATTTGTGCATCGCTTGCCACAAATCGGATATGAAACGCGGATCATGATCAGAGATACTGGAGGTTGGCACTTTGTGCCTGGAAACTACCTCCTTCAGATAAATACTAGTCAGTTGTGAAAACTTATCAGTTTCCTTGATCACGAGGAAGTGTGCTGATTTTGTAAGACGGTCGACGATCACCCAAATGGTGTCGTTCCCGTTTTGGGTTCTGGGTAAACCGGTGACGAAATCCATGGCAATTTATTCCTATTTCCACATGGGTATCTCTGGTTGCTGAAGCAGACCAGAGGGTTTTTGATACTCCACCTAGACTTTCGCACAAGTCAAACATTTACTCACATAGGTTGCGATATGTGCTTTTGTTTTCGGCCACCAATACAAGACTTTTAGATCCTGATACATCTTATCAGAACCTGGGTGAACAGAATAGCGAGACTTGTGTGCTTCGTCCATCACGAGCTCTCTAAGATTACCATACAAAGGAACCCATACTCGTTCCATGAAGTAATAAATGCCGTCAGATCTCTCTACAAGCCGTTTCTCCATACCCCGCAAATACTCAGCTTTAAGGTTTTCCTCCTTCAATGCTTCAGTCTGAGCATAACGGATCTGATCAGGTAAATTTGAGTGGATAGTGAGCTGCAGAGCACAGACACGTTTGGGTTTCGTTTCCTGTCGACTCAGGGCATCGGCTACAACGTTAGCTTTACCTGGATGGTACGTAATTGCACAATCATAGTCGTTTAAGAGATCTACCCAGCGACGCTGTCGCATATTCAATTCTTTCTGGTCAAAGATATGCTGAAGGCTCTTGTGGTCGGTATAAATAGTGCATTTAGTACCGTACAAGTAATGCCTCCAGATTTTAAGCGCAAACACCATGGCCCCCAACTCTAAGTCGTAAGTCGTGTAATTCTTTTCATGGACCTTCAACTATCGAGAAGCGTAAGCTATCACTTTCTCGCGTTGCATTAGCATGCAACCGAGACCCTGAATAGAGGCGTCTGAGTACACCACAAAATCTTGGGTACCCTTAGGTAAAGACAGAATTGGTGCACTGCAAAGTTTTTGCTTCAGAAGCTGGAAGGCGTCTTCCTGTTTCGTCCCCTAAGAATACACTACCCCTTTCTATGTCAGAGCGGTAAGGGGTTGAGCGATCTTTGAAAATCCCTCAATGAATCTACGATAGTATCCAGTGAGACCCAGGAATTATCGCACCTTTGAAGGGTTCTTTGTCGCTGCCCAATTCCTGATGGAGTCGATTTTAGCGGGATCCACATGTATTCCCAGCTCATTGACTATGTGACCAATGAAGTGTACTTCTCGAATCCATAAGTCACACTAAGAAAATTTCGCATAAAGCTGCTCCTTCCTCAGGAGCTCTAAGATAAGACGCAAGTGCCGTTCGTGGTCCTCCTTGTTCTTAGAATAGATCAGAATGTCATCGATAAACATGATAACAAAATCGTCAAGGTATGGTTTACATACACGGTTTATGAGATCCATGAATACCGCTGGTGCATTGGTTAACCTGAATGGCATGACCAGAAACTCATAATGGTCATACCGCATTCTAAAGGCTGTTTTAGGAACATCCTCTTCTCGGACTCTCATCTGATGATAGCCCGACCTTAGATCAATCATTGAGTAGAAGCTCGACCCTTGCAACTGGTCGAACTTGTCATCAATGCAAGGTAGGGGATAACGATTCTTGATTGTCACCTTGTTGAGTTCACGGTAGTCGATACACATGCGGAAAGATCCGTCCTTCTTCTTTACAAACAAAGCGGGGGCTCCCCAAGGCGAATAACTGGGTCGGATAAAGCCTCTATCCAACAGTTCTTGGAGTTGATTAGATAATTCCTGCAGCTCTCCGGGTGCAAGACGATAAGGTGCACGAGCAATCGGAGTTGCTCCTGGTGTAAGATCAATTTGGAACTCCACCTGACGGTGTGGAGGTAAACCTGGAAGTTCTTCAGGAAAAACGTCAGGAAACTCACGAACAATAGGTAGATCCTCAATTCTTTTCTCTTCAGGCCGAGAATCAGTAACAAGCGCAAGAATAGCAGGATAGCCCTTCCGCAAACATTTCTGGGTTTCATGGATGAAATGAGACTGACGGTTGCACCACTTCGATGAACCTGGACAGACAACGATTCCCCACTAGGGAGAGGTATAAGCACGATTTTCTCCTTGCAAAGTATATCGGCTCAGTGTTTTGACAACCAATCTATACCAACAACTATATCAAAGCTACCAAGTGTGACGGGAAGGAGATCAATGTTAAACACTTGACCCAAGAGATCAAGTTTGCACCCAAAGAGAACATGTGAGGCTTCAATTGATTTCCCGTCAGCCAATTCTATTACGTGCTTGACCTCGAGAGGTGTTGGAGTTAACCCTAACTGACGACTGAACCCCAAAGACACATAACTCCTGTCAGGACCAGAGTCAAATAATACAGAAGTGAAAATACCATTGATAGAGAACGTACCAGTCACGACATTGCCATCGTTCCTTGCATCACCCGCTACAATCGTAAACACTCTCCCACGAGCGCCATTTCCACCGTTATTCCCATTGTTGTTATTTCCCGCATTGTTATTATTCTAGCGATTATTGTTCCCACCGTTATTGTTGTTAGCGTTCTGATTCAGTTGTGGGCAATCCTTCTTGAAATGCCCTTCATTGCCACATTGATAACATCCCCTCTGATTACCCCGATTCTGCTGGGGTTGCTGCCTCTGTTGCTGTTGTTGGGGTTGTTGCTGTTGTTGCTTGGGATGTGGAGCTCTACAATCTTTCGCCATGTAACCCACCTTGTCACACCTTTGACATGCCCGGTTACACGAGCCATAGTGGTGAAAACCACACTTGTTGCACTTCGGTTGTTTCCCCGCATAAGAACCTGACGTTTGATTGTTGTTCTGATTCTGATTAACCAAAGATGACTGACTGAAACTGCGACTGGTGTTGTTGTCAGGCTTCTTTTGCGACTGATTCGAGTTAGTCACCTTGTCTGCGTCATTCCATTTACGCTTTTTGTCAGTGGTGGGGGTAGTAGTGGCAGCACTAGTAGCAGTAACACGTGGTGGCAGCGAGCCAAGCTCCACCTCCTGATCAGTGATCTTGTGAGCCAGTCTGATAATCTGCGGTAGGTTATCGAGATTTGCTGTAGTGACTAGTCCCTTGACTTGTGGTGCCAATCCCTTAATGTAAAGTTCGATCCAGTGGGGCGGTGGTCGGGATAGGTTTGGACACATGTTTTCCAGCTCCTGAGACCGTTTCATATAAGCTTCAATCTCAGATCCCTCCATCTTCAAGTTATAGTACTCGTTTTCCAACTTTTGAATTTCATCCCGGGGGCAGTACTCTTCCTGAATCAACTCCTTGAAATCCTCCCAGGTGGTCGCGTTTGCCATTTCAATGCCCAACATCTGCACCTGAGCATTCCACCAAGTCAAAGCACCATCCTCCATGGTGCCAGAAGCAAACTTTACCTTGTCCCCAGCTGGACAGTTACACATACCAAAGATGGATTCGACTTTCTCGAACCAACGGAGCAGTCCCACGGGACCTTCAGCTCCACTGAAAGTTTGAGGCTTGCAATCCATAAAGTTTTTGAACGTACACACGGGTGGATTGTTCTGGTTTTGGTTCACAGCTTGACCTAAAACAAGAGAAAATACGCACAAATGAGATTCGAGTAAATTAACTAAGGATTATGCTTGGTCCGGTATGTATAATACCAGCTTGCTGAGCTGCCAATGCCTCAGCCACACATGTGTTAATTAGATCCGTTAACTCTGCTTGAGTCATCACGATGTTGCCACGTCCACCGCCGCGGCCACCTCCACGTCCCCCGTTACGCCCACCATGCCCGCTCATGATTCTATATAAGAAAAGAGTGGAAAGGATGAGGATCATAATCAAGTAGAAGTCGACCATCACTACGACTTCTAGGGATTTGATAAACTCTATTATTATACGGATTGTGGAACAGAACCCCTTTCACACATATTAAGCCTCACTGGGTTTCACATGCACCTCACGTTATTATTATGTGTGCACCCATAATAACAAGGCAATTTGCATGCTTATCTCAGTGCCTCTTAACTCATGCTAAAAGGTTCCTCGCATTTGAATAACAGAACGAAAGGCATTACAGAACTAGAAATCACAAAAGTCGAAGGGTAGTGCCACACTAACAAGTATTACTTAAACAAGCAACAAATGCAATCACATCATAGTGTCTAGTATGTAGTTTCATGCAAGTCGTGGGTATGTGTGTATACTAGGTAAGTAATGCATGAAGTAAACAGAGGACGAACCTTACAATCTGGAGCTGAGTGTCATGGTCATTTTCGATACTGTTTGGTTATAGTCTGGTTTTATGAAAACGTTTTAAAACCTTGTTCACTATAACCAGTGGCTCTAATACCAAACTGTCACACCCCCCAAAAATATCCCAAGCGGAAACCCCCATGAGGCGTTTGACGTACCAGGATCTGGCCACTAATCACATTGAACTATAAGTAAAGTAAAACCTTCCATTAAACAAAATAGTATAATTCAAACACCAGTTTAGAAAATCAACATGTTCAGCGGAAGCATAATAGTTTGTTCAATAAGTTTAAAAGAAAATGTTCAAAACAATGCAACATCGAGAAGCGTTCCAAACGCCACGACCCATGACCACTCCAGCTTCCCAGACAGCAAGTTCCATGACAGTGTACCTAAGGACCTGCAAGCATGCAGAAAAGTGTATCAGTGAAAGCTGGCGAGTTCACGTTTTGTTTAACCAATTGTTACCAAGTATTGACTTATGTTATGTTGATAATAACTCGATACCGCAGACGGCTCCTTTTTGCCCTTCTCCAATGCTCTATCAAACATTGGTCATGATTTTAAAGTTATTAGTTCACGCCCGTCCTATCCAGGTACGTCGTGAGGGTGCCAAACCTAATAGCGCTATCAGCTAATAGCCCCGTTGCCCTTCAAGCAACTAGTTCGGTAGAATGATGGGACTTAAGTGATAGAAAGTGAGTGTATTATCCAACATCAAAATTTACTGAAAACCGCCTCATATCCCCTACAAGGATATGGGTTTGTGAAAACTTCCTCACATCCCCTACGAGGATGTGGGTTTATGAAAACCCGTTTACTTGTTTGCCTGTTTGATTGTCCCCACCGGACGCATGCTTGTATTGAGAGAAGTGAACTCACCTTAGTTTTGCTTGGTAGGTTAAGTGACCCATTCCCAGTTAGTCAACCAGACCCTACCGTGGTTACCAATGAAGTCAGGTTCATAATTAATCAAGTCACGTATATTCACAGTTTGCATTCATAGCAAAGATTACTCTATATCACATAGCAGTTATTCAATCTCATACATGTCATAAACTATTTAAGACTCTACAGTTTAAAAGGTTCAGTTAATTTGTTCACTTACAGCATCTCCACGAAGAACCAGTTCTTCGTGGGATGTCTCCTTGGCGAAAAACCCTATGGCGAAGAACTATCCTTCATCGAGATTGAGCTTGACGAAGAACCCTGGTGGTTCTTCAGGAACCAGTCAACGAAGAACCAGGCTCTTCGCCAAACTATGTTCTTCATGGGGGTAGTATTTCATCACCGTCCTAAACAGACGGTTATAATTCTTTTATTTCAGCCATAACATATGCTAACCAGTTTGACAGTTTTTGAATCGGATCAAACAACACTTTTCAACCATGAACATGTACCCTAAGTATGAACAATCATCAACCATACAAAGCATAACAGTTCTCATTCATCATACAAACCATGCTAAACGATCATTGACCCTAATTATCCTATGACCACACACAATCTGATTATTAGTTTATCATGATATAACTTTGAAGAGGTATGGTCCCAATTCCTTGCCTACATGGCGCCTACATCAGCAAGCGAGTCCAGAAGCTTCTAGAAGCTTCTGGAAGACGTCAAGGTGGCACCAAAGATGCTCCTTCCGACATAAAGGACGACACGTGTCACCATTCACCAAGCGCCATGTAGACCTGCAGCAAATCAAGGAGCAGACCGACAGCAGCAGTATGATGTTTCCAGCATAGACAAGTATGGGCGCGCCACGTGTACCACTACCGTGTCCACAGCAGAGGAGACCAAGAGGATATTCCCCTTGGTCAGACAGCTGGCGCCCCATAACAGCTGGCATGGTTGCTCCTCCCTCTTTCACCTTCCGGCTATAAATAGGACCCTTCATCATCCAGGTTGATTCTATTCGATTTCTCTCACTCTCACTCTTAACACACACTATTTTATCTCCTCAGAACAGAACTTATTCTCACGCCGGAGCCCGGTTAATAGGGAAACCCTCACATTCCCCTCTTAACGAGCTAACGGTGTTACTGTTTTGCAGGACTCAGTCTTTTGGCGGGTAAGAAAGAAGATTGAACCCACAAAAGAGACGACCCAGCTAGTTAATCATCGGATTTAACCAGTGTTTCATCAAATTTCATCAATCAGAATCATCAAACCACAACATGAACATAAACACATACAATTCATCGAAATCCCTTCATCATGCAAGTTCTAGATTTACCATCCTACTAATGGAACCCTAATTTTACATAAGATCATATCATCAGGGTTTTATCAATCAACAATGACAGGCACTAACCGTGATACCGAAGTGATTAGTTTGTTTGATTGAGATAAAGGACTTCGAGACCCACAGCTGCCGTCGTACAGAGAGGGGGAGAAAGAGAGAACTTTAGGGTTTGATATTATTTCGTGTTTGCAAAATATAAGAAACCACACACAACCATATGGGCCGTTCTCATAGATCTGGGCCGAGAGCCCTTTCGGATAAGATCCGATTGTGACGAAGGACCTTCTTCGTCAATTAGAGTTGTGACGAAGGTCCTTCGTCGAAAAGAGAAGTTGACGAAGAATCTTAGTTTTTCGTCCAAAAGTCAGTCAACGAAGAATCAGGTTCTTCGTCGACTTGAGTGTGGTGTGCGGCCCAAAGTTATGAAGCATGAACGTGCTATATCTAAACATTTAACAACCAAACATAGAAATACTTTGATTATTCACACATCGAGCACATGGTACAATGTAGAACGAATAGTGAAAACAGGACTGTGACACAAGTGATGCGTAGAGGAAAGACCTTGAAATCTCGGGTTGTCACATACATAGCTAGCATCGGCTCCAGAATCAAATAATACGGAAACATAACGGTCATCAAGTAGGAACTTACCCGCTACAACATTGGGATCATTCCTTGCTTCTTCAGCTCCCATCACAAAGACCCTTCCTCTTGCATCATTTCCGCCATTGTTATTGTTGTCGTTGTTGTTGTTATTCCCAGCACCCTAATTGTTGTTATTGTTCTAATTCAGTTCAGGGCAGTTCTTCCAGATATGCCCCTCAGCTCCACATTGGTAGCACCCTCGGTTATTTGCTTGTTGCTGCTGTCGTGGTCAGTTCTGCCTTCCTGGGTACTGGCTCCAGCATTCCCTAGTTTCATGCCCTAGCTTGTTGTATCGCTGGCAGCGGTTCTTCTCACACGGCCCGCTGTGATGGCGGCACACTTGTTACACTTGGGGTGATTGCCCTGGTAACCACCCTGTTGTTGAGGGCCCTTGTTGTTTTCAGTCTTTCTTTGTTGAGCTGGGGCTTGAGTGGGGTTAGCATCCTTGCCCTGATTACCATCCCACTTACGCTTGTTATCACCAGAAGCTTCAGTAGTAGCACTGATCCTTTTGGGCAGCTTACCTTGCTCCACGGCCTGATCAGTGAGTCGGTGAGCTAGACGAATGACTGGCTGAATCGTGGTGAGATTGGCGGAAGTGACAAACTCTATATTTCAGGGACCAAACCCTTGATGTATAGTTCGATTCTTTGATAAGCGGGATGAGACTTGTTTGGATAGAGAGCGGCGTAGTCGTTGGACAACTTGGTGTATGTCTCAATTTCTGATCCAACCATCTTAAGCTCGTAGTACTTGTTTTCGAGCTTGTGAATGTCGTCCCTGTGGCAGTACTCCTCCTTAATGATGTTCTTGAAATCCTCCCAAGAAGTAGCGTTGGCGGTATCCAACCGAAGCATTTGAACTTGTACCTTCCACCATGAAAGCGCGTTTCCTTCAAGCGTACTAGTAGCAAACTTCACCCAACTAGCGGTGGGACACTCGCATACAACAAACACAGACTCGGCCTTCTCAATCCGGTGCAGAAGGCCTATGGCACCCTCACTGCCATTGAAAGGGAGAGGTTTACAATCCATGAAGGTTTTGAAAGTACAAACACGTGGTTGCATGGGTGCAGGTTGACCTGTCGCAGAAAACGAAGCGAACAGATTTATAAATGATAAAACGATGCGGGAGTAGGATCTAACATCCAAGAACAACGAGTTTACCTCCAAGGTGGGCTGCAAAAGTTGCAGCCACGGTGTTGATTAGGTTGGTGAACTAATCCTGAGTCATGTTAACGTTTCCCCTTCTGCTTCCGCTCATTGTCTTCATAACCATAAAACACAGTATAAGTGCGACATCGTAGTGTAGCAAGAGTGAGAAGGAAGAGGCATGTGCATATATCTAACTAGGCACACTAGTATGTATAATATCATATAAGCACCAAACAAGTAATCAAGTAAACACAAGTCCGAGCCATAAGGTCTAATACGTTGAGCTTTGCACTTGGAGTCTAGTGTAGTCGCGAGTCACGGGTTATAGTCTGGTTTTTCTCAAAAAAGGACTTTCTTTTTAAAACCGAGTTCACTGTAACCAATGGCTCTGATACCAATCTGTCACACCCTCAAAATCCACATGCGGAGTACTACCGCGAGGCGTGTGACTAACCAGGATCCAGCCACCAATCATACTGAATAATCAAGATAATAATATTATAGTTCACCAACCACTATGATTAGTGACTACCACAGTTTTAGTCCAATTTTTTTTAAGTTAAAAGCAACAATTTAAGTAGCGGAAGCATAAGTAAAGTAGTTCAAAGATAAGTTCATAATTCGTTATTTAAGAACCCAACACACGGGTTAAGACGACCGCTACACTTCCCCAAGCTGCAAGCTCCAAAGTCACTGAGTACCTGCAAAGCATGCAGTAGGGTGTCAACATAAAGTTGGCGAGTTCACGAGTTTGTCCAGTTTTAATTCCAAAAAAAAAACTTATTGCAATAGTTAATTACTCATTTATACCATGCCATGGGGAGCTACCCCATATGTAAGCTACTAAACTCCATAAGCATACCGAAACCATCGCACTTAAGTTGTTGTTGCCCCTTTGTCAATGTCTATCATCATTGACGGTTGTGTTGGTGCATATTTGTGACAACAGCTTAGATTTGGTCTTTGGATATCTTGTAATTAGTTATACGATAAACGGTTAGCGGGTTTAGCTTTGTATTAGTGAGTTGTAATGTTTGGGCTAACCAAACCCACACATATTGGGTGTATGGGGGTGAATTGGGCTTACTCCAATTCGCAGTCCATGAGGTTTATCCTAGCCCAAGTAGCAACCTTGTGTTATATAAACAAGGTTATGCTTTAGGGTTTAGGTTAATCAGCCAAAACAGTGTTTGAGAGAGATTTCGTGAGAGCATAGAAGCTTGGACGAATTTGGAGTTGGTTAGGGTTTTGATTGTTTGTAATTCGTGAGATTGATAATCAATAGAAACCCAGTTTGATTGTGGATTGCTAGTTCCTACACGTTTTCTGCTATATTCTGATCAAGAGGATTCCGCACTCTTGATTAGATTGACAATTCTGTTAAGATCCATACATCAAGGGGACCTACAATTGGTATCAGAGCATTAGTCTCTTAAAGGCTCGGTTTAGAATTGTGCTTGGCAGAAACCGGAAGTTTTCGAATTTTTGAAACCTGAAAAATTAGGTTTTCGAATTTTTTTTGTTGGTTTGATACAAAATTTCGAATTTTTTGGCTGTTTTGATCTTCTGCTTTGGTTGTTTGCTATTTTGCAGGTTGTTTTAGGGTTTTTAGGAAAGTTGTGGTTGATTCTGAAAGAATTTTTGGCTGAGAAACTTGAAGATTCGAAGACTGTTCTTCGTGTTCTTCATTAAGTTCATTAAAATTTTGTGAAAACTTTGCTGATTTGCTTGTTCGATTTTGCAGGAAATTGTTACAAAATCTTGGAAAAATCTGCTGAATTCGGAAAAGATTAGATCTGATCTGGCAAAGTTGACTGACCTGCGAAATTAACTGACCAGCGTAATCATCAGCGAAATTAATTCCAAAGGCGACTTTGGTAACCGTATAATTATCCACAGCGAAACTATTACGGTTTTTGGCGAATTTACTGGTTGTCTTAATAGCGAAATAGACCAGCGAAATTGGCAGCGAATTTGA
Source organism: Helianthus tuberosus (assembly GCA_030545235.1). NCBI lineage: Eukaryota > Viridiplantae > Streptophyta > Magnoliopsida > Asterales > Asteraceae > Helianthus > Helianthus tuberosus. The sequence goes on along the minus strand of CM060360.1, from coordinate 63,205,233 downwards.
CCAGTGAACCTGACAGCATAATAACCAGCGAATTTAAAATAACCAGCGAAATTAACCTGTTCAGTGAAATAACCTGCGAATTTGACCTGTTGAGCGAAATTAATAGTGGTGGAATATTTTCTGGCAAGCGTAAGAAAAAATTCACGTTTTTGAAATTAGAAATTGATCCGTAACTCGTTTGACAGAACTGTCTGCACCGTTAAATTCCTTGCATTTTTAGGAAAAAACTCTGGAAAATCCCGAATTCGGTTTTCGACATTAGATATCATTGGATTCGTCTTTTCGAGACGATTCTAACGGTGTAATTTGGTAACCACTATTTTCGGAGATATTTTGTACGGTTTTATCAGTCTGCAACGTTTAAAATGTCAAACATGTCTACTTTGAATGAGCTTTTGAAAATGGAGCACGAGGTTGGCACTACCAACAAACCGCCTAAGATGATGAAGGTGGAAAACTATTTGACATGGAAGGATCGTTTTCAATCCTTCATTGAATCTCAGGATGCACGCATGTGGATCTGTATTGTAGATGGGTACACAAACCCAACACACGATTATGAGGGCAGACCACGTAGAACAGACTATGTGAACATGCAAGAGAATGATAAAAAGATGTATGAGGCTGAAAAGAGAGCCTTGGCTGCAATAAAGATGTCCTTACCTGATAGCATCAAGCATACCTTCAAGAAGTACACAAATTCAAAGGATATGTGGGATGCATTAGAAAAGAGGTATCAAGGAAATGAAGATGTCAAAAGGAATAAAGCTGCGACCTCTACACCACGAGAAGGGTCAAATGATTGGAGTGTTCATCTAGAAGATAATAAGCATGCCACTCATGCATTCATGGCAGAGATAGTGCAAGTTGATGAGGCTGAAACTACTGTGAGTGATGCTGAAGCTCAAGTGGAGAATGCTGAAGCAAAAGTGGATGCTGAAGTAGAGAAAGAGAGTGAAGCTGAACATGTTATTGGTGATCAAACTACAGAAGTTCATGAGAAAGAGGTACAATCTAATTCTGTATGTTTAAGATGTCGTGAATTACAGGGTGAGGTTGACAGGTTGTCAACACAAAACCAAAGTCTGGTAAGCGAGATGTCGAACATAAAAGAGTCAAACTTTTTTGCTAAAAGAAACGAATCTGTATACTTGAAGAAGATAAAAGGATACCAAAGTGAAATTGAAGCTTTAACATGCAAGTTAAATGAAAAACTTCAAGTAATAGATTTAGCTCATGACATGATGGCTGAGAAAACAAAAGAGATTTCTGAAAAATGCAAAGAGTTCTCAGATGCACAACTCAAAATTGTTGAACTTGAAAAGAAATTGAGTCAATTCTGAGATTCGTCTTTTGTCATGAAACACATGATGGGTGGGTTAAAGAAGAGTAATGACAAGACCAGTGTGGGCTTCCAGGGCTTTAATGAAGTCCCACCTCCTCTTAGTCATGACTATTCTTTCCTACCTGATGAAGATGAGCTAACAGACTTTATGTCAACTGCACCAAGTAGTTTCGCATCCACATCAAGTCAAAGTGAGGGGTCTGAGAGTGATGATGCTAAGAAGAACAATAACAGGGAACTTTTGAAAAAGAAAACATCACCTCCTAAGAGCAAAAATCAAACTTTTGTTAAAAAGATTAATTTTGTTCAAGGTAGTGATATGAAAAGCGAAACAACTATTATTGAAAATGAATCAAATGTGGAGTTTGCCAAAAATAAAAACAAAGAAATATCTGAATCCAAACAAACTGAACAAAATTCTTCCAAGGCATCATTATCTGATGAGGGATCTACCTCAAAGACTCCAGCTAAGAAGTCTTTGAAAAGGAGATCGTGCTTCAAGTGTCACACAAAGGGACATGTAGCTAGCTGTTGTCCTAACAAAAAGAGTGAAGCACAAATTAGTGAAAAACAGAGAGGGAAATCACCAGAGAAGAAAGGTGATAATGAGGAGAAAGTTGAAAATTCTCCAAAGAAATCTGCTCCCAAGCAACCAGAGGGTGTTGTTGTTGGTGTAGGTGTAGATAAGGCTGAAAAAGGAACTCCACAAGTTCCTCGTTTTCAAAGAAATCAACCAAGATTTCAGCCTAAATCTCCACCAGGCAGATATGAGAGACCTAGAACCAGTTCACCAAGAATGAACAATTATAATTCTAATAATTTCAGGAGTCAAGGTCAATATCAAAATCGATACCAAAATGATGGTGGTCGAACTTTTTATTACAATGGCTTTACAAATTACAACAATAATGCTTCTTGGAATCAAAATTCAAGGTACCAAAATCAAAATTTCCAAAGGTCAAATAGTCCAAACACATATAGGAACCCTCAGGACCATAGACCTTATGGAAATCAAAACCCATTTCCATCAACAGGTCTGAGATCCAAGACTCCAGTTAGGAGTAATGGATACTGGATGGATGTTCAAGTAGTTGGTGAATTTGGACAACCCAAGACCATTAAGGCTTGGGAATTTGGACGACCCAAGACCATTAAGGCTTGGGTCCCCCAATCTAACTAATTTCTTAGTTGGTGTGTGCAGGAGCTGCTAAGGAGGATTATCAACTTATGGTATGTTGATAGTGGCTGCTCTAGGCACATGACGGGGGATGTGATATTGTTGATATATATATATTGATTGATTTAAATTGAAGTTCAAAGTGCTGAGTTGACACACTAGATAACCTGGCAGATGTTTATACTAAAGCATTTGACAAGGCTCGCTTTGAACATTTAGTCGAACTCAACGAGATGAGGAATCCTGAGTAACTGGTTTTTCATAAGAATTTTGTAAATATTTTACTGCTTTCTTAAAAAATCAAAAACACAAAAACATTGAAAAATCAAAAACATAAAAAAATAGAAAATCAAAAAAGAGTTACACTATGTGAAAAAGAAGAAATGATAGTACATCAGCAAGTTAGACTGTCACACTCAAACTATATTAAATTACTTAAGTATGATAGCAGCTTAATCCTTTGATGTACCAGTAGGCAAAAGCATGAAATAATCAACTTACCAATGTGATATAAACTTAAATGAACTGAGTATGAGTGGGAACACATCAGTGGTGTATGGTTTAATGACCTTAAATCTTGTGTTGATAGATTGCCAAAATCTGAGGTTTTGGGTCTTTATACTGTTATTTCATCTGGGGATATCAGGGTTGTCCTTCTGCTGCATCCAGATACATGCTGACCTAGGCACAACCAGGATATCTTAAAAGAGCAAAAAATGCCAAATCCCATAAACGAAGAAGCTCTCATAGAGAGTCATTCAAATGTGCAAAAAACATAAATCGTACCAAAAAATGGTATTTTTCATAGCCCTCGTTAGATATTTTGGTCTCTTTGCTGTACGGAAGTCCTGACCTGTTCACCAATTATCTAAACGTTGAAAAACAAAACGGATGAATTCAGTATACTCACCTACTACGATGAATCTTTGTGCATACCTTGATCGTGGGGGTATATCCTGAAGTGGGACACACTAGTATATCAGAAATAAAATTACCTTAACGTATCATATGGTAATGGTACTTGAAATGTTCATGCATTTTGTTTAAGTGGACAAACATACTGGTAATCGTCTTGGACTGCTTTTCACGAAAAATTACATAAAGAATTATCTAATAGTGTGAAAACAGTTTGATTGTGCTGATATGATCTTCTTACCAGTGATTCTCACAAAAATAGAGTGTTTATTGCTTTGTTAGTTACTTGCTTTCAGAAAATATAAAAAATACAAAAATAGTGTCTTTTTCTGTTTAAAATTCTTAACGTACGGAAAACTGTTATTCTAGGAGGAATTGTTACTGATAGGGGGAGACGGTGTTGGAAAGTGAGTTCAAAATTTTAAATCATGCGGGTTATAGGGTGTGTGATTAAAAAGTTTTGCGTGTTGGTGATAGCTTGAAAGTGCTTAATCTGTGATATAGTTTAACTATCTCTTGAATAATAATAATTTATTTAACTTTGTTGAAAAATTCTTATGGTTTCTCAAGATGTTTGTTTTATAGTATACAGATTGAAGCGGTATGTTGCTGAGAAGTTGCTGTGAAGACGAGAGTTTGATTGGATGCATGGTAGAACCTCCTTTCTACATTGCAAATAAGTTGAAGAGTTTGAAGATTGCTATACATATGCTGAACTGGAGTTTACTCAAACGCTAAAGTTTTTTTTGAAGATTTCGTGATTGGATGCATCAGCTTAGGGGGAGTCTGTTGCTGACAGAAGCTGTTGAAACTGAAGCTATCCAAAGACCAAAGACAGTGCAAGACTACATGAAGATTGCAAGATGACTGAAGACAAAGTTATTTTATGAAGCTATTGTCAATGGGGAGTTTGTTGGTGCATATTTGTGACAACAGCTTAGATTTGGTCTTTGGATATCTTGTAATTAGTTAAACGATAAACAGTTAGCGGGTTTAGCTTTGTATTAGTGGGATAATAGAGTTTGGGCTAAACAAAACCCAGTTTGGGTCTAGGGGACGAATTGGGCCTTGCCCATGTAGGAAACTCTAGCCCAAGTTGCAAACCTTGTGTTATATAAACAAGGTTATGCATTAGGGTTGAGGTAAATCAGCCAAAACAGAGTTTGTGAGAATTTCGTGAGAGCATTACTAGCTTGGATGAATTTGGAGTTGTGTTAGGGTTTAGATTGATTATAATTCTTGTGAGATTGATAATCAATAGAAACCCGGTTTGAAAGTGATTTCTGTTTCTACTCGTTTCTGTGATATTCTGATCAAGAGGATTCCACACTCTTGATTAGATTGACAATTCTGTGAAAGATCCATACATCAAGGGGACCTACAGGATGCCGAGGACTACTAGTTCACGCCCGTCCACTCAAGGCACGGTGTGAGTTTAGTGAAACCTAAATAGCGCTATTTAACTAATATCCCGTTCTCCTGGCCCCGGCAACTAATCGGTATAATAAAGTAGGGACTTGTGACAGAGTGTCGTTTAGTATGCTTGTTGCATCAAATATAAATAGTAATTAACTGAGCGTCCCAAACAAGGGAGAAAAGTATGTTTGTACCCCACACAAGGAGGTAGCGTTGTTCGTTCTGTTTCCCAACCACCGAGAATGCATGCTTTTAGAAAAGTTGTGACCTCACCTCCGTTTGCTCGGCAGACAGTTTACTTGGTTAAGTGAGCTGGTCAACCACGTCCTAATAAGGTTACCAGTATAGGTCAACTTTGGGTACAGATAAGTCACGTATATCCTACACGCATCTAACACATATCATACACTTCGTACAGTATCCTATACATTATTGTGCCTGTCCTAACATACATACAATTATACGGTAGCAGCAACACATAGTCCAATACATGTTATCACTTAGTGCAGCCCAATAACAAAGTCAAGTAGTCTAGTCGAAACAAGGAGGTCTCGACTCGAGATCATGAGGTCTTGAGTCGCAACCAAGAGATTTCGAGTTTCAAGTAGAAGGTCTTAAGTAGTGCATATATGAGTCAAAACCCTGAGATCTCAAGTCAGGTCTCGAGTCTCCAGATGTGCATGCCCTGGTCTCGAGTTGTAGTCACTTGTGGTCTCGAGTCGAGATCCTGGATGAAACAGATGCTGAGTCGAAACCATTGAGGAACCTACTGATTTCGACTCGCAACCATTGTGGAATCTTTCTAGAACCCTTATCCAGTTTGTACGAACCAATAGGATTTCCTTAACATGTTTCCAATTTCGTACATTTATGAAATCAGATCAAAACAGAGAATTTTTCAAATATTTATCACATCTTCAAACAGTTCATCATTTAAGGGTTTTCACATTCATCAAGCATATTCATCCAGCTCATCAGATTCATCAAAATAAATCTAGCGTTACACCGTTTTCATCAAAACATGTCAATAGGCCTACAACACTATAGTAACACATATTATGCATTCCATGGGTATGAACATGTATCTTCCTAGCCTTTTTATCAAGAACATTCATGTGTGCAATCATCAAAACAACATAGATCAGTCATCATGTTACGAACAGCCGTGCATATCATTCGTTTTATATCATATCATTAAAAAACCACATTGTCCTCATCTAAACTAGTAACAAATAGGCACCTTTAACACACATTATTACTAAACAATAGAACACACTAACCGAATGGTGTCCGAATACAAAAGTGTGCGAAAACAGTTGCGAAGAAAGCTCCCGAGCGCTGAACACTAGCTAGTTTACGAGTCCTTAGCTGCCACTTGTTGAGTTCGAGAAAAATGGAGGTTGATTTGGTGAGGTTTAGGGTTTCTAGAGAGAGAGAAAGCTAGAGGGAGAGGGAGAGAGAGAATAAAAGAATGTTTTGGGGATTAGTGAGGTGATGATTCTTGTCCAAAAAGGGTATGTCGACTGATTTGAAGGGTTTTATACCCTTCCAAAGGCGGTGCACCCTCAAGGGTTTCAAATGGGCTTGGGGGCGTGCAGCCCAACTGTTTTCGGGTCAGCCGATTCCGAGTCGAGACCGGGTGGTCTCGAGTCGGAACCTTGTGGTTTCGGTTTGATTATCCATATACCTAGCACATATTTATTTATATAATATACATAATACATCAAGAAATCACATAATGCACGTAAATAGATAACAAGTACTCATTTAATAATAAAGTATGTATAACGGTATCATACAATATGGTTATTCAGGAAAACCCGAAGTGTCACAACGATCCTTTATAATTTTAAAATTTTCGGACGAAAAATCAGAAATTTTACACTTTTAACCGAAACATTCAGGGGGGGTGCACCCTCGGCTTTCCATTAAGCTTCGTCCCTAAACACCACCACATGATTCATGAGTAATCATCCGCTTCTTTTAACGTTATTTTCACGAAATTAGTAAACTAACATTAAAATTAGTGCAATTTCACTTTTACCCTCTGAAGACCCACACACATATATATATATATACATTATACATTTATAATTCCAAAATTTAATTTAATACCTTCCGACAAGATGATTTCATTCAAATTTCATCGATATAAAAGTCAAGGAAACTTGCTATCAATGGTTGCTTTATATTTGAAATACATAGTTTTTACTCATATACCGTTGTGATGTTAAGTTACTAATATTAGTGATTTATAAGTATATATTTAGAGATGACAATTTTATAAATAAGACAACCAAAGTTGTATATAAATATATATTTATAGATTTATAAGTTGTTTGTATGAAAATTATAATATATAATAAATTCTCAGTTATTTATTTATATTAATATGTAACCTCAATTACTTATAACTTTAAATTTTATACAAATTTTATTTATTACACCAGTGTATCTAACAAGTAAATAATCTAATTTATATAATATAAAAATTAATTAATTATTACTTTTATTGTTCATTCATTTACTAGGTTTTTACCCGGGATTGCTTCCCAGGCTCGGGAAAGTTATTTAGATTAATTACTATTTGTTATTAATACGACCACATTACATCAACCATCTCATTCGATTCAACAACAATGTCTTCAAATCACCGAATTGGATCGTGAACCCATATTAGAGGTTGTTAGGATCTGAATTTCTTTCTTATTGTGTTTTTGTTTAAGAATTAAGAAGATGAACAAGTAATGCAGCAGAATTAAAATGGAAATAAACTTTGCACACAATCAAACAGGAGAAATGCTTTCAACACACATTTTAATATCTAGGAAAACATTGGAATAGGTACAAGTGGCAGTGATTGTGTGGTTGTTTGTGGTGGTGAAGTGTCATCATCTAGGACAACATTGGTTACCCTTCTCCTTTTGGGTTTAGGAGAGGTTGGTGGTGTTTTGATGGATTGAGTGGTAGTGATTTGAGTGGAAGGTTGCTGACTAACAGTTGTTGGAACAACTGGTGTTTCAACCACTGAAGCGGTAAGACCTGTGTGTAAACACGGGTCGATTCTTAGAAAATTATGCATAACATATATTGACAGAATATATAGATATGTGTATAGATATTGTACCAAAACGTGTTATTTATTATAGCTAAAAGACAACTATAAGTAAATATAAAAGATATTTAACATGCATAACATATATTGACAGAATATATAGATATGTGTATAGCTTTGATCATTTAAACATACCTTTGCCAATATTACAGTGCTGAAAATGAAAACAGTAGCTGACTATAACTATCAGTGGATAGCCTATCAGTGGATTAAAACACTGAGCTTTAACAACAATCCTTATATAAAAAGTGATTCAAGAATCTTCCTTCTCCAAAAAAAAACAATATTTTAACCCATCAGTCATTTCAATCCCCTTCAACCTGCACAAAACACTATTTTAACCTAACAGTGGGTTTAAACCACCATTTTAACAAAACAGCGGTTTCAATCACAGTTTTCTCAATAGTAGTTCCAAACATCTGTTTTCATCCATCTGTTGACCAAAATCAACAGATATATCAACCACTGTTTTATTTTCAAACATCTGTTCCCAATAACAGAGCTTTGATCATTTAAACATACCTTTGCCAATATTACAAGCTTTTACACTCTCAAACCTAAATACTTATTTACTTAATTTAAATAACAAACATGGTTAAGAATTTTAACACAACTAATTATATAAAAACTACAAGTGTAAAACAGAGCTAACTATATAATAAACAAAGCTCAAAAAAGCAAACAACAATCAATAGAATACAGCATACTAATTCCAAATCAATACGCGAAACAGCATACAAAGATCTGACGGCTAAGTACTGTCCACGTTACAACCTCTGATGAATATTGGATGACAGTTGTTAGGAAACCACTGATGAATCAATATCAGTAGTTTACAATGATGAAAATGAAAACAGTAGCTGACTATAACTATCAGTGCATAGCCTATCAGTGGATTAAAACAATGAGCTTTAACAACAGTCACTATATAAACAGTAGTTCAAGCATGTTCCTTCTCCAAAAAAAAACTACATTTTAACCCAACAGTCGTTTCAATCCCCTTCAACCTCCACAAAACACTATTTTAAACCAACAGTGGTTTTAAACCACCATTTTAACCAAACAGTAGTTTCAACCACGGTTTTTTTAACAGTAGTTCCAAACATCTGTTTTATTTTCAAACGTCTGTTCCTAATAACAGAGTTTTGATCATTTAAACATAACTTTGCCAATACTACAAGCTTTTACACTCTCAAACCTAAATATTTATTTACTTAATTTAAATAACAAACATGGTTAATATTTTTAACACAACTAATTATATAAAAACTACAAGTGTCAAAAAGCATACAAAGTTCATCCATCTGCTGACCCAAGTCAACAGATGTATCAACCACTGTTTAAGTTTGAAACATCTATTCCCAATAACAGAGCTTTGATCATTTGAACAGACCTTTGCCAATATTAAAAACTTTTACACTCTCAAACATCAATATTCATTTACTTAATTTAAATAACAAACATGATTAATAATTTTAACACAACTAATTATATAAAAAATACAATTGTCAAAACAGCAAATAGCATTCAATAAAATACAGGATCCTAATTCATAATCAATTGGTGAAACAGTAGTTTCGATAAGTAAAGCTCATTTCGGACCATTATAGTTGTCAACATGTTGGAGGTATTTCAGAAGTTCATTGCTCAGATCAACTTCAATCATATCCCCGCAGATGCTTGTTATCAGCCACTTGTTGTCTTCAATTATATTAGTACTTCGGCGACTATCTACATAATCAACTACACGAGGATTATTGAAAACAAACACCTTCATCCAGCCTTCTTCTTCATATCTGAGCAAATCAGCAGTTAGCTCAGCAGACTTTCCAATAACAATCAAATGCAACCTCTTTCCGATGGTCAAAAAATGCCCTTGGCAAGGATTGACTACAATACTCTCAGGAAAATGAAGCATTCTGAAAGTCTCAATAAGAACATCAAAAGCAACGATGTTCCTCTCACCTAGTTGATACCAATAATTTGAAACCATAAAATATATGGTTTTATCAGCATAAACTCATGTAGACCATGAATAACTGTAACACCTGTGTCACTCCAACCATCAAACAAATGCCAAACCAATGAAATATAGTATTTCATACTTGGGATTTGTAAAAATATGTGTATCGTTTACACATATCAATTCTTGTTCGATTTCAAGCTTTAAATCGCTTTCTGGAGGGTTATACGCGCACTGATGTGTAGATATAACCAGTTTAATCCAACGAACACTCCGGAATAGTGAAATAGGCTTAACATACCTTAAATAACCTTTACATAACTTATATATAAGTTTTGGAAGGTTTGGTGTGGTGAAATCAAGTTTAATCGCTTACAGGGACTAAAGTTGACAAACTGCGAAAGTATGCCAATTTGAACTGTAACAGACCTTCCGGGACATGAACATAAGTTAAACATACCATAAATATCCTTTAAGTAGCTTAGAAATAGGCTTTGAGGTGTTCGGTATGCTAAAATAAACTTTTGTGTCATTTAGGGACTAAAAGCGTCAAAAAGTGCACAAGTTTGCATTTTTACGCGTAACTTACGTTCTGAATACATCCGGACATCCAAAAATTTATGTAAGCACTAAAATATTTTATTTTAGTGTTCGCCATAAGAAAAATCCATTCGTCGCGTCATTTGGTTCGTTTTTCGCGCTTATGAGCATTCCGTCGTAATTAAGCGAACATCGCGTTCGTACGGCCAAACGAACCAACATCCGACATATTTTTGAACATATTTTAAGTTCCCTATACTTTAACTTCATTTTAGAGCTTTGAAATGGGGTTAACGGGCCTTAAACGTGTCGAAAATGGGCTGAATGCATGACAGGGACCAAAAGTGTAAATCTGCCAAACTTAAGCCTAGCGGTGCGCTACACTTTTAGCGTAGCGGTGCGCTAGGGGTCTGCAGACCAGATGCAGAGTACTTAACAGCCTGTTTTCAGCAGATTAACCCACAACCACAAGTTCCTAATTGTCTAGTCATCTGATAAGAACCAATTTCTAGCCACCATAAGGTTCCGACAAGTGTATGGGTTGGATTCATGGCACGTTTTCCATGAAACGATCTTAACGGTGGACCGAATACTATAAATACCCCATGCCCCCCATTGCATAACTTACAAGAATTCTGATTTGAGAAACTCTAAGTTGAAACCATTGTTTCATACCTGAGATTCTTGGATCGGGATTAGCATTCGGGGACCCTGGGTAAGTATTCTTTCGTTCTTTTCCTTATTTTATTGCTTTTCGAGTCCGAAAGTCAAACTTTGTTTGACTTTCAGCGTTAACCAGTAATGGTCAATGCGAAGTTCGTTTGAACTTCGCAACGTGATTGTAATCACGATGGTCATAGTCCCTTGGGACTATGCCTACTGATTACCACGTTGTCTAGGGTCGTAGGGTAAGCGATCTGATAAATCGCTTATACCTCGAACCCGACCCAGTTTGGTCGATCATTAGGATCCGACCAAATACATTAGGTGACCATAGTAGGTAGGGAATAACCTTCCGAGGTTATACCCTATGGTCACATCGCTTAAGTAGTTGTATGATAGGTAGTTTATATGCCTTAGGTAAATTACCAGAATACCCTTTTCATGTATAATTGGTAATTAAGCATATGTAACCTAAACCTTTGTCACATAACTGATTATGTAACATGATTAGGCATATAACACTTGTCATAGGGCTAGTTAGGCGGTCCGAACGCGTTTCACGCGCACGACACGTTAAAGTAGCATAAGCTTCCTAAACGGGTCGTAATGGGTCGTAAACACTTAGGTTAAGTTTCATTTAGTATGTAGGCTTTGTTAAACCAAATGACACGAGTCTCTACACTCTTTTGGTTTACAAACCCTAATGCTACCCAATCTTCCGATCTAGGTCCGGTTTATTAATGTAGTTACCTATATTAGGTGCCGTTTGATATCCGCGATCTCTAGCATTGTTTGGTTGTTACTCAAGGACTACTGAGCAATCTCAAGTGAGTACATAGACCCCTCTTTTACTGTTTTTCCAAACGTTTTGGGGTGGAACACATGTGCCTACTTGTTACTTTCCTGCTTTCCTGTTTTCATATCATATACTGCTATGTTCGTTAGTACATTATAGTACATGATTTCATTACATTTCATGCTATGTATTGCCATTGTGTGCATTACTTAGTACATCGTTTTACATGACATTTTGACATAGACATTTGACATAGACATTTCGACATAGACATTTTAACATGATTGACATTTGATCATGTATTACCCACAAAACATAACTTTGATTTAAACCAAGTTTTACTTCAATACTTTGTTTTTGTGCATATGGTTTAGTTGAGACATTTCACTTGCCATACATGGATATTTGACATAGACATTTGACATGGATATTTGACATAGACATTTGACATGGATATTTGACATAGACATTTTGACATGATTTACATCTTGACATGAATACTTTAACATATTATTCAATACATTTGACAATTGATTTAAACATAGACATTTTACATTGTTTGGTTTGGTTTGATTAAGTGATTAAGTAACGATGCGTGTGTAATATGATACAAGCATGGTGGATACGCCGCTGGTACTTCCTATATATAAGTGTTTGTATGGTATTATATGTCGTAACGTTATTTGAATCATTTCAGTTTGAGACATAGAACATTTCATACAAATAACATACTTTTCACAAGACATTGATTTATAAACAACTTATCTTATGCAAACATATTTTACTTGGTTATTCATTTAACCTTACATTTATTTATACTTATCATCTGATCTTATCGTTTTTCAAATGATTTAAAAGACAAAGCAAATAACAAGGTTCATGACTAAACATTTTCTCAAACATAAGTCATGAATCTTATTTTCACAAAACCTATGTATCTCACAGGCATTTTTATGCTGACGTACCTATTTTCACATGTGTTTTTCAGGAACTGTTGCATAAGATGATCAAGATACACATAGGCAGACTTGGGCTTTAGTGATAATAAAAGATGCAAGACTAGTTAATTATGTTATATTTCTTGTTTGTTAAGACATTGTAACACTTTTAATCAATAAAACGAAACTTCAATTGCCATGGATTTGAAACAATTAATTCTGTTACAACACTCCCCGACGTTTCCGCCACGTTTTGTATGTTCCACGTGGTCGGGGTGTGACAATAACGACTTGAACCATAATTGTTTACGCTACCGAAATTTATTGTTCTCCGTGACTCACGACGTCATGAGTAAACACGAGCAGCAGTTACATTACGGTAACATCTGATGTTCAACACTTTCAGATAATTGAACTGATCAAAATAAACTCCACCAGTATCAGAGTTTTGATGATGATTGTAATTGAAGTAGTCATCACACAAAACCTTATACCGCCTGATAGTTGGATTCCAAAGAATCAACTGACAGCAAATCCCTTCATTGCAAACTAACAATAAACCATTAAATGAAGATAGAATACGTAAGAAGCTATGGTGCACATTGTTAGGAAAACTTAAGGTTTTGCTTCTAAAAACATCCAAATTACCACCAACTACGTCGTCAATGACAATTGACGTGTCTTTAAAGGATAGTAGTTTCTTTTGTACTGAATCTCCACTTCGGATAGCATGCATCATCTGAAATGCACGACTTGACAATTCCCTATGAAAATTCTTGGAAAGACATTTGAAACGGCTAATATCTTCTGCAGAGAGCCTTGTGAAAATCTCGTCAACAATCACTTTAAACCCAAATTTTTCCATTCTGCAGAGAGCCTTGTGAAATCTCGTCAACAAAATTTTTGAAGATGATTGAGTAGATGGATGAAAACGGTAATGATCAAAACCTCTGCCCAATGTATTTTATATACCCAATGAAGGCGGTTATGACTAAATACATCGTCAGACGAAAGAATATGATGCGACACTCACTAGGCTTTTAATGAATTTACATGGGAAAAATATAAAATTAAACACGTTATTATAATTACAATTAACCTATTCATTTACCTATAAGACACCTTTACCATAAGACAGAAGTGATTGCTTGACGTGCATTAATTGCAAAGTACATATCCCAAGGCATTTTGAATTTGAAATTACCGGCAATTTCAAAACCACTGCTATGGTATATGTTTGCCAAAGGAAACATCTGCTAAGTTATACTTTCTTGGCTATGGGCAGTAGTTTGCTGATCTGATTTGAAAGCAATTGTCATGATGACTTTTCTAATAGCATTAATTACTGATTTGATTTGCAACAAATAGTCATCAAGAAATTTTTTTTATTTTTTAATTTAACTTTAAATTTTATCTTGAAAACAATGTTGGAGTAACTCTTATCTCATTGGAATGTAACGATTAGGTAAAATGGTAATTTCATTGTAATTCTAGTTTTTATTTGATAATTTCAATCTATCAATAAATAACACCATCAATAATAAAAATGTGAGCAATTGATGTTTTTTAGGAAAACCAATGATGGTCAATATCAGTGGAGGTCAACAATAAAAATGTGAGCAATGACTATTATTTAACTATCAGTGGATAGCCAACAATTATTGAAACACTGATGTGTAGTCATACAGTGGTCAACATGAAGATTGAAGAAACAGAAGTTGTCTTTCAACAGTGGATAACATTTAACAATCAGATGTTTGAACCAAATCAGTTGTTGTAACAGACTTTTAAGGATTAGTGAAAACTATCATTTTTAACTATTTTGAGGTTGTTTGACCTTAAACAGATATTTGACCTTCTATATCAGTTGTTTGGAGTTAAACAAATATTTGGACATAAACAGATGTTTGAAATTAAACAAATGTTTGACCTTAAAAAGAAGTTGGCGCATAAACATCTGTTTGCAAAAAAAAGACAAATTTTAAGAATACTATACCCAAACAATCAAAATGAGGAGCTTAATAATCATCCAAGTGTACTTCAATTTAATTTAGTAGTATAAAGATTAAACCACTGTTCAATTTATAGTACAGATCAGTGATATGAAATCTAACAATCAAAATGGGGTTATGTGATAAATAGCGTTACATATAAACATCTCAGTGATATGAAATCTAACAATCTAACAGAGTATAAAACACTGATGTGATAAATACTGTTACATATAAATACTGTTAACATAAACAAAGGTAGAATATCTACTGTTGATGTTGAACCACTTTTGTTGTTGGACAGTGGTTCGTCTTTGAGTTTGTATAGGGTTTGTCTCGAGAGATAAAGTATAGAGAACCACTGCTACACTAAACACTGTTACATAAGAAACACTGATACATAAATACTAAAGTTGAATCCGCTGTAGATGCTGAAACACTGCTGCTACTAAGCAGTGGTTTTCCTTTCGTTGATTAGGCTTTAGGTACATAAGTGCTTGTCTTTAACAGGGCTTTGTCTTCAACAGTGCATAGGCCTCATGAGTCAATAAGCCCATCAGTCTATATAAGGAGCAGTGGTTAATTATAACAGTCCTTAGCATGATCAGCTGTTATAACCACACCATAACCCTTTGAGAGGTTGACCATCAAACAAATCCTTGACATTATTAAACCTCTATTGACTAACCAAACAGATGTTCAGACACAATTCAACATCAACATAATCTAAATATTACTGAAACACTAAATAATACGTAAAAATAAAACACAACATAGATTCATAAAATTAAATTTATTCATTTATTCATGACCTTAAAACTAAAAGTCCAATAATTACATCAAATACTGAACAATATTAAAGTTCAAATCTAAGAATAACAGCAAGAATTAAGAAACTTTAGTTTCAAATCCATCGATTGATGAACCTATCGACGTATGTCCTTCAGCATCGCCATGAACTGCACGTCTTTATCACTTCACTCTATATTAGTGACAACACAAATAAGAAACAATCCTAAAATGCAAAGGTCTCTTCTCAACTGTTGTAGCACATATTAGTTTTCACGATATTGGACGAATCTATACTTTCTATAAAAGAAGAAAATCTTCCTGGCGCAAGAAAACCTAACTTTTGATTTAACGAAAATCAAACAATGCAACTCTCCCATCAAAGAAAATAGCACATGCAACTTTTCAAGATAGAAGATACATATCGTCCGATGAAGCTGCAACTCTGCCATCAAAGAAGGTAGCACATGCAACTTTTCACGATGTTGCAACAATGATACTGCAGCATTGATATTGAAAGGTTGATGTGGGATGCGAATTTTCATTGAAACGACGATGTTGGAACAATGATACTGGAACGATAACATGTAAACATTATCAACAAACATTCGAACAAAGAAGTGTAATCGGAAATTAGCTGCTGAATCACGAGAAGGATGCATTTGAGAGAGAAAGATACGCTCACATATATGAGTGAGCGAGATTTGAATGTGAAACCAGATAATTATATCTTATTTATAGGATAAGAATATATGGTTTGAATTTTGAATTTCAAAATTACTGATATTATCAGTAATTACTGGTATCTGATTTGAAAGCAATTGTCATGATGTTTATTGAGAACTGAAAGGTAAGTAGTGTATATCTTTATATCCTGCTTCATTAAACTAATTAAATATTAGAAATAATATGCAAAGTAGGAAAAAAAAGAGAACGCCAATTTTAAATTACCATTTTGCATATTTTGAATTTCAAAATTACTGATATTATCAGTGATCTGATTTGAAAGCAATTGTCAAGATGACTTTTCTAATTTTTATTTTAACGTTAATTAAGAGATAATAACCGTCAGTTTGAAATTCACATTTTGCATATTTTAAATGTCCAAAGCTCAAGAAATTAGCATTAATTACTGATTTGATTTGCAACAAATAGTCATCAAGTATTTTTTAATTTTTAATTTAACTTTAAATTTTATCACGAAAGCAATGTTGGAGGAACTCTTATCTCATTGGAATGTAATGATTAGGTAAAATGGTAATTTCATTGTAATTCTAGTTTTTATTTGATAATTTCAATCTATCACTAATTAACACCATCAATAATAAAAATGTGAGCAGTGGCTGTTTTTTAGGAAAACCGTTGATGGTCAATATCAATGGATGTCAACAATAAAAAAGTGAGCAGTGGCTATTTTTTCCTATCAGTGGATACCCAACAGTTTTTTAAACACTGATGTTTGGTAAGTCAGTGGTCAACACGAAGATTGAAGAAACAGAGGTTGTATTTCAGCAGTGGATAACTTTTAACAATCAAATGTTTCAACCAACACAGTGGTTGTAACAGGCTTTTAAACAGATGTTGGGGCTTAAACAGATGATTCGCCTTATATATCAGTTGTCTGGACTTAAACAAAAGTTTGAAGTTAAACAGATGATTGCCCATAAACAGCAATTTGGCCATAAACAGATTTTTGGCCTTAAACAAATCTTCAAGCTAAAACAAATGTTTGCCCATAAACATCTGTTTGCAAAAAAAGACCAATTTCAAGAATACTATACCCAAACAATCAAAATGAGGAGCTTAATAATCATCCAAGTGTACTTCATTTTTATTTAGTAGTATAAAGATTAAACCACTGTTACATATAAACATTGTTAACATAAACAAAGGTCTGAGCATAAACAGATGTTTGCCTATAAACAGAAGTTTGGCCATAAACAGATGTTTGCCCATAAATATTTGTTTGCAAAAAAAGACCAATTTCAAGAATACTATACCCAAACAATCAAAATGTGGAGCTTAATAATCATCCAAGTGTACTTGATTTTTATTTATTAGTATAAACATGAAACAACAATGTCTTCAAATCACCGGATTAGATCATGAACCCATATTAGAGGTCAAACAAAACCACAACAGGACCACATGAATAATATCATTTCCACTTTTACTTCAATGCACTTAAATGATAGGGTGATTTGCGATTTTGTACTTGTTTAAAAAATAAGATGTTGACCAAAATTCAAACAGATGTTGACCAAAAGTCTATCAAATGTTGGCCAATAGTGAAATAGATGTTGACCTTAAATAGATGTTTGGTTTAAGGCCAAAGATATGTTTATGGCCAAACATCTGTTTAAGGTCAAACATCTGTTTAAGTCCAAATATCTAATACAGAAGGCGAAACATCTGTTTATGGCCAAACATCTGTTTAAGGTTAAACAACTGTTTAAGTCCAAACCTCTGATATAAAAGGCCAAACATCTGTTAAAGGCCAAACATCTATTTAACCCTGAATAGATGTTTAACTTAATATGATCTACTGTCTTCTCACACTGTTTTCCTCTTAAAAACACTGTTCAACCTAACATGGGTTTCCATTATCTATTGACCAAAATGCAAACAGATGTTCAAACCACTGTTTGTTATTGTACTTTACAAAATTACATAGAATTCAAGAAAACGAAACTAAGAAATATACGAATCAAAAAGCAACAATTTAAAATCTAAGAACAACACCAAGAAATTTACGAACCTAACAGCAAAAATTTAGTGCTTTTAGCTTAAAATTTAGTGCTTTTAGCTTTAAACTCCATCAAAGTATATCTTCGACAATCGCCATGAACTCCACGGAAGTACTCAATGCATCAACAACATGATTTATAGAAACCTGATCTCTCGTGAACAGACCAAGATGCAGTACATGAAAACACTTCTTCAGCTGTGGAAGAGTAGCCATGTCCTCATATACTTAATACTTAACTTTGTTCATAAAGAGGTGCTTTAAACCAAACTTTATGCTTCTTTTAATACGAAAAAGGCAGGAAAGACCATTACTCTAGTAAGACAAAATCTTATCTTACAGCAATAGTAGATGCTTTCTTGCGTTTAGTAGGAACTACTGCGGCTTCTACATCATCATCACCTGCCCAGAGTCACATATAATCATCATTTAGTCACCAGCAAAAATTATTATAAATGTAGATTTAAAAATATTTCTTTGTGTTTAATTTAATTTTATGCTTCTTTAATACAAACCTATAATAACCCGCAGCAGATTGTATGAATTTCAAACAACTGTGATTAGACTAAAATATAAAGCAATAATTAGAGTATATCACTTCAAAATAAAAAACTAAAAAAATTCAAAATTGGAGTAGCAAAACACACATACTTTAAAAGATGTTGGAACAATGATACTTGAAACAACCGTAGAACAATCATCACACAATCATCATTTAGTCAGAACTCAGATAACAAAACTTCAGTAAAAATCAAAAACAAAAACACATACCATTATCAAGGGAAACCACATATCAACAAAAAATTTTCTGAAAATGGGTTAGAGAGAGCTTCAGTTTTCTCTTATCCTTTATGAACAAATGCCGAGTATTGAGAAGAAGAGATACATATCATCCATTCAACTTACAACTCTCCCATCAAAGAAGGTAGCACATGCAACTTTTCACGATGTTGCAACAATTATACTGCAACATCGATATTGAAAGGTTGATGTGTGATGGGAAGCTTCATTGAAATGACGATGTTGGAACAATGATACTGGAACGATGATTATATAAGCAGTAGTGGTTAGTTATAACAGTCCTTAGCACTTGGAAATTTAACAGGGATTTGTCTTCAACAGTGGATAGGCCTCATAAGTATTTAAGTCCATCAGTCTTTATAAGGAGCAGTGGTTAGTTATAACAGTCCATAGCATGATCAGCTGTTATAACCATTCCATAACACTTTGAGAGGAAGCAAGGGTCGGTCTATTTGATTGAGAGGATTAATTGCATTACATCCCTGTTGAAAAATAGAATTGATAAATTTAGGGAAAGTGAGGTTGAAAGATGATAACCCAATAGTGGAGGATCTCATTCTACATCTTCGATAAATTAATGGTATTCTCATATAATGGTTCCTGGATGCTTCCAAAGAATCCGTAGTTTGGACATCTGTTGTTCTTCAAACATCTATTATCTATTATCTATTCTATCTATTATATATAATAAATGAAAGTGATTTGGTACACGTGGCCCAAATAACTTTCATTTATTATAGATAATAGATAGAATAGATAATAAATGTTTGAAGACAACAGATGTCCAAAGTGCCGCTTCATTGGAAGCTTCTAGGAAGAATTATATGAGAATACCATTAATTTATCGAAACTGTAGAATGAGATCTCCACTATTTGGTTAAATCCGTCCTGTTTATCACGATTGAATCGGTCTCAACACAGTTGTGTGTTGAGGCAAAGCTACATAGATTCATTTCATACCACGGTGTACCTCCGAACGGTCCTTTCATTATAAATTGAATACCCTGCGGTATTTATTACTTTCTCACCTGCGATAAAAAACAGTGGCTCTTTGAGGTTCTATACTCAACTGAAAACTCTATGACATTGTGTAAATCAAATCTTCAGGCTTGTTCGGTACATATTCATTTGATTTCCAACACGGTGAACTTGTTCAGTCACCACTATACTTGAATTATGTCATTGTGACACCTTGTGGTGTCATTACAAATTTGTAACCTGTGCTAATCAAGGTCAACCGTTCATACGAAACTGCATATACTTTCGTTTGACTTATCATTTAAACATTTCTGATGCAACTACGAATCAAGACAAGGATACACCAGATTCGCTTGTATTTCATTCGGCGTACTTTTGAAATCTAAGGATGTCAACACCCTAAACCTTACCATCCATTTACTCGGGAATTGACATATCATTTTACTATTACATTTGAGTTGTTGGTTTTGAATTCATATAGCGGATGCTATGGTTTGCGAAAACTCGTCTGCATATTGCAATCAATCATTTGAGAATCTTATCAGTCAAAACTCCTCTTTTGTGGAACCCCCTGCTAGCTGGATTACACTAGACTATATGTCAAATACATCTTGTACCTTTGACATCAAAGGCTAAAAGCACATACCTTTTAACCATAGGATTCTGGTTGCTATATATTCTCGGACTCACCTGATGTGAGTAAGGTTTGATTCGGTGCTGATTATCTACCTCAATATTATTCATATACATACTCGTGTGGCGTAACCATAAGGAGTTAAGGAAGTACAAATTTCGAGGACGGAATTTTCTTAACGGGGGGAGAATGTGACAACTGTCAAATTTGCATACATCCTTACAATTAATTAATATTAAAGTTGTGCTTAATGACTGTGCTTGATTACAACCGTGATTAAACTGCTTTCTGATTTCTGATACATACATACATATGCATCACATTTATATTGTCACTCCATTTATTACACGCAAACTTTAGTGACAAACTTGATGCACAAAGCACAGTTAGCACACTGAGCGGATAACCCAGAAAACATGCTGACAATGCCAGCACCTAGACAGACAATGATTTTGAGGCCAGTATGAGCCAGGGACAGGATACTACACTAGTAGGGAGTGTAGGGAAGTGAGGACCATAAAACTGCGTCACTAGGTGATAGTTATAATGCCGGGAAGTGCCTAAAACACACTTTAAATGCAGAATTATGCACTTATTAACAAAAATTCAGCATTTAATTATGCTAGTAATGTGCAAAAACTTGGCAAAATGGTCCTATATGCTTTCCTAAGTTCCGGGAAATAATTGTGACACAAAAAGCATCATAAAAGACACTTTGCGGATTAATTAAGCATTTTAACGGAACATTATCAAACCGAACAACCGGACTTTACCCGGAACATAAAAATATTGCCAAACACATTGTTTTTATTTTTCTAAGTTAGTTAGGGTCCCCGAACACCCTAACACACTATATAATTAACAATACACCATAACCCACTAACTAAACATTTGAAATGTAACTAAACTAGTAACCACCCATTGAAACCCAACCCTATACCCCCCCCCCCCATAACCGATTATGAAACAAGGGGGACACCCCTTGATTTTCCTTAATTGTTTAATGGATGTGTTAGTACTTTAGTGGACATATGGACTAGAGGATAATGGAGTGTTGGAAGTTTGTTTTATAAATCCACTAGACATACATTCTTATCATCTTCACAACTTCAACACAAAACTCTCTCCTCTCCTCCTTTGTGCTCTTGGCTGAACCAAAGGCACACCACCATCATCATTGTCACACCCCGACCACGCAAAGCAACTAGACGTGGTGGAAACGTCGGGGAGTGTTTTAACATAATTATTGTTTCATAACCATGGCATAAATAATTTAGCTTTATTTAATAAAAGAACTCATTGTTTTAATACAATCAAATAAGTACAACTATGATCTTCCAAGTTTTAAAGTTGCTAAGGCATGAGTCCTTCCTAAATGTAGCATGTATCAACAATCATTGCAAAGCAGTACCTGAAACATATGTAAAAATAGGTACGTCAGCATAAAAATGCCTGTGAGATACATAGGTTTTGTGAATAATAGGATTCATGACTTATAAATTTAGAAAATGTTGTTTAACAAAAGTCAGTCATGATCTTTGTAATTTGCTTTGTCTTGTAAATCGCTTGAAAAACAATAAATTCAAATGATATGTATAAATAAGAGAAAAATGTATGGTTAAATGTATAACCAAGTAAATGAGTTGTATAAGTAAATTGTTTGTAAACCAAAGTCTTGTAAGAGAATCGTGTTACTTGTGTAATATGTATAAGTCCAAATTGAATGATTCAAATAACGCTACGATATGTAATACCATACAAACACTTATATATAGGAAGTACCAGCGGCTTATCCACCATGCTTGTATCATATTACATACGCCTCGTTACTCAACTCACTTACTCAAACCAAACCACCAATATAGAATGTTCATGTTTAAACCAATAGTCCAATATTATTGTATATCCCAAGCTAAATGTAAACCATGTAATGCGTGAACAAAAGTTATGTATGGTAAGTAAAATGAGACTACTTAAACCATAAGTAAAAATGTACAAAACAAAGTGGTTGAATAAATCAAAAGTTATGCTCTGTAAAATAATGTAAGGTTAAATGAATAACCTTATAGTAGCATATCAAAATATACTTTGGATTTGTAAGTAACATATTAAACTATGTTTTGGTTTCATAAATAACATATCAAAATATGCTTTGGATGATTAACAAAATATATGTTGGTTATGTACAATACCACACATGAGAGTATATCAAACTATACTTTAATAGTGTGATTTAAGAATTCATTCAGACCTAGTGCATCAAAATACACATTTGAGACTATAGGGATACCACAAAGGCAATCCCTATTTGGATGGAGAAACAAATTGGTTTCAGACATTCCATGACAACAGGAATGGGGTGTCTAATCCTATAGCGCTATATCATACTAACAACCGGTCTGGTGAACATAAAATAAGTACAATTCAACAATTTATTTTATGTTCTTTGAGAAATCAATGTTTAAACCACAGATAGTCATTTAGTTTGTCAAATGATAAGTAATAACATGTATAATCAATTATACTTTGAAATCATGAAAATAACTGATAGGTACACATGCTTCACCCCAAAACAGTTTGAAAACGGTAAAAGAGGGGAACTATGTACTCACTTGAGATTGTTCAGTAGTCCTAAGATAACCACCAAGCAATGCTAGAGATCTCGGAATCAAACGACACCTAATACAGGTAACTATGTTAATAAACCGGACCTAAATCGGAAGATCGGATAGAATGAGGGTTCGTAAACCAAACGAGTATGGAAACTCGTGTAATATGCTTTAAC
Source organism: Helianthus tuberosus (assembly GCA_030545235.1). NCBI lineage: Eukaryota > Viridiplantae > Streptophyta > Magnoliopsida > Asterales > Asteraceae > Helianthus > Helianthus tuberosus. Next base: position 63,181,641 of record CM060360.1, on the reverse strand, counting down.
AAAGCCTACATACTAAATGAAACCTAACATAAGTGCTTACGACCCATTACGACCCGTTTAGGTAGCTTATGCTACTTTAACGCGTCGTTCGCGTGTAACGCGTTCGGACCGCCTAACTAGTCCTATGACAAGTATTATATACCTAAACATGTTACATAATCAGTTATGTGACAAAAGTTTAGGTTACATATGCTTAATTACCAATTATACATGAAAAGGGTATTCTGGTAATTTACCTAAGGCATATAAACTACCTATCATACAACTACTCAATCGATGTGACCATAAGGTATAACCTCGGAAGGTTATTCCCTATATACTATGGTCACCTAATGTATTTGGTCGGATCCTAATGATCGACCAAACTGGGTCGGGTTCGTAGGTATAAGCGATTTATCAGATCGCTTACCCTTACGACCCTAGACAACGTGGTAATCAGTAGGCGTAGTCACAAGGGACTATAACCATCGTGATTACAATCACGTTGCGAAGTTCAAACGAACTTCGCATTGACCATAAGCTGGTCAACGCTGAAAGTCAAACAAAGTTTGACTTTAGGACTCTAAAAGCAATAAAAGAACGAAAGAATACTTACGAAGGGTCCCCGAATGCTAATCTCGATCCAAGAATCTCAGGTATGAAACAATGGTTTCAACTTAGAGTTTCTAAGATCAAAATTCTAGTGGGTTTTGAAGTTGTGGGGTGGGGTATTTATAGTTTTCGGGTAACCGTTAAGATCGTTTCATGGAAACCGTGCTCGAATCCCACCCGTACATGTGTTGGAATGTTATGGTAACTAAAAATGGGTTCTTATCAGCTGACTAGGCAAGTGAGAATGTGTGGTTGTGGATTAAACAGCTGTGATCTGCTGTTAAATGCAGTTAATCTGGTCTGGAAGGCTGACGCGGCCCGCTTCAGGATGCACATAAACTCAGGCGGGCCGCCTGGCCATGTCAGATCAGAACAAACTTTGCAAAATGACAGTTTCAGTCCCTGTTGGTGTTTAAGGCCATTTCCGGCACTTCTAAGGCCCGTAAAGCAAACTTTAAGGCCCTAAAATGATGCCTAAACATTGTGGACATGAAACATGCTCAAAAATATCTCAGATATCGGTTCGTTTGGCCGTACGATTGCGATGTTCGCTTAATTACGACGGAATGCGCACAAGCGCGAAAAACGATCCAAATTGCGCGACGAATGGATTTTTCTCATGCCAAACACTAAAATAAAATATTATAGTGCTTACATAAATTTTTGGATGTCCGGATGTATTCAGAACGTAAGTTATGCGCGAAAGTGCAAACTTGTGCACTTTTTGACACTTTTAGTCCCTGAATGACCCAAAGGTTTATTTTAGCACACCGAAGCCCTCAAAGCCTATTTCTAAGCTATGTGAAGGATATTTATGGTATGTTTAACTTATGGTCACGTTCCGGAATGTTTGTTATAGTTCAAATTGGCATACTTTCGCAGTTTGTCAAGTTTAGTCCCTGTAAGCGAATTAACTTGTTTTTGCCATACCAAAGCCTTCAAAACTTATTTCTAAGTTATGTAAAGGTTATTTAAGGTATGTTAAGCCTATTTCACTATTCCGGAGTGTTCGTTGGATTAAACTGGTTATATTTACGCATCAGAGCGCGTGTAACCCTCGAGAAAGTGATTTAAAGCTTAAAATCAAACAAGAGTTGATATGTGCAAACGATACACATATTTTTACAAATTCCAAATATGAAATACAATATTTCATTGGTTTGGCATTTGTGTGATGGTTGAAGTGACACAGGTGTCACAGTCTCCCCTACTTTAGGAAATTTCGTCCCGAAATTTAATTCTAGAGGAAACTTGTGTTGATAGCTGTGACGGTTTCGCCTTCAAATAGATCCATTGAACCCTTAAGTAAAACTCTGGGCCAGGTTAGGATCCTTAGCGAATTTGTTAACCCTCAAAGTGAATTTCTTGTAATAGTAAAACATGGAATTTTGAACTACGGACAGAAGAACGTTTCTTATGAAGACTTATCATAGGAAATTTGGTGTGTGATTGAAATCAGAATTGGGGAGTGTGAAAATAAATGACATTGGTCGAGGTCCAAGACTTCTCCCGTATCATTATTCTTGTCACTATAGGTCTTAACACATAACAAAACTTCTTGTGGTTTCTGTGCACTGAATTCCATAATTATGTAGGCCTCCATAATTACGTAATTCCTTGCACAGTCCACACAGTTCATTTCACAATGCGTAGGGAAAAAGAATTAATTGAGTAAACATGAAGCGACTTGACTAGACCACCAAAGGGTCCTTTCAATTAGATCAACGAACAATCTTTTTAACTAGATCAACACATGATCTTCTTAACTAGACCTTCGTACGATCTCCTTAAATAGACCAATTAAGGGATCTTTTTAATTATATCATCACATGATATTTCTAATCAGATTTTCAAAATCAATCTGTTTAACCAGACCCTTCAAGAGGTCCAATTATAGAATAGTACTTTAAAACCCAAGGGACTTGACTACTACGTAGAAGTCCATTAAGGATTTAAGATAGTAACTTTGGATATCCTACTATGAATCCCACATATGAGATATGGAAGATTCTACGAGGATTTGGATGGATCACATACAATCACAAAGCATGTAAGAAAACACATAAGCACAAAATTAGTTAACTTGATCCTTTAATTTGTTATCTTAAGGTATGGATATTTAAAGCACACTAGGAATCCAATCCATGGATTTCATTTGGCACTTTAATGATTTTCAAGGATCCATCTATAAAGATAGAAGGATTTTCAATAAGGCTTTGTTTCTTAAAAGAAACTAGTGTTTAAGGTTCTTGGGGAGATCACAAGTGATCATAAAATGACAGAACCACACGATTAGTTTGTATTTGGGTTGACATCATAAGGTTGCATCAATTATTCATATAAACGCATAATTTTTACAGAAATAAAAACAACAAATCTTTATTTATGTAACAACCGAATTGTCTTGAAGTGTCATAAGATAACAACCAAGGAATTACAAAACACTAATTATTCACTGCTGCATCATTGTTCATGTTTGCCTCATTGATGTTAAATGCTCGTCCTCGCGCTGGAGGTATGTTAAAAAGTCTTGGGCAATTGTTCCTGTAGTGGGTAAGGTCACCACAGTTATAACATGACCCCGGAGGGAACCGTGCTTGAACAGCAGCAGGGTTTGCAGCAGCTTGATTTACATAACGACAAACATTGATCAAATGTCCCAACCGCCCACAGTGGGTACATTTGTGACACTGCTCTTGCGCTAGATGATGACGGTTGCACTTGTTGCACAAAGGTGCGGTACCAACATAGTTTTGTCTTTTGCGAGATTGTGCTTGCTGGTTTGGTGCAACCTGTTTGTCTTGAGCAGTTACAGCGTAGTTTTGAGAGGCTTTGCGCTTCTTCTTCTTGGACACCTCAGCATGTTCTTCCTTTGGTTCCACTTGAGCAGTCTTGTCAGATGGTCTTGAGTCGCCCTTCCGAAACAGCTTGCGCTTCCTGATATGGGATTCAGTCAGAGTGGCAGACAATTCAATGGCTTGTCTGACAGTAGTAGGGTTGCTGCCAGTAACAATATCCTGAACTAGGTCAGGAAGACCATCAGTATATTTCTCAATCGCCTTATCCACAGGAGTAACCATAGCAGGACACAACAGACTCAATTCTTCAAAACGGTCAGTATAGGCTCGATGTTCACCACTGTCTTGCTTCAAATCATCAAATTCCCTTTCTAGAGCCCTTAGCTCATGACGAGGACAGAATTCCTTCATCATAAGAGCCCTAAGCTCATCCCAAGTCTGTGCTAATGCAACCTCAGCACCGCGGTCTCTCATCACCCCATTCCACCATGTGAGAGCCCTCTTCTGAAACACACTTGAAGAAAACTCGACCTTGCGATTTTCAGGACACTGAACGTGACGGAAGGTATTCTCAATGCTCTCGAACCAGTGAAGAAGCCCAGTCGCTCCCTCAGAACCACTAAACATGAGTGGTTTAGCCGAGTTAAAAGTTTTGAAATTGCATGGAGCATTGTTGTTGTTGATGGCTTGCATCATTTGAGCATAAAGATTTGGGAAGGCAGCAGCCATTTGCTGCGCGATGATTTCCGCCAGTTCGGCATTCGCCATCTGATTGTCGCGTCGAGGAGGCATTCTAAAAGAGGAACATGAAAGGAAACGAGTGAGAGAATTAGACGAAAAGAATGAGATGAAACAAATCTGATGAATGCAAGGATAGTGGTCATTTGTTTGTTACTACAAAGCAACAAACGACCTCGGTGATTAATCAAAGTAAATAGGTCAAAAATAATGTATCGCGAAGACATGCTCGCCTATAAGTGAACACTCATCCCAAGAATTCCCAGGTAAGCACAACTGGTCTCGCGTCTGATGAGATATATACGAAGTGCTTGCCTAGACAGAAAACCCAGAATACAGGCATTCACCCTTCCAGTTTGCACGTGTTCACATTATATAAAACCCAAAACCTTGACGAGATTTTGAAAACTTAAAGGGGTTCAAAACCTAGTGACGGGTGGTCCGTAGGACAACCCTTAAGTGCCTTAAAAAGATTAAAATCCCATGCTTTACATGTTTAATTGTTTGAACTTGGTAACTACTAGTTGTTTGGACGTGCAGGTGCAAATGGAGCATAAAAGGGAAAGAATTTGGAGCATCAATAAAAAATCAATTTTTGGAATTGAATAATTAAGAGGATAGCATGATAGAGGACGAAATTACGAGAACGTAGGCGAAAACGGTGAAGAAAACGGAGTTGAAACGAAAAAGTTATGCTGAAAACAAGTTTTCAGCATTGCCTGCCGTAAGACAGGAGCTCCTGGCCGTAAGACTCACTGCTAGCCGTAACCTACGGCTGGGAGCCATAGGTTACGGCTCCGACTGATGTTTTCATGTAACTCACGCATTTAATGACCATTTTGAGGGGATTTATGGAGACTTATCATTGTTTTTCGGTTACACAACACTTGGGGACGAATTTTGGCTAACTTTTGGAGCTTGAAGACTATCTCTATCATTGTTTTTTATGTTCTTAACTTGTTTGAAGATTAAAACTTGGTTTATGATGTTTGTTTTAGCCATGAGTGGCTAAACACTTTATGATCATCCTGGATTGAAGGTTTGCTTGAGACATTTCATGTTTGATTTCCTAATTTCTAGAATAACAATCTTTATCTTTATGGTTTGTTTGTTATGGTGTGTGATTGTTTGTTAGTAGCTTGTTAATTCTTACATTGAACTAACTAGAAACCATACCTTCTTGGTGCCGTTGGCAATCGAGATATCATGGGTATAGTTAGGCTTGGGTAAGGGTTGATTGATCATCGGGTAACAACCTCACGTTCTAGGAATCTGAGTACTTAGTTCCCTTTCATCACTGCAAGTAGTCACACATGAACTATGTCTATGTAGTTCTTTCTAGTGGAATGATAACATGAATGTCAATTGAAACCGGAAATCTAGGATGGTCATTTGTCTCTAATTTGCTTACAACCAAAACTTTCATCTTTGCAATTTAATTAGTTAATTTAGTTTAAAACCAAATCCAATCAAATCAACTCTTGAATTTTATTTTTCTTGCAATTAGATTAATTTAGTTAAATTAGATAAATCTTCAAATAACACACATTCCACAAACTCCCTGTGTTCGATACCCACTTACCGCTATCTATTTAGTTGTATTGGGATTAAATTTGATTGTGACCACGACATCACGTCAAATTTTGGCGCCGTTGCCGGGGACAATGTATCCCAAGTGTGGGGATGGGGGAAATTTTTGGGAGTTTTAAAAATTTTGTAAATCCGAGCGAAAATTGTTAAAATTTGAAAGCTTGATATTGTGCCATTTGACACACCGACACCCATTCATAGTCTTTTTTTTTGGTGAGGATTTGAGTCACACATGATTGTTATTGATATTTCATTGTTTGAGTGGCGGTGTGTGTTTATTGTGTTAATAGAACTTGTGTACGAATTTTTGTTAAATCCTAGAATTAGCATGCTTTTGAAAATGATAGGGGGACTTTTAGGAAGCCTCGTCTAGATGTGTGAGAGTGCGGGATTGGTGGGTTGGACCTCATACGTTACATATATGAGCTTGGTATTGTGAGGGGTGGGGGTTTGGTGTTTAGAAAACCATGTTTGAGCCTTATACCATTCGGTTGTGACCCGAACCTACTTTCTACAAAACTTTACCTTTTGAGATGACCCGGTTTAGGAGTCTAGTTGTGAATGTTGATGTTTTTGTATATTGTGTGAGTTGTTATATCTTATATGAAAAAAAAAAAAAAGAAAAAAAAAGAAAGAAAAAAAAAAAGAAAAATATGAGAAAAATACAAAAAGAAGTGATTGGTTGCAATAGTAGTTGAGAATGTTGAAGAAGTTGTGTATATATTTGATGGTTGCTTTGTTTAGTGGTAGAAATAAAAACCGGGTCAAATCAATTAGCTCTCGCATATATATTCCACCATTTTCCTACCTTTGCACCTAGCCCCGTTACAACCCGTAAGTCCTTTTGATTCATAAGCATGCTAAATACTCAATAGGAGGAGATTTGATTTTTATACAAGCTTATTGTCGCACAAATACACACACGCATTGAGTGGTTTAGCATTATGTGCTAATATTTCTTGTCACCGAGAGTTTTTGTGAGGGGTGCGTCTTGTGGTATGATTGAAAGTTAGTAAAAGGACGATACATTTTAGCTTGGTTTGCATGTTGATCGCTTGTGGTTTTCAAATAGTTTTTGAATCGGTTGCTTGGGACAAGCAACGGGTAAGTGTGGGGATGTGACGGGTGGTCCGTAGGACAACCCTTAAGTGCCTTAAAAAGATTAAAATCCCATGCTTTACATGTTTAATTGTTTGAACTTGGTAACTACTAGTTGTTTGGACGTGCAGGTGCAAATGGAGCATAAAAGGGAAAGAATTTGGAGCATCAATAAAAAATCAATTTTTGGAATTGAATAATTAAGAGGATAGCATGATAGAGGACGAAATTACGAGAACGTGGGCGAAAACGGTGAAGAAAACGGAGTTGAAACGAAAAAGTTATGCTGAAAACAAGTTTTCAGCATTGCCTGCCGTAAGACAGGAGCTCCTGGCCGTAAGACTCACTGCTAGCCGTAACATACGGCTGGGAGCCGTAGGTTACGGCTCCGACTGATGTTTTCATGTAACTCACGCATTTAATGACCATTTTGAGGGGATTTATGGAGACTTATCATTGTTTTTCGGTTACACAACACTTGGGGACGAATTTTGGCTAACTTTTGGAGCTTGAAGACTATCTCTATCATTGTTTTTTATGTTCTTAACTTGTTTGAAGATTAAAACTTGGTTTATGATGTTTGTTTTAGCCATGAGTGGCTAAACACTTTATGATCATCCTGGATTGAAGGTTTGCTTGAGACATTTCATGTTTGATTTCCTAATTTCTAGAATAACAATCTTTATCTTTATGGTTTGTTTGTTATGGTGTGTGATTGTTTGTTAGTAGCTTGTTAATTCTTACATTGAACTAACTAGAAACCATACGTTCTTGGTGCCGTTGGCAATCGAGATATCATGGGTATAGTTAGGCTTGGGTAAGGGTTGATTGATCATCGGGTAACAACCTCACGTTCTAGGAATCTGAGCACCTAGTTCCCTTTCATCACTGCAAGTAGTCACACATGAACTATGTCTATGTAGTTCTTTCTAGTGGAATGATAACATGAATGTCAATTGAAACCGGAAATCTAGGATGGTCATTTGTCTCTAATTTGCTTACAACCAAAACTTTCATCTTTGCAATTTAATTAGTTAATTTAGTTTAAAACCAAATCCAATCAAATCAACTCTTGAATTTTATTTTTCTTGCAATTAGATTAATTTAGTTAAATTAGATAAATCTTCAAATAACACACATTCCACAAACTCCCTGTGTTCGATACCCACTTACCGCTATTTATTTAGTTGTATTGGGATTAAATTTGATTGTGACCACGACATCACGTCACCTAGTAATCAATCATCCTAGAACAGATGATTAGTTTTCAAAGCGGTTTTGAAATTTATGTTCTTGTTGTGGTCGTCGCCTAAGGATAGGTGACGGTATTGTTTTATGACTAAACGCAAGTAAACTCGCGTTAGGGTCCTAAGAAGGTTATAGACTAGGTCAAAGCATTACTAATAACCTAATTCCCTATAACCATTGGCTCTGATACCAACTTTTCTGTCACACCCCGACCACGTAAAGCAACTAGACGTGGCGGAAACGTCGGGGAGTGTTGTAACAGAATTACTGTTTCATAACCATGGCATAAATAATTTAGCTTTATTTAATAAAAGAACTCATTGTTTTAATACAATCAAATAAGTACAACTATGATCTTCCAAGTTTTAAAGTTGCTAAGGCATGAGTCCTTCCTAAATGTAGCATGTATCAACAATCATTGCAAAGCAGTACCTGAAACATATGTAAAAATAGGTACGTCAGCATAAAAATGCCTGTGAGATACATAGGTTTTGTGAATAAGAGGATTCATGACTTATAAATTTAGAAAATGTTGTTTAACAAAAGTCAGTCATGATCTTTGTAATTTGCTTTGTCTTGTAAATCGCTTGAAAAACAATAAATTCAAATGATATGTATAAATAAGAGAAAAATGTATGGTTAAATGTATAACCAAGTAAAAGAGTTGTATAAGTAAATTGTTTGTAACCAAAGTCTTGTAAGAGAATCGTGTTACTTGTGTAATATGTATAAGTCCAAATTGAATGATTCAAATAACGCTACGATATGTAATACCATACAAACACTTATATATAGGAAGTACCAGTGGCGTATCCACCATGCTTGTATCATATTACATACGCCTCGTTACTCAAGTCACTTACTCAAACCAAACCACCAATATAGAATGTTCATGTTTAAACCAATAGTCCAATATTATTGTATATCCCAAGCTAAATGTAAACCATGTAATGCGTGAACAAAAGTTATGTATGGTAAGTAAAATGAGACTACTTAAACCATAAGTAAAAATGTACAAAACAAAGTGGTTGAATAAATTAAAAGTTATGCTCTGTAAAATAATGTAAGGTTCAACGAATAACCTTATAGTAGCATATCAAAATATACTTTGGATTTGTAAGTAACATATTAAACTATGTTTTGGTTTCATAAATAACATATCAAACTATGCTTTGGATGATTAACAAAATATATGTTGGTTATGTACAATACCACACATGAGAGTATATCAAACTATACTTTAATAGTGTGATTTAAGAATTCATTCAGACCTAGTGCATCAAAATACACCTTTGAGACTATAGGGATACCACAAAGGCAATCCCTATTTGGATGGAGAAACAAATTGGTTTCAGACATTCCATGACAACAGGAATGGGGTGTCTAATCCTATAGCGCTATATCATACTAACAACCGGTCTGGTGAACATAAAATAAGTACAATTCAACAATTTATTTTATGTTATTTGAGAAATCAATGTTTAAACCACAGATAGTCATTTAGTTTGTCAAATGATAAGTAATAACATGTATAATCAATTATACTTTGAAATCATGAAAATAACTGATAGGTACACATGCTTCACCCCAAAACAGTTTGAAAACGGTAAAAGAGGAGAACTATGTACTCACATGAGATTGTTCAGTAGTCCTAAGATAACCATCAAGCAATGCTAGAGATCTCGGAATCAAACGGCACCTAATACAGGTAACTATGTTAATAAACCGGACCTAAATCGGAAGATCGGGTAGAATGAGGGTTCGTAAACCAAACGAGTATGGAAACTCGTGTAATATGGTTTAACAAAGCCTACATACTAAATGAAACCTAACATAAGTGCTTACGACCCATTACGACCCGTTTAGGTAGCTTATGCTACTTTAACGCATCGTTCGCGTGTAACGCGTTCGGACCACCTAACTAGTCCTATGACAAGTATTATATGCCTAAACATGTTACATAATTAGTTATGTGACAAAAGTTTAGGTTACATATGCTTAATTACCAATTATACATGAAAAAGGGTATTCTGGTAATTTACCTAAGGCATATAAACTACCTATCATACAACTACTCAAACGATGTGACCATCAGGTATAACCTCGGAAGGTTATTCCCTATATACTATGGTCACCTAATGTATTTGGTCGGATCCTAATGATCGACCAAACTGGGTCGGCTTCGTAGGTATAAGCAAATTATCAGATCGCTTACCCTTACGACCCTAGACAACGTGGTAATCAGTAGGAATAGTCACAAGGGACTATAACCATCGTGATTACAATCACGTTGCGAAGTTCAAACGAACTTCGCATTGACCATAAGCTGGTCAACGCTGAAAGTCAAACAAAGTTTGACTTTCGGACTCTAAAAGCAATAAAAGAACGAAAGAATACTTACGAAGGGTCCCCGAATGCTAATCTCGATCCAAGAATCTCAGGTATGAAACAATGGTTTCAACTTAGAGTTTCTAAGATCAAAATTCTAGTGGGTTTTGAAGTTGTGGGGTGGGGTATTTATAGTTTTTGGGTAACCGTTAAGATCGTTTCATGGAAACCGTGCTCGAATCCCACCCGTACATGTGTTGGAATGTTATGGTAACTAAAAATGGGTTCTTATCAGCTGACTAGGCAAGTGAGAATGTGTGGTTGTGGATTAAACAGCTGTGATCTGCTGTTAAATGCAGTTAATCTGGTCTGGAAGGCTGACGCGGCCCGCTTCAGGATGCACATAAACTAAGGCGGGCCGCCTGGCCATGTCAGATCAGAACAAACTTTGCAAAATGACAGTTTCAGTCCCTGTTGGTGTTTAAGGCCATTTCCGGCACTTCTAAGGCCCGTAAAGCCAAATTTAAGGCCCTAAAATGATGCCTAAACATTGTGGACATGAAACATGCTCAAAAATATCCCAGATGTCGGTTCGTTTGGCCGTACGATTGCGATGTTCGCTTAATTACGACGGAATGCGCACAAGCGCGAAAAACGATCCAAATTGCGCGACGAATGGATTTTTCTCATGCCAAACACTAAAATATTATAGTGCTTATATAAATTTTTGGATGTCCGGATGTATTCAGAACGTAAGTTATGCGCGAAAGTGCAAACTTGTGCACTTTTTGACACTTTTAGTCCCTGAATGACCCAAAAGTTTATTTTAGCACACCGAAGCCCTCAAAGCCTATTTCTAAGCTATGTGAAGGATATTTATGGTATGTTTAACTTATGGTCACGTTCCGGAATGTTTGTTATAGTTCAAATTGGCATAGTTTCGCAGTTTGTCAAGTTTAGTCCCTGTAAGCGAATTAACTTGTTTTTGCCATACCAAAGCCTTCAAAACTTATTTCTAAGTTATGTAAAGGTTATTTAAGGTATGTTAAGCCTATTTCACTATTCCGGAGTGTTCGTTGGATTAAACTGGTTATATTTACGCATCAGAGCGCGTGTAACCCTCGAGAAAGTGATTTAAAGCTTAAAATCGAACAAGAGTTGATATGTGCAAACGATACACATATTTTTACAAATTCCAAATATGAAATACAATATTTTATTGGTTTGGCATTTGTGTGATGGTTGAAGTGACACAGGTGTCACAATCATCATTCAACCATCTTCAACCATTTCAAGAGTATACATAGGTGCTACAAGGTATACAACGAAGCTCGGTGTTCTCGGAAGTTGAAGGACCTCTTGCAAGCGCTATTAACCACCACATTTCTTCACTTGAACTTCCCTAGTCTTGAACTAGTGGTAAGAACTTAGATCCGTGTATTTTACTTGTTATTTAAGTGGTTAATGATGTTTAAAGATAAAAAACATAAGAACTCTAAAGAACCTTAAACAAGTCTTGAACGTAAACTAGTCTAGTGATGAAGTATTGTTAAAATGATGAAGTAATCATGATAAATCTGAGTAAAACAAACAATAATCTGCTGTAAATAACTTGTGTTATGAGATAAATCGTTATTAAAATAAATGGTAATCGTAGGTGTGCGTTTTAGTAACATTTAACCTATAAACAGCTTGCTGATTAGCATTTTCAGCCACCTTCAACTGGCTATAAATAGGTCAATACTTAACGAAAAACTGATTTTCTCGAGTTTATAACGTGTTATTATGAAATACGGTTCTAATGGCACTGGAATTATAATTTTTTGATTCCGTCTACTATTTTTAAAGTGTCGTTTTGTAACAGCAGCTCAAGCTGCATTTTTCTGCTGAAAATAGGTGTTATGTTTTTCATCATAACTTGAAATCTGTGTAGGATTAGGTCATGAAATTTGTACTGTAGATGACCACCGATGTATTTGTAATTCTCCCACTAAAATTTCGTAAATCGGACTCTCGATGAATTTTAAATAAATTATTCCGCGGACTGCAGTCAGAAAAAGATAAATCTGATTTCAGTCCGGAAAATGATTTTCTATAAAATATTGGTGATGATTTGGACCCCGATATTTTTACACAATAATATTTGGATTGTTTAAGACATTCTATAAAAATTTGGGAATTTTTGGAATAAGATAACTTTTTTATTAAAATGCCCGAAAACAACCCAGTTTTGTATATTAAAACTGAAATGATATAAGTAGTATTTTGCATGCCTAAATGTCGGGTTGGTTATTTGAGAACGATCTAACGTGTTATATGTTAAAGAAAATGATATGCTATTTAGCATGGGCACCTCCATTTACAAAGAGACTATGGCGAAATTTTCCGAAAATCCTAACACTTAGTAAATATTTTTCTGAACGAGTGTTACAAGTATATTTTATAACTTGTGTTTCAAATATAAACTTCGCCATAAATTTTGTTACTAAATACAAAGTATCGGAGGTTGGTTTTCGTGAATAAAAATGGGTAAATATGTATTTAGAATATGTATTTCATACTAAGACACTTGTGTGATCATTTGTATATTTTGTGAACTAGTTATATTATTTTAGGGTAAAATAATATAACTTACAAAATACCATGGAAATTACAACTCCAAAATAATACCCAATTTGCAAGGAATAAAATACTGAAGTTACACACGTAATATTATGAAACCGAACAAGAAAACATAACTTATGAAATATTCCGAGATATACCATTACACTATATTTATGGGTAAAATATTATTTTGGAAACAAAGGAAGTAAAAATATATTATTTTTGGGAAAATATATATATTTTGGCATACGTTATTTTTGACAAATAAGTTATATATTTTCTAAGTAAGACTTGAAAATATATTGTTTTTGGAAATATATATTGGGAATATATTGGTATATTTTAATGAGAATAATGCACCGAAATACGACGCCATTATTTGGCAAGATATACAAATACGAATACGAAAATACACAACGTATGAGATACCCCCCATCCTTGGGAAGGAAATGCGAATACAAATACATGAAAAGTATTACTACAAAAATATTGTTTTACAAACTATTCCAAAAGAAAATGCAAGTTAAAATATTTATTATTTTAACAACCAATTATATAACTTGGAATACTACCAAAGACACTTTTAAACGTAACTCAAAGGCACCAATCAATACTAAGACAAGGCACGACCCATTCGTCTAATAGACGTTAGTACGCATGTAGGTAGTCGTGCGTTCTAGTGGAAGCTTCGAGTTACATTGGATACGAAGACGCAAAACAGTGAGTTCATGTCCCCCTTTTCTTTTAACTGTTTTCAGTTTTATACTTCGGGGGTGAAATACATGTTACATTTATTACAAACGTTTTATACATGGTATGATTAGCTAAGGAATTTACTGCTAGATCACGTGAATGGATAGGCTATTATCGTAAGACCATTAATCCTTGTATAAGGACCGAGAGGCATGAGTGATAGATCTATTGGGTGTTGCGAGCCCCACACATGGGCCAGCGTGTGGCTGCATGTGGTGACTATGTCGTTCCGCCGGAAGGACCGGTATGAAATACGCGTTACAGGTTTGAGTGCTTCCTAGACCATGTCACTTATTAATGTATTAGCTACACATTAATTGATCTGTTCTTCCTTATTGCTACATACCAAGGGCATACATTTATACAGACACATTTTAACGATTTATGCAGACACACATTAACGATTTATACAAACTCACATACACATGAACTCGCTCAACTTTTGTTGATGTTTTTCAAACTACATGTATTTCAGGAAATTAAGTATGGATCTGGCGGGCGTTGGAGTTTCAAGTCATGTTAAGTATAAAGATATCATCCATGGTTTTTGGGTTTGGCCAGTGTGTCTTAATCCTGGACGAGACACGTCTTCCAAACTTTGATTACAACTATTATCTTTGACAAGTCCTTAGCAAACTTTTACACAATTCATCTGGTTTGTAAAACTTAAATTTCAAGTCTACGTTTTAGACAATGTTGTCATGTTTTAAGCTCATTTTATGGATGACAAATCTTTGGTATTATCATATAGATTGTTTGATATGGTTGAATGCAATGATAACAAGTAAGTCACCTCATAATCACGCTTCCGTAAAAGTCAGGGTGTCACACCCCCCCCCCCCCCCAAAAAAAAAAACCTAACCCCCCAAGCTAAATACTAAAAACTAAAACCCCCAAAAAACCAAAAAAAAAACCTACCCCCCACCCCACCCCCCCCCCCCCAAAAAAAAACCTAAACCCCCCTCCCCCACCCCCCAAAAACCTAACCCCCCCCCCCCCCCAAAGCTAAAATGCTAAAAACTAAACCCCCAAAAAACCTAAAAAAATCTAAATTTTTTTTTAAATATTTTTATGTTAAAATCGCTACTTTTAGTAGCCAAATTTTTTTTTTTGGCTACTAAAAGTAGCGATTTTAACATAAAAAATATTAAAAAAAAATTGTGTTTTTTAGCTATTTTTAGGCATTTTTGGTTGTGTTCACATTGGTTCTCGCGGTTCTCGCAATAAGGGGTGGTTCCTAACGGATCTTTGTCCTATATATATATATATATAGACTAAAATAGATATCGATGCATGACTATTAGTGTGTTTAATTTTCCAGTTGTAGTTTGTAATCGACGCATATATATATGCGTCGATTACAATCTTATTGGTTATACAAAACCCCAATATACCGGAAGAAATTGTAGAATCACAAATACTCAATTACTGTTAAGTGTAATTTAAAACATTTGAGGTTTTTATAAAGTATTTGGACTCATAAAAGTAATTTACAAAAGGTGACAAAAAGAGAATGTACTCACATTGTTGACTTATGTAATACTAAGGCTTCCTGTTGTATCTCCTGTTATTATCTATTAAAATTAAACAATGCACACGTGTTAGTAGAATAACCCAAATCACGTTAACCGTACAACTTGAGACATAACTCCAATCACTGAGTCAGGCAGAGCCTTGACATGCATTACAGAGTCCTAGATCAATCGGGTGTAGGGTAACAGTCAGGGTTATAATACTTACAACGAGGCAGAGCTTCGCGTTATAGGGGTATAATTCCCGAGTATTATAATTGCTAACAGAAAGTTGAGAGAGAATTCAGAAAATGAACGTTGAACAAATGAGCCTCGACCTCCTATTTATAGGCCTGTCGAAGGTCGGATTGCGGCTGCAAAGCCCATCTCTAACTCTCTCGAGGCCCGCAAGAGAACACGTGTCATTTATAGCTTCGCCGAGTCAAGGGGTAGGGTCGTCGAGTCACTATACACGTGGCGCAATGCATTGTCCAGCAAACAAAGCCAGTCGCAGCCCGCGACAATAAAGGCTAAGGGGGTCGCGCCCCGCGAGCGACTCCCATATTTTGTTTTCTTTGTTTTTTTATAAATATAAGGGTATTTCGGGCTCGTTTCTCGTATACGAGGTATATAAGGAACGTTTTAGGGTCACGTGAAGGGTTCTAGGGGGTTGTTATAAACTATCTACTCAGTCGAATAATTACTTAGACTTTGTGAAAGTAGCTTTTCCTTGGGCTTCCTAGTATGTAATGAAGGTAACATTAACCTACTAGAATACTAGCGGGTCTTATTTAAGTCGAGCACTTAGACCGGTTAGTTTAAAGAATTATTAACCGTACGTGACGCTGGATTAAGCGATGGCCGGAATGGAATGTAATTTAGACCCTACAAGTATGGATACTTGTATAATATGGGTAAACTAAATACATTCTGGATTTTGAAGTTTAGATGACAAGGTTAACCCCGTTTCGACTAATTCATGCAAACTAGTTACATAAACCGAACCGAGCTCGTATATGCATAACGGGTAACCGGATGAGTTATATACAAGTTCCATATGTTATTATGCTTAAAATATGTTATGATATCAGTAGGATATCAACATATATTCCCATAAAAGTTTTAAAACCGAATTAAGCCTCATAAGGGCATTTTGGTCATTTTAGGATTTATAAAAGGGGTTTGTATGTAAACTGAAGTTCTGGTCCTAAACATTCTGTAAAAATATATAATTTATGATATTATATCGGTAGGATATCATTCATATGCGTGGTGTTGGTGCATCTAGTGTCTGTTAACTTCGTCTTAATCGAGTCTTAGGTCTAGATAGGATGAACGAGCACACAACAGGGTTAGCATTTAGGATTTTGTATGTTATTGTATGGCATTTCGCTTGAAATCAACATGTCATGTTCAAGCGAAAGCAACAACATGCTATTTCGCTTGAATAGACATGGTGTACATTCAAGCGAAACCCTGTAGTCTATAAATAGAGTTGTGCCGTGTCATTTGAAGCGAACTTGTGTGTGTATGTGAGTCAAGGTGCTGCCAAAATTTCATCAGAAATCATTGTAAAGACTCGGAAATCAGTAATAGAGAAGAATTGAAAAGGATACAAGCTGTGTGACATTGTTTACTTTGATTCCGCCTTAGTAAATGATGATGAACTACCTTTACTGACTATTTAGGGTCACGAAACCGATCCAACAAGTGGTTTATGTTTTATGGCCAAACTATGCACCGTAAGGGCATTTTGGTTATTTCACACATATTTTTAGGGACTTATTTCGGATTATGAGTTCATGAATTATACCTACTGTAAATTTAAAATGATTTATAAAATCAGTCGGTAACAAGTCTTGTGTGCTAAATATGGTTTAAAACCATATTATACACTTAATTAGCGTAAAATTCGATAAATGACGATATTTAAGAAGTTTAAGTAATTCTGAGTTTGTGACCAGCTTTGAATGGTCAAAATATTTTATTTTTCATAACATATCAGTAGCAAAAAGGTTTTGCATGTTTATTATATTTAAAACTCATTTTATTTGCAAAAAGGGTATTATCGTCATTTACAAGCTTTGTACAAGAACTCAATGTTAAGGTCATTATATAATCTGACTTAACATCCCAATAAATCCTAAATATGATATCACAACAGTAGGTAAGTAGTTTTATATCAAAATTATATTTGAAACTTGATTTGCATGCTAAAGGGCATTTTAGTCCTTATAAAAGCATATTTTTTTCGATTAATTACATAACTTCAGTTTATGACCAGATTGTAAACATCAAAATATTCTAAATATGTTTAATAATTAGTACTTAGTTCATTTGCATGTTCATTTATATTAAAAACTTTATTTTTAGACAAAAGGGCATATTAGTCAACATTTAGCATAATAACGAAAACAAGTAAATAAACTCAGATTACTTTGTAACCATGTAATATAACCTCAGAGGGTTATACTACAACATAATATGGTCACAAAGGAACCTTAATGTATAAAGAAATTAAGTTAACTCAGGTCAGAACTGAAAGTCAAAGCAAAAGTCAAGCTTTTGCGACTTTCGGTTGCGAACTGAGCTTAAACTTAGAATTGTCGGGTTGAACATGTTTATACATGTTCTAATAAAGTTTACCAAGTTATTAGAGTGATAAAACATGTTTTATAACTTCTACATTATCATATTTGAATTTATTTAAAAACTGACCCGTTTGACTTTTTATTTTAATAACTTTGACCCGATAATTAACTAAGTAAACGTGGTAATTAGGAGGTTCCCTTTTGAGGGATTAACACCTACCTAATTACGATCACATAGCCATATTCGCCTCGAATAATGGCTGGACCCTTAAGGTGTAAACCGAAAGTCAAAGCCTTTTAGCGAAAACTTTGACTTTCGGCTTTTAAAAGCTTAAAAACCGAAAAGCAGAGGCTAGGGACACTTACAACAGGTCCTAGCCCAAAATCTTTAACTTAAGGGAGTCTCCTATGATCAGGAATCTCCAAGAAAGCTCAAGCAAGTGAGAAGAGAAGAAATAGTGAATGGTGCAAGAAATGAAGACACCCCAAGGCCCTATTTATACTAATTCAAGAGATCCTAGGATGAAGCCAGGTATTAGGGAGGTGTTAAGATCTTCACAAGTGTCCTAGCTACTTGTTAAAACCATCAAAGAGCTCCATGTTTCGAGTTATAAGTGTTTAGGGTGGTATGTGTGGGCAACAAGGAATGAACTTGCAGCTGTCAAAAACATTATGCCCAGATGTACCCATCGCGTCACGCGACAATAGGAGGGGGTGTCGCGCAGCGTGTCCCCTCATTGTTTCAGAAATCAAGCTTTAAACTTGATAATTTTGGTCCCTTAATCTTTTAATTCAATATATCTTTCGTAATCATCAAATTTGGCCCTCCTAGTTAAGTTGTAAGTGTTCTTGGAAGTATAACCAAACACCGTTAGGCTTCGGGTTTCGTTAAAAGGTCACTCAGAGGTTAAATTGAACATGTTGACACTTTTAACCCTTCTTCTTGAAATCTTGCACATTTCATCATGTAACGATATCAAAACCTTTCATAACTAATATCAAGCATTCCAGAGAGTATGATTGAACATTA
Organism: Helianthus tuberosus; assembly: GCA_030545235.1. NCBI lineage: Eukaryota > Viridiplantae > Streptophyta > Magnoliopsida > Asterales > Asteraceae > Helianthus > Helianthus tuberosus. Next base: position 63,162,761 of record CM060360.1, on the reverse strand, counting down.
CGAAGCCCCGGGTTCGTTAAAAGGTCACTCAGAGGTAACAATTTACATGTTGACACTTTTAACCCTTTTGTTACCCTAACTTTCATTTGTTTTCACAAACGGCTTATTGCCTCCAATATTTGACTCGTTTGCAAATACGAACATCGTGTAAGGTCACTCAGAGGCGTAAGTTTAGCATGTTGACACTTTTTGTCACACCCCGATATTTCCATGTATTACCGGTGGGCCCGGTGGGGAGTTTCGCGACGTAGTTGATATCATCATAGTCAAACAACACAATTTTAAATGCACAGCGGAAGCAAAAGATAAATATATTACAAACCGATTCAAAAGTAATATCAAGTGTTACAACGGAATGTAAGATGGATCCACAGGCGGATCAAATAGAAGGTAACTGTTCAACAGACTTTAGGCATCTAGAACATGCGAGATTCTCTATTAACGCCCTGAGCTTCCAGCCAATTACGTACAATACCTGTCACTTAATCTTTTTGGAAAAATACGTCAGTTTACACTGGTAAATACAATTAACTGACTCATTTTGAAAAGAGTTTAAGAAAGTTGATTTGAATGTGCATGGCACAAAATATCTTTTATAACTTGGGACAATAAGTTAAAATAATATTGTATACAGATTTACATGTTCGTTATACATTCAGGGCCCGATGTAGAAACCGAGTCAAGATTAACAGACACGCCACAAGTTTAGGCCCACAAGAGAGTGAGATACCGTTTCCCTTAAGCAACTGTCAGGTGTACGCCTACACCTCGTGCTTAAGACGTGGCCATTCTATTATAATGATGCCGAGGATATCCGGGACATGGTCATTAACCCCTAAAGGCTTTTATTTCAAACAATACAGATTAAAACGGGTTACCTCAATAATTTAACCTCAATATGATTAAACATTCAATACCCGACCAAGCGGTATTATTATAATACCGTATCCCAAGCCCGTATAGGGAAAATAAGTTAAGAGTATTTACCTAAGCTAGCAATGCAATTTATACTCAGCCGTATATTCTAATCAGCAAGCACAAGTACTTCTACTGGGGCTCTTAATCTGGAACGAAGGTTTTATTAACCTATTAGATTCCTAACGGGTCTTATTTAAGTCGTAACTTAGACCGGTTAGTTTTAAGGAAATGTTTACGGTTCAAAACGCATGATTAAGCGAAGACCGGAATAGAATGTGATTTAGACCCGACAAGTTTGGAGACTTGTATAATATGAGTAGACTAAACGCATTCTGGATTTTGAGGCAAAAATGATAAGGTTTGACCCGTTTTGGTCAATTTAAGTAAACTAGTTACATAAACCGATCCGAACGCGAAATATGCGTAACGGGTAACCATAAGAGTCATATACATGTTTCCTAAGTTAATATTCCTTAAACATGTTGTGATATCAATAAGATACCTTCCGTTACGTCCAAAATGAATTTAAGACCAACTTATGCCCCAAAGGGGTATTGTGGTCTTTTTAATGTTTATAAAAGAGGTTAAGTAATAAATCTGAGGTTCTGGTCTAAAATGATCAGCAATTTACTTATTTTAATAAGATATATTAGTAAGATATCTTACATATGTGAAATTTATCATTTATGGCCAAACTATGCACTGTAGGGGCATTTTGGTCATTTCACATATGCTTTAAGGGTAAATTTTGGAAATCTGAGTTCAACACTTTTATTTACTGTTAAGGTATAAAAATTTATTCATAACATCAGTAGGTAACAAGCCTTAGGTGCCTAATATGGTTTTAAACCATACTATGCGCCTAAATCGTATAAAAGTCGGGTTTGACGATATTCGAGTTGATTAATGAAATCTGAGATTTTGATCAGCCCTTACTGTTTAAAATGTCTTATTTAATATATAAAATCAGTAGAAAAAGGTTTGACATGCAAGGGATGTGTAAAACTCATTTTATTAGCGTAAAGGGCATTATCGTCGATTACCGAGTCTATGCGATAACTCTATGTTATGATCAGTTTAAAATTTTATAAAAATTTCCAAAAATCCCAAAATATTATATTACATCAGTAGGTAAAAGGTTTGATGTCAACATTTGAGTTTAAATAGGCTTTATGCCGAAAATGCCATTTTATTAATAAAAAGCTCTCAATTTACGCTATTGCGCATAACTCCTATTTTTGACCACGGACTGATGTGAAATTTTATGGACATGTTTATAATTCAGTAATAAAGGTTTTAGTCCTTTCACATTTTCAAAAATCTTGTTTTGATATCAAAAGGGCATAACGGTCAACTTTTAAGCATATAACGGAAACATGCAATGAATAGGATAACTAAGGATCCAAGTTGTATAACCTCGGAAGGTTACACTAACCTATAACCTGGTCCTAAAGGAATCCTAAGGCAACTTTTGCGACTTTCGGTTCCAAACCGAGCCTATACTTAGAATTTGTCGGGTTGAATCATGCTTAGGCATGTTCAACTAATATTTACCAAGTTATTAAGGTGAGAAAACTGATTTTTTATGGTTTTTATATGAATTTTATTTAAACTAACCCGATTGACTTTTATTTGACCCGAAAATTTTGTAGGATCGTTTTCAGACCCGAACGAGTCGATCAGAAGAGTTATTCACCAATACAAGTGGCGGAAACACAAGTATCAATGTTATTTCAGCTAGAATGCACAAGAAATCACTTTAAACTGTCTTTAGATTGATATAAGATCGATTACAATGCTGTAGACACTTCGGCAGCACTTCGTTACACTGACCGAAACTGTTACAAATGAAATCAGGCACAAGGGTATATATAGGGACCTGAATTCGCTTGAAACTGTCTCAAGCGAAATCATCTCTCAAGCTAGATCAGTCTTCAAGCGGAATTACATGAGGTGATTTCGCTTGAACTGGTCATGAGCATTTCAAGCGAAATCACTAAATGCTATTTCGCTTGAACATGCTACAAACCCTATATTTGACATATATCTTGTATTTCGTGCCCTGATCTATCTAAATACATACAAGACTCGATACAAGACGCAGTCAACAGATGCATGCACCAACAGACTCCCCCTCGAATGTTGACGAGTCTTCAGTGTCGAGTCTTCGGTTGTCAAACCTTCAGTCTTTATCAGTCTACTCACTTTCTTCAAAATTCTCCATTGTAAGCATCCACAAACAATCTCTTTCTTTCTCGTACTCTTCAGGATATGAATCTGGCTCTACTATCTTCAGATTCCATCTCAATGTCCTCAGACTCCCCCTTTCGCTAAGCTGGGATCACAGTCTGGAATTCACTTTCACAGGTTCTTAGATCGTAACCTGGTACTCATCTAACTCAAGTATCAGAACCTGGCTAACCTGCACACATCTCTACCCAAAAATAAATTTCACAAATTTAAAATTTTTCAAATTTAGAAACCACTTGCAGGTATTATTCAAAAATGATTTAATCTTTGAAAATCACTTAAAAACACAATTTCTTCATACATTCTTTCCCAAACATGTTCATCAAGTTTAGCACTTGGAATTTTGAAAATCAGCTCTCCAACATCAGTTGTCGAAAATCTTTTTGAATTTTTCGAAATTTATGCTAAAACACACTAAAATCTTTTTGTGGATTTTTTTTAAAGTAAATGAAATGCAGTAAAGAAATATTTACAAACAATATTTTTGTGAGCTTGTGTAAGAGGATCATATCAGTTTTTGAGACAAATCACCAACACCATTAAGCTTTAAACATTTTCAGTTCTAAATGATTCACATTGATTGACGATATTGTTGTCCACATAAACTCAATCTAAAAACTTTCAAAATGCTTACCGATACGTTAAGGTATATTAAATTTTGCACTAAATTCTTATGGACCCCACGATCTCAGCATATCCCCTCATCATGCAATACACTGACTCAAGTAATGCCTTTAAACTTTTATCAACTGTGAATTGTGCGAAAACAAAGCAGAATGTTTAAACATTAACAATCAAGTCGATACTTCTGTATATGCAGAGAAAGTCCAATGTTTAAACAAAATAAGAAAAATAAAAATAAGTTGAAGTTGTTTTGGCTTTAACCACCAGATCGATACTTCCGTATACGCAGAGGTGATCCAAAGCTTAAACGAAACACCAAAGAAAATAACGCAGAACATTTAGGAAATAACATCCAGGTCGATACTCACGTATACGCAGAGGATGTCCAATGCTTAAACAAAATAAAGAAATAAAACAAGTTTAAATCTTTGCAAAATAAAATGCACAAACACAGCGACTTTTCAGCAAAGTTGTGAAAGTTCACAAACTTAACCAGTTTTATGTCTTTCGACAATCAGCGATTACTTAGTAGGCACACAATCAAGATGGACAAAACTAAGTACTATGCTTTCAACAATGTTTCCCACTAGAACTAGGCTTTTTCATTTAAGTTTGTATCGTTATCGCAAATCTACTAGTCTAGCTGAGCCTATCGTCACATCTTTAGTGAGACCGTTTATCACATTTTGACTTTACATTTCTTTAGCATGCTATGACAGTCCACTGATGTACTATCATTTCCTCTTTTTCACACCAAAACTAATTTTTGATTTTATCATGTTTTTGACTTTTTCAAATTTTCAAATGTTTTTGGATTTTCTGAAATACTTACTCCCCCTAAAATGCAAACACATTTTAGGAAATTTGAAAACAAACTGTACAAGTAAAGTGACAACTGATATCAAATCACTTCAATTCGCCATCCACTTGGCATAAACAATCAGAACTCCCCCTTACAACAAACTATTTTCCCATTGATTTCAAAACACTCAAGTTTGTTTTAATCAATTGGTTTTTCCGGAAAATAAGTTTTGTTGATTTTACCACTTGTAGGTATTCAAACTTGTAAATTAGGGGTTTGGTTCATCACATTGTCTTCAAACCAAATATCACTTGTAGGAAAATGCAAGTACAACTTAATGTCCTTGATTTACCACTTGTAGTTAAAAACCTTTTTCAACCACATGGCTTACCAACCAATACCACATGTAGGTTGAATTCTCAAGATGCCGATTCCTACTCCTCACTTACCAACCTGGGAGTTCTGGCAATTCATACTTCTACAAAAACAAATTTCATAAACAATGAATGATGCCGATTCATGCTCCGCGATTACCAACCTGGAAGCTCCGGCAAGTCAGATTTTTCAGTTAGAGATTTTCTCCCAAGCCTGACAGACCTTGGGAGATTCCAAGTTACCAACACTCGGTTTTTTACCTGCCATCTTTTTCTCATAAAATTCTTTAACCCCATTAACCTTCTCATCAATCATCTTACCAAAAATGTTTTGAACTATGGGGTTAAAAGCCTTTTCAACATCAAATTCTTTCTTTTCAGAAAAGAATTGATTTGAAATTTCAACTTTGCCAATTTTAGATTTCAAATTTTCAGCCCGCAATGGTGGAAAATTGTCATCATCCAAAGGCGGAACTTTCTTCTCTTCTTTATCAACAACCTTTGGCTCCTCTGATTTTGTGGAATCAGATTCATCACCAGAATTATCACTTGAATTCTTAACAACCCATTTTTGGTTATTAAGTTTCTCTTTTCTCTTGAAAACATTTTTCGAACATTCACCAACCTCATAAATTGAATTTTCAAAAACTCTGAATCTGTTTATTGGTGGTTCGTTTTTCTCAACAAGTTTTTCTTTTAGTTTACCAGAGACTCCCTATTTTGTTTGTATTGTCTTTGGACAATTTCTTGCAATATGACCAATTGTTTTACATTGAAAACAGGTTCTCGTCTCTGTCTTCTTTTGAGCAACACTTTTCTTCATCTCATCTTGCTTTTTGGCAAGGAATTCTTTGTTCGTTTCCTTCCAGAATGAGCTCTTTTGTTCTTTTTCAGCACTTGTTCCTGAAACAAAAACAGTTTTTGGTTTATAAATTTTCTCATTTTTATAATTTTTCGGTGTAATAAAACCTAGTCCATTCTTTTTGAAATTACCGTTATGGTTTGGTTTCTTTTGAAAACCTGAACCAGAACTGTAACATTTTTTCTTGTTTAAACGTTGTTGAACTCTTGAGGTGTAATGATTTGGTTTTTTCAGAAAGATTTAAATCTTTTATTTCAGAAATATTAATTTCTGTTAATTTGAAAACCTTTTTAATCATTTCAGTTTTCACACCTCTTATTGGAAAAGCCTCATCAGAGTATAATTTGTCAGAATCTTTCAAAGTATATGCTACTTTGATCGGTTCGTCATCCAAATTAGATTTTGATAACAAAAACTCTTTATTATACACCCGTTTTCCCTGTTTGAATTTTTGACTTGACATGTCGGACTTTGACTTGGACTCTGATTTCAACTCCGACATTGACTCCTCTGATTCATCCTTATCCAACACCTGATCGACCACCTTTTTTATTAATTCGGACTCATGATCAGTATCGGACGACGTGAAAGTGACATCTATACTTTCTGGTAAGTTATCCGACGACCCAGACTCCCACTGTAAATTTGTTGCCTTTTCGACTCTTTCAGAATTTGGATTTCGAGGAGAATATCCATTTTCGACCGGGGGTGGACATTTTTTATAGAAAACACTTGGTTTCTTACCAGAAATCTTCACTTCATCATCTTCTTTTGTTTCGGACTTCTTCTCTTCCGAAGTTTTTTCTTCTTCAAATGTCTTCATTCCTTCGACTATCGGATAAATCCTGTCAACCACAAAAGTAGAACATGAGTAACTTTTTTATAATCTGTTAACTCTCTCAGTTTCAATTCTCTGAGTTTCCAGTTTTAGCTCAATCTCAGCACACTTTTTAGTGTAATAGTTGACATTGTCAAACTGTCTCATGTGTGCCCCTTTGAGTGTATTCATTGCTACAGCTTGTTCACTATTTGACTCGGTGTACTTATTCATATCTCTGTTCAAAACATCATATGATTCTTTCAGTCTTTTTATATTGTGTAGCAGCTCATGGTTTTGTTTTATCAGAGAATCACAATTTATACACTTCTCAGGAACTTTGAGTGCATCAGCATCTGATTTGATTTCAAATTCTGGAACTTCTTTGACTATTCTCACTTGAACTTCTTCTTTAACCTTTTTCTTTTTCTCAGCTTTAGCTTGTTCCTGTTCTTCTTCTTCTTCATATCTCTTCCATTTCTCTTCTTCAGCTTTCACAATTTGTCTATATTTTTCTGCCCAATATTCATCAGAAGCATTAGCAACACAACATTTATGATTTGTAGATTTGTTCGGATCATAATCATCCCAGTTGAAATTTTCCCAACTAAAGCCTTCAGGTAACTTTTCATCATCTTGGTTTATCAGACATGCTTTAGTGTTAGCTGGAATATATTTGTCCCAACTGAAACTTTCTGATGGTTTCTGATCTTCTTTATTCACCAAACATGCTCTCTTTGAATCTTCAATTACTTTTCTACCATGTGCCACTTGAGATTCTTGTTGTTGTGGAGCAACTTGATGATAGATGGATTTCCTATAGTAATCATTGTTGTTGAAAGGATTTTGAGCTCCACTTGCTTCACGATTAGTGCACTCCCTTTTGAAATGCCCTTTTTCCCTGCAACGAAAACAAGTAACTTTAGACTTATCAAACAAATCCTAAATTTGAAACATGTGCATCGCGAAAATCATCTCTGCCTGTAATTTGTTTAAACTTTTCAGCTCGTCTCAACATGCTAGCCATACACCATTTTATATCCATCAATTCCATCTCCTCAGCATTAATTTGATCGTAATCCTCTTTTGTTAGCATTGGATTCCCAATCCTCCCTGCAACTAAACCTCCATAGGATTCAAGCACAGTTACCAACAAGGACATGTGGCTTTTAGCAACTTCCTCAGTATAATTCTGATCATTCTCAAGGTTCAAAGCAATGTTGCATTGAAGAACTTTGCCACTTTTTGTTGTAGAAAAATGTGGATCAAATGTTGGAAATGAAGTAAATCCTGTTTTGCTGCTTGATTCCTGAGATGAACTTTCTGAAGAATCTTTTACATTGAAAGCAGTTCCAACTTTTGGAGAAAAATTGGTCTTATCACTAACACCACTTTTGAAATACAATCCGATGTCCTGTTCTCCATCATAGTTTTTCATCCTAGCAATCTTTCTTTGCTCCATCTCTTGAGCTTCAAGATGTTTAATAAACTCTCCCAGTGTTAGCTTTTTATATTCCTTTCTATTATTCCTCAACATCATCAGATACGTTCCCCAAATATCATGTGGTAACGCATCAGCTAGTTTCTCAATCAATTCATCTGTATCCTTTTTTATGCCAATTTTTGTCATATTTTTCACCATGTTACAATATCTTTCAATTATCTGCTTGGTGTTTTATGTTTTCAAACCACGGAAAAGATCAAATTCTTTCTTCATAATTGTCATTTTGTTCTTGAGCATATCATCACTTCCCAGAAATTTTGATTCTAATTCATTCCAAATCGAATATGCACTACCGTCATGTTGAAGAAGAATCAATATGTCCTCTTTAATCGCTTGCTGTAATAGACTAACCATCAATTTCTCATCTCTATACTTCTTTTTCTCATCAGCACTCATTTCTCTAATTGGCATTATCTGATTATTATTCTTTGTTGGTCTTTCATATTGAACTTCAGTATGTTCCCAAGCATCCAAATGATAAGCTTCAACCCAATTACCAAAACGTTCGAACCAACCATTATAATCATCAATATCCAAAAGCTTAGGTGGTTTTTGTGATGTCCCCTTCTCATTTTCAAGCAATGTACTTTGAGTCATAGTCATCAAACTAGCAAAAGCGTTATAAAACTCGTTCTCCATGTTTCAGTTTTCACAAGTTCACAATTTGTCAAGCTAAAGCTAAATCACAATCTAAACAAGATCACCCTGTTCAAGCGAAATACCAACACAAGCAAAATATCTAATTTCGCTTGAACACACACCTCTTTCAAGCGGAATACAGGCCTTGAAGCGGAATCACTCAAGCGATATTACACAATTGAAGCGGAATGACCCTTTTCAAGCGAAATCAGCTAAACTCTCAAGCGGAATCAGATACAAAGTGTGATTTCAAGCGGAATCACAGAGCACTTTCAAGCGAAATCATATCAATCTTTTCAAGCGAAATTAACTTTCGAACAGTTTTTTCAAAAATTGAACAAGTTATACTTTGAATTAGAGTCTGATTCTTTCTAGGGTTTATTAAAACAGTGTTGCGCACAATATGTTTGAAAATCAACCCATTTTAACCGTGAAATTTTGTTTAATTGTGAAAAGAAGGTGTAGAAAATAGATTTTGCAGCTGAAATGGTTAGAACTCTTCCTCCTGAGCTCTGATACCACTTGTAGGATCGTTTTCAGACCCGAACGAGTCGATCAGAAGAGTTATTCACCAATACAAGTGGCGGAAACACAAGTATCAGTGTTATTTCAGCTAGAATGCACGAGAAATCACTTTAAAATGTCTTTAGATTGATATAAGATCGATTACAATGCTGTAGACACTTCGGCAGCACTTCGTTACACTGACCGGAACTGTTACAAATGAAATCAGGCACAAGGGTATATATAGGGACCTGATTTCGCTTGAAACTGTCTCAAGCGAAATCATCTCTCAAGCGAGATCAGTCTTCAAGCGGAATTACATGAGGTGATTTCGCTTGAACTGGTCATGATCATTTCAAGCGAAATCACTAAATGCTATTTCGCTTGAACATGCTACAAACCCTGTATTTGACATATATCTTGTATTTCATACCCTGATCTATCTAAATACATACAAGACTCGATACAAGACGAAGTCGACAGACGCATGCACCAACAAATTTAACTAAGTAAACGTGGTAATCAAGAGGTGCCCTTTTGAGGGTTAAACACCTACCTAATTACGGTCACGTAGCCATGTTCGTTACGAGCAATGGCTCAATCGTTTAAAAGTCAAAACGTTTATCAAAACGCTTGACTTCTCGGCTATAACACTAGAAATTTAAACTAAGCACGAAAGGACACTTACAAAGGGTCCAAGCAAGGATGGAATTGATCTAGGATGTTCAGGTATGAAGCACAAAGGCTCCAACTTAGAACAATTCATATCAAGGTGTGAGTTTGAAGGAAATGAGGTGGGGTATTTATAGATTTCGAATGACCGTTAAGATCGTTTCTTGATAAACATGCTTTGATCTTGTCCGTACATGTGCATGGTTTTATAAAACCATTGGAGCCCCTAGTAATGGCCCATAGTTTCAGAAATACCATTTGCATGTGGGTGATGAGTGTATAACAGCTGTTAACAGGCTGTTAAATTGGTTTTGCTGATCTGGAAGGGCCTCGCGGCCCGCGTAAGACATGTGCAAGTCTTACGTGCCCCGCCTGGGTGGTCGGATCAGCAAACAACTTTAAAACATTGGCAGTTTCAGTCCATGTTGGTGCTTAAAGCCATTTCCGACATGTTTAAGGCCCGTTAAGCCAAATTTAAGGCTCTAAAATGATGCCTAAACATTGTGGACATGAAACATGCTCAAAAATATGCCGGATGCTGGTTCGTTTGGTCGTATGATCGCGATGTTCGCTTAATTACGACGGAATGCGCATAAGCGCGAAAAACGATCCAAATTGCGCGACGAATGGATTTTTCTTATGCCAAACACTAAAATAAAAATATTTTAATGCTTACATAAATTTTTGGGTGTCCGGAGATATACAGAACGGAACATATGCGCGAAAATGCAAACTTGTGCACTTTTTGACACTTTTAGTCCCTGGTGGACTTGAAAGTTTATTTTTGCGCACCAAACACCTCTAAGCCTATATCTAAGCTATATAAAGAATAAATAGGGTATGTTTAACTCGTGGCCATATTTCGGAAGGTTCGATACCCTACGAATCGGCATACTTTTGCCGTTTGACGCAATTAGTCCTTTAATTGCGCAAAGTAGCGCGAAATGCTGTTTAATGATATCCAAGCCTTCTATGGCCCATATAGATAATTCTCAAGAATATACTTAAATATTACTACGCTCTCGATCGCTTAAATGGTCACCAAAGGGTGTAGATTCAAAAGTTGACGCTTTAGGTCCCCCTATTGCGCAAACTTGCGCATCTCATCAATTAATAGCATTGAAGCCTTATCTAATCCATATTAGGTAGTCTTGAAAGTATTATTAAACATCACGATGCCTTGGGTTTGCTAAAAGGTCATTCAGAGGTGTAATTAAACATATTGACACTTTTAGTCCCTCTATCTTGCAAAGTTGCGCGTAACTTTACTTATAGGCATAAAAACCTTAGACGGCCAGTATTTGGCATTCCCGAGAGTATAATCAATTATCATGATGCTCTCGGATTGTTAAAAGGTCATTTAGAGGTAAGAATTAACATGTTGACACTTTTAACCCTTTATTGCGCACACTTTCAATTATTTACACAAACGGCTACACTTGATCGAAAAGTGGCTCGTTTGTGAATATAAAATCGTAGAAGGTTATTTTGAACTTATTTTAGGTATGTTAATACTTCCAGTTCTTTTATAATTAATGTTTTTCGATTTTTCGAAAAATTAGTCCCTTAAATTCAAGGTTTGACTTTATTAAGGTTTATTACACGTGTCAATACATCATTAGACGTGATTTTACAAGGTGTTACATCCTCACCCCCTTAAAAGAAATCTCGACCTCAAGATTTGCTAAAGTAAAGGAAGTACTTTCTGTCTTATATTGGGCTTAATCTTCCCTAGTACATTTGGGCCCCTAAGGCACCCCAATTGACCTTTCTAATAGGTACATGTATCCTTTTGGAGCTTCTTAACCTGCCGATCCTTAATCGATACAGGTTTCTTTTCATATCATAAAGTTTCTTTAATATTCCTATCATTATGTCAATGTGTCTCTACATATTGGCGAAACATATCCTTGAATCATCAGTGTGGGTCGTATTGCGAGCTCCACTAAGCTCCTTATATAGGTTTTAGCTTATAGGCTTATTGACCTTTGTTGCATTCGTTTTCCCGAATGTTTCTATATATCTAGGGCTTAACTTAGCCTGAGAAATTTAAAATTTAGCACACCCTTCATAGGGCGATGCCTTCGATTGAACCTTATTCCTTATTAAGGACTTAAGAAGGTTGCGACTTTTATAAATCCTCAATTTTCTGCCGATTACTGGCAACTTTAAGATGATTATGAATTTGAATGATCTTATTTGTTGTTCCCAATGCAACTTTCAGATCCTGATAATTGGACTTACCAATCTATTGTTCTAACAATAGATGTTTAACATCCCATCTATACAAGGTCCCCAAAGGAGTAGCCTTGATACTTACATAATAATTGTTATAGGAAAAACTTATTTTATGGTGAGATGGTTATTCCAACCATCGCTTAAAACCAATCTTAAGGAATAGCTAATCCTCACGGCTAGTCGAACAGATCGACGATCCTGGGCAGCTGATGACGATTATTAATTGTTGCCTAAATAGGGTTGCGGTAATCAATGCATAAGCAAGAGAACCGTCTTTAATAACATTGAAACTCTTAGAATTACGAATTAGGCCTTAAGAACCTTTATCTTAAAATTTATCTAACTAGGGTTTCTATTATTCCCGAGTTGGAGGTACTAAGATGGAGATTTCACAATACTGCAGCCCTACGCGGGATGTATACCTTAATTCTACTTAGCCTTTCAGGAGGTAAATAGGATAGTCTATGGAGATGATAACCAAGACATAAGGAAGTTACAAAGATTTTTCCAAATCTCAGGCCTCAGTTCATCTATCATTGCCTGTGTCAAATGAGTGAAACATTTATGCTATGAGTCCACAGATTCCTTTATCAGGGATATTTACTTGGAAAAATTCTATTCTAGATATCTTCTTCGAATACCATTAGCTGACTTTAATACCGTATGACCATTGGAATATCCTTGTGGTTCCATGCATTAAACCTCCATACTGATCAGGCATGGAAGCAATCTATGGAACACATTAAGACACACCAATCCTCATATGGCGCTTTTGTCGTCCATCTGGTATTCGCAATCGATAGAGATCAAGAGATATCAATTACTTATGATGATGTACTTTATCTGGAGAGAGAGTACATTAGGATTTTACGATTGAAGATTTCTGACAGGAGTAGAAGAAATGGAATCTATGATTTTCATTTGTAAGTTTTTACCTTACACTTAATCTCTGAGGTTCTAATGGAAGGATTTAAAAGTTTGTTATGCTTACCATGTATGAAGGGTATATTGGCATCCTATTCAAAATAGAACTCTTGGCATTTATTCTACTTCGTATTTTATGCTTAGGGTTCTAACAGGCTGATTTAATAACTTACGAAATTTATTATCCATAATCAACTTATCTGTACTCGAATCAAACACCCTTGCATATACATTATTGATAAGGACGTACCGGTTATAACATTGTAATCTTGCATGGCCTCTTCTGCCCCCATCCGAAAGACCCTAGCGCTGGTCTCCTTAACTTGTTCAAGCTTCTTTGCATATTTTGGGCAATTTGATTTGATATGCCCCTTCTCGTTACAGTTGTAACAAGTCGCATCTCCTATCTTCTCGCATTCTAATGTTTTATGCTCACTAGATTTGCAGATCCCACAAGCCCTAGGCTGCAATTGGGATTTTGATTCGAACCTGCACTTCCCATAATGGCGCTTCTTGCAGGCATTGCATACAGGTTTCTCGTTGGGCTTTTATTTGCCCTTTTTCTTAGAACTCTGGGAGTTATTTTCCTTCCGTTTCCTTTTTAGCTCATCCTTTGCATTTGAGGCATGAACAAGATCCTCCTTATGAGTAAGGAAATGTGGTCCTAGATAAATTTTGGAGCGAGTAGCATGGAGCTCCTTGTACTTTTTCACGGCCTTCTTCACAGCTTTTCCAACAGCTGCGTCTATCATAATTTGAAGAACATCTTTGGAAATTCTAAGGTTCACAATTGTGGCATCATTAGCATGTGTCGCATTATCCTTAACATGATCAACGGCTGTCTTATCCGAGTTTGTCATACTCGATATTTGGTTCCTAACACCAAATAAAACAATTATTTAGTTGCAATCCAACAACCGCTATTCATCATCCTGATGACCTAATATATACTTACCATGGTATCGTTAAACCATACAGGCTAATATAGTACGAGCGTTCTCAATGAATGTCATGTAGATATGTGTATATATCAATGATACTTAGCCTAGGCAATAAAAGACCATTAATGGCAATTAAGGTTTGGACCTAGTCCATCACCTTTTTGACAGGGGATCAAATGTCACATCTGTCCCGATCATTTTGATGATTTTGGATATCTTGAAAACTAGACATTAGGATATTGGACAAGAGTGTTTCCTAATGGATATAAAGCATCCATCTAAGGTTGTTGAAGTATTTTTTAATGTATCCTTGGCCAATTCTACCTCACGTCATAAGCCTAAGGTCCTAATAGGCGGATACGACGGCTTACAACAATTATTGTCCATAATAGACTTTTCTGCGCCAGAATCAAATGAATTCCATATAAGCATCATTGATAAGGAAAGGTACCTTTTTATTATGTCATCTTCTTATACTGCCTCCTGGGTGTTCGTTTGGGAGACTCACGCGTTCACTTTCTTGGCCTCTTCAGGCTTCTTCTGATTCCTAGGGCAGTTAGTCTTGATATGCCCCTTCTCGTTGCAACCATAACAGGTTGCATCTTTCAACTTCTTGCAATCCAAGGTTTTATGTTCCTTAGACTTGCAGATTCCACAGGGTAGAGGCTGAGATTCAAATATGCATTTCCCGAGGTGGTATTTCTTACAGGTTTTGCACCTGGTCTTTTCACTCGACTGCTGGTTGCCTTTCTTAGACCCGGAACTCTTCTGATGATCAGAGTTCCCCTTTTTCTTCTTAACGGAGTGATAAGAATTCTCATTCTCCCTTTTTCGCTTTCCTTCATCAGAAGCTTTGGCAGCCTTGTTTCTGACTACATCGAGTGTGAGAGATAGCAACAGATCTGTCGCAGACCTGAATGTAGTAGGTCTCGATGCTTTCACGCTTTCCTTGATTTCTGGGGCTAGACCTCCAATAAAGCGAGCTATACGCTTTGGTTCTGGTGTGATAAAGTACGGGACCAATCGAGACATGGTATTGAAACTTGTAAGATATGTCTGACAATCTAAGTTCTTCATGACCAATGACAAGAAATCAGTCTCGATTTTCTCAACTTCGTGTTGAGGACATTAATTTTCTTTGATAAGAGCAGCAAACTGATCCCATGTCAGATTATATAACGGGATTTTCCCAGTAGCTTGGATTAGTGACCTCCACCAAGCTAGAGCTTATTGGTGCATCCGTCTGTCGCCTACGTCTTGTATCGAGTCTTGTATAGAATTAGGGCACGTGAATCGAGATAGTGATTTTTAGAGGTGATTCCGCTCGAAATGACATCTTGTCATTTCGAGCTAAATCACATAATTTTTTGATTCCGCTCGAAATGTTAAATCCTGATTCCGCTCGAAATTGTAAAGTTTGATTCCACTCGAAATGACACATTGTCATTTGAAATAGGTCATTTGGGGCGAAATCAGTAGAGAGTTAATGTGTACTGTCTTCCGGTGAGCCACGAAGTGCTGCCGAAGTGTTTTCGTGATTGTAATCAGCATTTTTATCAATAAAAACAACAGTTTAAAGTGAATACGGCTGAAATTGCACTGAAACACTTGTTTCCGCCTCTTGTTTTCGTGAAAAGCTCTTCTGACCGACTCGTTCGGATCCGAAATCGATCCTATAGAGCTTCTCCTTTAAGAGATTGTGAAACAAACTTCACAATGTCTTGTTCTGCACATCCACTAATATCAACAACGGTGTCCATCTCATCGAGCCACGTTATGCAGTCGATGGCCCCTTTTTTTCCCGTGAAGACTCTGGGCTTGCAGGAGACAAAATATTTATACGAACAGGTTTTAGCATGCGGCTCTTGATTAAGCACCGTATGTCTAGACGGAACACTCCTCTGATTTGACGAGTGATGAACATCGTCCTCCTTTGACTCGTGCGATTTAGAAGGGGGCTTACTAAGAGCCATGGATAGAGTCTTAGAGTGTGTATCACTTGATTCATTATATTGTCTGTCAAGAGCTCGAGTAACAGCATTATCTATTAAAGCCTGTAGTTCCGCACCAGTTATATTAACTCTGGTAGCATCATTATTCTCCCTCGGGTGGCTGTTAACCTCCTCTGATGCAGCCATGTAGCTTGATTGCTACATAAATATTAGCAATGATTTATTCAGAGGTTATTATGGAATCATCATTTTTGACGATTCATCAACCATGGTAATATAAACCATATTGGTTAATTTGTTAGTTATATTAGTATTTTCATTATAATTTATCCTAGTATATAAAACATTAAGGATATTAAAGTGGCACAACAGGCCTAAACACAAGGACAGTTTTGAATTTATAAGCCATGATCTTATAGGATCGAGGCATTAAGGTTTGAACGCAGTTCATTACCTTTCTTGACAGAGAGTCAAAGACTACAACTGTCTTTTGTCTTTTAGGACAGTAGATATAGCCCGTAGGCGTTTCATCACTAATGGATGTTTGTAAAAATGATCATCTTAATTTGATGATTTAAGCCATGATTTCTAAATCACTAGGCTAGATAAGGGGTTGGAAATTCCCATTATAAAGATGACAAGGGTGATTTTTATCGCATCACTGTTGTCAGGAGTGTTAACATGTTTTTAGATGTTAACAAGGATCTGAATCTCTTTTAAACAGGTTTTACCATCATAGCTAGGTCCTTAATGACATACAAATTAGGTTATCCCCCTTAAGATTCTCTTCATTAAATATATTGGCAGATCAATTACGAAAAGGAATTATATTTTGATTTACTTCATATGTTATATTCGTATAAAATGATAAAATGGAATTTAGATAAAATATTCAAATGATTTTAAAAGGAGTATATAGTTGCCCTAAACGGTACTTGAAAGGAATGACGTTGTCCACGAAGGGACTAAAAGATAAATTTGTCCTAATAAGGACTACTAAGGAAACAAATTTCAGCAAAAGGAGTTTTCTTCTTTACTTTACTTCTGAATGCTTTCTCCTTGGTTGCACGTTGTACCCTAGCCGCGGTACGAAGCTCGGCAATTCAAGGCTCCGGATGTGAAGAATTTCCATTACGGTTTCTTTGATTGGAGACATATTCAAAATATATAAATTCGGAAGCAATAGTTTTCAGATTAGGGTTGAGAGTATTCCTATGTTAAGTCTAGACTCAGAAGGTCTAAGGAATGTGCTACTGTGTTATTGAGATTAAACACAAAGGTTAGTGTTTAATTCACTCAATGTTGGCTCTGATACCAACCTGTCCCACCCCGATATTTCCACGTATTACCGGTGGGCCCGGTGGGGAGTATCGCGACGTAGTTGATATCATCATAGTCAAACAACACAATTTTAAATGCACAGCGGAAGCAAAAGATAAATATATTACAAACTGATTCAAAAGTAATATCAAGTGTTACAACGGAATTAGGCATCTAGAACTTGCGAGATTCTCTATTAACGCCCTGAGCTTCCAGCCAATTACGTACAGTACCTGTCACTTAATTTTTTTGGAAAAATACGTCAGTTTACACTGGTAAATACAATTAACTGACTCATTTTGAAAAGAGTTTAAGAAAGTTGATTTGAATGCGCAAGGCACAAAATATCTTTTATAACTTGGGACAATAAGTTAAAATAATCTTGTATACAGATTTACATGTTCGTTATACATTCAGAGCCCGATGTAGAAACCGAGTCAAGATTAACAGACACGCCACAAGTATAGGCCCACAAGAGACTGAGATGATGTTTCCCTTAAGCAAGTGTCAGGTGTACGCCTACACCCCGTGCTTAAGACGTCGCCATTCTATTATAATGATGCCGAGGATATCCGGGACATGGTCATTAACCCCTAAAGGCTTTTATTTCAAACAATACAGATTAAAATGGGTTACCTCAATAATTTAACCACAATATGATTAAACATTCAATACCCGACCAAGCGGTATTATTATAATACCGTATCCCAAACCCGTATAAGGAAAATAAGTTAAGAGTATTTACCTGAGCTCGCAATGTAATTTATACTCAGCCGTATATTCTAATCAGCAAGCACAAGTACTTCTATTGGGGCTCTTAATCTGGAACGAAGGTTTTATTAACCTATTAGATTCCTAACGGGTCTTATTTAAGTCGTAACTTAGACCAGTTAGTTTTAAGGAAAGGTTTACGGTTCAAAACGCATGATTAAGCGAAGACCGGAATAGAATGTGATTTAGACCCGACAAGTTTGGAGACTTGTATAATATGGGTAGACTAAACGCATTCTGGATTTTGAGGCAAAAATGATAAGGTTTGGCCCGTTTTGGTCAATTTATGTAAACTAGTTACATAAACCGATCCGAACGCGAAATATGCGTAACGGGTAACCATAAGAGTCATATACATGTTTCCTAAGTTAATATGCCTTAAACATGTTGTGATATCAGTAAGATACCTTCCGTTATGTCCAAAATGAATTTAAGACCAACTTATGCCCCGAAGGGGTATTTTGGTCTTTTTAATGTTTATAAAAGAGGTTAAGTAATAAATCTGAGGTTCTGGTCTAAAATGATCAGCAATTTACTTATTTTAATAAGATATATTAGTAAGATATCTTACATATGTGAAATTTATCATTTATGGCCAAACTATGCACCGTAGGGGCATTTTGGTCATTTCACATATGCTTTAAGGGTCAATTTTGGAAATATGAGTTCAATACTTTTATTTACTGTTAAGGTATAAAAATTTATTCATAACATCAGTAGGTAACAAGCCTTAGGTGCCTAATATGGTTTTAAACCATACCATGCGCCTAAATCGTATAAAAGTCGGTATTTGACGATATTCGAGTTGATTAATGAAATCTGAGATTTTGATCAGCCCTTACTGTTTAAAATGACTTATTTAATATATAAAATCAGTAGAAAAAGGTTTGACATGCAAGGGATCTGTAAAACTCATTTTATTAGCGTAAAGGGCATTATCGTCAATTACCGAGTCTATGCGATAACTCTTTGTTATGATCAGTTTAAAATTTTATAAAAATTTCCAAAAATACCAAAATATTATATTACATCAGTAGGTAAATGGTTTGTTGTCAACATTTGAGTTTAAATAGGCTTTATGCCGAAAATGCCATTTTATTAATAAAAAGCTCTCAATTTACGCTATTGCGCATAACTCCTATTTTTGACCACGGACTGATGTGAAATTTTATGGACATGTTTATAATTTAGTAATAAAGGTTTTAGTCCTTTCCCATTTTCAAAAATCGTGTTTTGATATCAAAAGGGCATAACGGTCAACTTTTAAGCATATAACGGAAACATGCAATGAATAGGATAACTAAGGATCCAAGTTGTATAACCTCGGAAGGTTACACTAACCTATAACCTGGTCCTAAAGGAATCCTAAGGCATATCTAAACTAAGCTAAATCGGGTCAGAACTGAAAGTCTAAGCAAAAGTCAACTTTTGCGACTTTCGGTTCCGAACCGAGCCTATACTTAGAATTTGTCGGGTTGAATCATGCTTAGGCATGTTCAACTAATATTTACCAGGTTATTAAGGTGAGAAAACTGATTGTTATGGTTTTTATATGAATTTTATTTAAACTAACCCGATTGACTTTTATTTGACCCGACAATTTAACGTGGTAATCAGGAGGTGCCCTTTTGAGGGTTAAACACCTACCTAATTACGGTCACGTAGCCATGTTCGTTACGAGCAGTGTCTCAACCGTTTAAAAGTCAAAACGTTTATCAAAACGCTTGACTTCTCGGCTATAACGCTAGAAATTTAAACTAAGCATGAAAGGACACTTACAAAGGGTCCAAGCAAGGATGGAGTTGATCTAGGATGTTCAGGTATGAAGCACAAAGGCTCCAACTTAGAACAATTCAGATCAAGGTGTGAGTTTGAAGGAAATGAGGTGGGGTATTTATAGATTTCGGGTGACCGTTAAGATCGTTTCTTGATAAACGTGATTTGATCTTTTCCGTACATGTGCACCCATGGTTTTATAAAACCATTGGAGCCCCTAGTAATGGCCCATAGTTTCAGAAATACCATTTGCATGTGGGTGATGAGTGTATAACAGCTGTTAACAGGCTGTTAAATTGGTTTTGCTGATCTGGGAGGGCCTCGCGGCCCGCGTAAGACATGTGCAAGTCTTACGCGCCGCGCCTGGGTGGTCTGATCAGCAAACAACTTTAAAACATTGGCAGTTTCAGTCCCTATTGGTGTTTAAAGCCATTTCCGACATGTTTAAGGCCCGTTAAGCCAACTTTAAGGCTCTAAAATGATGCCTAAACATTGTGGACATGAAACATGCTCAAAAATATGCCGGATGCTGGTTCCTTTGGTCGTATGATCGCGATGTTCGCTTAATTACGACGGAATGCGCATAAGCGCGAAAAACGATCCAAATTGCGCGACGAATGGATTTTTCTTATGCCAAACACTAAAATAAAAATATTTTAATGCTTACATAAATTTTTGGGTGTCCGGAGATATACAGAACGGAAGATATGCGCGAAAATGCAAACTTGTGCACTTTTTGACACTTTTAGTCCCTGGTGGACTTGAAAGTTTATTTTTGCGCACCAAACACCTCTAAGCCTATATCTAAGCTATATAAAGAATAAATAGGGTATGTTTAACTCGTGGCCATATTTCGGAAGGTTCGATACCCTACGAATCGGCATACTTTTGCCGTTTGACACAATTAGTCCTTTAATTGCGCAAAGTAGCGCGAAATGCTGTTTAATGATATCCAAGCCTTCTATGGCCCATATAGATAATTCTCAAGCATATACTTAAATATTACTACGCTCTCGATCGCTTAAATGGTCACCAAAGGGCGTAGATTCAAAAGTTGACGCTTTAGGTCCCCCTATTGCGCAAACTTGCGCATCTCATCAATTAATTGCATTGAAGCCTTATCTAATCCATATTAGGTAGTCATGAAAGTATTATTAAACATCACGATGCCTTGGGTTTGCTAAAAGGTCATTCAGAGGTGTAATTAAACATATTGACACTTTTAGTCCCTCTATCTTGCAAAGTTGCGCGTAACTTTACTTATAGGCATAAAAACCTTAGACGGCCAGTATTTGGCATTCCCGAGAGTATAATCAATTATCATGATGCTCTCGGATTGTTAAAAGGTCATTCAGATGTAAGAATTAACATGTTGACACTTTTAACCCTTTATTGCGCACACTTTCAATTATTTACACAAACGGCTACACTTGATCGACAAGTGGCTCATTTGTGAATATAAAACCGTAGAAGGTTATTTAGAACTTATTTTAGGTATGTTAATATTTCCATTTCTTTTATAATTAATGTTTTTTGATTTTTCGAAAAATTAGTCCCTTAAATTCAAGGTTTGACTTTATTAAGGTTTATTACACGTGTCAATACATCATTGGACGTGATTTTACGAGGTGTTACACTTTTAGTCCCTCCACATACATCTTTTCACTGTTTGTCAAGTTAAGTCCTTCTTAGTCAAACTTTTTACATATTTAGGGTTTAGGACACGTGTCTTCACCTTATTGGACATGATTTTACGAGGTGTTACAGAAATGGGTGCCGAAGAAGTGCGACATTTTAGTTTGGAGAGCGGAGATGGGAAGGATAGCTACGACCGATGCTCTCATCAAACGGAACTATTTCAATGGCGATGCGATGTGCTTTTGTGCGAGGTAAGTGAGGAATTGGCTGATCATCTCTTTTGTTCGTGCTCGGTGGCCTTAAATATCTGGTACCTTATCAGTCGATGGTGCAGGATAAGTCCGATATATGCTTTCTCTGTTAGAGATCTAACGTCTATCCATGAGCATGCTGGGCTGGGAAGGACCGCTAAAGAAGCTCTTCAAGGAATTATTATGGTTGGTTGCTAGTGTATTTGGAAGGCTAGAAACGAGAGGAGGTTCAACAATTATAGGAAGGTGATCTTGGATATTTTTCAGGATGTTAAAGTCTTAGGCTTCCTATGGTATCGTAATAGATCTAGAAATAGAGGCATTCTTTGGAATAATTGGTGCTCGTTCAATTTGATGTAATTGATTCTGTTTGTTTGGCAGCCCTTGGTTTGAGGGTCTGCTTGTGAATAAAAGTTAATTTAAAAAAATAACGTTGCCTTTTATGAATATGAGCTATCATTCAGTTGCCTTTTATGAATTTTTAGATAATAGATAATAATATAATAGGTGAAAATGACAATTGACAACATAAACTATTTTTTACTGCTCATTCGTTTACTCATAATGAAAAGTTAGAATTTTTATGTAATATAATAATAGATGAAAATTGTGAGTTGCCTTTTATGACACTGGACACATAGGTATATCTGAAAAGTATTAAATTCGAAAAGTAAAATACTTTTGAAATTTGTTCATGACCAAGAACAAATCTCTTAGGGGAGACGGGGTGGTAACTGTTTCGTTCGTGATGGAGATGTTCAACGCGTGATACAGTGTAACAAACCACCACTACCCTACAAACTCAACGCGTGATAAAGGAACCATGTGAGGGGGTGTGAGAGTTTATTTTTGGTTGTTGTGAGTGATGGACATTGCCACTAAAAATGTTATGAAAGATGGAATAATGGTTGATAACATGACAGAATTTGATTGGATGTTGCGAGTGATGAGTGATCACCACCCCCTCCCCCCTTATAAATAGGTTGTGATCTATGTATCAAACATATAAAAAATAAACCAAAAACCAGAGTATGTATCAAAAAATACCCAACACCTGGACACCTCGTATAGGCCTGTACGAGGCGTCTAGGGTTTCTTAAACTTTGTGCCTGACATTCCCTACAGACCCCTTTGAACTCTGTGCCTAGACGCCTCGTATAGGTCTATACGAGACGTCTAGGGCACCAAAAATGTCCAAATAACTAAGCCGGGTGTGTGAATAGATTGTGCCTTATGAATTCATTCATTTACTCTTATTGTCTTTTTGTATCTTATGTGCCTAGGAGTTCATTTTTGACTTTTTCATGATGTAATCCAATATGTAATTTCATGTAAAACTCTATTATTTTTAACTTAGTATCACTATCATTGATAGTTAGTAAATCTCATTAATAGCAAGCTAAGGTAGAAGTTGAGTAGGTTAAGATATAGGCAATATTGAGACTCACCCCCACACCCTAGGTTCATTCCCTTTAGGCTCATCTTCACCTGCTTACACGGATTTCTACATAACAAATTATCCTTTGAATACTACCCTTCTTCACACCCCCATACTCTTAGGTTATTTGAGTATTTGTGTTGAGCAAAGGTGTGGACACTGGACACATGGATGTATTTGAAAAAGTATTAAATAATGAAACAAGTTTATTTTGAAAAGTAAAATACTTTTGAAATTTGTTCATGATCAAGAACAAGATCGCTTATAAATAGGCTGTGATCTATGTATCAAACATATAAAAAATAAACCAAAAACCAGAATATGGAGACATTTTATCTGATCCTCTCCCTCATTACTATTGTATGCATTACAAAATTTATCATTGGAAAGAATAAGAATTTACCACCAAGCCCATTCCCATCCTTACCTATAGTGGGTCACCTTTACTTACTCAAAAGTCCTCTCTACCGAGCCCTGGCTAAAGTCTCCAACCGTCATGGTCCAATACTCATGCTACAATTCGGCACCCGGCGGACACTTTTGGTTTCATCTCCAGCCGCGGTGGAGGAATGCCTGACCACGAATGACGCTACATTTGCCAACCGTCCTCAGTTACTTGCTGGAAAACATATAGGGTATGACTTCACCACCATTACCTGGTCAAACTATAATGGTCACTGGCGTAACTTACGACGTATCGCCTCCCTGGAGCTCTTATCGGCTCAGCGCTTACACACCTTAAACCCTATTCGCATGGAAGAAGCCCGGCTCTTGGTTAATGAAGTGCACCGGAGAGCGATGAGAGACGGGGTGGTGGAGATGAAGTCATTGCTTTTTGAGATGATGTTGAATGTAGTGATGATGATGATTGCGGGGAAGAGATTTTTTGGTGATTTGGTGGCAGATGTCGAAGAGGCAAGGCGGTTTAAGGGGATTGTAAAGGACACGTTTGAAGTGATGGAGTCCGCTAATGTAACCGATTATTTGCCGTGGTGGAAGTGGGTGGGAGGGACAGAGTTGGAGAAGAAGATGGTGGCGTTGAGGGCGAAAAGAGATGCGTTTATGCAAGATTTGTTAGACGACTACAAAAGACAACCGATCAAGGAGAATGAAGAGAAGACAAACTTGATTCAGGTTCTAGTGAAGTTGCAAGAAGCAGACCCTCGACGTTATCAAAGGATTAATGCTGGTAAAACCCTATTATATGTTACTCTACAACCTTAAATATTAGGGGTCTGTTATACATGTCACTGACACTTTAATATCACAACATTTTCAAACGACTATTAGAGGTTACCTCGAACCGTCGTTTGAAGGTTAGGGCTTACGTTACAGATTTGGATTTATCGTCGAACGATCATTTGAGTTTGGGTGGCGTATATGTGTTTGAGGCAACGTAGGATCATTAGTAGGTCACTAATATCATACTAGCTCTTATAAGTTATAACCAATAATTTAGTTATAAATATATGAGTTGACAAGATTAATTAGCTAAGTTCGCAAATTAATATAGGCACTAAAAAGTAAAAATGTTATAAACTACTGGATTAGTAAATACCCTTTGCAAACTATCGAAAAATGGTTGCTGATAACTTGACTAAGCTATTGTTATGATCTAAGTTACAGGTTGTTTTTGTCATTAGCTTGTGAATAAATATTAGATTAGTTTCTATAACCATCGTAATATTATTATTATCTAAAAAGCTATATCTAATGCTACACAATCTATGTATTTTATTGTTCACCGAGGGAGTAATATAAAAATCTATTAATCAATGGATTAATTTTTTTTATAGTTAATATGTTTTCTTTTAATAGTTGCTCTTATCTTGTGTATGTAGGAACTACTATCAGCAGGATCTGATGCAACAAGTGGAACAATGGAATGGATGTTATCACTTCTGTTAAACAACCCCCAATATCTAAAGAAAGCACAAGCTGAGATCGACAATTATGTCGGTGAAGATCGTCTAATTTGTGAATCAGACATATCCAATCTTCCTTATCTACGATGTAAGATTAAATATATTACGTATTAATATTTAATCTGTAGCCATTATAATCATTTACATTATATAGATCAAAATATATAACAATCCTATTAAATAATTAGTTGGTAATTGTTGATGGACCATATTACCCTTATTAACTAATTAGGGTTTCCTCCTGGGTGCTTATATAAGGAGAATTATGTGGAGGTTAAGGGGTTACTCAGTTACAAATTAGACACAACCCATTAGCCATAACATCATCAAATTCGACCTCCTCTCCATAACCGATTCCCTTGTCGGTTTCTCATCATCACCATCATCAGTCAGCACCCTAAGGAGGAACCAGACCAAGATGACAATCATGTCAACCCTTAATGGATTCTCTGCTAACATGTGCTGATGCAACCAAAGGTATGTTTTCATGTTTTCCTTTATGTTCAAAACAGAACTTAACCAACATGTGGTATCAGAGCATATGTTGATTAGTCGGTTCTGTTTTCGTATCCATAATTCTGGGATTGAAACTTGGAAAACGGAATTTTTCTTTGAAAATCTTATGAACAGCCGAACCGAGATCACTATTTTCGAAATCTGGATTAATTATATGTTTATGTTTTAACCGAAATATGGGTTAAAAATTAACTGGATTATGTTTATGACCGAAATCTGTTTTAGAAAACCTTAAAAAAATCCAGGTTTCGGGTTCCAGAATCATGTTTTAATTTTTAGGGTTCATCTTATGTTCTTATGTTCTTATGAGAAATTCGAATTTTTCCTTTATGATTTGGAATGTGATTTGAATTGTTAGATGTTTCCCTAATTTTGATCTAATCTTGTCCATTAAGTTATTTTCGAAATCTGTTAAATGATAAACAGATTATGATTTCGAAATTTAGTGATAAAAATAGATCAATGTTAATAATTGGAAACTATATCTCAATTCATAATTTTCGAATTTTAGTTATGTTATCACAATAAACAGCCTTAAAGAAGGATTCGAAATTATGTTCATGATCGCACAAGCCCCTTAACATTCGCACAAGATCAGATCTCGAAAGAAAAAAAAAAAAAAGGAGATCTGATCGCACAAGGCATAACGGATCGCACAAGGCCTTAGTGGATCGCACAAGACTTGTGGATCGCACAAGACCTTGCTAATCGCACAAGGCATTACTGATCCATAAGTTTTGGGCCTTATTAATCACACGAGTTTACTTGGGCCTTGTGGATCGCACAAGTCTACTTGGGCCTTGTGAATCGCACAAGTCTACTTGGGCCTTATGGATCGCACAAGTCTACTTGGGCCTTATGGATCGCACAACACTTGGGCCTTATTGATCGCATAAGACTTGGGCGTTACCAATCGCACAAGTCATTACTGATCGCACAAGATTCGAAATCTCATTATTTTTTTAAGCTGTTTAATGTGACCTAAATAATTGGTTTTGTAATTACTTAGCTAATTAATAAGGATCAAATAATGTTTTACAAAACCAAAATAGCTTAACTTGAATGAGCTTCTGATATATCATTTCTGGCCAAAGCTGACTTGATACATCTACTTATCATTCAAGTATTACGAAAGCTATGTTGTGTATGCATCATAAGCATGAATGTCTTAATTTCTGGCCAAAGCTGATTTAATTCATTCATAGATGGCATACTCAACAAGTGCATAACTAAAGTGATTGTTTCAATTCTGGCCAAAGCTGATTTGTTACAACTACTTTGCACATATGCTTAAATGATTACACTTCTGGCCAAAGCTGTTTTGTTTTCGTTTAAGTAGAATTTTTTAGCTAAGTCTATTATTTTGATGTTAGTAATAGACATATCACAATCTCTTCACATAATGATCCTTAGATTAATGATCCTTAATTAAGTTTTATGATCATTTCGTCTGCCTTATTCTTAGTACCCATAATGTTACTCACTATAATTTTTCTTCTATATATATCTCATCCACTCTAATTTTTAGACCTAAAATGTTTGAAGTATTTAAAGTTTCTATAAGAATTAGCTCTTAAATTAAATCCTTGATTATTTCCTAAGACACGATAATCCTATTGCTCTCTTCTGATAAAGATTATAAAGAAGAAAGTTAGAGCATGATGAATAGGACAAATCGACCATGATGTCTATTATGGTAATCAAGAACTCTCTAATGTAAATGCTATCACTAAAGTTATTCCAGATTAAGTCTTTCCTAAGACTAATCTATAATTATGGAATAATCACTAGAACTCCTAAGATGCATGCCTTAATTTGAAACTCTAAACTATAAAGTTAAGTGGTATATGTGAATACATTATAATGCACAAAACCATGACCCATAACGTTAAGGGCTTACGCATGGTAATAAGTACATTTTTCCAGTACATTACATATTAAGATTTTCACTTGTACATTTTGATGCATTATAAATCAACTACAACACTCAAAAATACCAAAGTATAACGAGTGTGTTGATAAGCAACATATGTACAAAGAAGTAAATGTTTAAAGCTGGAAAATAAGTTGTTATTCACCTTACAACCACTAATAGTTTAAAAGAGGATTGTTCTAAGGTCCATAGACAAATTACAAGTGCTAATTCCAACATTAAGGTTCTTCAAGGGAAAATCTCACTGCATAATTATGTCATTAGACTAGACATAAGCAACGAGACTATCCATTATTCTAAAGAACAATTGGGTAAATTAATTAGATAGTCACTTATTAATGATATTTAAGTCTGATAATTCTTTAATATTCCTATTAACACATGATTAGTTGACTCTAGTTCCATAAGTTTCCTTACCAGAAGTCAACAAATAACTAACATGAGAGTTAGTGACAAAATAAATTGTTAACGCTATAAGAACCATAATAAGCAGTCTTCTAACAAAGCTTTTCGATACATTACATGTTCTGATTATTAATCAGAGTACAGTATCATTACTTAGGCTATGTCATGAAGGTTGTGAGGTTTGCATAGTCAACATAAAGTCACACTTATCTTAAACTCTCATCTTATTTGTTCTAAATATCTGGATAGAAACATTATTAAAATGAAACTAGATGATACCTTACATTTTCACAACTTTTGTCATCATGCAAATGAGAATTTGACAAAAGGAAAATGAGACTTATAAATTTCATCCATTATAACCAAAATTTATGAGAAATCATGACATGGTTAATGAGGATGATTATTCATCTAATCTCATTCTAAGTGATTTCAAATCATGACGTTAAAGCCCTAAATATTACTTGGCTTAAGGAATAAGTATGGGTCCATCATAAGTCATTCTTTGACATTCGTGGAACTTATTTCAAAATGGAATATTCAGACATAATTCATTTATCATTTAACAGACTATAAACTTGTATCTAAATTTTGTCGCATATGGCACACGTTCTTAGAAGAAATCTATTCATATGTTTACTTATTAAGATTTCTATTAAATATGTCCTTAAGTTTCTTATGACATTTGGACGTTAAGGAAGTCAAATAAAGTCTAACGTATATATGATAAGTTCCCACGTCACGTACCTCATTGCAACTTTTCTTGTAGCATTCTAGAGATATCCAAGATCAGTGGGAGCATTAAGTGTTTTACAACAACTTGCAATAGTTGCAAGAGGTGGGGAGTGAAACTTTATATTACTTCAATTTACACCTCTTGTACAAGACACTGCTCCATTATGACACTGTTCTATCATAACTTATCTCCTTAAATCTAATGATACTCTTACAAAAGTTTCATTGTTGCCTAATTGTGGGCAACCTTAGATTTCTTACCTAAACTAACATAATCCTCAACAAGAGAAATCAAAACGACTAACGTCATTAATTTGTTTTCTCTATTACAATTTTTTCGGTCGTTAAGTATTGACCCTAAGCATGCTGAGTTCCTAAAGATTTCTAAGGTCAGTGGGAGCAGTCAAAGTCCTTATCATGACTTGCAAGGAATACAAGAGGCGGGGGGAAGAGTGTCATTAAATTTTCACTCCAAATTTAACTCCGATTACACCTCTTGTACACCTTACTGCACCAACTCTTACAAACTTAGAATCCTGAAAATGATAGCAACATAACCAAGAGCTAATCCATAAAACTGAAACTTCTAATGAACCCAATAATCAACTCAGGAGGTCATCTAGGTTTAAAAGCCTACTAATTTTGATGATTACATAACTTCCCTAACTGAAGTTGAAATGGATTTTGGAAATGTTTATTGATCCTATCTCTTCAAATTAAGCCATTAGTGTCAATCAATATTCTTAATGGAATAAAACAGTTTTCTAGTAAAACTGATTTTATGTGTTCGTATAACGTTTGGGATTTGATTGAATTACCTAAGAGTGTTCATAAGAAAACCAAATCCTAATATAAACGTTAAGACACAAAGGAGCATGATTGATTGTCAAAGGTTACACTCAGAAAGAGATGAATTATCAAAGAGTCTTTCTTACAAAAGATTTCTTTAAGGATCATCATTGTTCTAGTAGCTTATAATAGTTTAAAGCTACATTAGATGAACATTATAAACAATTTTCCAAATGGCTGACACATTTACATGTTCATTAGATAACAACCTAAAGTTTCAAACTGAAGGTTAAAGAACACTTTATTTGTAAGCCAATAAAATCCATGTATGGGTTTAATGCAAACATCATAATGTGATGAAAAGCTAACGTAATTATTTTCATCAACAACCAAGTGGATTAATGTACCTACCTCAAGATGAGTGGGAGCAACTAAATTAAACTTGTCTATATAGATGATATTCTTTTGACAAGTATATGTTACATAAGTCAAAGCATTGTTAACACAAACTTTGATATAATAAATCTCAGAGATATCTCTTACGTGATTGATATCATAACATACTGAGATAGACTCAATGGGACAATAGTATTGTTCCATAAGTTTAACAGTAAATGGGTCCTTACGTATGTAACTAAACACTGCTCTCCTTTAGAGGATAATAGGATAAATGAGATTATTTTTTTTACGCTTCATTAATTAGAAGCCTTATGTAAGTTTAAGTCTATACTCGTTTAGATATTACTCACATTGCAACACACTAGATATGTCTAGATTATTGTGAAGCATCTAATGGAGTATTATAATATCTTTAAAAGAAACGAGAGGCTATTATTTGAAGAAGAAGTGAGAATTAAAACCGGTTTATTACTCTAACTTTGAGATATTCAAAGATGACAAAATGTAATTTTGGGTATATATTTATGACAGCAGACAAAACTTATCTCATGGAGGAGTCATAATGCACTGATATTAACAACCTAAGTTATTACGACATAATATAGTCACTAAATGTTGTTGGAAATTTATCAGTGGACTCATAAGCTTATTAACTCCATATAATGTTTTGAAGAATTAGTGTGATAAAGTCAGCTACCATGACTCCTTGAACAGTAACAGTTTAAGAGGTGCTGCATTAAGTTTCGATACGCAATTAATTATTCGTTTATGAACGAATTGAGGAAACTAAGTTTGTATCGAATACATTCATGATATGCTTAAGGATCCTGTAACTGAAGGGCTATTACCCATAAGTCTTATTAAGAGAGCTCAGAGACGGGTATTAGTTTATGGCCATGCGCAATTGCATATCGTACTATGAATGACTAAGTATTAGTTAATTTTCCTCATCAGTTTGATTTTGTACGTCTCTAAGAATATGTCAAGTCGACATAATGGCATATAAGACAAATAAAGTTACAAATCAAACAAAGGGCTTATGCGTATTTTGATCATGACGATTAGGTTTTAAATTAAGGCTATAGTATGATTAATGGGGGTCCTGAGTCGCATAATGATTCAACGGCTATATTTCTCTGCTATAGTACTTGTTTAAGGCTAAAATGAGTGTTAACTCCTGATCAGGCTTATCTAATACTCATAGTAAATGATTACTCGGCTAAGTGGGAGAATGTAAGATTAAATATATTACGTATTAATATTTAATCTGTAGCCATTATAATCATTTACATTATATAGATCAAAATATATAACAATCATATTAAATAATTAGTTGGTAATTGTTGATGGACCATATTACCCTTATTAACTAATTAGGGTTTCCTCCTGGGTGCTTATATAAGGAGAATTATGTGGAGGTTAAGGGGTTACTCAGTTACAAATTAGACACAACCCATTAGCCATAACATCATCAAATTCGACCTCCTCTCCATAACCGATTCCCTTGTCGGTTTCTCATCATCACCATCATCAGTCAGCACCCTAAGGAGGAACCAGACCAAAATGACAATCATGTCAACCCTTAATGGATTCTCTGCTAACCTGTGCTGATGCAACCAAAGGTATGTTTTCATGTTTTTCTTTATGTTCAAAACAGAACTTAACCAACATACGATGCATAATAAATGAGACTATGAGAATGTACCCTCCTGGTCCACTACTTTTTCATGAGTCCTCAAAGGATTGTAAAGTGGGAGGGTATCATATCCCAGGTGGGACAATGATAGTGATGAACTTATGGGCCATTCATAATGACCCCAATAATTGGGAAGATCCTAAGAAGTTTAAACCAGAGAGATTTAAAGATGTGGAAGCTTCAAGAGATGGATATAAGCTAATTCCATTTGGGTCTCGAAGGAGAGGTTGTCCAGGAGAAAACTTTGCCATGCTTATGGTTGGTTTGGTGGTGGGTACGCTTATCCAATGCTTCGAGTGGGAAAGAATTGACGAAAAGATTGACATGACCGAAGGAAAGGGACTAACCATGCCAAGAGCTAATCCTTTGGTGGCCAAATGTCGACCTCGTGGAAAGATGGCCAAATTTGTATCTTAAATGTGATTGGCTAGTTTTAGTATAAGTATACCAATAATTCTACATGTGACATGTATTTTAGGGTGAGAATATATGCGTTTGCCATATAAAAGGTGAGTTTAGACGCACTTATGTTACTATTTTGACTCAACTTTATATTCACATTCTCAGTTCAATGCTTTGGATATGCGTGGTTTTCCAAGTGTTGAACCTTAAGCTGGATGGTCTTGGCTGTAATATTTTGAATTTTCAAAAGCTAAATAGTTATAATATTCAACATATACAAACCCATGAGTGGTAAGACTATCCGCATCAGTGAAAGGTTATCCTTTCTATAAACAGCCTAATCAGCATGCCAAATCAGCTTTTCACTTATTCTTCCCACAAACACTTTTTACCCACAACAATAACATATACATCCTTCCCACAAACAACCTTATAAAAAAAAAGGACCCACCATTAGCCCATTCTTCACCATTCTTCCTCAAAAATTGTAAAGAATGAACACCCTCCATGTCATCCTCTACAACACCCACTAATCCATCCCTCTCACAAATGCCTTCCACATAGGAATGAACACCCTCCATGTCACCTACAAACATCCTTAATGAGATAGTCTAATAGTACTTGTCTTCCATTGGATTAAATGGGTGCTGCCCTTTTTTTCATTTTGTTTTAATTTAATTAATGTTAGTATAATATAATATAATTATAATTTCCTCTTTCAAAAATTACGAATTCACGCTCAGTTTAAAATTACGTTTTTACCCTCAGTTCAAAATAAATTTATGTTTTTATCCCCAGCTAAATTACGATTTCGCCCTTAGTTCAAAACTATGATTTTTTTCCCCGTTCAAAACAAAATATTGGTTTTGCCCCCAGCTAAAAATTACGAATTTTCTCTCAGTTTAAAATTATGAGTTTGTCCTCTTTTAAAAACTTATAATTTTGCCCCCAGTTAAAATCTGGAGTCTTGCCATCGTTTTCATTTTTTTTTTCAAAACTATAGTAGTTTTTATTTTACTAGGTTTACTCAATCTAACTTTTTTGTCAAGCGGGTGTCTGACACTTGCTCATTGTTTATGACAATTTACTATTTTGCCCCCAGCTCAGGCTTGCCATCTTTTTTTAGCAAAACTATGGCAGTGTTTTGGTTTAATTGGTTGAGTCGATATATTTTTTTGAGATCGTGTTATGAGTAGTATGCACAAGTAACTAAAATACATACGTACATGTTATTAAACTAAGAAATATTCGGCTTAGTGCCCTGAACGCGGGTGGGCATCCAACTAGTTACTAACATTTAAAAGTTCATATTAAAAATCAGGTTTGGTGCTCTAGAAATACGTCAAATTTTGAGAAAATTAAGAATAAAATGTGGGAATTGTATAATGAACTAGTTTTTGCCCCGCCTGCGTTGCGGGGCAATAATTCGAATATTTCTCTCTCATAACATGTATGTCTGTACAAATAGCAAAATCGTAAATTATATTTTGAAGTTGAGGCGAAATCATAATTTTAAACTGAGAGCAAAATCATAATTTTGAGCTAGGGGAAAAACATAATTTTATTTTGAACTGTGGGCAAAAACGTAATTTTGAGCTGAGGGCAGAATCGTAATTTTGAGCTAGAGGAAAAAACAACATTTTTATTTTGAATTGGGTGAAAAACGTAATTTTAAACGGATGGCGAAACCGTAATTTGAAACTGGGAACAAAATTAAAAGTGAGTTTTTGAACCGAAGGCAAAAGCGTAATTTTGAGCTAAGGGCAAAGTTATAATTTTATTTTGAGCTGAGGGGCAAAAACGTAATTTTAAACAAAGGACGAAAGCGTAATTTTAAACTAGAAATAAAATTAAATTAAAAAAAGTTGGTCCAATAGGGAAGTGTCAGGCAAGCTGCCTGGCACTATTCCCCTAACTTACATTTTATTTTAAAAGTGGGTGAAAAAACGTAATTTTAAACGGAGGGCGAAACCATAATTTGAAACTGGCAACAAAATTAAAAGTGAGTTTTTGAACCGAGGGCAAAAGCGTAATTTTAAGCTAGGGGCAAAGTTATAATTTTATTTTGAGCTGAGGGCAAAAACGTAATTTTAAACAAATGACGAAAGCGTAATTTTAAACTTGAAATAAAATTAAATTAAAAAAAAGTTGGTCCAATAGTGTTCCCCTAACTTACAAATGTATATGTAGGAAATGTGAATTTATGTTATTATATAAAAAGGAATTAAATGGTTAAATTTATGTAAATAAAATGAAATTATTAAACACGAGAAAACCAAACGAAGATGGACAGATTCAAATCTTTTTGAATTACTTATGGATATTGATATTGAACCCGGTGAAAATCTTTGCACCATTCATACATAGACGATCACTTCTTAATTTGAAATCATTGTTCTTTCTTGTAAGTGTACGCCACCTTCTTGATCATTTTGTGGACCTTGAATGGCCATAAAATCATCTAAACAACTAACTGCTGACGACTTCTTATTTCCGGATACGATAATCGCAAGCAACTTGTATCTCTCCCAAAAGCAACCATTCATATATCATGTGCCGTTGCGTTTCATCTTGATCAATAACAACAGTTGGATGTCGTTGAGGTCGTTCCCTCGGGAGCCACTGTCTATAAGGGTTAGTGTCACACCCTGTTCGTAGCGGAAACGCGAGGTATGACCACGAAAGATTTTCGTAGCATTCAATGTGCAAACGTTTACATTATACTTTATTTTTACTTCCCTACTAACTGACACCCCCCGACGAAAATAACTTGTTTTTTACACAGCAAATGGAAAAGGTTTACGCATTGTCCCCAACCCTGTTATACGTATAAAAGCGACACCCTTCAAACGAAAATTGCTCTGCTCTTTTAACCGTAAACTTTTTTTTTAATTTTTAAATATTTTACATTTGATGTTTTTACTCCCCGGTTCTGGGTCCCAACACCCCTCTCCCAAACCTCAAATCTGTCATGTTTTTACGGTTTGTATATTTTTACAATCGGCGAAAAGTGGGTGTCGAATGTAAGAATATATATATATATATATATATATATATATATATATATATATATATATATATATATATATATATATATATATAGGGGAAGGTTCAAATGAAAACCACTAGTTATTGTGAAAACTCGAAAACTAATTAAAAATGCCAAAAAAACATACCAATTTTTTTTTTTTTTTTGCATAATAATTTTCGCTACTTTTAGTATATAAAAAAAATTTCAAAAAAAAAAAATCTTTTTTGTAGTGCACATGAATACTACACATGTGTAGTACACATCATGGTTGTAAAAGTCCCGCCTAGCCTCCGAGTACTCCCCGAGTACTCGCTACAAGGTAGGCTGCCGAGGCCCGAGTACTGTTCTCCCAGGCCAATTACTTCCCGAGTAATCTCCGCCTAGGCCGAGTACTCCCGAATCCGACTAGGGAGCGCCTAGCGACTTTTGCAACCATGGTACACATACACATGTGTAATACATAAAAAATATTTTTTTTTTTGGAAAAAAAGTTTTCTTTATATACAAAAACCTGCGATTTTTTATAAAAAAAATTGTGTTTTTTAGGGTTTTTTTAGTTAGTTTTCGAGTTTTCACAATAAAAGTGGTTTTCATTTGAACCATCCCCTATATATATATATATATATATATATATATATATAGGGTGGGGTTCGGCTACAAAGTCTATTTTTCCTACAAAGTATACAAAGTCATAAAATACCACAATTTCAACCTTAAAACACACTCAAAACCCAAAAATAACAGAGTAAACATCACTAAAACACAATATCCAAATCCTATCTATAAAAACTTCAAACAAATCATTGTAGAACTACGAATATAAAACACAACATGATAATCAATATAAAACACACATATGTTAGTCATTCGATAATCAAAGCCTTATCATCCGAAGCACAACATAAAACCCACAAATATGGCGTTTTAGTAATCTTCACTTTCTTATTTGTGGGTTTTTTAGTGTGTTTTATGGTTGAAATTGTAGTGTTTTATGACTTTGTACACTTTGTAGGAAAAATGGACTTTGTTGCCAACTCCCACCCTATATATATATATAAAACGTTGACAATTTCCGACCACGTGAGTAAAAATTTTATAAACTTTTTTGGGTGCCGTCGGCACGTAAATTTTTGTTTATACCCCCACCCCCGATTGTAAAAAAAATTACGCCCCGGTTGTACATTTTATATCGATCCAGCTGTAAAAAAATTTACGACCCTGTTAAAAAAAATTTAAACTTTTTTTACGCCTCGGTTGTAATTTTTATTTACACAAATGTAACTCGTCAAAAACTAGCATTGCCACACTATGTCTTATCTTTTTGCATTGGTTCCCTAATTTTAACGTCTTCAGGTTTCGTGTCTGGAACTGGCTGCAATGCAACCCAATTCAACTAACATATTTATAGTTCAACCTAAAAATTAACAAAAGAGTTAAATGCTTGGTTGGTCCCTGTGGTTTGCAAATATTGCAGACTTTGCCCCAGTGGTTCAATAATTACACAGTTGGTCCTGATGGTTTGAAAAATGTTACACGAGTGGCCCGATGTTTGCATTTTTGTAACATGGATGGTCCTTAGTAGCTAACCTTGTTAAAATTTTCAGTTAAGTTCATATAAAATGTCCATTTTACCCTTATATTAATAAATAATAATAACTGTAAGTGGTCCTATCCCCTTCTTCTTCCCCATTCCACCACCCACAACCACCACTTAACACCCACCACTATGTTCCCGTTGTGTTCCCGTCATAGCACCGGTCACCATACAACCTCAACTTCATAACCTTCATCATCACTGTCCACCATAACTTCCAGTCATCATCTCCGACACCGTCCGTCACCACCGTTCACTCCGATGTACACCGAACACCATTGTTCGTCTCTGAACTCCGTCGAACCACCACCTCGTCACCTGCAACTTCAACCTCCGTTCGATGTTCCGATTCAGATCATCTTCTTCGACATCGCACACGTTTCGAAACTATCCACATAACCTTGTTTACCACCGTAGATCATCATCATCACAGTTTCCATAATATCCATTACAGATCCGTCATCGTCTCATCACCGTCGACCTGCAAGTCTCAGGTCATCTTCTCCGGCTGTCTTCAACAACCTCACACAAACCACCAGCTCCCGTCAACACATCACCACCGTACCTTCACCTCCGACCAACCTGCAACCATTCATCATCACCATCACCGTCGTCTTCTCATCACCTGCAACTTTCAAACGTTGCACCCTTACCGTCGGACATCACCACCATCACCGTAACACCTCCGTCGTTTTTCATCATCTCCGACCATAACCTGTTCGTTCACCACCTCCACTTCTCCGTCTTTCATCCATCATCTCCGGGTCACCGTTCAGTTGATGTACGGTGGCAGGTGTTAAGTGGTGGTTGTGGGTGGTGGAGTGGGGAAGAAGAAGGCGATGGGACCACTTATAGTTATTATTATTTATTAATATAAGGGTAAAATGGACATTTTATATGAACTTAACTGAAAATTTTAACAAGGTTAGCTACTAAGGACCATCCATGTTACAAAAATGCAAACATTGGGCCACTCATGTAACATTTTTCAAACCATCGGGACCAACTGTGTAATTATTGAACCACTGGGACCAAGTCTGCAATATTTGCAAACCACAGGGACCAACCAGG
This sequence comes from Helianthus tuberosus, assembly GCA_030545235.1. Classification (NCBI taxonomy): domain Eukaryota; kingdom Viridiplantae; phylum Streptophyta; class Magnoliopsida; order Asterales; family Asteraceae; genus Helianthus; species Helianthus tuberosus. The sequence goes on along the minus strand of CM060360.1, from coordinate 63,125,050 downwards.
CATTTAACTCTTAACAAAACCGAACATTTAACAAAAAGTAGCATATTCCAACACATAAATTAAAACTAAATCTTAGCCAAAAAAAACACAAAAATTTATTTAACACATGTAAAAAATCTCAACTCAGAAAAATATTCAAAAATCCCAGAATATTTCGTTACCCTTAGACCAAAGGGTATGGGGCTCGGAACCGGGCCGTCCCCCCTTTTAGGCCCGTCGCACACCATCCCCTTGGGGCCCGGCTCGGCAGTTTCGTCGGATTTGTGACGTTGGAGACGGGGCTGCTTTTTTGTGGGGTCCATTGAATATGGCCGTTGATATAACGGCTAGTTTTTAAAAAAAAATCAATTTAATTTAAAACCTTTATAAATACCCACATATTTATCTACTTTTATACCAAAATTCACCCACTTTCTCCAAACAACTCCCACATTTTTATACAAAATACCCACATAATCTTCTCTAAAAAATACACCATGTCATCTCCTTCTTCATCGGGTTCGACAGACACCATGGAAGTCATAAAATATCTTATAAACAAGGTGGTAGAGGCGACACAAGTAATTTTGGAAGAAGAAGAGGAGGAGGAGGTTTCGTCACAACCACGAAACAGGAACCCACACATCGAGCGAGACCGAGAAAGTTAGTGATATTTTTATTCTTATATTTATATTCTTATATATTTATTCTTAATTTTTTACGTTTATGTTTTAGTCTTATTTTTTTAATTATAAGTTGTATATATATTTTGTTATCTTGTAGGCGCTGTCGCCCCCCCGATCCCTTATCTGTCCCGGGAACGGGCGGACGCGAGCTCAGATTTTAGGTGGTATCAGCTATTTAATCTTGCAGCGGAAATTTCATCAGGACCGTAGTTAGGAAATATTTTAGCAGAGTAAAACTACCATAACTGATATTAATAAACACATGGGCAAAACCCAAGTTTCTTATTACAATACATTTATAAGGACAAACCCTATTTTACTGAATTTAAAACATCGTTTATTAGGTAACTTTTATAGCCACATTTTTCCCAAGCCTTCAGTGCTCTCCAGCTGGCTTTTTACTAATTGGCTGTCACATTGTATTACCTGTAACTAGGGGTGCAAATGAGCCGAGCCGGCTCGCGAGCTACTCGAGATCGGCTCGAGAAAAAGCTCGAAACGAGCCGAGCTTTATCGAGCCCGAGCCGAGCTTGAGCCTCAAAACAAAGCTCGTTTGTTTATCAAGCCCGAGCTCGAGCCTTGCATGTGAAGCTCGTTAGGCTCGTCGAGCCTTATCGAGCTTTAATGTAAACGAGCCGAGTCGAGCCGAGCTTATTTAAACTTGTTTACAAGCCGACCTCGAACCTAAAAATAAGCTTATTTAGTAAACGAGCCCGAGCCCGAGCTTCACTTATCGAGCTCACGAGCCTAAAAAGTCTATTATTTATATTATTTTTATTTAATATACAAATTAATAGATAATAAACGAGCCGAGCCCGAGCCGAGCTCGAGCTTGAGAAAATACAAACGAGCCGAGCTCGAGCCTTGAAAACAAAGCTCGAATCGAGCTCGAGCTCGAGCCCGAGCTCACATAAAGTTAATCGAGCTCGAGTCGAGCCTGGTCAAGCTCGGGCTCGGCTCGGCTCGTTTGCACCCCTACCTGTAACGCGTTTTAAAAACATTTGTCAGTCGGAAATACTGGTGAGTGAATCCCAGTTTAATCAAGAAATATTTTATCAATTAAAACAGTATTGAGAGCGATCACATTGTTTATGTCTACACAATTACTCATTCAGTACTGTCAATCCTGACTTGTGGGTCATGTTCCCCATTGGCTCACTCGTTGTCCAATGGTAACGTATTAATGTCATCTTGACTTACTACACACAGTGTAGTACAAATTTTGTATACAAAACCCTAACATACCGGTAGTAATTGAAGAACTACAAAGACTCAATCACCGCTTAATTACATTGTAAAACAATTAAGGTTCTGTAAAACATTCCAAAATGGTTTACAAAAAGAGGATAAACTCACATTGCTATCTTAGACTTCACGTAAGGGTTTCCTGGATATAATCTATAGTTTATACAAATGTACATTGGTTAGTATCATAACCCTTTGAAAATATTAATGATACCCTCCCCGAGACGGTATTCCAACAACTACGTCGGGCAGAACCACGACAGTTGTTACGGAACCCTAAATCAATCGGGCAGCATTACTATTATGAAACTGGGGTTATAATACTTACAATGGAGCAGAACCTCGCTAATTAGGGGGTATAATACTTGAATATTATGCCTATATCTTCATAAATTAAGATTGAGAAACGAATTGTGAGCGAATTCTAGTTGAACCCGATGGCTCCTTTATATAGTGTTGATACTGGACTCTCTCGCGGCCCGCGTAACATGAGAGCAGGGCTTACGTGTCCCTCTTTGACCCAAGGTCAATGTATAGCATGTCCTGATCATCGCCTAGACCCGCCACGATGATGACACGTGACATCACCGGGCTGCGCCACCATTCTGAACCTCTCGCGGCCCGCGTTAACTAACTGGGTTGGCTTACGCGGCCCGCCTAAGCTAAAGAAATTAACAAGATCAGGTTTCAACCCTCATACCGCCCGCGTAATGGTTGGGGTGGGTCCTACGCGGCCCGCCTCAACTTAATATTTCTTGTTTTTAATTTATTTTAAATGCTATATTGTATTTCGGGCTCGGTTTTCACATACTGGGTGTATTTAAAAACATATAGGGGTATTTCTAAATATATTAGGGGTGTTGAAAATATTTTGGAGGGTTGATATATCTTGGTACAATTCCTGGATTATTTAATATAATATATAGTGCACTCACATTAAGTATAGTAACCCAATTTTATTTTATCCCTACGTCACGAGACAGAATCCCAACGAATTTAGGCAGAGCCTTCACATACGTTACGGGGTCCTACGTCACTTGGACAGGGTATTAGTGATCAAGTGTTAAAATACTTAAAATGAGGTAGGGCTTTGTAGTATTTAAGGGTGAAATATAAAAGAAAATGGGATACTAAAATGAGCATAGAGGGAGTGAGAATGTCGAAATAGATGTGTGCATTTTGAATGCTCATGTTGCTTCTATATATAATCTAAATGAATAAGTTGTTCATGAAGTTCAATTGAAAAGATTCCATTTGATCTTTCAAAATTATGACACGTACATATCCATTTCATATATTTAGATTTTAAATTTTAATATTACTTTAGTATGGACATGTATGTCTTATTTTAATTTAAATCAAAATTTTCGTTTAATATTTTTATTATTTAAAAGCTACGAACACTTTACATTTAATATATATATATATATATATATATACTTTTAATTAATGATTATTATATATATATATATATATATATATATATATATATTATAATTAATTTAACTGCTTTACTCTTTTGGCGCTTATAACTTCTAAAATGTGACGTTTTATAAAATAATAAATATGCCATTTAGAACGAGAATATTTTTGTCTACATTTGGGTCTAAGTTTCATTAAAAATGGAGTAGGTTCAAATATAAAGTATTTTTATAATTTAATTATTAAACGGTTCCTACGTTTGCCAAAACACTTTATATTTCCATTGGTCAACTTACTCATGATGTATCCTTTTAATAACATAAGTTTTTATATAATTTATAAAATTTTTGGGACTGTTACAGGCGCTAACCAAAGATTATTCGTTGATTACTTTGCCGACGAGCCGCTGTACTCGGAGGCTATTTTTAGACGTCGTTTCAGAATGAGTCATCGACTTTTCTTACGTATTGCCGACTATTTAGCTGCTTATCACCCGTTTTTTACCATGCGACCCGATGCTTGAGGCAAAATGGGCTTCACTACCTTACAGAAATGTACTGCGGCGATTCGTCAACTTGCTTATGGGACGACAGCCGATTCTTGGGACGAATACTTAAAGATGTCCGAAAGAACTGCTAGGGAATGTTTATACAAGTTTTGCAAATTTGTGGTGAAGCTCTACAGCCAAAAATATTTGCGAAAACCGAATTACAATGACGTCCAAAATTTGTATCAACCCCACCAAGCAAGGCACGGTTTTCCAGGCATGCTCGGGAGCATTGATTGCATGCATTGGGCATGGCGGAATTGTCCTACCGCTTGGCGAGGAATGTATACGCGAGGCGATCAGGGACATCCAACAATAATGCTAGAAGCTGTTGCGTCTCAAGACCTATGGATTTGGCATGCTTTCTTTGGGGTTCCTGGTTCGAATAACGACATCAACGTTCTACAAAATTCTGAGGTTTTTGACGATGTTATAAAAGGGATCGGTCCTGATACGAGGTTTACAGTTTCGGGAGTGGAGTACAGACGCGGGTATTATCTTGCCGATGGAATATACCCACAATACTCTACAATAGTTAAAACGGTTAGGCATCCTGCAGATGAAAAAAGAAAGAAATTTGCCAAGTTTCAAGAAGCCGCTAGAAAAGATATTGAACGGTGTTTTGGGGTTCTCCAACAAAGATGACATATTATTGAAAACCCAGCACACGCTTTTACACCCAAAACTTGCGATACTGTATGTATGCTTATATTCTGCTGCATAACATGATCCTCGAAGACGAAGGACATGCAATTTGTGAGTATGACGAGAACGCGGTGGAGGAGAATAATGTTCCGGTTAGCGGAGAACAACAAGATTTGAACAGGTTCTCGTTACATAACGATTTCACACATGCCAATCTTCAATCGGACTTGATCGATCACATTTGGAGTCTCGGAGAAAACAACGCGTAGTTTTATTTATTTATTTGTAACTTTAGGCTTTTTTTAATTTAAGTTTAGGTTTTTTTAATGTAATTTTAGGTTTTTTTTATTGTTACTTTAGGTTTTTTTTAATGTAGCTTTAGGATTTTTATTTAAATGTAACTTTAAGTTTTTATTTAAATATAACTTTTTTATTTTTATTTACTTTGTTTTAATTAATATGGAAAAAAAAATAAAAAATGGGGGAGGAGCATCCTCCACACCCTTGGATAGTCTCCAAGGGGATGACCCTCCTCCTATGCTTACGTGGTGCTTATGTGAAGGATAGTCCCTTTAGAAACTATCCTCCTCATACCCAATGGTCTTACATGAAGCTCTGCTTAAAAAAACAAGAAAGTGTAGAAACTATAAACTCTACACTCCAAATTATATATAATAATTTTTGTTCATAACCTAACGTATTTAAAAAACTACCTTAACATGCTATCAAGAGCATATATGTTGTAAAATAAAAGCTATTTTATCTACGTATACTGTATTTTCAAACTTTCGGTGACAACTTTTTTTATTATTTTAAATGAAGCCTATCCTCTTATAGGCAAGAACAAATGCTCTACAAGTCACTCATATTGATTTTCTTAATTCCAGAAATTTTGAAACTCCAAATAAAATAAGTTGAATTAGAACGAACTACTTATAAATTAACTAATTTACCTTTATAATAATCCACACATCCATCGGATCTGGCCCAAGAACCTACAAAACAACAAACCCATACAATAAAACCTTGTGGTCAAAAAGTTCCAGCCAACAACAAACCATATGGTCAAAGTTTTAACCAAGAACAAACCTTTTCTTTACTTGAAGATAACAGATTCATCTCAATATAATTAAAATACAAAATTAAAAAAAAAATACTCTTTAAATAATTCATCTCTTCTTTCAAAATCACTCTTAATAAGTTTTTTACACATATGTAAATGACAAACTTACACATGTGTACATTTTTTTTTATTTCCTAATACATGTAAATTTAAACGGGTAAATTTAATTTCTAATATTGAATTCTAATAATAATAATAATAAGTGTAACAAGAAATTTTGAATTTGAATTGTTTTTTACCAAGTTTTTGTGGTTTTTTATTCGTTCTCACGGTTCTCGCAATATTTAGGGTGGAGGGTATTATTCAATCACTTTAGGGTGTTTGCTTACCATCTAGCTAATAATATCATGCCATATCAAGTCTCCATTCCACTCCCCATTTTGCACTCAATCACTGGCAATTATTCAAACACTATTAGGGTGTTTGAGTTATATATATTTTTTAATTATTCATAAATCAATCTCACTGATCAAACAATCCCACTCAAACAATCGGTGCCTATACACCGAAAAAGGGACTCACCGAACACTGAAAAAGGGGCAGCGGTCATTCACCGCTCGGTGAAATCATATCCCCGAAGGGGTCCCCAATATCACTCCAACTACCTTAACGTTCTCATTTAAACCTTCTGTAATGCTCCACATTTTCTGTACTTTCCATATTTAGAAAGTTTTATTCTCATTTTTATACTTAGAAACTTATATTCTTACTTCCTTTCAATCCTTGTAATCTCGAGACTTTGATCATAATGGAAATCGTATCTTTATATCAACCTTGTTTAATCATAAATGCATAATATGTAATCAGTTGCGAAATACATGTTTTAATTTAAAACCGAGAAATACATCGAGATTATATTTTCTCGGGATCACATTCATACATGTATCATACTTATAATTGTAACACCCCAAAAATATAAAATTATATATATATATATATGTTGGTTATAATCTTGTGAAATATGACTAGGAATATTTAACCTAGTTAATAATATGTTGTTAAATAATAAAGAATCATGAAATCTAGCCTCTTTTGATAAACTTTTAAATAGAGGGACTAAAAGGGACAAATTAGAAAATTGATTTGAATAAAAAGAAATTAGACACAAAACGCACATTGGTGTGTGTGTTTTGGTCGACTACATCCGAGAACAAAAGGGGGAGATTGTCTCAAACCCTAACTTCATCAATTCTTCAGAATAAAAGGAGAAATCGAGTTAAAAATCAGTGCTTTAGCTAAATTCATGATCACCTAAGTTAGGAGATCACAAGGTATGTTAAATTTTGATATTTGGTAATTTTAAGATTTTGTGATGAACATTCATAGATGAAATTTGATGCGTGTCGAGTGGTATATTTTTATTGATATTTTAAGCCCCTTTTAACACTTTAGTCAAGTTTTAAATTTATAAAACACGATATTCTACTAACACTAAACACACATATGGGCAAGTGCACCCATCGTGAGCCTAGTATATCGTTGGTAAGATACCGAGGTCGTCAAAGGACATAGGAGCTTTTAGTACCGGTTTATCATCAACGTCTAATCAAATCAAAAGTTTTAGAAAATGTTTTAAACATGAAAATAAAAACGAAAAATGCTGAAAATAAAAACAGATAGACAAAATGAATCACTTGGATCCGACTCGCCTTTAATGTAACCTTCTATGATTTCCGCACTTTTGCACTTTTTAAGAGATTATCTTAGTTATAGTAGTAGGCCCCTTTTTTGAAGGTGACGTTACCCTCAACCCAGTGGTTTGAGTCAGCAAGGATACAATCCCAAAGGGTCGGAATATTGAAAGATAATTAATTAAGTTATTAATGCGTAATGTGGTAGGCCCCTCTTTTGAAGGTGACGTTACCCTCGGCTAAGTGGTTTGAGTCAGCAGGGATACAATCCCAAGTAGCCGGGTTAATGTATTAATAGTAGTTTACATATGAGGGGATCAAGCTATTCGCACCCCCGCCATCCAATACCAGTGGGTATTGAAGGAGGTCCTAGTAAGCTTGACCCAGGTCCTTGCAGGATCTATACACTGAACAAGGCAAGAACCTTACCAAACCATTCCCTTAACCCCCGAGCAGGTAGCCAACATATCTCTATATAGATTGTAGAGATATAAATGGTGTAAATCTTTTATTTTATATAGACAGTAAAATAACGCCAAGACACCACGGACAAATGATAAGGAAGTTTCACCTTCAACATAAGAAACTAGTTATTAAAGTCATTAACACAAAACCAAATAAAAAGTGCGAAAAGATTAAAAATCAAAAGTATTACATTAAATGCTTGTCTTCACCAAGTGATGTAAGAGACTTAGGCAAACATGGCCTTTGATTTTCAAGAACTTTTACTATCAATCTTGGATCCCGAGACTACTACACACACTCTAAGATGGATGATGGATTATGGTGGTGGATGTGGGTGTTATAGTGGTGGAGGAGTGTGGGTGAAGTGAGAGAGAGGTGGTTTGCCAAGGGATGCATTTGAAGTGAACCAAGCACCCCTATTTATAGCCTGCACATAAGCCCAGACACGGCCCTGTGTCCATCCTCTTTCTCTTTCTTCATTAATTACAATTTGTCTGCATTAGCTCCACATGCCCCCGTGTTCGCTGGGCACGGCCCCGTGTGCAGAAGCGTATCTGTACTATCAAGATTTGCTGGATTCTGCGAATCTTAGCGTTGACCACGACCCGTGTTGAGCTGGGCACGCCCCCATGCTGGGAATAGAAGCTTCTAAGGCTTTGTCTTTACTGCAGGTATCTAGCCACACTCCCGTGTCCGCTGGGCATGGGGTCGTGGTAAGCCTTCTGTTTCTTTGTTTTTGCTTAGGAAGATGCTGTCGAGGGGTCGGGCATGCCACGTTTATTCCTTTTCTTTGTATTTATGTTAGATTTGGCTGCATATTTGTTCCTTTTGTTCAATTACGCTCATTTAGTCCTGAAAATACAAAAGGAAGACAAAAGCACACTTTTTCCAACATTAGTACTAAAAAGGGTTAGTTTTATGCCTTATTTGATGTAATTTATATGTTGCATTTTATACACATCAAAATTCTAGTGTGAATGTTAGATGTTATAGCAAGATTGAAATGAATACAAGTCTAGGAACAAAACCTAGATGAGAACTTAATGATTAAATGTCATAATCTAAGTGTTTGAATAACTAACCATGTTTGTGCTAGATGGGTTTTAGTATGAAGTGATGAACACTTGAATTATGGAAGAAAATTTGGTGGAATTTTGATGTTATGATATAAACTCTAGATGTTAACTACACACACTAGACATAAAGGCTTGAAAAAGATGCTAAAACATGGTTATAAGCTAATCATGAACTCGATAATAGTTGTATAAAAATCCCACCCACAAGATGCTTGATAAAATGCCTAAGTGATCTTGAAATATAGAAAATATGAAAGAATCACGTAATTGACTAGTTTGGCAAATTTCGTGTGATATGTTGTAAAATGAGTTCTAAAGATAAAGTTGATTAAACTCTATAGGCAAATCGGGTGAAGCATCAAGTAGTCAAGTCGGAACGGATGTGCATTTGAAGGATAAGCTTTAATGTACGTGGCTTGTTTGCTTCGTCATGATTCTATATATGAGTTTGATTATTGATATGTGTTATATGAGGAAATAACGAATTTAGACACATTTGGTATGTTTATAAAGTGATGGATTTCACTTAAACAACGAAACGGGTCAAAATAAAGAAAATAGCTATTTGGTGGTTTTTAAGTGATTTGAATGTCACGCAAACAAACCGAAAAATTGATGCGTAAGCCGAGTAACGGAAACGCTGAATTTTGATTGATGAATCTTAGATTGGGTTAAAACTTAGAGAATTTGAATTTCTTTAAGTTATTGATGGTAAAACTTGAAACTTACGGTCTGCAACTTATGTCCGCTGTCAATATGTGTACCGTAAGGTACGGTCTGCAGGCCTTAGCTTACGACGGGCCTTTGGTCCAAATTTTTGTTTTGTTTTTCTTGCCTATTCAGGTCATCGAATCTTGTTTAAACATCATATTTACTAACATTCAAAAGTCTCAAATGTTGTTAGGTCTTTAATACTTGCTACATGGATGGGATCAAGCTTGAACGTGAACCGAACACACATGAAATCGATGCTTCCACGTTTATCTTAGTTCTTTTGATACTTTGAACTTGTGTAAATGTTTAAAACATACTTTTGGAATGTTTTAGGTCCTATGTGAACATCGTTTATGTTTGATGTCTTCAAAATGGTATTTTGTATGAAAAATGCAAACTTTCTTATATGAAATATTCGAAATTTTAGTAAGGGTCTTACAATAATATACCTGCATACACCTTTATAGTATAAAATAACCAAAAATACACGTGCAAGGACTAAAATGAAAATTTCCATCTCCCCAACCACTTTCTTTAATGTGCTAACCTCCAACCAACTCATTTGATACCTCAAACTCACCTTCTAACCTCCAACCAACTCATTTAATACCACTCCTAACTCCAAAAAATCTTTATTTAAACCCCAAACACTTGCACCACCCCAAACACTTGCACCACCTACCAACCCTAACACCTTCCAAACACTTGCACCACCTACAAATTACTTCCAAACTGTCTCAAATCTCCAGGATTTTCAACTTTGGGCAAAAAGTTTAAGAACCAAAATTGGAAACTTCGGTGTTCCAACAATTCAAGACTCGTCAAACTCACTACGTGGAAATTTCTTCGCAAACCGTGAGTATACATTACCCTTTTTACTTTTTACACTTTTGGATGCAATACGTCTATACTATTAGAACACACGCAATAACTTATACTTTATGCTTAAATCACAAAAAACAATCCAACAAACATGCTTAATATGTTATGCTTGAGTTCGTATACATTGGAACATTCTTATGTGGTAAACTTGTCATTAACTTCGTACGAGCCTCCCCTTAACATGTATAACGCAATAGAAGTAACGCACCGCCTGTAGTCTTGTAGTCATGTTAAGTCTTTTAAACTTGCGGTAATCGGAGGATTGACCTGTATAATCGCATGCCAGTTATATGTTAATTCTTGATAACAATTTTGTCATGTGGATTGTTCAAACTTTTATATACATATACTAGTATTCAAACTTGTATACTCGCCAATACTTTTGTATAAAACTATATTTTAATACGTATTGTAGGATTTTGATGATCATGATGCACGAAATCTAGTAGGATGCCTAGAAATGCACCTTAAACTTTAATACTTGTTGTATTTTATTTTGTTTCAAACTTGTTGTAATTCTATTTCAAACAATGTACTTGATGTTAGCAATGAAATGAAATTTGTTTATTAAATACTTGTGTCATTTAGCGTTATGAAGTCTCGAGTAATCTTGTTTTGGTCCCACTCTAATGTTTCCGCCATTGGTTGGGGTGTGACAGATTGGTATCAGAGTCATAACTATATAACTATAGGGAATTAGTAAAATTGCCAAACTTTTGATCTAGTCTATAGTTAAGCACCATACTCGACCATACTTGATTTATGTGCTAAAATTCTTGAAACGATTTTTATGTGCTCATATTTATTTTCCTATTTCAAAACATATGCCTTTCCTAAGGCAACACTTCATGACCATGTTAAAACATGAAAACACTCGTATGATACAAACAAGAAGACTTCACCAAATTAGGTGTAACAACCCGACTTTTGAAAGTCAACGTCAAAGTTAAAGGAAGAAAAGATTGCTAATCGCGGTCTGTCACTCTTGGCTTAATTATTGAATTGTACTTCGTGACTTGTATCGATACTCTATTTTAATTTTGGCTTTAGTTGTATTATGTGGAGTACTTGTTAATAAATCGCTATTTAATCGCAGTTAATCGCTAATAGACTCATCACTAATCGCATCGCTATCGCACCTCAACTCGAATTATAGGTTATGGATATTGTTTTACGTATGTGTGCTATTATGTGTTACTTGTGCATGTTATGTTTATGTTGAGGTGGTAAATCGCAAACGCAATCGCAAATATATCGCAATGCAATCTCATCGCAAACTCGAGATTCAGGGTTTATATTTATGGTATTTAGTAGTTAGGTTATTTATGCAACTAATGGGTAATACTATCGCATCGCTTACTCGAAACGCATCGCAACGCTCAACACGCAAAACGAAACCTCGAAAACCAACTCGCGTCAACCAGTCGATCGAATGACCATCCGATCGGATGGCCATCCGATCGGGTTGCCATCCGATCCGTCACTTGTGCGCTACTTTCCTCTTTTGGAATCCTATAAATACCTCCTGTCACATCCCAAACAGTGATGTGACAGCTCTCTCGTTCGACCAGAGCTTCCAGCCCTCTTTCTCTCGATTTCTCATGATTCTTGTAAGTTTCTACTCCAAATCTTGTACATCTATCATCTACACACACTTCTTCATCATTTTCACCTTTGAATCTTCACTTTTAACCGTGAAATCAGCAGATTTGAGGTGTTCTAGGATGATGTCATCATGGGGTTCTTATGAACTTCAAGTTTTGGCCTCATTCCACCAAGAACAACTCAGATCTAAAGGATTTCAACATAATTCAACACTGTTTTCACATAGATCTAAATGTTTTCAAGGATTAAAAGGATTGAGAGATGTTTTCATAACTTTCTTTCAACTCTTTTACACTCAATGCACTCAAAACCGATAGAATCGGAACTCATTCAGGCCTTCTACTTGTTTCTAATGAAGTGTCAAGTCTGAGATCTGATTCCTACCAAAGAGACAACCGATTCTGGGTTGAATATGAACAACCGTCACGAACAGTTAGCTGATCAGGCTGGGGTGATTCCCACTTCGATCGGATGACTAGGTCTTGACGGAGTTCCCGTTGTTTAACGCGTGTCATACCGTCTTGATCAAACCGCAGACTTTTCAAACTCAGCAAAATATTCAAGTTTTCAAAATGATCAGGTCGTGGAACGGATTGCCGTCCGATCGGATTGCCATCTGATCGAACGACAATCCGATCGGATTGCACTTGACCTTCAACACATAAACTTTTTATCATTTTCAAAACATATCAGTTCTAAACGGATTGCCATCCGATCGGATTAACATTCGATCGAATGACCATCCTGCTGTAAACTTGTTCTCACTAGAATGTCTCGCTGATCAGATCGCTCTCCGATCGAACGACCGTTCAATCGAACGACCTGAAAGGTAGAAATACTTCTCTGTTTTAAAAATGATACAACGAAAACCTCAAAGCCATTATACACAAACACATCCATCCCAAACGGAGGACAATCCGACCTAATGACCATCCGTACGGATTGTCATCCGATCGGATGACCCTTCATCACTTGCATCGTTTTACGTGCCGCTCACCGTTTATGCTATCGTTCTGTAATCAGGCTAACTCTCCAGCGCTCCCTTCAATCTAAGAGAGTGTTTATTTACTAAGCACTATCTGTGAGTATACTCGATCCCTTTTTTGCTTTACGCACTTTTGGGGTTGTTAAGGGCTTTTCTCGCATGTCACAGTGGTGATATGTGTTGCGCATTCTACAACTCGCAGTCACGTCTGTGCATATTTCATTGTCGATAACCTACTTGCTTCACATTATACATATTACATGCTGGTTATGCATAAACTGGCTTTCGCTACTATTAAACTTGTATGCTCACCTTTACATTATGTGTATTGATTCTATTTTAACATTTGTGACAGGTGTTTGAGATGCTAGGATGCTTGCTTTTGTGGAATCAAGTAGGATAAGTCTAGAAACAAACAAACAATTTAAATCTGGGTTGTCGAAACAGCCTTTTATTTGTCTTTGAGAAAACAATGTCTGTATTAACTATTTTATCTGATATATTGTGGTATGGGGCATGATGTTAAAATATCCGGTAATTTTAGTGTTATGGATTTCTCTTGGACAATCTGTTTCGATCAGTGCCGCGCCCTGATGTTTCCGCCATCGGTTGGGGTGTGACAGATTGGTATCAGAGCCATAACTATAGGGAATTAGGCAAGACTCGACCTAGTCCGGGTTGATGTCTTAGAATCGACCTAGTCTATAGTCTAAGTACCAACAGACTGACTTGTGCAAACCCGGTAAGGGTTTTGCACAAGCTTACTTGATATTCTCGTTCGAACTCACTGTACACTACACTCTCGCGCGAACATCGCATACTACAGTTCCGCGCAAGATCAGCCTTTCCTAAGGCTGGCTACACACACAAACAGGCGATCTGGTTGAGACTAGGTGTGAAAACCGCAAACTCTCGTTCAAATCACTCGTTCGACTCGTACACTTTACTATAAACAAGAGATTCTATCACACAAACAGGATTGGAGTCGCTAAGTTAGGGGTGAAATCCAAACCTTGATGACTCGTTCTACCCTCTATTTGGTTCTTGCAAAACTCTCACCAAAGTCTTGACAGATTCCAACGACTCGAGTTGCATAAATAACCAAAAAGATGCGTGCCATTCGCCGTATGCCAGTGATAAAGCACAGTCTACTAGGCCAAAGCATATGCTCGAAGTCCTTGAGAATAGTCGAATCACTTTGGGCAGTCAATGTCTCGCACCCAGACAATCTCTTTTCGATTTTATGTGTTTCGATTCTAGAATTCGCCACCGCCGATTCTGAGATTTATCGATTTTATGTGTTCTTATGTGATTTTATGTGTTTATGTGTTTCGATTTTTGGTGATTTACTCGCTTTTCGCTGTTCGTTGTTCGCTTTGATCAACACGCACAACTCGCACTACACATTTACCTCAACACGCTAACAAATCGCACATTATACTACTCGCTATGCTACTCTATGTGTACTCGCTACTCGCTAATCACACTCGCAATACTCGATCGCTCTACGCCACTTTGAATGATAGGTGAATATTTGCAATATACGAAGGTGAATACGTGCAAAATATAGTGGGTCCTCATGATTGCTGTGCACCATGTGCCTTATGTGCTTTCATGTTCTTCGTGCTTATGTGATTCTATGAATTATGTGCCTACATGATTTTGTGAATTGATGTGTTCCTGTGCTTTATATAAAGTAGCTTTTGGGGAATCACTAGACTATACTAGGGTCAATCGAAAATGTGTTTGAGTCCTGTGATGATATCTGTTTGCAGACAATGTCGTCATTTGGATCACACACTGCTCGCTCCACTCGACGTAACCATGAGGAGAAACGCATTGCTACACTAGTCGCCAAGCAAATGGCGAAAGTTATCCCTCAAATCGTTAGTGAGCTGTATGAGAACACTAGCAAATCCTCAGAAGAATCCCGGACTGATACTCCTAAAGGCACTTTTACCTTCAACCAGTTCAAAGCCTGCGGTCTGAAAGAATTTATCGGAGAAGATGGGCCTACGGCCATGTTTCAATGGTTTAATTCGATCGAAGTCACCCTGCGCCAGATTGGCTGTCCGAAAAACTTTCGCACTGTTAACGCCACCGGTGTCTTCCAATCACGGGCTCTGATTTGGTGGACTGCCGAGAGAAACAAACGAGGGAATGATGAAGCTTAGGGACTTACGTGGGATGAGTTGAAGGACATCATGATGCAAGAGTTCTGCTCTCCCCACGAACTCCAAAAGCTGGAGGATGAGTTTTGGCACATCAAGCAGGATGGTGGAGACGACGCTGGTTTAACTGCTCGCTTCAAGCAGCTGAGTATCATCTGCCGAGGTTAAGTTACTACCCCTGATATTACCATCAAGAAGTACATTCGAGCCTTACCAGATTGTGTCGCTGACTTTGTGCAAGCTGCAAACACGACAACTATTGAGGAAACCTACCTGCTCGCTGCTGAGATCAACGACAAGCGAGTCAGGGCTGATTACTTTGATAAAGCTTCCAAGAATCTGCACCAAGTTACCGTTGCTCCCACCGCTGAAACTGTTGCATTGCAATCTTCAAAGTCCTCTCTCCGAAAGAGAAAGAACAACAGCTCCAGCAACAGGAACTGTGCAGTAACTGCCGCTCCACTCCAAGCCGTGCCTGCCTAACCGCAACCACAAAACCGCCAAGTAGCAACACCCGTGGTCAATGCACCGCCAGCCAAGCGTGCATACACTGGTCCACACCCTCTCTGCCCTACTTGTACTTATCATCACCGGTTGGAATTGCATGCTGGTTTTGTGTTCACTGCAACCTGTACGGCCACTTCACCACTAACTGTCGTACCGGTCATCGCCAAGCCCCAGTTCAAGCTCAAGCTCAAGCTCCTGCTCTGCCAGCTCCGCAAGGACAACAACTAGCTCCTGCTCCGCAAGAGCTTGCTTTACGTGTGGTGATCCCAACCACTTCGCAAATGTCTGCCCAAACAGAGTGGTGAAGCAAGAGCCACAGCAGCAGCAGTAGCAGCCAGCACCGCAACAACACCACCACCAGCAGCAGCCAGCTCAGCATGCAGCCTGCGGGCGAGTCTTCAACATCAACGGCCGTCAGGCCTAAGCAGACAACAATGTGGTTATTGGTACATTTCTCGTAAATGGTATATATGCCTCGTGTTTATTTGATACTGGAGCCAATAACTATTTTGTATCGTTCGAATTCGAAAGGCTCCTAAACCATAAACGCGTTAACCTCCCGTCAACCTTCGATGTAGAAGTTGCCACCGGAAGAACCGTCACTGTTAGTTCCGTTCTGCGTGACTGTACTCTCGATCTCAACGGTCATGTTTTTCCGATCAATCTTCTCCCAATGCAACTTGGTAGCTTTGATGTTATAATAGGTATGGATTTCCTTCGGAAGAATCATGCTAAAATTGTTTTCTTCGATAAAATGATTCGTTTCTCTCTCGCAAACGGTGATCAATTGTGTGTTTATGGCGAAGTCTCTTCGAAGAAGTTACAACTTATATCGTGTGTCTAAGCTAGCAAGTATCTCCACATGGAATACCAAGCTTTCTTGGCACATATTGTAGTAGTGGAGGAAAAGGAAGTTAAGGCAATAGACAAGGTGCCTTTGATTCATGAGTTTCCTAACGTCTTTCCTGATGATCTACAGGTTTACCTCCCACTCGTGATATCGATTTTCGAATCAACCTCATTCCTGGAGAAAATCCTGTCGCTAGAGCGCCTTATTGTCTCGCTCCTTCTGAAATGCTCGAACTCTAGAGTCAGCTCCAGGAACTACTTGATATAGGCTTCATTCGCCCTAGCACCTCTCCTTGGGGTGCGCCTATCCTTTTCTTCAAAAAGAAGGATGAATCGTTCCGGATGTGCATTGACTATAGGGAATTGAATAAGCTCACTATCAAGAATCGTTACCCCTTGCCTCGAATCAATGATTTGTTTGATCAGTTACAAGGTGCTACGTGTTTTTCGAAGATCGACCTACGCTCAGGCTATCACCAATTACGAATCCAGGAGGAAGATATACCAAAAACCGCTTTTCGAACCCGCTATGGTCATTATGAATTTGTTGTTATGCCTTTTGGTTTGACTAACACTCCCGCAGTTTTTATGGATGTACCGCTTACCTCGCTTACGCAGAAGGACAAACCTTTTGTTTGGGGGACCGAACAAGAAGAGGCCTTTCAAACTCTCAAAGCTATGCTTTGTAAAGCACCCGTGCTCTCACTGCCAGACGGAAACGATGATTTCGTAGTCTACTGCGATACCTCTAACCTGGGTCTTGGTTGTGTTCTCATGCAACGGGACAAAGTTATCGCGTACGCCTCTCGACAGCTCAAGATCCACGAGAAGAACTATATAACCCACAATCTCAAGCTTGGTGCTGTTGTTTTTGCGTTGAAGATTTGGCGACACTACCTTTACAGTACCAAGTGTACGGTCTTCACCGACCATAAGAGCCTACAACACATATTTAGCCAGAAAGAGCTGAATATGCGGCAACGCCGATGGGTTGAATTTCTCAACGATTACGACTGTGAGATTCGTTACCATCCAGGCAAAGCAAACGTCATTACCGATGCTCTCAGTCGACGAAGCTATTTGCATAGCGTTCGTCATACTCAAGCCCAGCACAATCTCGAAGCTCTTATCCGTGACGCCCAACATGCTTGTTTTACGTAACGTACCTTGAAGAAAGAAAGGATCATAAATAACAGAGAACAACTGGTGAATAAATCGAATGATATATTCCATTATCTAGACCGAATTTGGATTCCCATGCGTACCAATTTACGACAAATTATGCTTGATGAAGCGCACAAATCACGATATTCCATTCATCCCGGTGCCGATAAGATGTACCAGGACATGCGCTAAAAGTACTGGTGGCCGGGCATGAAGAAGGATATCACTATCTACGTTTCGAAGTGCCTGACTTGTTCGAAAGTCAAGGCTAAGCATCAAAGCCCCTCTGGCTTACTTGTACAACCCGAGATCCCTATGTAGAAATGGGAGAGTATAGATATGGATTTTATAACAAAACTCCCGTGCACGCCCTCAGGTCACGACAGCATCTGGGTTATCGTTGATCGTCTCACCAAATCCGCTCACTTTCTACCGATACAGGAAGACTATAAGGTAGAACGATTAGCACGAATCTACACCAACGAGGTTATTTGTCGACATGGGACACCTCGTGATATCATATCTGACCGAGATGGTCGATTCACTTCGCATCTCTGGGAAACGTTTCAATCTGCTCTCGGAACTACTCTCAATCTTAGTACCGCATTCCATCCCCAGACCGAGGGTCAGACTGAACGCACGATTCGTACCCTCGAAGACATGCTTCGCTCGTGTGTTATAGATTTCGGTGGTAATTGGGATTCGCATTTACCTTTAGTCGAATTCTCGTACAATAACACTTATCACTCTAGCATCCAAATGGCACCATTTGAGGCATTATACGGAAGAAAATGTTGATCGCCTATTGTATGGCACGAGATCGGGGATGTGCAAGTTATTGCAAGAAACGACTGACAAAATCCTCCAAATTTGAGACAATCTGCTGAAATCTCGGAGTCGTCAGAAAAGTTACGCCGATAGACACCGCAAGCCCCTTGAATTTGACGTTGGCGATCACAAACTCCTAAAGGTTGCACCTAGGAAGGGGGTGATCAGATTCGACAAGAAACGAAAGCTCGCGCCTCGATATGTTGGACCCTTTAAAATTCTGGAAAGGATTGCCAAAGTGGCCTACAGACTCGAACTACCGGAGGAACTGAGTAACGTCCACCCGACCTTCCATGTTTCGAACATAAAAAAGTGTCTAGCCGACCAGGAATTGCATGTCCCTCTTGTGGATCCACAAGTGGACGAAACATTACACTTCGTGGAGAAGCCTGTCGAGATCATGGGCCGAGAAACCAAGGTACTCCGACGCTCACGCATTCCCATTGTGAAGGTTCACTGGGAAGG
Organism: Helianthus tuberosus; assembly: GCA_030545235.1. Taxonomy (NCBI): domain Eukaryota; kingdom Viridiplantae; phylum Streptophyta; class Magnoliopsida; order Asterales; family Asteraceae; genus Helianthus; species Helianthus tuberosus. Next base: position 63,106,061 of record CM060360.1, on the reverse strand, counting down.
CAAACGCGGCGCCGAGTTCTCCTGGGAACTCGAAAGTGACATGAATGTTAAGTACCCGCAATTGTTTGTTACGCCTGCTTCTTAAATTTCGGGATGAAATTTCCTAAAGTAGGGGAGGCTATAACAACCCGACTTTTGAAAGTTAAAGTACAAGTCAAAGTCAAAGTCAAACGAAGAAAAGATTGCTAATTGTGGTCTCTCACTCCTTGCTTAATTATTGAATTGTACTTCACGACTTGTATCGATACTCTATTTTAATTTTGGCTTTAGTTGTATTATGTGGAGTACTTGTTAATAAATCGCTATTTAATAGCAGTTAATCGCTAATCGACTCATCGCTAATCGCATCGCTATCGCACCGCAACTCGAATTATAGGATATGGATATTGTTTTACGTGTGTGTGCTATTATGTGTTACTTGTGCATGTTATGTTTATGTTAAGGTGGTAAATCGTAAACGGAATCGCAAATCTATCGCAATGCAATCTCATAGCAAACTCGAGATTCAAGGTTTATATTTATAGTATTTAGTGGTTAGTTTATTTGTGTAACTAATGGGTAATACTATCGCATCGCTTACTCGAAACACATTGCAACGCTCAACACACAAAATGAAACATCGAAAACCAACTCGCGGCAACCAGTCGATCGAATGACCATTCGATCGGATGGTCATCCGAACGGATGACCATCCGATCGGATGGCCATCCGATCGGGTTGCCATCCGATCTGTCTCTTGTGCGCCACTTTCCTCTTTTGGAATCCTATAAATACCTCCTGTCTTGTACATCTATCATCCAAACAATGATGTGACAACTCTTTCGTTCGACCAGCGCTTCCAGCCCTCTTTCTCTCGATTTCTCGCGATTCTTGTAAGTTTCTACTCCAAATCTTGTACATCTATCATCTACACACACTTCTTTATCATTTTCACCTTTGAATCTTCACTTTTAACCAAGAAATCAGCGGATTTGAGGTGTTCTAGGATGATGTCATCATGGGGTTCTTATGAACTTCAAGTTTTGGCCTCATTCCACCAAGAACAACTCAGATCTAAAGGATTTCAACATGATTCAACACTTCTTTCGCATAGATCTAAATGTTTTCAAGGATTAAAAGGATTGAGAAATGTTTTCATAACTTTCTTTCAACTCTTTTACACTCAATTCACTCAAAACCGATAGAATCGGAACTCATTCAGGCCCTCTGCTTGTTTCTAGTGAAGTGTCAAGTCTGAGATCTGATTCCTACCAAAGAGACAACCGATTCTGGGTTGAATATGAACAGAAGTCACGAACAGTTAGCTGATCAGGCTGGGATGATTCCCACTTCGATCGGATGACTCGGTCTTGACGGAGTTCCCGTTGTTTAACGCGTGTCATACCGTCTCGATCAAACCGCAAACTTTTCAAACTTAGTAAAATATTCAAGTTTTCGAAACGATCAGGTCGTGGAACGGATTGTCGTTCGATCAGATTGCCATCCGATCGAACAACAATCCGATCGGATTGCACTTGACCTTCAATACTTAAACTTTTTATCATTTTCAAAACATATCAGTTCTAAACGGATTGCCATCCGAGCGGATTGACATCCGATCGAATGACCATCCTGCTGTAAACTTGTTCTCACTAGAATGTCTCGCTGATCAGATCGTTCTCCGGTCTAACGATCGTTCGATCGAACAACCTGAAAGGTAGAGATACTTCTCTATTTTCAAAATGCTACAACGAAAACTTAAAGCCATCATACACAAACACATCCATCCCAAATGGAAGACAATCCAACCGAATGGCCATCCGACCGGATGACCATCTGAACAGATTGTTATCCGATCGAATGACCATTCGTACGGATTGTCATCCGATCGGATGACCCTTCGTCACTTGCATCGTTTTACGTGCCGCTCACCGTTTATGCTATCGTTTTGTAATCATGGTAACTCACCAGCGCTCCCTTCAATCCAAGAGAGTGTTTATTTACTAAGCACTATCTGTGAGTATACTCGATCCCTTTTTGCTTTACGCACTTTTGGGTGTTACATACGTTACTTATACTAAATCACATCGATCACACAATGCAAACACTTTTATACACTAACCGCTACTGCATGTTATACATGTTACTCGATGAATGCTTGTATATTATGTTTACACAGTGATTGTTGTCTGACAACTTAGCAACGATAGTACTATAGTTTGGTCTCAGCACCTATCATGGACAGGGGTTGTTAAGGGCTTTTCTCGTGTCACGATGGTGATATGTGTTGTGCATTCTACAACTCGCAGTCACATCTGTGCATATTTCATTGTCGATAACCTACTTGCTTCACATTATACATATTACATGCTGGTTATGCGTAAACTCGCTTTCGCTACTATTATACTATTAAACTTGTATGCTCACCTTTACACTAGGTGTATTGATTCTATTTTAACATATGTGACAGGTGTTTGAGATGCTAGGATGCTTGCTTTTGTGGAATCGAGTAGGATGAGTCTAGAAACAAACAAACAATTTAAATCTGAGTTGTTGGAACAGCCTTTTATTTGTCTTTGAGAAAACAATATTTGTATTAACTATTTTATCTGATATATTGTGGTATGGGACATGATGTTAAAATATCCGGTAATTTTAGTGTTATGGATTTCTCTTGGACAATCTGTTTCGCTCAGTGTTGCGCCCCGATGTTTCCGCCATCGGTTGGGGTGTGAGATTAGGCGTGAAACCCATACTTTGGTGAATAACTCTCAGTCCGCTCATTCGTTTTTGCACGAAATTTCGCCATCAAGTTAGGAGTGAAATCCTCGCCTTGGTGGAAAATTTCCAATTCGAACTCTAGTGGACCCTCATCAACGTGTCAGAATTAACATTCTTGACCCGACGAGTACTAACCCCATTTAGGGTACGATGTTGTCAAGAATGAGGGATTTGAGGGTGTGACAGATTTCCTCGGGTCGTCGATTCCCAAGGAGTCCCCCGGAGTTGGAATCAAGGATTTGACTTATGTGTGGTAAAATTTTGTTGTAGAAAATAGACACATGTTGCCAACGTTCAAGACCATAATGTGCGCATTTCCTTAACATCTCCTTGAACTTCTCCAATGTTTGGTACAAAGATTCTCCGTCGTCTTCAGAGTATGAATTGATCTCGGTCATGAGTTTGGCGGTTTTAGCGGGAGGGAAATATTTGTAGAGAAATTTTTTGGCAAGTTCATCCCAAGTGTGCTCAGACCTACTTAGGAGGGTGTTTAGCCAAGCTTTTGCTCGGTTTTTGAGGGAAAATGGGAAAATATGGAGCCAGATGGCATCGTTGGAGCCTCTGTGCTGTCTAGAAAAAGTTGCTGAACAAAAGAGTAGCACGGCCCCGTGTCCAAGTGGCACGACCCTGTGCTGTCTAGAAAAAGTTTATGTTTTCAGGCTCCCAGATACTGGAAGTTTGACATGGCCCTGTGCTCCTGTAACACAGCCCCGTGTTGTACTTCCAGTAACTGTGTTGTCTATAAAAAGTTTCTGTTTTCAGGTTCCCAGATACTAGAAGTTTGACACGGCCCTGTGCTCCTGTAACACGGCCCCATGTTGTAGTTCTAGTCACAAGAAAATAGATATTCCCAGATACTGTAGGTTTGACACGGCACTGTGTTAATCAAACACGACCCTGTGTTATTCCTGTAGAAAGTATAAAAAATGAAGAAAAGAAGAAAAACCTAAAAAGAAAAAAATAGAAGAGCATAAAAATGACTAGGCCACTGATTTTAAACTTTCTTAAAATTCTTGTTTCCCCAGCCACGACATAAAAAACTTGACGTGAGAGAGACGTGGGTAATTTGTCACACCCCGACCGTGTTAAAACAACGAAACCGCAGCGGAAACGTCGGGGAGTGGAGCAACAGAATTATTGTTTCACAACCATGGATTCAAAAAGTTTCGTTTTATTAAATATTAAACATTAACATTGTCTTGAAATTAAGTTAAAACACAACCACATCGTCTAACATTTGTTATTTAGTCACCAAGGCCTCGTCCAGCCCTAAGTGAGCATGCATCCTATTCGTAATCAACATAATTCAACACCACCTGAAACATATGTAAAAATAAAGTAAGCAAAGAAATGCCGACGAGCACATAGGTTTTATGTGAGTGTCAGATTCATGGCTCGTTTTTATGTTGAAATAACTCGTACAACTTCGTTAATAGATATTAGAAAACCGTGTTTTGTAAAACATTTGTATTGTAAAATGAATAACCAAGTCAAAACAGATTGGTTATAGTTTATAAAACCTCGATGCCATGAATCTTAACTCAAAACATTTGTTTAAGTAAACCAAATCGTGTATCGTTCTCGTAAAATGACTCGTATGGTTTATATCGTTTAGTAAACATCGTTGTGTATCTCGTTTGAAAATCGTTCGTCCAAGTGAACTAAATAACGCTACGGAATGTAATATGATAAAGCACTTATATATAAGAAGTACCAGTGGCGTATCTACCATGCTTTTATTACATTACACCCGTCCCGTTATCTAAACACTAAACAAAAACCAATCGTTCGTTCAATTTGTTTAACTTGTTTAAATCGTTCAAATCATTCAATCGTTCAAATCGTTCTCGTTTAAATCGTTCTCGTTTTAATTGTGAAAACTACTTTTGGTCGTCTCGTGGAATACATTCAAACCTTCGTAACTCGTCCATCGTTCAACTCGTATTAACAAACCACCAAAGGGTAAGTTAACAATTAACAGGTTCAGTTGTTACCCACATAACCCCCATACATAACCATGGGTGCAGTCCGATAACTGGATTTGTCAGATCCTATGGTACCATAACCTAATACTGGTCGGTTCGGCCAAAATTAATGAATGTTATTCGTTATGTAAATACGTCCAACAAGTTCGTTCACATTATCGAAATCGTTTATTGTTTAATATAAACCATAGTATTCGTTTTTGAAACCATCGTTGAAAGCATCAAAATCGTTTAACACATATGAATCACCCCAAAATAATTGAAAACAGTAAAATAGGGGAACTATGTACTCACATCGAAGTGCAAAGTATCCTTGAATAAATGAACTAGCAAAGCTCGAGTAAACCAAGGAATGCAAGTAGCACCTAGTAATCGGATCGCTAAGTTAATAAATCGACACCTAAATCGGAAGATCGGGTAGAATGAGGTCTTGTAAACCAAATTAGTATTGGAACTCATGTGATATGGTTTAACAAAGCCTACATTCTAAATCGGAACCTATCCTAAGTGCTTTTGACCTGTTATGACCCATTAAGGTAGCTTACGCTACGTTAATGCGTCGTTCGCGCAAAAGCGCGTTCGAGACGCCTAACTAGTCCTATGACAAGTATTATATGCCCTTACATGTTTAAATAAGTTGCATAATCAGTTTAAGTGACAAAAGTTAAGTTACATATGCTTAAAATCCAATTATGCATGAAAAGGGCATTTTGGTCATTTACCTAAGGCATATAAATTACCTATCATACAACTAATTAAACTAAGTGACCATAAGGTATAACCTCAGAAGGTTATTCCCTATACAACTATGGTTACAAAACATGCTTGGTCGGATCCTAACGATCGACCAAACGGGTCGGGTTTGAAAGTCTAAGCGGTTGTTAAGACCGCTTGACTTACGACCCTATACAAGCACTAGACTAAAAGTGACGAGCTAAACATGTTAAAACATGTTTGACTAAGTTAGAAAACAGGTTTTGATATCAAAACAAAGTGTTTTGATACCCAAAAATAGTTTCGACGCAAAATACGCATAAACACATATTTTGACCGAAACTTTGACTCGTCACTTCGACTAATCAATGTGGTAATCACTAGGTATAGTCACAAGGGACTATAACCATCGTGATTACGCTCGCGTTGCAAAGTTCAAACGAACTTTGCGTTGACCAACTCGTGGTCATAGCAGAAATTCAAACACTGTTTGACTTTTATGCTTGAAAAGCATGAAAAGCATGAAAGAAGCTTACAAAAGGCCCAAGCAATGAAGATTTGATTCAAATTACTCAGGTATGAAGTATGAATACTCCAACTTAGAGCAGATTTGAGATCAAGTGTGAAGAACCAAATGAGACACCCATTGCTATTTATAGGAAGATTGGATCATCAAGATCATTCCAAGTGCTAGGAAGGTGTAATCTTGACCCTACACTTGTGCACATGGTATTACAATACAATGGAAGTCGAAAACCAGCTCCAGGTATTGAGAATTTTGCATAAACAACCCTGTATATCAAGCCAGTTGCTGAAAATGAACTGCTGAAAATTGGTCCCTGTCACGTGGCACATCAGGTATCACCTGGGCTAGTGCGTGGCTCGAGGGAGGTCAGTTTCAAGTTTCAGTTTATGGCGAAACAGGTCCCTGCATGCTTAAAACTTGATTTTTGGCACGTTTAAGCCCCGTTAACCCCATTTCAAGGCTCCAAAATGAAGTTAAAGTATAGGGAACTTAAAATATGCTCAAAAACATCTCGGATGTTGGTTCGTTTGGTCGTACGGTTGCGTTATTCGGTTAATTACGACGGAAACTCGAACGGACGCAAAAACGATCCAAATTTCACGAAGAATGGTATTTTTGCATTCCAATCACTAAAATAAAATATTTTAATGATTGCAAAAATATTTGGGTATCCGGATATATTCAGAACGTAAGATATGCGCGAAAATGCAAACTTATGCACCTTTTGACGCTTTTAGTCCCTGTTTGATCAAAAAGTTTATTTTCGCATATGGAACCCCTCAAAGCCTATTTCTAAGCTATGTAAAGAATATTTAGGGTATGTTTAACTTATGATCAAGTTCCGAAATGTTCGTTACTGTACAAATCCGCATAGTTTCATAGTTTGACACAAATAGTCCATGCGATCGAATAAACTTGTTTTCGACACACCAAACCCTCCAAAACTTATTTCTAAGTTATGTAAAGGTTATTTAAGGCATGTTAAGCCTATGTCACTATTCCGGAGTGTTTTTCGCATTAAACTGACCGAGTTTACGCATCAGTTTGCGTATAACTTCTCAAAAAGCGATTTAAAGCTTGAAATCGAACTCGAATCAATTCGTAGAATCATCAAACACAAATACACACATATTAACACCAAATCACATCGTTTTATTGATAATTGATATTGTTTTACATCGTACATCATTTACATAGCACAGTTGTCACAGTCTCCCCTACTTTAGGAAATTTCGTCCCGAAATTTTAACTAGAGGAAACTTGTGAAAACAAATGTGGATATTTCGCCTTCATTTGGGTCTCACATTCCCAAGTAAACTCTGGGCCACGTTTGGACTCCCAGCGAACTTTGACTAATCGTATTCGCTTGTTCTTTAATTGTTTGACTGCACGGTCCATTATCTCCACAGGTTTCTCGACAAAGTGCATCGTTTCATCAACTTGGATTTCATCGAGTGGAATGTGAAGATCAGGGGTGAATATTCCCAAGTTCAAGAGGTAACTCTAATCGGTAGGCAACCTTTCCGATCCTTTCAACAATCGTAAATGGTCCAACATATTGTGGTGTAAGTTTTCCTTTCTTTCCAAATCTCACCACTCCCTTCCAAGGGGATACCTTGAGTAGGACACGGTCTCCGACTTGAAATTCCAAGGGCTTGCGTCACATATCCACATAACTCTTTTGACGGCTTCTAGCTGTCAGAAGATTATCGCGAATCTTTTTGATTTTATCTGTTATTTCCAGAATGAGCTCAGGTCCAGTAAGCTGAGCTTCACCAATCTCATTCCAATAGACAGGTGAACGGCATTTTTGACCGTATAAAGCTTCGAACGGTGCCATATTAATGCTAGCATGATAACTGTTGTTATAAGAGAACTCGATCAACGGTAGATGAGAATCCCAATTACCACCAAAGTGTATCACACATGCTCTAAGCATATCCTCCAATGTTTGTATTGTCCTCTCAGATTGTCCATCTGTTTGGGGATGATAAGCAGTGCTTAGATTTAGTTGAGTTCCCAAAGCAGATTGCATGGTTTTCCAAAAGTGAGATGAAAATCGAGCATCACGATCAGATATGATATCCAAAGGAACACCATGTCGAGATACAATCTCATCAACATAAATCTTGGCAAGTTTATCAGCAGATAGATCCTCGCGAATCGGTATAAAATGAGCGGACTTCGTTAATAGATCAATAACAACCCAAATAGCATCGTGACCTCTAGATGTACGGGGTAACTTAGTAATGAGATCCATCGCAATGTTCTCCCACTTCCATACCGGTATTTCTGGTTGTACAAGCAAACCAGATGGTCGTTGATGTTCAGCCTTGACTTTGAGACAAGTTAGGCATTTCGCTACATACAAAGCAATATCCTTCTTCATAGCAGGCCACCAGTACTGAGTATGAAGATCCTTGTACATTTTGTCAGCACCAGGATGGATAGAGTATCGAGACTAGTGAGATTCGTCCATCACTAAAGCGCGAAGATCGTCTTGTTTCGGAATCCACAAACGATTCTTGAAATAGAATAACCCATCGTCCTCCGTTTCGAGTTTGAGCTCTAGTTGACGTGGTAATTCCTTACCCATCAAGTCTTGTGTAACACAAGTACGTTGAGCTTAAGAGACACGAGTTTGAATATCAGATAGACTGCGAACAAAATGAAGCTTAGCTCGTTCCTTTCGGCTTAGCGCATCGGCTACAACATTCGCCTTACCAGGATGCTAGCGAATCTCGCAATCGTAATCGTGCAATAACTCAACCCAGCGTCGTTGTCTCATGTTCAGCTCCTTCTGATTGAGGATGTGCTGGAGACTTTTGTGGTCTGTGAAAATCACACATTTCGTTCCATAAAGATAGTGTCTCCAGATTTTGAGAGCAAAAACCACAGCACCCAACTCAAGATCATGAGTTGTGTAGTTCTTCTCGTGAAATTTCAATTGTCTAGACGCATATACTATAACTTTGCCTCGTTGCATGAGAACACAACCAAGACCTAGATTCGACGCATCACAATAAACAACAAAATCATTGTTTCCATCGGGCAGAGATAAAACAGGAGTATCATAAAGTTTTCGTTTTAAAGTTTGGAACGCTTCTTCTTGTTTGGGTCCCCACTCAAAAGGCTTATTCTTTTGAGTCAAAGCAGTGAGAGGAACCGCGATCTTCAAGAAGTTCGAAATAAATCGTCAATAATAAACAGCAAGACCAAGAAAAGAACGAACTTCTGTGGGTGTCGTAGGTGTATTCCAATCCTTAATGGCAGCTATTTTAGGAGGATCCACATGAATACCCTGCTCGTTAACAATATGACCCAAAAAATTGAACTTCTTTAAGCCAGAATTCACACTTGGAAAATTTAGTAAAAAGCTGTTCCCTCTTCAGGAGTTCCAATGTCAGACGAAGGTGTTGTTCGTGCTCAGCTCGAGACTTCGAGTAAATGAGAATGTCGTCGATAAACACAATGATGAACTTGTCTAAATAAGGTTTACAAACCATATTCATTAAATCCATGAAGATAGCTGGGGCATTCGTCAAACCAAAAGGCATGACAGTGAACTCGTAGTGACCATATCTCGTGCGGAATGCAGTTTTGGGAATATCTTCTTCGAGTACACGAAGCTGATGATACCCAGAACGCAGATCGATCTTAGAAAAACATGTAGCACCTTGTAGCTGATCAAAGAGATCACCGATTCGTGGTAGGGGATATCGATTCTTGATGGTAAGCTTATCAAGCTCATGATAATGGATACACATTCGAAAAGACCCATCTTTCTTTTTCACAAACAAAACGGGAGCACCCCAAGGTGAAAAGCTCGGTCGGATGAATCCTTTGTCAGAAAACTCTTGAAGCTGTTTCGATAATTCTTGCATCTCAGACGGCGCAAGATGATAAGGTGCTTTTGAAATTGGGTTAGCATTAGGAACAAGATCAATATGAAACTCGACTTGATGAACTGGAGGCAAACCAGGCAGTTCATCAGAAAACACCTCTGGATAATCACGAACAATTGGAATATCTTGAATACTCTTGCTCTTGCCTTTCTCTTCGGTGACATGTGGCAGAAAGGCCACATATCCTTTTCGTAAGTAACTTTGGGCTTTCTTACACGACATGAGTTTCAATCCACCAGATGGTTTCTCGGCACGAATCTCTAAAACTTCACCAGATGAAAGAGGAATACGGACAATTTTATCAAAACAAACCATCTCAGCATGAAACTTAGTTAACCAATCCATCCCCTCAATAATATCGAAACTTCCCAGTTGCATCGGTGTGAGGTCAATAGGAAAAAGATGGTTATCGAGGTTCAATTGACAATCGCGAATAACAGAATCGAGTACAAGAGGTTTTCCAGTAACAACTTCGACAGATAAAGGTTTCCTCAGTTTAGTTCTAGGTATCGCAAGCAAAGGCTCAAATGATAACGAAACAAAACTTCTATCGGCACCAGAATCGAAAAGAACAGCTGCAGGTTTATGGTTAACAAGGAACGTACCATTAACAACCTTGTTGTCAGCCCTCGCCTCATTTGCATTCAAGTTGTATGCTCGTCCACGAGCGGGATTCACATTCACATTCGCGTTCACCAATCTCGAGCAGTTGTTGCGAAAATGACCCATTTCACCGCAGTTGTAACATGAACCAGGTGGGAATCTAGCAGCATTCCCCTGAACTTGTGCTGGATTCTGAGCAGCTTGGTTCTGACCCAATCGACAAATGTTGGTTGTGTGCCCAAGTTTACCACAAGTAGTACACTGTTTACAAGCCTGTTGGGTTGCATGGTGACCATTGCACCTATTGTAATGAGGTACGGTACCAGCATATTGCTTCTTGATAGGAGGTTGTGCTGGTGGGTTCTGAGTAGTAACAACAAAATTTTGGGAAGCGTTGCGCTTCGTCGACCTCCTTGAAGACTCGCCTTTCTTACCCTTACCTTTACCCTTGTCTTGAGCTGCATCAGTTGACTGCTTTTTGTCACCCTTGCGGGTCAGTTTTCCTTTTCTGACTTGAGATTCAGTCAGAGTAGCAGCCAATTCAATAGCCTGACGCACAGTGGTAGGATTACTACCAGTTACAATATCTTGCACAGAGTCGGGCAAACCATCAATATACCTCTCAATTGCTTTCTCCAACGGGGTAACCATAGTAGGACATAACAAACTGAGCTCCTCATAACGATCCGTATACGCACGGTGTTCTCCCCCATCTTGTTTCAAATCGTCAAATTCTCGTTCCAAAGCCCTAATCTCGTGACGGGGACAGAACTCTTTCATCATGAGAGCTCGAAGCTCTTCCCACGTTTGTGCCATTGCCACATCGGCACCCCTATCGTCATCACACCGTTCCTCCATGTTAGAGCATGCTTCTCAAAAACACTGGATGCAAACTCAACTTTACACTCATTCGCACATTGCACATATCTGAAGGTGCTTTCCATACCTTCGAACCATTGTAGGAGCGCAGTTGCTCCGTGAGACCCAGAAAACTTCAATGGTTTAGCCGAATTGAAATTCTTAAAACTGCAATGAGCATTGTTGTTATTGTTGTTCGCTTGATTAATTTGGTTACTAGGTTCGGAAGCACAACTGCGATTTGCTGAGCGACATGGGCTGCGATTGCAGCATCCTGTTCGGGATCACGTCTAGGTGGCATATTCTAAAAAGAACAAGGAAACATGAGAAACGAGTGATATTGACGTTGGATAAACAAAAGAGGCATTGAAAACATTGACAAAACATAAGGAATGCGATCATTCATTCGTTACCTCGAACAAACAAACGAAACGTAATGACTAATCAAAGTAAATAGGTCAATATAATGTATCGCGAAGACATGCTTTAGCCTATAAGTGGACACTCACCCCAAGAGTTCCCAGGTAAGAGTGACTGGTCCGATTATGTGGATTTGTACAAACACTCTACCCTTAGACAGAAAATTCAGGATACAGGCATCCACCCTTCCAGATTGCACGTGTTCACATTATAAGACCCAAACTTTGATGAGATTTTGAAAACTTTGAAGGTTCAAAACCTTATAACAAATCATCTAAGAATAGATTATTGATTTTCAAATCGGATTTTTTATTGTCTTCTCGTTGTGGTTATCACCTAAAGATAGGTGACGGTATTGTTTTAAAATCTAAACACAAGTAAACTTGCGTTAGGGTCCTAGTAAAGTTATAGTCTAGGTCAAAGAATTACTAATAACCCAATTCCCTATAACCATTGGCTCTGATACCAACTCTTCTGTCACACCCCGACCGCGTTAAAACAAATAAACTGCGGAGGAAACGTCGGGGAGTGGAGCAACAGAATTATTGTTTCACAGCCATGGATTCAAAAAGTTCCGTTTTATTAAATATTAAACATTAATATTGTCTTGAAATTAAGTTAAAACACAACCACATTGTCTAACATTTGTTATTTAGTCACTAAGGCCTCGTCCAACCCTAAGTGAGCATGCATCCTATTCGTAATCAACATCATTCAACACCAAAGAAATGCTGGCGAGCACATAGGTTTTATGTGAGTGTCAGATTCATGGCTCGTTTTCATGTTGAAATAACTCGTACAACTTTGTTAATAGATATTAGAAAACCTTGTTTTGTAAAACATTTGTATTGTAAAATGAATAACCAAGTCAAAACAGATTGGTTATAGTGTATAAAACCTCGATGCCATGAATCTTAACTCAAAACATTTGTTTAAGTAAACCAAATCGTGTATCGTTCTCGTAAAATGACTCGTATGGTTTATATCGTTTAGTAAACATCGTTGTGTGTGTCGTTTGAAAATCGTTCGTCCAAGTGAACTAAATAATGCTACGGAATGTAATATGATAAAAGCATTTATATATAAGAAGTACAAGCGGCGTATCTACCATGCTTTTATTACATTACACTCGTCCCGTTATCTAAACACTAACCAAAAACCAATCATTCGTTCAATTCGTTTAATTTGTTTAAATAGTTCCAATTGTTTCAATCATTCAAAATCGTTCAATCTTCAAAATCGTTCAAATCATTCAATCGTTCAAATCGTTCTCGTTTAAATTGTTCTTGTTTTAATTGTGAAAACTACTTTTGGTCGTCTCGTGGAATACATTCAAACCTTCGTAACTCATCCATCGTTCAACTCGTATTAACAAATCACCAAAGGGTAAGTTAACAATTAAAAGGTTCAGTTGTTACCCACATAACCCCCATACATAACCATGGGTGCAGTCCGATAACTGGATTTGTCAGATCCTATGGTACCATAACCTAATACTGGTCGGTTCAGCGAAAATTAATGAATGTTATTCGTTATGTGAATACGTACAACAAGTTCGTTCACATTATCGAAATCGTTTATTGTTTAATATAAACCATAGTATTCGTTTTTGAAACCATCGTTGAAAGCATCAAAATCGTTTAACAAATATGAATCACCCCAAAACAATTGAAAACAGTAAAATAGGGGAACTATGTACTCACATCGAAGTGCAAAGTATCCTAGAATAATTGAACTAGCAAAGCTCGAGTAAACCAAGGAATGCAAGTAGCACCTAGTAATCGGATGGCTAAGTTAATAAATCGACACCTAAATCAGAAGATCGGGTAGAATGAGGTCTTGTAAACCAAATGAGTATTGGAACTCATGTGATATGGTTTAACAAAGCCTACATTCTAAATCGGAACCTATCCTAAGTGCTTTTGACCCGTTATGACCCATTAAGGTAGCTTACGCTACGTTAATGCGTCGTTCGCGCAAAAGCGCGTTCGAGACGTCTTACTAGTCCTATGACAAGTATTATATGCCCTTACATGTTTTAATAAGTTGCATAATCAGTTTAAGTGACAAAAGTTAAGTTACATATGCTTAAATCCAATTATGCATGAAAAGGGCATTTTGGTCATTTACCTAAGGCATATAAATTACCTATCATACAACTAATTAAACTAAGTGACCATAAGGTATAACCTCGGAAGGTTATTCCCTATACAACTATGGTCACAAAACATGCTTGGTCGGATCCTAACGATCGACCAAATGGGTCGGGTTCGAAAGTCTAAGTGGTTGTTAAGACCGCTTGACTTACAACCCTATACAAGCACTAGACTAAAAGTGACGAGCTAAACATGTTAAAACATGTTTGACTAAGTTAGAAAACAGGTTTTGATATCAAAACAAAGTGTTTTGATACCCAAAAATAGTTTCGACGCAAAATACGCATAAACACATATTTTGACCGAAACTTTGACTCGTCACTTCGACTAATCAATGTGGTAATCACTAGGTATAGTCACAAGGGACTATAACCATCGTGATTACGCTCACGTTGCAAAGTTCAAACGAACTTTGCGTTGACCAACTCATGGTCATAGCAGAAATTCAAACACTGTTTGACTTTTATGCTTGAAAAGCATGAAAAGCATGAAAGAAGCTTACAAAAGGCCCAAGCAATGAAGATTTGATTCAAATTACTCAGGTATGAAGTATGAATACTCCAACTTAGAGCAGATTTGAGATCAAGTGTGAAGAACCAAATGAGACACCCATTGCTATTTATAGGAAGATTGGATCATCAAGATCATTCCAAGTGCTAGGAAGGTGTAATCTTGACCCTACACTTGTGCACATGGTATTACAATACAGTGGAAGTCGAAAACCAGCTCCAGGTATTGAGAATTTTGCATAAACAACCCTGTATATCAAGCCAGTTGCTGAAAATGAACTGCTAAAAATTGGTCCCTGTCACGTGGCACATTAGGTATAACCTGGGTTGGCGCGTGGCTCGAGGGAGGTCAGTTTCAAGTTTCAGTTTATGGCGAAACAGGTCCCTGCATGCTTAAAACTTATTTTTGGCACGTTTAAGCCCCGTTAACCCCATTTCAAGGCTCCAAAATGAAGTTAAAGTATAGGGAACTTAAAATATGCTCAAAAACATCTCGGATGTTGGTTCGTTTGGTCGTACGGTTGCGTTATTTGGTTAATTACGACGGAAACTCGAACGGACGCAAAAACGATCCAAATTTCACGACGAATGGTATTTTTGCATTCCAATCACTAAAATAAAATATTTTAATGATTACAAAAATCCCTGTTTGATCAAAAAGTTTATTTTCGCATACCGAACCCCTCAAAGCCTATTTCTAAGCTATGTAAAGAATATTTAGGGTATGTTTACCTTATGATCAAGTTCCGGAATGTTCGTTACTGTACAAATCGGCATAGTTTCGTAGTTTGACAGAAATAGTCTATGCGATCGAATAAACTTGTTTTCGACACACCAAACCCTCCAAAACTTATTTCTAAGTTATATAAAGGTTATTTAAGGTATGTTAAGCCTATGTCACTATTCCGGAGTGTTTGTCGCATTAAACTGACTGAGTTTACGCATCAGTTTGCGTATAACTTCCCAGAAAGCCATTTAAAGCTTGAAATCGAACTCGAATCAATTCGTAGAATCATCAAACATAAATACACACATATTAACACCAAATCACATCGTTTTATTGTTAATTGATATTGTTTTACATCGTACATCGTTTACAGAGCACAGTTTTCGGATAATTTTTAGATATATTATAAGTACTTTTCACTCGTTATTCAAGCTTTAAATTTATAAAAACACGATATAACACTATCAATCTCTACTTCACGCTATGTGACAACTCTCAAAATTTCATGTATCCGTACGATTAATTAAATGATTAATTAAAGTGCTTGGTGATTGTGTTGAATTACTTAACTGCTCTTTGATTAATGTGTTATACTTACATGTGCTTGTTAACATACTAGTAGTATGCAGAAAACTTGACTAAATGGTCCGGTATATTTTCCTATGTGTTAGGAATTAATTTCGTTACAAAAATATATGTATAAGACGCCTTACGGAACAACTAAACACTTTAACGGAACAGTATCCGACCGGACAACCGGACATTACCGGGACACCAAATATTTGTCAAACACATTGTGCTAATATTTCTTGGCTAGTTATGATCTCCGAATACCATAACACCCACTAGAACGTCCACTAACTAACACATGTGACCATATACTTAAACTTGAACTATTAGTTACTCCTACCATAAAAAAATGTTTCACTTAGCCCCCCCCCCCCCCATTGTTCACGGCACCAAGGGGCCCCACACCCAAAGATTTGTTTAAATCTTCTTCCAAATCTTCCAAAATATTCACCTTGGACTTTGTTGAGATTTGATTGGATATGGGGATTTGTATGCATGGCCAAGATCACACACAAACATTTATCTCTTACACTCTCTCTCCTCACTACTCTCCCTCCCTATTTCGGCTCCTCCATAGCCGAACCCACCATCATCATCACCATATCTCACTTGATCACCATAATCTTTAGAAGATATTTCTTGGATTTGATAAGATCTTGTAATTATTTCTCTTGGATATTACAACTACACAAGATCACCATCATCTTCACAACACAACACAACTTCACCTCCCTCAAAACTCTCTCTCTCTCTCTCTCTCTCCCTCTTGGCTGCACAAAATCGCCACCACCATCATCATATCAACACTCAGTCATTTAATCCATCATCAAGTTCCATTCAAAGCTTGAAGTTCATCCATGGAGGTTGCAAGTTGAAGGACTTTCTAAGGAGCCTTGTTCTAGTCTTTTTCATCATTTTCTCTCTACATTTTCATCACTAGAATCATCCCTAGCTTTAAGCTAGTAGTAAGTTCCTTATGTCACCTTTGTTCATCTTGTTTCATGATTAAAAGATGTAATATGGTAAATCTACAAGAACACTAAAAAGGGTTCAAACAAGAAGATGTAACATGATGTATTTATGTTAGTATGATGTTATCATGAGATGTTACTGATTTCTTGCTGATTACTTGTTAATATCGATTACTAGAAATGTTGTTGATCATTATGCATGTTAACAAAACCAATAGAACTCGCTTTAGAATGTAAAAGCTGAAAAACAGAAAGTTGTTTGGTGATTACAGCCAAATTCAGTTGGCTGTAACCGAACCTTAATAAAAAGAAAAATGTGTTTTCTGAACTCTAGATTTATGTATTATGAAATACGGTTCTAATGGCACTGGAATCATAATTTTTGGACTTCGTTTACTATTTTTAAAGGGGCATTTTGTAACAGCAGCTCAAGCTGCATTTTTGCTGCTGAAAATAGGTGTTATGTTTTTAGTCATAACTGGAAATCTATGATGAATTAGATTATGAAATTTGTACAGTAGATGAAAACTGATGTATCTGTAATTACCCCACTGGAATTTCAGAAATCGGACTTACGATGAATTTTTAATGAATTGTTCCGTGGACTGTGGTCAGAAAAAGATAAATCTGAGTTCAGTCCGGAAAATGATTTTTTATAAAATATTGGTGATGAATTGGATCCCGAGATTTTTACAAAATAAAATTTGGAATGTTTAAGACATTCTGTAAAAACTTGTGAATTTTTGGATAAGTTAACTATTTTATTAAAATGTCCGAAAACAGCCTGGTTTTGAATATTAATGCTGAAATGACATAGGTGAAGTGTCAAGTGCATACAAAACACAATATTTCCTGAATAGATACTTCATTAACTGAGAAACCAAGGCTTAAATAGCCAAACAAATACAACGTACATAGACAACTTTAACGAAAAACTAGGAAGACTCAATAGAAAACAACAACTTAGCCTACACTCTATATTATAATGTAAACAAGTAGAGTCCTAAAGAGCCGGTTTATTTGACCCACAAACAAAGCAGACATAATAAAAAAACCTTAGAATAATGGAATATTCTAAGATGTACTCCCATGCACACATGCATGCCAATGTGAACTTCCTGACTTCATAACTTCCAATATCCTCCCCTTAAACAGGAACTCTATTAAGCATCCTGTTTAACTTCACATACTCCCATGGCCTCTCTTATCTCATTGAATGTCTCTTGCTTGACTGGCTTGGTCATCCCATCAGCTAACTGCTGCTTTGTTCCACAAAATTCCAGCTTAACCACTTGTTTCTCAACTAGTTCCCTTAAATAATGATAGCGAATATCTATATGCTTGGTCCTTCTATGCATGACTGGATTTTTGGACATCTTTATCGTAGAAGTATTATCACAATTAATCTTGACCGTACCCACTTTTCCATCCATTTCTTCGAGGAGACCTTTCAACCAAACACAATGACATGCACATATCACAGCTGCTACATATTCAGCCTCAGTTGAAGACAAAGTGACTATCTCTTGCTTCCTTGAACACCAACATATAGCTGCACTACTCAACAGACACACATAACCAGAAGTGCTTCTTCTATCTTCATTATCTCTAGCATAATTGCTATCTGTGAATACCATTAATCCTTCTTTCTTCCTTTTGTCATACTTTAACCCATAATTCAAAGTACCTTTCACATACCTTAGGATTCTTTTTGCAGCTAGATAGTGATCCTCCCTCGGCTTTGACATGAACCTAGAGATGAGGCTTACAACATACATAATGTCTGGTCTTGTAACTGTCAAATACATGAGGCTTCCAACCAAACTTTTGTATACTTTCTCATCAACATCCTCCCCTGATCCAAGCTTGGTCAATACTGCTCCAGCAACCATAGGGATATACACTGAGTTAGCTTCTTCCATGCCAAATCTCCGTATTATTTCTTTAGCATACTGGTTCTGATTAATCTCTATAGCATCCTTAGTTTGCTTCACTTCAACACCTAAGAAAAACCTCATGAGACCCAAGTCAGTCATTGCAAACTCCTTCATCATGGATCGTTTAAACTCTTCACAGATCCTCTTGTCACTTCCTGCATAAATTATATCATCTACATACAAACTCACCATCAAAACTTTTGCTTCAGACCTTTTAATGAATAATGTGTGATCATGATCACTCTTTTTAAACCCTTCCTTCTTGAAATATGCTTCAATTCTGTGATACCAGGCTCTTGGAGCCTGCTTTAACCCATACAATGCTCTCTTGAGTTTATACACCTTTTCTTCCTCTCCCTTCTTCACAAAGCCTTCTGGTTGCTCGACATAAACTGTCTCATTCAACTCACCATTTAAGAAAGCACTCTTTACATCAAGTTGGTACACCAGCCACTCTTTTCTTGCTGCTACTGCTAGAAAGGCTCTTATTGTGTCCCATCTAGCAACAGGAGCAAAGACTTCATTATAATCTATACCTTGTTTTTGAGCATAGCCTTTAACCACCAACCTGGCCTTGTATTTTTCTACATCACCCTTTTCATTCAACTTTGTTTTGTACAGCCATTTCACCCCTATTGGTTTTATCCCTGGAACTGCTCTAACCAGCTCCCAAGTCTGATTACTCTCAATTGCATCAATTTCAGCTTTCATTGCCACTATCCACTTCTTATCATGAGCAGCTTCTTCATAGCTTGTAGGATCTTCTATTGAACTGTATATGGCCATTATGTCTTCCTCAGCATACTTGACATAATAATCTTTCATCCAAGCTGGTGTCTTCTTAACTCTGCTGGTTGCAGCTGCAGTAGATTGTTCAGGGGCAGGATTGTCATTTTCTGGAATTTCGTGATCACTGCCTTCTTCTTCATCAGTCTGTGAGTGATTTTCTTCATTATTTTCACTTGCTTCTTCTGCTTGTGTCTCTTCTGGTTGTGTTGTGTTGTTATCAGGTTCACTCATGCCAGCTATCACAGCTTCTTCCTCAATAATCAACTCTTTTTCTATTTCCTTTTTAGACACCCAATCCCAACTATTTTCTTCATCAAAAGTAACATCCCTACTTATCACAAGTTTCTTAGTTGATGGGTCATAAAGTCTATAAGCTTTTGACTCTATGCTCACACCAAGGAAGATACACTTGTGACTCTTGTCATCCAACTTTGTTCTTAACTGAGTTGGAATATGAGCATAACCAATGCTTCCAAATACACGGAAGTGTCTCACACTAGGCTTGACACCTGACCACAGTTCTTCAGGAACCTTTTTATCCAAGGCCCGAGTAACTGTTCTGTTAAGGACATGACAAGCCCACATCACAGCCTCAGCCCAAAAATATTTGGGCATTTTCTTCTCATTGAGCATGCACCTTACCATGTTCATAAGAGTTCTGCTTCTTCTCTCTGCCACCCCATTTTGCTGGGGTGTGTAAGCAGCTGTAAGTTGCCTTTTTATTCCTTCTTTTTCACAAAACTCTTTGAACTCTTGAGAAGTGAACTCTCCCCCTCTATCACTTCTTAGGCATTTGAGTTTATTATTAGTTTCATTTTCAACTAATGTTTTGAAATTTTTAAAGTACTCAAATGCATCCCCTTTTGTACCCAATACATAAACCCAAGTCTTTCTTGAATAGTCATCAATGAAAACAAGTACATACCTCTTGTTGCCTTGAGATATTGGTTTTATAGGCCCACAAATGTCTGTATGCACAAGTTGCAACCTCTCTGATGCATGCCATGTACTTTGCTTTGGAATCTCTACTCGATTCTGCTTGCCAATGGTACAAACTTCACACACTTGGGTCTTTTGAGCCACCTTGGGTAGACCATCAACCAGGTTATTGAATTGCATAATTCTGAGGGCTTTGTGATTTGCATGACCAAACCTCCTATGCCATAAATCATCTCCGGTGGTGATTAGCATACAGCTACTTGATTCATCTCTAGTAACCAGAACAGGAAACATTCGGTTTCTTGTCATCTTAGAAGTTATGATCAATCCCTTCACTGGATGATAAGCTGTGCCATAACCTTCTTTAAAGACAAATGCTATCCCCTTATCTTGAAGCTGTCCCACGCTAATTAAGTTAGAAGTTAACTCAGGTGCAAAGTACACCTGAGTTATGATCTGAGTTATTCCATTAACTCTCAATTTCACATCACCAATTCCTTTCACTTCTAACCTTTTGTCATTCCTTAACTTGACTGAGTGGTTGAAGCTCATGTCAAGTTTAGTGAACCAAGATTTATCTCCTGTCATATGATTGGAACATGCAGAGTCCAAAAACCATACCTTCTCTTTTCCATACTTTACAGAATCATGAGTTTCTTTTATCACCTTCTCTTCTTGTTCATATTTCTCAACATCAACTGTAGCCATCAGCAGCAATTCTTCACTCTCATCATATTCAGCATAGTTTAGTGTTTTCTCATCAGTAGGACATTCATACTGGAAGTGGCCCATCTTGTGGCATTTGTAACATTCAACTGCACTTTTGTCAAATGAACTCCTTCCTCGTCCTCGTCCTCTGCCTCTTCCTCTACCATATGATGATCTTCCTCTACCTCTTCCTCTGCCATAAGATGTTTCTTGTTCCACCTTCAATACTTGATCTTCAGTAGTCTTTTTCAACAACTTTTGTTCATGAACCAAGAGGGAGCTTTGTAACTCATCTACAGTCATCTCATCAGTATCTTTAGATTCTTCAATGGAGCACACAATGAAGTTAAAGTTCTCTGTGAGGGATCTCAACACCTTCTCAACAATCTTGACATCTGTTATGTTTTCTCCGCATGTCCTCATCTCATTTGCAGTGATCATAACCCTTCCAAAGTAATCATTGACACTCTCTCCTGGCTTCATTTCAAGAGTTTCAAAAACTCTTCTGAGTCTTTGTAATTGAGCTCTCTTTACTCTAGCACTGCCTTGATACTTGGTCTTCATAGCATCCCAAATCTGCTTGGATGTCTCCTTCTGTGTGATTGTCTTCAGAATTGATCTATCAATTGATTGAAACAAGTAATTCAGGATTTTCCTATCCTTCAGCTTGTTTTCTTCATAGTTCTTCCTCTGGGTGGGTGTTGCTTGTTCTCCGGCCTTGATCTCTGCATACCCATCTTCTACTACATTCCAACATTCCTTTGATTGAATGAGATTCTTCATGACCATACTCCAGTGGTCATAATCTCCGTCAAACTTTGGTACATGGGTTGCCTGGAAATGACTCTCTTCTGTCATCGTTCTTGTGCAGTAGCTCTTCCTCTTCTCGAACAAATGATCACACTCACTCTCTAATGGATCTCACAATTGTGCTCTGATACCACTTGAAGTGTCAAGTGCATACAAAACACAATATTTCCTGAATAGATACTTCATTAACTGAGAAACCAAGGCTTAAATAGCCAAACAAATACAACGTACATAGACAACTTTAACGAAAAACTAGGAAGACTCAATAGAAAACAACAACTTAGCCTACACTCTATATTATAATGTAAACAAGTAGAGTCCTAAAGAGCCGGTTTATTTGACCCACAAACAAAGCAGACATAATAAAAAAACCTTAGAATAATGGAATATTCTAAGATGTACTCCCATGCACACATGCATGCCAATGTGAACTTCCTGACTTCATAACTTCCAATAATAGGTTGGGATTTGCGTGTCTAAATGTCGGGTATGTTATCTGTGAATGAGGTAATATGTTATATGTGTTATGTGCAATGTTGTATGTTTGTCTATGAGTGGGGAATAGATGGAAAGGTTATATGGGCATGAACCGTTAAAGTGATGCATGTTATGTGATAGATACATGTAGGAACTTTGTGTTCTATTTGAAATCACTAATAAACTAAGTGGTAATCATACTAGGACGTGATTGACCGACCTTGACTGTTAGCTATATTTGAGAGTCAAACCGAGCAACCGAGGTGAGTTCACACTCTTTCTAAGGCATGGGATTTCCGGTGGGTTGGGAATGGGATTGAATGGCTACTCGAACTATATTTACTATTAAACTACTTACTACTGTCCTCGGATTGAAGGGCACGTACGTTAAGCCTACGTACACGACCATAAGACCATCAACTCTATCAAATGAAGTCCCTCATTTATCGACTTAATCGCTGAGGCCTATGGCGAGTGGGTCATTAGTTAATAGCGCTATTAGGTTTAACAAACCTCACACCGTGCCAGTCGGACGGGCGTGTACTAATGGACTATGGGCAAAGGGTCAATGCTGATAGACATTGACTTAGGGCACCTCTTACATTTTCGTAGCAGTCGATACGCGTGGTCTAGTAACACATGGGAAGCCCCCACTAATCTTCGCAAACATGTCAGAAAGACCGCGATACGAATTTATACGATACATGGTTTACAAAACGAACAAATGATTTACGAAACGAATGCTATAACTAAACAACCAACTGTGAATTCACTCAACTTTGTTGTTGACTCGTTGTTACATGCCTTACAGGTCGCTAGATGCTTATGGAGCTTGCACGAGGAGGAGGTTGTTGTGGGATGCGGACTGTTATATCTCGTACTTAATAATTGAATTTTATAAACTATGTTTTGGATATTAAACTTATGAACTATAAACTTATGTTTTGAACTTCCGTTTTATGCTTCCGCTGTTAACTTAAAACTGGCTACTGTCTTATGGTCACCAATCGTATTGTGATTGGTTTTACTTACTAAGATTACGTTGTTCAATATGATTGGTGGCTCGATCCTGGTCATGTCACGCCTCCAAGCGGTGATACCCCGCATGGTGGATTTTGGGGGTGTGACAGATTGGTATCAGAGCTATTGGTTATAATGAACTTGGTTTTAAAAAGGGAAAAGCTTTTTGATAAAACCAGACTATAACCTGTACAGTGTTCAACGATCCACAACGACGCTTCGCTCCACGTGCAAGACTCGACACCATAAGTGGTATGATTTATGTTATATTGTCGGTTAGATAGTTCTCACTGTGCATCAGATAATGTGATAATTGCTATTTGAACCTTGTGTGCTTACTCTGTATTGTCGTCCCACACTTACGCACTTTCGCGACACCTTTCTCACTTACGTTACTTCATTGTAAAGATCATGAGCGGACGCGGAGGACGTATCAACCTCACTCAAGCCCAGTTGACGACTTGATCAATGAACGAGTTGCTGAGGCACTCGCAGCAAATCCAGCAGGAGGTATAACCTGCTATATCAACCCATCTTAGGACGTTTAGATCCTACCTTCACAAACCAACCCTCGTGCTTAACCTTGTCTATTATTCTCACACAACAGGTCAACATGCTCAAACTCCTGTGTGCACATTCAAAACGTTCATGGACTGCCGACCTACTACTTTTAGTGGCACCGAAGGAGCAGTGGGCCTTCTTCACTGGTTTGAAAAGCTTGAGTCTGTTTTCGAGATGTGCGAATGCCCTGAGGATCGAAGGGTGAAATATGCTACTGGAACGCTTGAAGGTGCCGCGTTAACCTGGTGGAAGGCACAGGTTCAACTACTAGGACTGGCGGTTGCAAATTCCACTGCCTGGAATGGTTTCAAGGAACTGATCAAAGAAGAGTACTGCAGTCGAGACGACATCCACAAGCTAGAGGTGGAATTTTACAATCTAAAGATGACGGGATCTGAGATTGAGGCGTACACTAAGAGGTCAAACGAACTGGCCATCTTGTGTCCAACCATGGTGGACCCTCCCATCAAACGTATTGAGCTGTATCTCAAGGGCCTGGTACCAGAGATTCAAAGTCACGTGACTTCATCCAACCTAGGTACCATACAACAAATCATCAAGTTGGCCCATCGACTCACTGACCAAGCGGTGGAGCAAAACAGGCTGCCCAAACGAATCAGTGCCACAGCCACTTCTGATGCACCTGCCGACAACGAACGAAAATGGGATGGGAACTCCAGTAAAGGTTCTACATCAGTTCAGTCGCAGCAGCGAAAGACGGATGACTACCAGAGTCCTGGTCAGCAATCTTCCGGTAGTCAAGGACAGGGTGGATATCGAGGAAACCACCCAAAGTGCAACAAATGCAACAGACACCATAGTGGTCAGTGCAACAGGGGACGTTGTCAGAGGTGTCTCAAGATGGGTCATGAAGCCAAGGATTGCAGGAGCTCATGGCCTGCAAATCAGAATCGTCAGCAGCAATAGCAAGCACCGCAGAATCAGCAACAGCAACAGGGCAACAGGGGATGCTTTCAGTGTGGCGCTGAAGGCCACTTTAAGAAGAACTGTCCCCAGCTTAACCAGAATCAGAACAACAACAACAACAACAACAACCAGGGAAACAGGAACAATAATGGGGGCAACAATGGGGGAAAAATGATGGCAATGGTGCCAGGGGTTGAGTGTTCGTGCTAGGTCAAGGTGACGCAAGGAATGATCCCAACGTTGTGATGGGTAAGTTTCTTCTGGACGACTTCTTCGTTACTGTTTTATTCGATTCGGGTGCCGATACTAGTTATGTGTCCTTAAAAGTTAGTCAGATGCTTAAGCGTACTCCAACACTCCTGAACACCAAACACACGGTAGAACTAGCTAACGGTAAAGGTCTTGAAGCCACACACGAAGTTAAAGGTTGTAACCTCGTCTTAGCTGGTCAGACTTTCTCTATCGATCTTATTCCTATTACACTGGGTAGTTTCGACGTCGTTATTGGGATGGATTGGCTATCTCATCATCAAGCGGAGATTGTTTGCAAGGAGAAAATCGTCCGCATTCCTCGTTCTGGTGAAGAACCTCTCGTGATTCGTGGCGAAAAGAGTGGTGCTGTCGAAGGGATCATCTCTTTCCTTAAGGCCCAGAAATGTCTACGGAAGGGCCACACTGCCATTCTAGCGCTCGTTACTTACACGTCAACGGAAGAGAAGAGAATTGAAGACATTCCTATTGTGCGTGATTTTCCTGAGGTATTCCCTGAGGAATTACCTGGTCTTCCGCCTCAACGCCAAGTTGAATTTCAAATCGAGCTAGCCCCTGGAGCAGCGCCAATAGCTCGAGCACCTTATCGCTTAGCCCCAACCAAACTGGAAGAACTGTCCAAGCAATTACAAGAACTTTTGGAAAAAGGTTTTATTCGTCCTAGCTCTTCGCCCTGGGGAGCTCCAGTACTATTTGTGAAGAAGAAGGACGGTACCTTCCGTATGTGCATAGATTACCGCAAACTCAACAAGGTGACCGTGAAGAATCGTTATCCTCTCCCACGTATTGATGACCTATTCGACCAGCTGCAAGGGTCGAGCTATTACTCTAAAATTGATTTGAGATCAGGATACCATCAGCTGAGAGTCTGAGATGAGGACGTCTCCAAAACATCATTCAGAACTCGTTACGGCCATTACGAGTTTCTAGTTATGCCTTTTGGATTGACGAATCCACCAGCGGTTTTCATGGATCTCATGAACCGAGTATGCAAACCTTACCTGGATAGGTTCGTTATTGTTTTCATCGACGACATCCTGATCTATTCTAAGAGTCAGGAGGAACACGAGCAACATCTGAGGCTTATTATGGAACTTCTTCGAAAAGAGCAGTTGTATGCCAAGTTTTCGAAATGTGACTTCTGGCTTCGCGAAGTCCACTTTCTAGGCCACGTAGTAAACAAGGATGGGATTCATGTTGATCCATCCAAGGTTGACTCGATCAAGAACTGGCCTGCACCCCGCACACCAACAGAAATCCGCCAATTCTTGGGTCTGGCGGGCTACTACAGACGATTTATCAAGGATTTCTCAAGGATTGTGCAACCTCTCACTTCACTGACTCAGAAGGGTGTCATCTACCGTTGGGGAGATGCACAGGAGTCTGCATTTCAGCACTTAAAAGACAGACTTTGTAGCGCGCCTATCCTCTCATTGCCTGAATGCACGGATGATTTCGTGGTTTATTGCGACGTTTCCATCCAAGGACTTGGTTGCGTGTTGATGCAACGAGACAAGGTCATTGCCTACGCATCACGCCAACTTAAGGTTCACGAAAGAAACTACACTACGCACGACTTGGAATTGGGAGCAGTTGTTTTCGCGCTTAAGATATGGAGACATTACCTGTACGGTACCAAGTGCACCATTTACACCGATCACAGGAGTCTCGAGCATATCTTCAAGCAAAAGGAGTTAAACATGCGTCAACGCCGATGGGTCGAGCTCTTGAACGATTATGAATGTGCAATCAAGTACCATCCGGGTAACGCCAATGTTGTGACCGACGCCCTTAGTCGAAAGGATACTATACCTAAGCTTGTACGTGCGTTACAGCTTACCATCCAATCTAGTCTTCCTGCCCAAATTTGTGATGCTCAGGTTGAAGCATTGAAAGCAGAAAACATCAGGGCTGAGTCCTTACGAGGATCAAGGCAGTGGCTAGAACAAACGGAAGACGGCGCCTACTATGTAACAGGGCGCATTTGGGTTCCACTTTATGGAAACTTACACGAGCTTGTGATGGACGAAGCACACAAGTCTCGTTATTCGGTACACCCTGGTTCGGATAAGATGTACCACGATCTCAGAACTACATATTGGTGGCCTGGCATGAAAGCCCACATAGCAACCTACGTTAGCAAATGTCTGACTTGTGCGAGAGTCAAGACTGAATATCAGAAACCATCAGGCCTACTTCAACAACCAGAGATACCACAATGGAAATTGGAGCAAATTTCCATGGATTTCGTTACTGGCCTGCCTAGATCTCAACGTGGAAATGATACTATTTGGGTAATCGTGGATCGACTCACAAAGTCCGCACATTTTCTGGCTATCAAGGAAACGGATAAGTTTTCTACTCTTGCAGAAATTTACCTAAAGGAAGTGGTATCAAGGCACGGAGTGCCAACCTCCATCGTTTCTGATCGTGACGCGCGTTTTACTTCTGAACTGTGGCAAGCCATGGACAAGTCTTTTGGCTCACTTTTAGATATGAGCACCGCTTATCACCCACAGACGGATGGGCAATCTGAACGCACCATCCAGACCCTTGAAGACATGCTTAGGGAATGTGTAATCGATTTTGGTAACGGCTGGGAAAAGCACCTCCCATTAGTGGAGTTTTCGTATAACAACAGCTACCACACCAGCATCCAAACCGCTCCGTTCGAGGCATTGTACGGACGCAAATGCCGATCACCCCTCTGTTGGGCAGAAGTTGGTGACAGCCAAATCACTGGCCCAGAACTTGTAGTAGATACAACCGAGAGAATTGCTCAGATACGACAGCGAATGGCGGTAGCTCGTGACCGTCATAAAAGCTATGCTGATAAGGGAAGAAAACCACTCGAGTTCCAGGTCGGGGATCGAGCGCTACTCAAAGTCTCGCCTTGGAAGGGCGTAGTTCGTTTTGGAAAACGAGGCAAACTCAACCCGCGATACGTTGGACCCTTTGAAATCATTGAGAAAATTGGCAAAGTCGCTTACAGGCTGAACCTACCTGAAGAACTCAGTGGAGTTCACAACGTATTCCACATGTCAAACCTGAAGAAGTGTCTGTCAGATGAGACCCTCATATTTCCTCTCAAGGAACTCACAATCGACGACCAACTGCGATTCGTCGAGGAACCAGTAGATCACCGATCGAGATGATAAGATTCTCAAGCGTACCAGGATACCTCTGGTCCGAGTTCGTTGGAATGCTCGTCGTGGCCCAGAGTATACCTGGGAACGAGAAGACCAAATGAAACTCAAGTATCCCCAACTGTTTAAGAAAAACGCAACCACTACTGAGACTGAAGCTACTGCAGAATTTCGGGACGAAATTCCAAATAAACGGGGGGATGATGTGACACCCCAGGAAAACCAGGAAAACAACGCAACTTAACTAGCTTCCTCAGTAACTACGCACTAAATTTCGGGATGAAATTTTCTTAACAGGGGAAGAATGTGACAACTCTCAAAATTTCATGTATCCGTACGATTAAATAATGATTAATTAAAGTGCTTGGTGATTGTGTTGAATTACTTAACTGCTCTCTGATTACTGTATTATACTTACATGTGCTTGTTAAGATACTAGTAGTATGCAGAAAACTTGACTAAATGGTCCGGTATATTTTCCTATGTGTTAGGAATTAATTTCGTTACAAAAATATATGTATAAGACGCCTTACGGAACAACTAAACACTTTAACGGAACAGTATCCGACCGG
Source organism: Helianthus tuberosus (assembly GCA_030545235.1). NCBI lineage: Eukaryota > Viridiplantae > Streptophyta > Magnoliopsida > Asterales > Asteraceae > Helianthus > Helianthus tuberosus. The sequence goes on along the minus strand of CM060360.1, from coordinate 63,077,201 downwards.
ACAACCGGACATTACCGGGACACCAAATATTTGTCAAACACATTGTGTTAATATTTCTTGGCTAGTTATGATCTCCGAATACCATAACACCCACTAGAACGTCCACTAACTAACACATGTGACCATATACTTAAACTTGAACTATTAGTTACTCCTACCATCAAAAATGTTTCACTTAGGCCCCCCCCCCCATTGTTCACGGCACCAAGGGGCCCCACACCCAACGATTTGTTTAAATCTTCTTCCAAATCTTCCAAAATATTCACCTTGGACTTTTTTGAGATTTGATTGGATATGGGGATTTGTATGCATGGCCAAGATCACACACAATCATTCCATCTCTTACACTCTCTCTCCTCACTACTCTCCCTCCCTATTTCGGCTCCTCCATAGCCGAACCCACCATCATCATCACCATATCTCACTTGATCACCATAATCTTTAGAAGATATTTCTTGGATTTGATAAGATCTTGTAATTATTTCTCTTGGATATTACAACTACACAAGATCACCATCATCTTCACAACACAACACAACTTCACCTCCCTCAAAACTCTCTCTCTCTCTCTCCCTCTTGGCTGCACAAAATCGCCACCACCACCATCATATCAACACTCACTCATTTAATCCATCATCAAGTTCCATTCAAAGCTTGAAGTTCATCCATGGAGGTTGCAAGTTGAAGGACTTTCTAAGGAGCCTTGTTCTAGTCTTTTTCATCATTTTCTCTCTACATTTTCATCACTAGAATCATCCCTAGCTTTAAGCTAGTAGTAAGTTCCTTATGTCACCTTTGTTCATCTTGTTTCATGATAAAAAGATGTAATATGGTAAATCTACAAGAACACTAAAAAGGGTTCAAACAAGAAGAAGTAACATGATGTATTTATGTTAGTATGATGTTATCATGAGATGTTACTGATTTCTTGCTGATTACTTGTTAATATCGATTACTAGAAATGTTGTTGATCATTATGCATGTTAACAAAACCAATAGAACTCGCTTTAGAATGTAAAAGCTGAAAAACAGAAAGTTGTTTGGTGATTACAGCCAACTTCAGTTGGCTGTAACCGAACTTTAATAAAACGAAAAATGTGTTTTCTGAACTATAGATTTATGTATTATAAAATACGGTTCTAATGGCACTGGAATCATAATTTTTGGATATCGTTTACTATTTTTAAAGGGGCATTTTGTAACAGCAGCTCAAGCTGCATTTTTGCTGCTGAAAATAGGTGTTATGTTTTTAGTCATAACTGGAAATCTATGATGAATTAGATCATGAAATTTGTACAGTAGATGAAAACTGATGTATCTGTAATTACCCCACTGGAATTTCGTAAATCGGACTTACGATGAATTTTTAATGAATTGTTCCGTTGACTGTGGTCAGAAAAAGATAAATCTGAGTTCAGTCCGGAAAATGATTTTTTATAAAATATTGGTGATGAATTGGATCCCGATATTTTTACACAATAAAATTTGGAATGTTTAAGACATTCTGGAAAATTTGGGAATTTTTGGAATAAGTTAACTATTTTATTAAAATGTCCGAAAACAGCCCGGTTTTGAATATTAATGCTGAAATGACATAGCTTGGGATTTGCGTGTCTAAATGTCGGGTATGTTATCTGTGAATGAGGTAATATGTTATATGTGTTATGTGCAATGTTGTATGTTTGTCCATGAGTGGGGAATAGGTGGAAAGGTTATATGGGCATGAACCGTTAAAGTGATGCATGTTATGTGATAGATACGTGTAGGAACTTTGTGTTCTATTTGAAATCACTAATAAACTAAGTGGTAATCATACTAGGACGTGATTGACCGACCTTGACTGTTAGCTATATTTGAGAGTCAAGCCGAGCAACCGAGGTGAGTTCACACTCTTTCTAAGGCATGGGATTCTCGGTGGGTTGGGAATGGGATTGAATGGCTACTCGAACTATCATTACTATTAAACTACTTACTACTGTCCTCGGATTGAAGGGCACGTACGTAAAGCCTACGTACACGACCATAAGACCATCAACTCTATCAAATGAAGTCCCTCATTTATAGACTTAATCGTCGAGGCCTATGGCGAGCGGGTCATTAGTTAATAGCGCTATTAGGTTTAACAAACCTCACATCGTACCAGTCGGACGGGCGTGTACTAATGGACTATGGGAAAAGGGTCAATGCTGATAGACATTGACTTAGGGCACCTCTTACATTTTCGTAGCAGTCGATACGCGTGGTCTAGTAACACATGGGAAGCCCCCACTAATCTTCGCAAACATGTCAGAAAGACCGCGATACGAATTTATACGATACATGGTTTACAAAACGAACAGATGATTTACGAAACGAATGCTATAACTAAACAACCAACTGTGAATTCACTCAACTTTGTTGTTGACTCGTTGTTACATGCCTTACAGGTCGCTAGATGCTTATGGAGCTTGCACGAGGAGGAGGTTGTTGTGGGATGCGGACTGTTATATCCCGTACTTAATAATTGAATTTTATAAACTATGTTTTGGATATTAAACTTATGAACTATAAACTTATGTTTTGAACTTCCGTTTTATGCTTCCCCTGTTAACTTAAAACTGGTTACTGTCTTATGGTCACCAATCGTATTGTGATTGGTTTTACTTAATAAGATAACGTTGTTCAATATGATTGGTGGCTCGATCCTGATCATATCACGCCTCCAAGCGGTGATACCCCGCATGGTGGATTTTGGGGGTGTGACACGCTAGGGCAAGTGCACCATTGTTGACGTAGTATAGTGATAGTAAGATACCGAGGTCGTCCAAGGACACAAGAGCTTTTAATACCGGAATATCATCGACGTCTAATCTAAGAAAATTTTGTGAAAAGAATTTTAATAAGTAAAAATAAAGAAATAAACTAAGGATTAAATTGCCATTTTGGTCCCTGTGGTTTGGGCAGTTTTGCCATTTTAGTCCAAATCTCAAACTTTTTAAATCTGGGTCCCTGTGGTTTGCATTTTGTTGCCATTTTAGTCCAAAACTCAAAATCTCTCATTTTTTACTGTTTTAAGGTCCCTTTTTTGTCTTTATCTGCAGGGGTAGTTTGGTCCATTTAATTTTCATTAAACCAATTCTTTTATTAAAAAACCCCAAATATAAATACTCCCTTATCATTCTCCTTCCCAATTACATCATCATCTTCAACCCTGCCAAACACACAGTCACACACACACTTTCTCTCTATATATGTATACATTCGCACACTCACCTTCTCTATCTCTAGAATAGTTTCAACTTTCAAATCTACTTTCTCTCTCTAGAAACTTTCAATCACTCACCGACTGTAACAAACAATGTTGGATTCGGTTCTAACAATCTGGCAGCATGTGGATCTCTGACAAACCCTAACTCTGTGATTTGTACGGAACTTTTGTCAGATTGTTGAATCTGGTGAGTTGAATCGGTCAATGGCAGCTTCCTCTTCGAGAGGACCAGTAAGTTCATCGTTCTACAATAACAACAAACCTTCAAGTCCGTTTTCATCGTCTTCTTCGTTCAAGCAGACTGTACCTCAATCATCCGCATCGACATTTTACAGAGGCTCCGGAAACGGTTACGGTTCCAGATCTGATAATTTTAACCTCACTACTTCCGATTCGATGTATTCTCGTGGCGGTTACGGCGCGCTTTCGCCTGTAGGTTATCCGTCTGCTGATGAGATGACTGATGAGCCGATTGATGATGTTCTGAGATCCGGAGGAGGTGATAGCATTTCTGTTACAATTCGGTTTAGGCCTTTCAGGTAATTTGATTAAGTTCAGTTAGTTTCAGATCTTTATTTGAATTGATTTGAGTAGTAAATGAAGTGTTTAGTTGAATTTGTATGGTATTAAGACAATGCTATATTGATCTGGTGAATTTGTGGTGACTGTAGTGAAAGAGAGTATCAGAGGGGAGATGAGGTTGCCTGGTATGCCGATGGAGATAAACTCGTGCGGAATGAGTACAATCCGGCCACTTCGTATGCGTTTGGTACTATATCTGGAGTTGAAGATGATGATGTAATTGGGAAGGAGAATGATAAGGGGGTATTTATATTTGGGGTTTTTTAATAAAGGAATTGGTTTAATGAAAATTAAATGGACCAAACTACCCCTACAGAAAAAGACAAAAAGGGACCTTAAAACAGTCAAAAATGAGAGATTTTGAGTTTTGGACTAAAATGGCAACAAAATGCAAACCACAGGGACCCAGATTTAAAAAGTTTGAGATTTGGACTAAAATGGCAAAACTGCCTAAACCACAGGGACCAAAATGGCAGTTTACTCTAAAGTAAGTAAATAAAAGAAACAAATAGACGAAATAGAATCACTTGGTTCCGACTCATCAAATATGTATCCTTTGATGATTTCCACGCTTTGGGTTTTTTAAGAGATTATCTTAGTTAAAGTTGCATGTCCCTCTTTTGGAGGCAACGCTACCCTCAGCCATATTGGTCTGAGTCAGCAGGGATACAGTCCCGCAAGGCTGGAATATTGAAAGATAATTGAATGAGTTATTAATGCAAAATATGGCATGTCCCTCTTTTGGAGGCAACACTACCCTCGGCCATATTGGTCTGAGTTAGAAAGGATACAGTCCCACAAGGCTGGTTTAAAGTTTTAATAGTAGCTTATTTAAAAGGGATTCAAGCCGTTCTTACTTCCTCCGATTTGATGTTATCTACCTCAAAGGAAGTCCTAATAAGCTTGAATCAAGTACTCGCAGGATCTATACACTGAACGAGGCAAGAACTTTACCGAAACCACCCTTCTAACCCCCTTCCAGGCATTTAACGCGCTTTATATAGACTGTAAAGACATGAATGATTTAATCAACAAAACATGAAGGATGATAGAATAAAGTTCACTTTCATTATAAAAAACTAGTTATTAAAGTCATTAATACAAACCCAATTAAAAAAGTTAACCAAAGCTAGGAGATTAAAAGTAATACATAAATAACTTGTCTTCACCAAGTGATGTAAGAGATTAGCCAAACATGGCCTTTGTTTGACAAAAACTCTTACGATCAATCTTGGATCCCAAGATTACTACACACACTTTAAGGATGGATGATGGATGAATGTGGTGGATGATGGTGGTATTGTATTGGTGGAGTGGTGGCAGGTGTAGGGGTGTGCACGGTTCGGTTATTAGCATTATCCGTAACCTTAACCGAAGTCATCGGTTAATCGGTTCGGCTAATTCGGTTAATTTGTCGGTTTGGTTCGGTTAAATTTTGGTTAATAACAATTTCAAACAAGGGCTAAATTTTTTGCTTAGAAATACATGTAATGGGTGTATAAATACATGAAATAGTTGTATAAATACATGAAATGAATGTATAAATAAATGAAATAGAGGTATAAATGCATGAATAGATGTTTAAAAAAATGAAATGAAGGTATAAATAAATGAAATGAAGGCATAAATAAATGAAATAGAGGTATTATTACATGAACTGAAAGTATAAAGCATGAAATACATGAAATGGAGGTCTAAAAGTTAGAAATATATAAAAAAAAAATTATTCGGTTCGGTTCGGTTAATTTCGGTTAACCGATGGTAAAAAATATCCGTTAACCTACTTTCGGTTAATTTCGGTTCGGTTTTGTCGGTTTTCGGTTCGGTTTCGGTTAACGGTTCGGTTTCGGTTAACGGTTCGGTTATTGCACACCCCTAGGCAGGTGTGAGAGAAGTGGTTTGTCAACGGATGAATTGGAATGAAACCAAGCATTCTTATTTATAGTTGGAAACAGTGGCTTCACACGGCCTCGTGCCCTGTGGGCACGGCCCCGTGTCCTTCCTTTTCTCTGTCTTCATTTAATCTGAGATCAGATGCTCCACGGCCCCGTGTGTCAACTGCACGGCCCCGTGGCCCTTGTACTTCCTGTACGAACCTAGATTCGCAAATCTGAGAGTTGACCATGACTCGTGTTTATTGGGACACGACCCCGTGTCTCTTTGTCTGCTTCTGTTTGTCGTTTCTGGTCTGGAATCTTGAATGGGCACGGCCCCATGCCGAGCAGGCACGGCACCGTGCTGGACTTCTGATTCGTTGTTTTTGTCTTTGGGGTGAAGCTTGGAGGGTCGGTATAGTGTATCAACTTCCTTCCTCCGTATTCATGTTGGATTTTGATGTTAATTGGTTCCTTTTGTACCTTTAAGCTCTTTTAATCTTGAAAATTAAAAGTAAACAAAGAAACGCGCTTTTTCCAACATTAGTGCTAAAAAGGGTTGTTTTTATATCTTATTTGACATAATTTATATGTTTCTTTTTGCGCATATCAACCATCACAAACAATGAATTAGCAATTTAGCAACATCAATTCACTAGATATACATCTTATCATCAACGAAAAAAATAAACAAATCTAATTTACATCTAATTTCGAATTTGCATACTTCATCCAATCTTACTTCTCCACAAACAAACTTACATCAATTTCTATATACAAATTTACATCAATTTATTAGTACTAGTGGGCAACCCGCGCGTTGCTGTGGAGTCGAATATAATACAGAGCGAGAAAATAATTCAAACCTTAAAACAATGCGGAGTCCACATATAATACAAAGCGAGAGCATAATTCAAACCTTAAAACAATAAAAATATCATATATATAAGTCGTATATATGTATAGTTTGTCTATATATTGTTGCTAACAGTTGTCTCAATCACAAAGTTATGAGCTGTACTTGCTATGCATGGCTACATAGGACACAATATTTCTAGTGCTACTCAAACTAATATTACTGCTAAGAACTTGATTATTTCAATTTTAAAGATGAGTATCATCACTCAAATAATTAGCTTAAAACACAACTATACATGGGCTTCTCGGGTCAAATATTTAAACATATTAAGACAATATTGATACATGTATATAAATTCAAGATAACGGGGCACACTAAAAAGAAAAAGATAGTTACATGAATACAAAGAATTGCTTTCATCTACCATTTAATTTAGTTCAGAAGACCAATTGCATAGATAATCAACTTTTCTCAAACTTCTATTTTGGGTAAAAATAATATTTTTTTTTCTTTTATACCTATTTAAAAGTTTAATAACTTCAAACTATTCATTTTATGTTATCCAACATTCAATCCTTTTTGAGTAAACTGTTATTTTGGTCCCTGTGGTTGGGTCACTTTTGCCACTTTAGTCCAAAATTCAAACTTTTTGCATCTGGGTCCATGTGGTTTCAGTTTTCTTGCCATTTTGGTCCAAAAAAGAAATCAGGTCATATTTTTCTTATAAAATCCTGCTATTTTGTCCTTTTTCGCATGGGCAAAATGATCATTTCTTTTTTTATAAATAAATACCATATTTTATAAGACAAATATGACCTGATTTGCCCTTGACGAAAATGACAAAATTGCAAGATTTTATAAGACAAATATGACCTGATTTCATTTTTGGACCAAAATGGCAATAAAACTAAAACCACAGGGACCCAGATGCAAAAGGTATGAGTTTTGGACTAAAGTGGCAAAAGTGACCAAATCTCAGAGACCAAAATGGCAGTTTACTCATCCTTTTTTTTTTTTTTTTCCTATTTTGGGTACTTAGGGGCTAATGAAAATGGCCATTTCCACATCACATTCACCTTATTAACTAACTTTGTTAAGGTTATACATTTTTATGGATGAGAAATCTTGAATTAGCTAAAACAGAAATTTGAGAAAAAAAAATGAAACTAATTCAGAAACAATATCACTGATTGATAATAACAATGGAGTTATAATAAGTTTACCTTTAGATTCCTCACAATAAGTCCATAAGCACTGAAAGTATCAAAGAACAATTTCTCATCCACAACCTTCAAAATGGTGTGGCAAGTCATGATTGATACAAATATACAAGTCGACAAAAGTTCTATCAGAAAAGATTAATGATATTCATGTGTGTGTATTAAATGAGATCTTACAATATCCATGTTTCCAACAAAAAAAGGTTTGCTCCTACATCCAAAATCTTCTTATCTTGTGGTGCCAGCAATGCAAAACAAAACAAAACAAAAATCATATCCCTATATTATTTCTGCAACACATATTCTATTGTTTATATTCCAATAGAATATAAACAATGCAGAGTCGATATATAATACAGACATATATTACTTTTTTGGAGTTTGAAGTTGATAAGTCATTTGTTTTTGGAGATTCAAATAGTCATACGTTGGAATATGTGTTTTTGGAGTTTGAGGATAAAGTTTTACACCTTAGTCTTTTAAAAGACAGTAACAACTTTTAAAAGACAGTAACATATCAACAATGATGTGCATCTTTGAATGATGATCGGTTACGGAAAATTATAAATCGAATTATCAGTGAAACGTCGGATTAAAAAAGTGAGTTACAATCGTACTTTGTTTTATAGGATTTTGAAGAGTCTCTCCAGCCAAGAAGCAATGTTTAATATGTATTTTCACGTTACACCCCTAGAGTGTTGGGTAATTTATCCTTGGAGCTTATTTGAATTTAATTTGTCTTTTAAAAGACAGTTTTGCCCATTTACTATGCTAATTAAGTATTGTACAATAAGCATTATAAGTTGTAATTACTTAAATTTTACAGGAATCATTCGGAAATGCTTTATAATATAGTATAGATTTAATAAAACCACTAAATTCCCCAAATAATATTCATCATATCATCAATGAAAAAAAAAGAAATCCTATCATAGATTCATAGACAAACTTATTATAAATTCAAAGCAAAAATTATAAACAAGAACATAGATTCATAGAAAAACTTATCATAGATTCAAAGCCAAATACAAGAATATTACACACCTGTGAATATCAAAATGAATCGAGATGAATCGATTTCGATTTGAAGATGACGAATTGCCGATGAAGATGACGAATTGCTGATGAAGATAATCGACGAAGATGATGAATCGATGTTTGAGATGAATGGGGGCTGAGCTATGTGTGTACAGAAGGTCTGGAGGAGGCGTTTGTGTGTTTGAGAACTTTTAGGGTTATTTTAGTTAGGCTATTGAAAAAAATACATAATCGAATTGGCCCGATCGACCACGCTGTAAACCGTTGGCCCGATCGACCACGCTGTAAACCGTTGGCCCAATTGCCCGGATCCCGGCCCAACCACCGGCTCTTTGTTGAAACGGCCCAAAACATGGAACCGGCCCACTACAGTTTTCGGGTCCGGCCAGACCGGTTCGGGTTTAAAAACGTTGGCCACCAGTGTTTACCAAATTAATGGGTAATTTGTATCAAATTTGACATGAAGGGTGTTGATTGGTTGGGGCTAGGGTAAGTACCCTTAAGTGCCCCTTCCTCCCTTAGTGGGCGAGACAGCACAGGACAGACAATTGTCACAAAGAGTATTTGTGTTGGTTTTATGTGCCAAAAATAGTCATTTTAGCAATGTATTAGAAACCAGTTTTTAAATCATACCGGTTTGGGCTCTGAAAAAGGTTTAACCGGTTGAATCAGGTTTTACAATCGGTTGAAACGGGTTATAATCCATAAAATACAAATCAAAGTAATCCAATCTCAATTAGAATTTATGTAATTAATCATAGTTTTATCTAAAAAACAACTATTTTATTGTAAAACATTAAGCAATCTAAGAGCATTTTTATTATTTATAAACAATATTGCACTGTATGATGTGGAAAACAATTTCAACGTTGGTGGAATATTGGAATGGAAGCTACTGTGTTAATTACCGAAAATATGGAATGTCAATATTACCTTAATTTCGTATTTTTATCAAAATAAAAAAATCAAATTCCAAGATAATGCAAACCGGTTCAACTGTTTGAACGAATAGAACTAAATTTAGCGACGATACATAAAACATACCATATTTTGGTTTTATCGGCTTTTATCATATCGGACCCGTATCTGGTATCCGGTTTAACCGGTTGATTCATACCAATATTTAAAAAGATTGCATTTTAGTAGCCAATTAATGCTCAAACTTTATAACACTGTCACTCTTAATGTTTTCTTAAAGAAAGAAAATACGTGAAGTGTCAAAGTAATGAATATAACCGAGATATGAACTCTCAACAACCACGTCGAATCTAAGTATTTGTTATTTACATTTGGAGACAAAAAGTCCAAGTTTCAAGTAAATGTCCATATTTCCTTTCTTTTTCATCTTCTTACTTAGCTTTCTTTGTTTCCCCTCACGTTTTAACAAAAACATTTGGAGTCCATACACAAAACATGATTTGTACCGTACAAACAAACATTGCATGTCAAGACGTATCGATATGATATTTGATTTTTATATCCTCATAATTGATTGTGGAGTGGCAAGTGTACAAAAGGTCTGGTGTTTCGATAGAACCTTCCATTTTGTTGACTTTTCATATTTTTTTATACCAACAATTCAAACTTAGAGGCTGTTTGGTAGCCTCTGAATGGTCATTAAGAGGCTACCTCTTAATGGAACTATTAAGAATTTTACCAGTGAGAAGGTAGAAGAATGTGACATGTGTTGATTTACCATTCAGAGGTTACCTCTTAACCATTCAGACTTGAAGTTACCTCTTATTCATTCAGAGGTTTTAAACCATTAAGAGGTAGCATCTGAATGGTATTGGCTACTTTTCATTGGGCAATTCCAGATAGCCTTTCAAATAAACTATTGGCTAAGTATGTGATTATACCAAGATTGCCATTTCAAACCCTTCTAAAACAAAGCTCACTTTTTTTTAGTCTCTGAATGGTCATTAATATGAAAAGTAGCATCTTAACCATTCAGACTTGAAGTTACCTCAATTCAAACTTTTCATATTTTTTTATACCAACAATTCAAACTTAGGGGCTGTTTGGTAGCCAATAGTTACATCACCCATAGTATAGTTTCGTCTTAAACTATGTCATACCAGTAGCGGAACTAGTCTAAAAAGTTAAAGGTAACCAAATCTTTTTTGTTAGGATCAGGGGTATCCTTTATATAACAGAAACGGAGTTAATGGGTATTTTTACACTACGAAAATGGAGTTAAGGGGTATTTTTACACTACGAAGACAGGGTTGAGGGGTAGCCCGTGCTACCCCTATTAACACTCTAAGTCCGCCCCTGCGTCATACGTATATTTGTTATATCGTATCATCATCCCACATAGCTCATGGCCCGGTACGAAGAAACCTCTAAGCTAATCCAGTAGCTCTAGTTTCGTACCTCTAAGCTAATCCAGTAGCTCTAGTCAAATCAAGTCGAGGGTTACAAGCCCTGGGCTAGTGACCTAGTTTGTTTATTTAAGTAGCTTTATTACTATTTTAAGCATTTTAAATTGTGATGTTAGATAAACTACAACTACTAAGATATGAATGAAAAACGATAACTAAGTTGTTGGGTTGAGTTATAATACAAAAGATTTAAAAATAAGAAGGGTAAGAAGGCACCAGAGATTGACAAGTGTCCTATGGGTAACTAAATGGAAATGGTAATTTTGTCTACAAGAGGAAAGAGAATATGCACATGCTATTTCCCCCTAACTTTTAAACGTCCGTAACTTTTTTATACATCATTTGTTTTAAAAAAAATTATACCATAAAATCGAGCGTTTTTTTATCTTTAATATGAGTACCATATTGTTATATTTTTCAAAAAAAATTCAAAAACCCAGTTGCATATTACACAATGGACATGATGTAAAACACAATGTAAATTAGATTAAAAGCACAATCAATGACAACAGATAAAGACACAATGGACAACATACTAAAACACAATGAACATAACGTATAACACAATGACGATAACATATAACACAATAAGAATCAGACTAAAAAAAACACAATTGATGACAACAGATAAAAGACACAATTAATGACAGCAAATAAAAGACACAATGGAGAGCATATGAAGACACAATGAAAAACAAACTAAAAACACAATACATAACAAACTAAAACACAATAAACAAGATAATAAAAAAATTGAACAAATTATTAAACCACAATGGACAACATATTAAAACACAATGAATAACATATTACACAATGGACATGATGTAAAACACAATGTAAACTAGATTAAAAACACAATCAATGACAACAGATAAAGACACAATGGACAACATACTAAAACACAATGAACATAACGTATAACACAATGGCGATAACATATAACACAATAAGAATCAGACTAAATAAAAACACAATTGATGACAACAGATAAAAGACACAATTAATGACAGCAAATAAAAGACACAATGGAGAGCAGATGAAGACACAATGAAAAACAAACTAAAAACACAATACATAACAAACTAAAACACAATGAACAAGATAATAAAAAAATTGAACAAATTATTAAACCACAATGGACAACATATTAAAACACAATGAATAACATATTACACAATGGACATGATGTAAAACACAATGTAAATTAGAATAAAAACACAATCAATGACAACAGATAAAGACACAATGGACAACATACTAAAACACAATGACCATAACGTATAACAAAATGGCGATAACATATAACACAATAAGAATCAGACTAAATAAAAAACACAATTGATGACAACAGATAAAAGACACAATTAATGACAGTAGATAAAAGACGCAATGGAGAGCAGATGAAGACACAATGAAAAACAAACTAAAAACACAATACATAACAAACTAAAACACAATGAACAAGATAATAAAAAAATTGAACAAATTATTAAAACACAATGGACAACATATTAAAACACAATGAATAACATATTAAACACAATGACCTGAACTAATAACACAATTTATAGAAAACCCAGATATAACAAAATCTTCATTGTGTCATATATTGTGTTATAGGATTTTATAAAAACGCAATGGATAGAACTCAAATTAACATTGTGTTATAGGTTTTGATAATAACACAATGTATAGAAACTCTACTGACCAAAACCCAGTTAAAAGACACAATGACCTGAACCTTTAACACAATGCCAAAAAACCCAATAAAAATGAAAATTTTTATTTTATTTTTATATGATAATATGGTACTCATATTAAAGATAAAAAAACGCTCGTTATTATGGTGAAATTTTTTTTGAAAAAAAATATCGTATGAAAAAGTTATGGACGTTTTAAATCGATGGGGGAATTGGCATGTGACTTGCATGTGGAGAGAGAAAATCCATAAATATAGGATTCCTTTTATGCCCTTCTATTATCTTCTTTTCCCTACAACCAATCTCAACCCTCCAAATCTAAGATCAATGGACTAGAATCCTTCTTACACTTCTTATTTATTTTATCCTTTGTATTTGATCCTAACCCCTAAGTTGTTATTACTCATTCTTATAACCCGGAATATTATAGTATTTGTTCCCAACAAAATGATAAATTGAAACATATATAAATATAATTCGAATAGCTCAAATTTAAATTCATACTCAAATAATGATATAATTCGAATAGCTCAAATTAGCTCAAATTTAAATTCATACTCAAATAATGTATTTATACATAGAGATTCTCATTCCGAACCCTTGACCTTTAAGGGAAACTCCACTTTGACCACAAACGCTTATTCATATTTAGTTACTCACGGTTTAAAAATATATCTAAAAGATGTTCGAGTTTGTAAACGCCAAAATGAAACTTCCATGACGGTTAAAGTTGTCGCAAAGCCTTGAAAAGGCTAGTTAGACAGAAAAAATCGCTCACACACGAATATAACAACAAAATCTTTCATCGAAAAAATGTGTGATGAAAACTCCGCAAAGATTATATTTTATATAGCTTAAGAGAACATTTATTAATGTTATTTTTAGTTTTTATTTAATTTTTGTTTTTTAATTTAATATTCCATGGCAAACTATTTTTTTAGTGGGAAAGATCTTTCAAACAACAGTTTTATAATTGTAAATTACCATTTTTGTTTTCATTGGGCAATTCCAGATAGCCTTTCAAATAAACTATTGGCTAAGTATGTGATTATACCAAGATTGCCATTTCAAACCCTTCTAAAACAAAGCTCACTTTTTTTTTATCTTAAAAAAAAATTAAGAAAGTAACAAGAGTCTCAATAAACAAACAAACCTTCACCAGGTACACTAGATTTTTCTACAAAATCTTTGTTAATTAACATTTGCAACAAGTTATATCAAGCTTATGTAGCGTAAGTAACAACATCTTAATCAATTATTAAAACACGATAAACCGAATATATTGATAAGAAGCTAATTCAAAGCTAGTATACATCTATTATAACTAGTTAGAGAAGAAAAAGATGTTAAAATTCGCTCCAATATAAAAAGAGCGTAACTCAAGCTAAGAATGTAATTACGAGGTCCATAAATAGTGACATAAAGGTCTCTATGAGCCAGATCATGTGGCAAATGCCATTGACGATTTGACCCAATTGTCGGACATAAATTCCATCATTATGGCTTTGATTTTAGCAATGAAGATTTTCTCTCGATTTTACCAAATATCTATATCATTCCCTTTTAGTGTAAATTTCGTAAATCACTGATTGGCCTAATTTACGTCTTTAATTTCATTAACTAATTGTCAATTTTCAGTTTTGAAAATTTGACATGGTCGACCAAATTTAAAATTTCATTTGAAAGGGCATGATGTATTTTCTTCTACATTCAACAATAGCTACTTTCTTTTTTGAACGGCAAATTCGAATAACTGACGGACTAGTAGAGTATTATCGTGCCACCAGGAAAATCACTCGATCATATCCATCTCCACTAAGCAAAAATGTATATATACCAATTCAGGAGGAAACCCAATAAATATGAGAAAAACCCTATTGTTGGAATCGAACCCAGGACCTTATGATCCCTAAGCTTTATCTCACCCCTAACATGCCACTAAGCTATGATGCCATGGACGACAATAGCTACTTACACTACAAGAAACTACCACTTTTAGCGGCGACAAGAGCAATAGCGACGACCTAGACATGCGTCGCCGCTAAAGGCTCTTTGTCGCCGCTATTACCGTCGCCGATAGAGGGCTCAATCCGTGTGCTTCTTCCAAATTTGTTGCTGATCATTGATTAAAAATTGATCCAATGGCCACCATCAACCTCCTGCTCAAACAAACACACACCCCTACCTTATCCTCCTAAAACACAAACCCATCTCAACACCATCATCAACCTCCTGCTCAACCTTCATCTTCGTTCATCAAACTCCACCATTCACCACCAAGTAATAATCACCACCTTCAGCCGCCAACCGCCACCATCGACCTCCGGCACTCCACCGTTCACCACCCAGCAAGCATCTTCGTCACCGCCATCAGCGAGCATCTTCACCGTTCACCACCCAGCAAGCATCTCCGGCACTGCACGGTTGTCACACCCCGATTACCACGTGTCACCGGTGGGCCCGGTGGGGGAGTATCGTGACGTGGTTGGCAACGTAATAGTCAAACAACACAATATAATAATGCACAGCGGAAGCAATTTAAAAATAAGATACAACCGAATTTATTTATTGTAATCAAGGTCACAATATCCGGTGTTTATCCACAGTAGGATCGAAACAAAATAACATTTAATGGTTCAACAGACTTCTGGCATCCTAAGCTTGCGAGACTTTTATTGATGCTTAGGAGATAATCCAGCCAAATTTCGTTTAGTACCTGCATTCAGTCTTTTTGGGAAAATACGTCAGTTTACACTGGTAAATACATTCAACTGACTCATTTTGAAAAATGATTGAAAATTGGTTTGGATGCACGTGGCATAAATCATTTTATTTAACTTGGGAGAATTATTTAATATTATAATCTTGTGAACGAATTACATGTTACTTATGCGTTCAGTAGCCCGGAACGTATCCGGGTTAAAGATCAATAGACACACCACTTTAAGTGAGTTATACACGGGAGTACGCCTACACCCCGTGCTCAGGTCGTGGCCATCTCGTAAGATGATGCCAGGGATATCCGGGACATGGTCATTAACCCCCCAAAGGCTGTAAAGTAAACAAGACTGTTTAAAACGAGCCGATCAATTTATTCAACTACCCACTAAGCGTGGAGATTTGATGCCCGATCAAGCGGTACGCTATGTACCGTAACCCAAGCCCGTATAGGGAAAATAAGTTAAAAGTATTTACCTGATGTAAGTATAAATCACAATAATCAGAATGCACGTAGCTTTTACTGTTTCTCCTAATCTGGAATGAAGGTTTAATATAACCTATTAGAATTCTAACGGGTCTTTTATTAAGCTTAAGCTTAGACCGGCTAGTTTCAAGATACGGTTCGTACGCACTATTAAGCGAAGACCGGATAGAATGTGATTCAGACCCGACAAGTTTGAAGACTTGTTTAATATGGGTTTATTATTCACATTCTGGATTTTGAGATAAAACCGTTAAGGTTTGACCCGTTTCGGCTAATTTATGTAAACTTGTTACATAAACCGAACCGTACGCGTAATAAGCGTGACGGGTAGTCATGAGAGCTATATACAGGTTTCCTAAATTAATTATGTTTCAAATATGTTGTGACATCAGTAAGGTGTCTTTCGTTATGCCCGAAATGTGTTTAAACCCAAACTAGGCCCCGTAGGGGTAGTTTGGTCATTTAAAAGTTTATAAAAGAGTTTAAGTGACAACCTGAGTTACAGGTCTGATGTAATCAGCAAATATACTAAATTTGCTAAGTTACATCAGTAGGTTAAAGCATGTATGTGAAACTTATCATTTTTAACCAAACTAGGCCCCGTAGGGGTATTTTGGTAATTTCACACAAGTCAAAAAAAGCTCAAAACTGAAGTCTGAGTTTATCAACCTTTTCTTACTGTTAAAATATTATAATTTGCCTCTTATATCAGTAGGTATCAACCCGGGTATGTCCAATATGATTTTAAAACATACCATGCGCTAAAAACGCTAAATAAGGCGATTAAAGGCCATTATCGGGTTCGATACTTAAATCTGATATTTTTATATTTCCAGAAGGCTTAAAATAATTTATTTATCATAACTAATCAGTAGCAAAAGGTTTGGAATCATTTAGATGTGTAAAACTCATTTTATGGCCCGTAAGGGCAAAACCGACAATTACCGAATTAAGCCTACGACTATGTGTTATGCTCAGCCTAAAATTAATTAAAAATCTTTAAAAATCCTAAAATAATATATTATATCAGTGGTTAAAAGATTTGATACCAAAAAGTGTGTTTAACTAGGCTATACGCTAATTACGCCATTATGTTAACATAAAGCATTAGTTTAGCGATAACGAGCATAACTCTTAATCTACAAGTCAAACTGATGTCAAACTTTGCATGCAAGTCTATATATCAGTAACTAATGTTTCTACACTTTTACTTTTTCATAAATCACGTTTTAAGGTAATAAGGGCATAATGGTCAACATATGAGTAATTAACGGAAACATGCATATTAATTGGATAACTAATGAACTGAGGTGTATAATCACAGTGGGTTGTCCTAACGTGTAACCTAGTCCAATTAAAGCTCTGAGGCATTTCTAAAACATGCCTAAACGGGTCAGAACTGAAAGTCAAAGTGAAAGTCAAACTATGCGACTTTCGGTTCCGAACCGGGTCTAAACAGGAAATAGTCGGGTTGAACATGTTTGGACATGTTCTTACACTAATTACTAAGTTACAACAATGATCAAACAGGTTATACATGTTCTAGATAGCTAATTATGCATAAATGACATTTTAAGCATTATGTTGACTTTTTAATTAAAAGTTTGACCCGACATTAGACCTGTTTAGAGTGGTGATCAGGGGAAACCCTTTTAAGGTTTTATTACCCACATAAATACCAACTCATAACTATTTTTAATTCGAGATATGACTGAGCCATTATTGACTAATCTCGAAGTCAAACCGTAATTACGACGGTTTGACTTTTAGCTAATTAAACAAGCTAAACTCAACTAAACAAGAACTAGCAGACTTACAAGAGTCCTATGCACGAGATTGATCACTTGAGGCTGCTTGAAAGCTCCAGAAATGATCCACAAATGCAGGAGAAAGGTGTGAGGAGTTGTGTTGCAACTAATGCCCTTTTATAGCAAACTTCTCACCATAAATCCTTGACAACAAGGTCTAGTGCCCACCACAATCAATCAACAGGTGTCCTAGAGGCTTAGGGGATGTTTTAGGGGGCAGGAGAAGTGGAAAAACGGGTAAAGGTCGCGAAAATACGCAATGGCAGACATTCA
Organism: Helianthus tuberosus; assembly: GCA_030545235.1. Classification (NCBI taxonomy): domain Eukaryota; kingdom Viridiplantae; phylum Streptophyta; class Magnoliopsida; order Asterales; family Asteraceae; genus Helianthus; species Helianthus tuberosus. Next base: position 63,059,008 of record CM060360.1, on the reverse strand, counting down.
GCAACATTTGCGGAGCTGGGCACCCCTCGCGTGACGCGAGGGACCCGTCGCGCGACGCGACCCCCTATGCAGATCAGCTTATTGATTTTCTTTGCAATTCAGTCCTTGACCCTTCAAACTCCGATTAGGCACTTGTTTTATGCATGGTAAACTCTTATAACTGATCTAGTAAGGCCTTAAAACATATACCCACTTTGCCAAGTCCCCGGGTAACTTTATTTTCACCCGAAAAGTCCTAACTTTTGACGTTTACGCTTTAACGCTTCGCACACGAATTTAATCATATCTTTCTCATACGTTAATGAAACTTTATGAAATTTTTATGGTACATTCCCGTGAGTATAATTAATATTTACAAAGCTTCGGGTTTGTCAAAAGGTCACTCAGAGGTATAAATTAAACATGTTGACACATTTGGTCCCTGTAGTTTGAAATCACTCACTTTTAGCTTCGTATGATCCATGATTTATTCGTTTGAAGGTTTGAGCATCTTGTAGGGTTAAAATACAATATATTTATTCACAGTTGACACATAGAATACGTATATTTACATACTTTCCATGTTTGTCATCTTTAGTCCTTCTATAATATTTCTTTCACACGTTTAAACTTTATGACACGTGTCAACATATTATAGGACGTGAATTTCCGAGGTGTTACATCCTCACCCCCTTAAAATAAATCTCGACCCGAGATTTACTGAAATAAGTAAGGGTACTTTTCTTTCATCGTGGATTCAACCTCCCACGTATAATCGGGACCTCTACGGGCATCCCATTTGACCTTAACAAAAGGTATATGCTTCCTTCGAAGCTTCCTTACCTGTCGATCTTCAATCGACAAAGGTTTTTCAACAAATTTTAAGCTCGCGTCTATATGCACATCTGTATGTGGCATGACATGTGATTCGTCAGCGGAACACTTCTTTAGATTGCAGATGTGGAACACATTGTGAATTCCACTGAGCTCCTCTGGTAAGTTCAACTTATAGGCAACTGACCCGACACGTTCGATAACCTTGAAAGGTCCTATGTATCTCGGGCTTAGCTTGCCTTTCTTACCAAATCGCATCACTCCTTTCCAGGGTGACACTTTAAGTAGGACTTTTTCACCCACTTCGAAATGAAAATCCTTACGATTTGGATCAGCGTAACTCTTCTGCCTATTCCGGGCAGCTTGGAGATTGTTACGAATCTGGACAATCTTGTCCGTTGTTTCGAACACGATCTCTGGTCCTGATAACTGGACTTCTCCAACTTCCGCCCAGCAAACTGGCGATCTACACTTTCTACCGTATAATGCCTCAAAAGGCGCAGCCTTTATGCTGGTATGGTAGCTATTGTTGTAGGAGAATTCGATCAATGGTAAGTTCTTATCCCAACTACCTCCCAAATCGATCGCACATGCGCGCAGCATGTCTTCCAACGTTTGAATAGTACGCTCACTCTGACCATCAGTCTGAGGATGATAAGCCGTACTAAAATTCAAACGTGTGCCCAAAGATTGTTGGAAACTCTTCCAAAAATGTGACGTGTACCTAGTATCCCGGTCAGAGATAATAGCTACAGGTATGCCATGTAAGGCCACAATCTTATCAACGTATAACTGGGCTAACATATCGGAGCTATAAGTCTCCTTGATGGGTAAGAAATGAGCTGACTTAGTCAGTCTGTCAACTATAACCCATATCGTATCATTTCCTTTCCTTGTCTTGGGTAACTTGGTAATGAAATCCATAGTTACCATTTCCCACTTCCACGTAGGAAGTTCAGGCTGTTGTAGCAATCCTGACGGTTTCTGATGCTCGGCTTTGACTTGCGCACATGTCAAGCATTTTGCTACATGGGCGGCTACAGACTTTTTCAAGCCTATCCACCAATAATTTGCCTTTAGATCATGGTACATCTTATCAGCTCCAGGATGAACGGAGTATTTGGAACTATGGGCTTCTTGGAGGATTACATCACGAAGTCCACCAAAAATTGGAACCCATATTCGTCCATTTAATCGAAGAATTCCGTCTTTGCTACGAGTTAACTGCTCCTCAGTTACTCCTAACTTTTCATTTGGATAGTTAGCTTCCAACACAGCATCCTTCTGTGCAGCTAACACCCTTTCTATCAAACTGTTCTTTATTTCCATACGCTTGGCGTTAATTCGGATGGGTTTAACCCTTTCCTTTCTGCTCAAGGCGTCAGCGACTACATTCGCTTTGCCGGGATGATACTTGATTTCACAATCATAGTCATTCAAGGTTTCCATCCAACGGCGTTGCCTCATGTTTAATTCCTTCTGATTAAACAGATGTTGGAGGCTCTTGTGATCAGAATAGATCACACATTTGATACCATAAAGATAGTGCCTCCAAAGCTTTAGTGCGAATACAACGGCACCCAACTCCAAGTCATGGGTGGTGTAATTCTTTTCATGCACTTTCAGTTGTCTTGATGCGTAGGCAATCACCTTGCCTTTCTGCATAAGCACACACCCCATGGCAGTGTGCGAAGCATCACAATAAACCACAAAGTCTTCAATTCCATCTGGCAGTGTCAACACAGGGGCGTTGCTCAACTTTTTCTTCAGAATGTCAAAGGATTCTTGCTGCTTAGGGCCCCAAATAAACTTAACCTTTTTCTTAGTTAAGGAGGTTAGGGGTGCAGCAATCCTTGAAAAGTTTTCAATGAAACGCCTGTAATATCCTGCCAATCCCAGGAAACTACGTATCTCCGTAGGCGTCTTTGGCTCTTGCCAATTCATAACGGCTTCAACTTTAGCGGGATCCACCTGGATACCACGCTCACTAACCACGTGTCCAAGAAATTGGACTTCTCGTAGCCAAAATTCACACTTAGAGAATTTGGCGTAAAGCTTCTCCTGACGTAGGAGTTTGAGAATACAACGAAGGTGTTTCTCGTGGTCAGCTTGATTCTTAGAATAAATAAGGATGTCATCGATGAAGACGATAACAAATTTATCTAAGTAAGGCTTGCAGACGCGATTCATGAGATCCATGAACGCGGCTGGTGCATTAGTGAGCCTAAAAGGCATCACTAGGAACTCGTAGTGACCATAACGAGTCCTAAATGCAGTCTTGTGAACGTCTTCATCCTTAACCTTCAACTGATGGTAGCCTGACCTCAGATCAATCTTTGAGAAGTAACTTGCCCCTTGAAGCTGATCGAACAAATCGTCGATACTGGGCAATGGATATCTATTCTTGATTGTGACTTTATTAAGCTCGCGATAGTCGATGCACAGACGCATCGACCCATCCTTCTTCTTGACAAACAGGATTGGCGCTCCCCAAGGAGATGAACTAGGTCGAATGAAACCCTTAGCCAGCAATTCATCTAGCTGCGTTCGCAACTCCTTCATTTCTGTGGGTGCCAATCTGTATGGTGCCCTAGCAACTGGTGCCGCTCCGGGAATGATATCTATCCTGAATTCAACTTGTCTATCTGGTGGCAAACCAGGTAGATCTTCAGGAAACACTTCTGGGTATTCAGAAATGACAGGGATGTCTTCTAACTTCGGTTTGGGCTCATCAATAATCACCTGCGCCATGTAGATGACACACCCCTTCTTCAAACACTTGGAAGCCTTGAGCATAGTCACGTGCTCCGGTAGTCCATACTGGGTATCTCCCCGAATGGTAAGTGACTCACCAGACGGAGTCTTTATCACTACTTGCTTCATGTTACAAACGATTTGGGCCTGGTTATGAGATAACCAGTCCATACCCAGAACTATGTCAAAACCGGCTAACTTAAACGGGAGTAGAGACAGAGGAAAAGAATGGTTCTTAATGGATATAACACATCCATCTAACACAGTAGAGACGGTTTCTATGGTACCATCTGCTAACTCTACCTCATAGTTTGCGTTTAAGGTTTTGACAGGTAAATTCAACAATTTACAAAACTTATGATCTACGAAAGACTTATCTGCGCCTGAATCAAAAAGTACTCTTGCAAAGACATCATTTACAAGGAAAGTACCTGTTATGACATTATCGTCCTCCACAACTTCTTTCGCGTCCATTCTGAAGACTCTGGCATTAGTCTTCTTAGCCTCCTCAGGCTTCTTGTTGTATTTTGGGCAGTTGGTCTTGATGTGCCCCTTCTCATTGCAACGGTAGCACGTTGCGTCCTTTATCTTTTTGCAATCCAGGGTTTTATGGTCCGTGGACTTGCAAATTCCACAAGCAAATGATTTTGACTGAGTCTGAGAGCTTGACTCCAGTCTGCACTTTCCATAGTGCTGCTTCTTGCAAACTTTACACCTGGGCTTCTCATCAGACTTATGCCCATCCTTCCTCGACTCAGATCCCTTTTTGTTATCACCGTTCCCACGGTGTTTCTTATTCGACCTTCGCGAACCATCATCTTCATGCTTCCTCTTCTCGGCCGCCTTATTCCTCTGCGATCTCTGCCGGACCGCATCCAGGGTGAGGGATAAGGAAAGGTCAGTTACAGACCTGAAGGTAACTGGCCGAGAAGCTTTTACACTGGACTTGATCTCGGGTTCTAAACCTCCAATAAAGCGAGCGATTCTTTTAGGCTCCGGGGTTACCAGGTAGGGAACCAACCGGGACAGTGTATTGAAGCTTGTCAGATAAGCTTGACAGTCGAGGTTCTTCATCACCAACGATAGAAAGTCAGATTCTATCTTCTCCACCTCATGTTGAGGGCAGAAGTTTTCCTTGATCAGGGCAATGAATTGATCCCACGACATGCTATACAACGGGATCTTTCCGGAGGCCTCCATCAGAGATCTCCACCATGCCAATGCTTCACCCTTGAAGGACTGTGACACAAACTTAACTATATCCCCTTCAGCGCACCAGCTGATATCCACCACCGTGTCCATTTCGTCCAGCCAAGTCATACAGTCGACGGCCCCTTTTTCCCCAGTAAAATCCCTGGGTTTACAAGACACGAAGTACTTATAAGTGCAACCCTTGTTACGGGGTCCTTGATGCAGTACTATATGCTGAGATGGAACACTTTGATTGTTGGTGGACTGACGGTCATCACCGTCTTTCTTGGGTCCATTCTTTTTGGGAGGAGGCTTGTTATGAGCCTCAGAATGTGTCCTGGGCTTTGAATGTGATGCAGAGTGGGTCCTACTTCGAGTATCACTGTATTCCTCATACTGTCTATTCAAAGCCTGCGTAATAGCGCCATCTATGATTGCTTTTAGTTCAGCACCCGTTAACGTAATCTGGGCGTTCTCATTCGGCTCCACAGGATGGCTATTTATTTCATTTGAGTCAGCCATTTGAATTGAACTGTTGCAGAAAACAAGGACAATATTTTATTTGGGAGTTTATTATGGAATTTCCCCTTAGGGAAATTCGTTAACCATGGTAAACAGAGACCATATTTGGTTAACTTATTAATCGCGTTAATTTAGGATTTTAATTAAAATTTATCCTAAACACAAACAATAAGAATATATATTAGCACATAAGGCTTGCTCACATGGACAATTTAAATTATAAACTATGATTTCAGAGAATCAATACTTTTAAGGTTTGAACCTAGTTCATTACCCTTATCAGACAGGGAGTCATAGCTACCTCTGTCTTTTGGCTCATATAAAAGTGAGCGGGGCCCGTAGGCATCATATTACTACGTATGGTAAAAATATGATCATCTTAATTGATGATCTTAACCCATGATACAGAGATCACATAATTGGGTTTGGAATCTTCTAAAGAATCCTTATATATATAAAATGACATGTGATTGTAACGAATCACTTCTGCCAGGAGTGTTAACATGTTTTAAGATGTTGACAGGGATTTGAATCTTTTTGAACAGGTCTTACCATTTTGGCCCGGTCTTATAACTGACACGAAGCTAGGTTTCACACTTTAAGATCCTTAATTAAATAATTACATAGGCAGATTAATAAAAAAATGATTTTAATTTATTTACTTCATTTGTAATTATTTATGCACAAAAAGAAATCATGAAATTCATAGAAATAACATTCCATTAATTTATTCAAAGCATTACACACTTGCCCTAAACGGGTCTTTCAAATTACTAACTTACCCACGTAGGGGTTAAATAACACACATGCCCACGCAGGGGCTAAATATCATACATGTCCACGTAGGGACTCACACTAACAATACACCCACGTAGGGGTTCAAACAATAAGCATGCCCACGCAGGGGCTCAAAGCAACATACCAAATACACCCACGAAGGGGTTCAAACAATAAATACAGGAGAAAATAACTGTGGAAGGATTCAACGATCCTTCTTGTTCTTTCCCTTGATCAAACTAACCAACCCTTGGAAGAACGTCTGTCTTTCCCTACGATCCTCGTGAGCTTCCCGTTCAACTTGCTGCAACCTATGAAGAATTTCCTCCCTTTCTGGGGGAGAAAACCGTGGTGGCTGCGATTGAGCCCGGATGATGGGTCTAGGAGGTATCGAGTATCCCTGAGTCGGGTAACTCACCCCCCATGGATCCCCATAGGGTCCTTGGGTGTTGTAGTTCGCTGCTACCATGTACGGATCTGCCTCCGCGTATCCATAGTCGTGATGCGTTGGGGGTTCAAACGGGTTGTAAGCCATGCCACCCGTATATGCCGGGATTGGGTTTTCAAACCCCATCGGCGGTGGTTGTAGTACAGCAGGGTTGGAGGGTCCACCCATTTGTGGGTCCTCCTGGTATGGCGGGTAGTGACTAGCACTTGACTGCTGTGGGGAACTGAAATTGAAGCCCCCCGGTCGTACCGACATGCGTGCACCGGTTCTCCTACGCCTTGGCGGTTGAGGAGGTGCCGGTTGAACTGGTGGCGGTGGTGGTGGTGGCGTAACTGCCACAAATCGGTGATCCTCAGATGAATCTTGATGATGCGGCTGTGGCTGTGGCTCCTGCTGCTGCTGAGACTGTTGCTGCTGATGCTGCCCATGAGACGACGAGTGGTGTGATGGTGTATAATACCACTGGTGTTGATCGAACAGGGCTTGGAAACTGTCTGGACCACCATAGGGTGATCCGTGGAAGGACGATCCGTCGGAGATTTCGATCGGATGGTTTGGAGTACCACTTGCTGGCATGACGGAGTCCGTATCCTCGTCCATATCGTCGGCGTGATCTCCTGAAAAGTGGTCCTCTGGACCCAGTGGGTTAAAACCCACGGGCTCTGGTATGAACCCAACCGGGTTAAACTGTCCCCGAAAAACAGGTGTAGGGTCTCCATATGAATGATGAGATAGGGATCTCTGAAGTGGTATGTAGGATGGTTGAGGGTTATTGGGTTCATAAGGATATAGAGCAGGAGGTGTGGAAGCATGTGAAACTGACCGTCTGGCCGGCTCGTACTGGTTTCTTCGGTTTTCCAGAGGGTCGTCACTCTCGGTGTTGGATGGAGCTCGCCTTCGTGAAGGTCCAGCTTCATGATCGTTGGGGGCGGTGACTGGCCCCTTTCCACGTCCTCGTGTTCGGAAGAATCTAGGAGGCATCTTTGTTATTCCTGTCAATAAAGCATGAGATAACAATAACAAAAATATAAAATTTAAAGGACAAAACAAATACCGAAAAGGTAGAATTTGTCATATGTTATAAGTCTAGACTCGAAGGTTTAGATATGTGCAATTGTGTAACTGAGATTAAACACAAAAGGCTAGTGTTTAATTCACTCAGTGTTGGCTCTGATACCAACCTGTCACACCCCGATTACCACGTGTCACCGGTGGGCCCGGTGGGGGAGTATCGTGACGTGGTTGGCAACGTAATAGTCAAACAACACAATATAATAATGCACAGCGGAAGCAATTTAAAAATAAGATACAACTGAATTTATTTATTGTAATCAAGGTCACAATATCCGGTGTTTATCCACAGTAGGATCGAAACAAAATAACATTTAATGGTTCAACAGACTTCTGGCATCCTAAGCTTGCGAGACTTTTATTGATGCTTAGGAGATAATCCAGCCAAATTTCGTTTAGTACCTGCATTCAGTCTTTTTGGGAAAATACGTCAGTTTACACTGGTAAATACATTCAACTGACACATTTTGAAAAATGATTGAAAATTGGTTTGGATGCACGTGGCATAAATCATTTTATTTAACTTGGGAGAATTATTTAATATTATAATCTTGTGAACGAATTACATGTTACTTATGCGTTCAGTAGCCCGGAACGTATCCGGGTTAAAGATCAATAGACACACCACTTTAAGTGAGTTATACACGGGAGTACGCGTACACCCCGTGCTCAGGTCGTGGCCATCTCGTAAGATGATGCCAGGGATATCCGGGACATGGTCATTAACCCCCCAAAGGCTGTAAAGTAAACAAGACTATTTAAAACAAGCCGATCAATTTATTCAACTACCCACTAAGCGTGGAGATTTGATGCCCGATCAAGCGGTACGCTATGTACCGTAACCCAAGCCCGTATAGGGAAAATAAGTTAAAAGTATTTACCTGATGTAAGTATAAATCACAATAATCAGAATGCACGTAGCTTTTACTGTTTCTCCTAATCTGGAACGAAGGTTTAATATAACCTATTACAATTCTAACGGGTCTTTTATTAAGCTTAAGCTTAGACCGGCTAGTTTCAAGATACGGTTCGTACGCACTATTAAGCGAAGACCGGATAGAATGTGATTCAGACCCGACAAGTTTGAAGACTTGTTTAATATGGGTTTATTATTCACATTCTGGATTTTGAGATATAACCGTTAAGGTTTGACCCGTTTCGGCTAATTTATGTAAACTTGTTACATAAACCGAACCGTACGCGTAATAAGCGTGACGGGTAGTCATGAGAGCTATATATAGGTTTCCTAAATTAATTATGTCTCAAATATGTTGTGACATCAGTAAGGTGTCTTTCGTTATGCCCGAAATGTGTTTAAACCCAAACTAGGCCCCGTAGGGGTAGTTTGGTCATTTAAAAGTTTATAAAAGAGTTTAAGTGACAACCTGAGTTACAGGTCTGATGTAATCAGAAAATATACTCAATTTGCTAAGTTACATCAGTAGGTTAAAGCATGTATGTGAAACTTATCATTTTTAACCAAACTAGGCCCCGTAGGGGTATTTTGGTAATTTCACACAAGTCAAAAAAAGCTCAAAACTGAAGTCTGAGTTTATCAACCTTTGGTTACTATTAAAATATTATAATTTGCCTCTTATATCAGTAGGTATCAACCCGGGTATGTCCAATATGATTTTAAAACATACCATGCGCTAAAAACGCTAAATAAGGCGATTAAAGGCCATTACCGGGTTCGATACTTAAATCTGATATTTTTATATTTCTAGAAGGCTTAAAATAATTTATTTATCATAACTAATCAGTAGCAAAAGGTTTGGAATCAGTTAGATGTGTAAAACTCATTTTATGGCCCATAAGGGCAAAACCGACAATTACCGAATTAAGCCTACGACTATGTGTTATGCTCAGCCTAAAATTAATTAAAAATCTTTAAAAATCCTAAAATAATATATTATATCAGTGGTTAAAAGATTTGATACCAAAAAGTGTGTTTAACTAGGCTATACGCTAATTACGCCATTATGTTAACATAAAGCATTAGTTTAGCGATAACGAGCATAACTCTTAATCTACAAGTCAAACTGATGTCAAACTTTGCATACAAGTCTATATATCAGTAACTAATGTTTCTACACTTTTACTTTTTCATAAATCAAGTTTTAAGGTAATAAGGGCATAATGGTCAACATATGAGTAATTAACGGAAACATGCATATTAATTGGATAACTAATGAACTGAGGTGTATAATCACAGTGGGTTGTCCTAACGTGTAACCTAGTCCAATTAAAGCTCTGAGGCATTTCTAAAACATGCCTAATCGGGTCAGAACTGAAAGTCAAAGTGAAAGTCAAACTATGCGACTTTCGGTTCCGAACCGGGTCTAAACAGGAAATAGTCGGGTTGAACATGTTTGGACATGTTCTTACACTAATTACTAAGTTACAACAATGATCAAACAGGTTATACATGTTCTAGATAGCTAATTATGCATAAATGACATTTTAAGCATTATGTTGACTTTTTAATTAAAAGTTTGACCCGACATTAGACCTGTTTAGAGTGGTGATCAAGGGTAATTGCACGGTACCCCTAACCGCGGAAGGGATCTCCCTTCCCAGTTCACCACCCGACAAGGATCCCTGGCTAGGGGAAACCCTTTTAAGGTTTTATTACCCACATAAATACCAACTCATAACTATTTTTAATTCGAGATATGACTGAGCCATTATTGACTAATCTCGAAGTCAAACCGTAATTACGACGGTTTGACTTTTAGCTAATTAAACAAGCTAAACTCAACTAAACAAGAACTAGCAGACTTACAAGAGTCCTATGCACGAGATTGATCACTTGAGGCTGCTTGAAAGCTCCAGAAATGATCCACAAATGCAGGAGAAAGGTGTGAGGAGTTGTGTTGCAACTAATGCCCTTTTATAGCAAACTTCTCACCATAAATCCTTGACAACAAGGTCTAGTGCCCACCACAATCAATCAACAGGTGTCCTAGAGGCTTAGGGGATGTTTTAGGGGCCAGGAGAAGTGGAAAAACGGGTAAAGGTCGCGAAAATACGCAATGGCAGACATTCAGCAACATTTGCGGAGCTGGGCACCCCTCGCGTGACGCGAGGGACCCGTCGCGCGACGCGACCCCCTATGCAGATCAGCTTATTGATTTTCTTTGCAATTCAGTCCTTGACCCTTCAAACTCCGATTAGGCACTTGTTTTATGCATGGTAAACTCTTATAACTGATCTAGTAAGGCCTTAAAACATATACCCACTTTGCCAAGTCCCCGGGTAACTTTATTTTCACCCGAAAAGTCCTAACTTTTGACGTTTACGCTTTAACGCTTCGCACACGAATTTAATCATATCTTTCTCATACGTTAATGAAACTTTATGAAATTTTTATGGTACATTCCCGTGAGTATAATTAATATTTACAAAGCTTCGGGTTTGTCAAAAGGTCACTCAGAGGTATAAATTAAACATGTTGACACATTTGGTCCCTATAGTTTGAAATCACTCACTTTTAGCTTCGTATGATCCATGATTTATTCGTTTGAAGGTTTGAGCATCTTGTAGGGTTAAAATACAATATATTTATTCACAGTTGACACATAGAATACGTATATTTACATACTTTCCATGTTTGTCATCTTTAGTCCTTCTATAATATTTCTTTCACGCGTTTAAACTTTATGACACGTGTCAACATATTATAGGACGTGAATTTCCGAGGTGTTACAACGGTACCACCACCACCACCGTCAAGCTCCACCGGACCACCACCAATGTCAAGCTCCACTGGACCACTACCACTGTCAAGCTCCACCGGACCACCACCACCATCAAGCTCCACCGGACCACCACCACTGTCAAGCTCCACCGGCATGTGACCACCATCTCCGGCGTGAAGACAGATTTTGTAATGTAGGCATGTAAACATGTTGAATTTGTAGAAATCATGTAAACATATTTTAATGAAAATTATTCGTGTTTTGTTCGGTTATTGACTTCAACTTGGTTAATAACAAAATATCATGCGAGTTAATCGTGTTTTGTTGGTAAAAAATATGGAAATCCATCTCCGGCAAAGTTTCCGACAAAGTCTCCGACACAGGCAATAGCGACGACATAGAACTTTACCGGCGACACACTGGGCAATACCGACCCATCAATACCGACGACCCTTTAGCGGCTACACGTCGCCGCTAAAGGTTAATAGTGGCGACAAAATAGGGCAATAGCGGCGACACGTGGCGCCGCTAAAGGTGTTCGTTTCTTGTAGTGTTATCTTTTTATAATTTCGTGATTATGTTCTAAGTTGATACAAGTAAAAAGATGCTTTTACAGCACATGGTATTATAGGCTAGTGATATTTTGCGTGAGAAGCTTAGGGACCATGAGGTCCTAAGTTCGATTCCCACAAGTGGGTTTTTCCTAGATTTATTGGGTTTCTCCTGAATTGGTTGGTGTATCGGCATTATAGCCTAATGAAGATGGATATGATCAGGTGGTTCCAGTGGCGAAGCTTGAATTTTTTTAGGGGGGGGGGGGTCGAAAACGTATATACCCAAAAATTTCAATAGAACCGGGGGGTCGAAAATGTATATACCCAAAAAATTCTATATGAAAACTACATATATAACACTATTAGCCAAAAAGTTCGCGGGGTCAGATGCCCCTCCCCGCCCCTTCAAAGCATCACCCCTGGGTGGTTCTGCTGGTGACATGATTATACTTCAGTGATTCAAATTGCCGTTAAAAAAAAGGTTTTACAATTAATTGATTAAACCGTCATATTTTAAAGCTAGCTAAAAGATTTTGATACCGACTTTTAACAATTCACAAACCCATAGCTTGAAAGGTGGCCAGTATGGTTGGAAATAAAATAATTACTTACTTGTTTTTGTGTATTTCTTGTACTTGTTTTTGTTTTTTAGATGTTGGGTCAAAATCTCTCCTCTATAAAAGCATCTTCAATATTGCCCTTCTTCACTCATCACAAAACACATACTTTACAGTTTCCTCCTAAGTTTTCTAAAATGGAGTTCCTCCATATCATCACCTATCTTTCTGTGAGTAAATACTTTGATAATTGGATTCAATCTCTTTGTACAAGCATGCATGCATGCAGTATAAACATATGATCATAAACTTGTTTATGGTTTACTTGTATTATATGCATTAGCTGATTTTCATTTTATTACATGTTTGTTATCATATTTTCAGTTGGCTATGGTTGTGAGCTATGCAGCAGTGGCTCCTGAAACATATTGGAAATCTGTGTTGCCAAACACTCCCATGCCCAAAGCAGTCACCGATATTCTGCATAATGGTTAGTTCCTAATAAGTTTCATATATGATATTTTTATAAGAATTTGCAACATATTTTATCAACTTTTAAACGATATCACTCGATTTTTATAAAGCATGTTGTAAAGAATTATTGTTTTATGTGTGTAAAAAATTATAAATTTCGTAACATGTGTTTTGTTGGGTAAACAAGTAATTACATGTGTTGTATTAGTGGTTCAATATCCAAAAATATACTTATCAATGACACAACACACTACTAAAAAACTACCATTTGCGACCTGTTTTGGTGGTCGCTTAAACCAGGGGCGGATCCAGCCCACATTTGCGGGTTCCTAGGAACCCAGTGCGTTTGGAAAAAAACGGAAAAAAATAGTGAGAACTTTGTAGAATTTAGAAAAAAATTAGTAAGAATTAAAGAGAATTTACCAGAAGGAACCTATTAGAATAAAATTTTGCATCCACCACTGGCTTAAACCATGGTGACTAATTACTTTTGCGATCCTTTTTGTTTGTTGCAAATTTCGGTTGCTTTTTTAACTGATATTCACTCTTTTCTTTATTAACTTCTTTAATGAATGGAAGATAAGAGCACGGATATCCAAGTTGGCAAAGGCGGCGTATCCGTTCATGCTCCTGGCGTAAACATCGGTGTTGGTAGCGGTGGAGTATCTGTACATGCTCCTGGCACCAACGTTGGTGTCGGTAAAGGTGGCAGTGTATCTGTTCATGCCCCTGGCACCAACGTTGGTGTTGGAAAAGGTGGTGATGCATCTATGCATGTTCACAAACCAAAACCAAAACCTGAAGGGGATTGTGAGAAGATAAGCGTTGGCGAAGGAGGTATTATCGTACGTTGTCATAACAAGAAGAAGCCAGTAAACGTACACGTGTCTCCATTTTCCTACAAGTATGCTGCCAAAGATGATCAACTCAAAGATGATCCAAATGTTGCCCTTTTCTTTGTTGAAAAAGACATGCATCAAGGCAACACTATGAACTTGCATTTCACCAAAACTACAAGCCCATCATCAACTTTCTTACCGCGTAAAGTTGCTGATACAATACCCTTCTCATCAAAAAAGCTCCCCGAATTGTATACGCGCTTCTCCATCAAACCTAACACCGAAGAATCTGAATCAATGAAGAACACGATCACTGAGTGTGAAGATAAGGGTATGGAAGGTGAGAAGAAGTATTGTGCTACTTCATTAGAGGCCATGGTGGATTTTAGTACATCTGAGTTGGGTAAAAAGGTTAAAGCGGTCTCAACAGAAGTAAACGCTAGAAAGCGTACTCCGTTACAAAAGTACACCATCGAAGAAGCGAAGAAATTGGCCTCGGATGTAGCAGTGGCTTGCCACAAACAAAACTACCCATACGCGGTTTTCTATTGTCACAAAACTACCACCACCAAAGCGTATATAGTATCTTTGGTGGGTGAAGACGGTACAAAAGCTAAAGCAGTGGCGGTGTGTCACACAGACACTGCAAAATGGAACCCTAAACATTTGGCGTTTAGAGTTCTCAAAATAAAACCGGGGACTACTCCGGTTTGTCATTTCCTACCTGAGGATCATGTTGTTTGGGTGCCTTATTAACGATATATTTCTAGTAATTTATGATATATAATAGAGAATAATTAACGCCCATTTGGTTTGATATGTATCTTAGGGCTTGTAGTTTGCATTAGAGATGCCATTGATGTACACTATTATAAGATACGATTGTATGTGATAATATCTTTGTATTTGATTTTCATATGTTTATATTGTTTTGTAAATGAGATTGCCTTGTGGATATATATAATCAATGGTATATATTGAACGGCTTATATAATTGATTATTGTACGAGTTCTATCTAAGGCTATGTGTTGTTGTTTATGTGAAATCTGAAAAAGTGTGCCATCTAGGCGTCACGTGGGCACGGGAGGCTTTCACATTGGACACTCTCTAAGGCTAAAGGGTGTGTTTATGACTCTCATAACCAACATGACCCTCCATATAGGCGTCATATCACTCACCTCTAATCTACCAATCAAAATCACTATCCTAAGGGTGTAGTCATGACCCAAACCACTATTCCATTTATTATTTTGATATATTTTTGTCTCAAAGTCATCAAATGGAAGCCCGTGGTAATCGTGGTTTAATCCATGCCAACCATCATCAATCAAGGAGGGGGTGGTGTAGCCTTCCATTCATGTTCCTACGTGACGAATCATGTTCCAACCATGACCTTCACACCCTTCATCCTAAGGTGTGTTGTGGTGGTGTACTCTCACTCAAGCGTTCAACTCATTCCCGTCTTCGTGCCTATAGAGAATCCCTCGCCATCACCCCTCCTTAGCGTTGCGTTGTGGCGGTTTTAGCGCCCCACACGACTAGATGTGGCTTGTGTTCATGCTCACAATGTTTAGTCTAAGGTTTCAATTTAAAACCCCTCAAAACTTTAAGTTCAAAATATTTAAGGTAATTATTAGTTACAAATGTTTTTAAAATTACTCAATCAAATCGATCTGTCAGTTATCTATACTATATTATAATGCATGAGGGATAGACATTTCAAGATACCAAAAATATAAGAACTTTTTCTCTCTTAATTTATAAATACACCCCTAAAATGAGGGTAAATTGGTCTTTTAAACAGTAATTATATTTTAGACCCCCATCTTATTAACTTAAATCCCTGAGTTGGGTAATTAGTTACACTTTTCTCTCTCCACAACAAACTTATAATTCTTTTACGAATTCTTGTCACATCTTATAAACTATAACATTGTAAAAAAATCCAAAAGTACCTTGATGACCTGCTCCTTTTTGTCGACGTTTCGATAGTTATCTTGGTCGGTATTGATGTGTGGATTAAAAGGTACAAGTAGATAATGCCTTAGTGTACAAGTTATTAAATCCCAACGTACGTTGTAACATCCCGACTTTCCGAAGTCAAAGTCAAAGTACAAGTCAAAGTCAAAGTCAAAAGGAAAAGTCAGGTTGTTATTCAGATCTGTCTTTTCTTGCTTAATTATTGCTTGTACTCTCGAGATTCGATAATCGATATATTGGTTAACGCTATTTTAGACTACGATTTATTATTATGTGAAGTAACAATGCGATAAACGCAACTAAACGCTATTATTACTAAACGCTATCACATCGCTATCGCATCGCAACTCGAAACACATTTATTGGTATTGATTCTATGTGTGTGTGTTATTATGTGCCTTACTTGTGTGTGCCTTGTATATGTTTTGGGATGTTATTCACAAACGCAATCGCAACGCAATCTCACCGCAACTCGAGACGCAGACTTACTTTATGCTTTTTATGTGTTATGTTATTTGTGTAACTAATGTTTAATACTATCGCATCGCTTACTCGCAACTCGCTTAAACGCAACGCAACGCTCAACGCACGAAACGAAAGTCGGAAAACTAACTCGCATAAGCCGTCGAATCGAATGATCATCCGACCGGATGCTCATCCGACCGGATGGCCATCCGATCGGATGGCCATCCGATCGGATGGCCATCCGATCGACTGGCTATCCGACCCACTTAACCTCCACCACCTTTCTCACCTCCCACCTATAAATAACCACCTGTCACATCAACTGTTCATTGATGTCACAGCCCTATCCGACTGTCACGGCCCCTGTCCCGGTTTTACCCGGTCCAGAAGCCGCGGGACAGAAACCTGTGTTATTTATTTAATTGAGTTGACAGCGGAAGATTTACAGGATCTTTTTAAAATTTGAAATGCCCGATTATTTTATTTCATAATTCGGGATAACCCCCGTACTTTACAATAGAGGAATTTCACAAGGAAATTACCCTGATTTACAAAACATGTTTATTTGTTTAACTGAGCCACTACTTCAAGCTTTGGTAGTGCTCCGTAGCACTTTTCCTTGGTTCACAGTAGTCACCTGAAACATGTTTTAAAATATTTTATCAGCGGGGAAATACTGGCGAGTCACTCAAATTTGATAAAACGACACATAGTTATAAATTACAGCATAAGAGCGATTACAATGGCTTTTATCTTATTTTTATCTGGCACCGTGTCACCTCCTGGTGACGATGGTCATACCACTATTGGGTCCTTTCACCCAAGTAGTGATGATTATCACTGTTTGGATTTATTAGCCTAACTGTGAGAAATTAGTAATGTGCACAATACCCCACTAGCCAGTGATTCAAGATAACCATGACTTAATCCCTGTAATTATAACTTTTGAAAAATGATTGGAGTATTGTAAAACATTATTGATAAAAAGAGAATGACTCACATTGCAGATTTAACGGGCAGAGTTTAGCCTACTAATTAGCCTTGTAACCTAATTTAAATAACAATGCACACGAACTAGGTCAGTAACTAATACAGCATTTACGATAACTCATGAGATAAAAACCCTCACAACGAATGACAAAGTGCAATACTTAAACATCCATCAAATTCACGACGAATGACAAAGTATAGCCCTAATTTGGGCAGCACTTAAACATCCATTGGATAGTTTCAATCGATCGGACACTGAATCGTAGCAGCGATCGAGTTAATAACCGGTATCGTAGCAGCGCCTTGCTATTTTGAAAGTGAAATTCGAGCAGTAGAACTTCGTTTTTGATTAAAATTTTCTACACCAGTGAACTGCTCGTATCCAAACCTATTTATAGCTGATTTTTGGGGTTTACGCGGCCCGCGTAAGCCCCCTCTTGATCTTACACGGCCCGCGAGGGCATCCTAATCGTAGACTAGGGCTAGCGTGTCACCGGTAGGCCTGCCACGTGGCCTGTTTGCTGTTCCGGAGATTTGGTGAGCTGTCGCGGCCCGCGTAACCTTCCCTTAAGGTTTACGCGGCCCACGTGAAACCATAAAATTTTGTTTTTGTTGATTTTTGTTATGGATTAGGGTTTCAGGGGTCCGGGTTTTCACTTACGGGTCGTTTTGGGACATTTTTGAAGGTCCTTAGATCCTCCCCACCTTATTTAAAATCTCGTCCTCGAGATTTACTGGAATAAGTGAGGATACTTTCGCTTCATCTCCGATTCCAGCTCCCAGGTGTATTCAGGTCCTCTTTTCGAATCCCATTTGACTTTGACTAATACTAGTCTTTTGTGTTTGAGAAACTTCACCATTCTGTCTTCTATCTGTAATGGTTTCTCAACAAATTTTAACTTTTCATTTACCTCTACATCTTGAAGATGTACTACCAAAGATTCGTCAGATAAACACTTCTTGAGGTTGGATACATGAAATACGTCATGTACTTCCGCTAGTTCCTCTGGTTGTTGTAAGCGATAAGCAACTGGTCATATTCGCTGTATTACTGGGAATGGTCCTACGTACCTTGGACTTAGCTTTCCTTTCTTACCGAACCGAACTACTCCTTTCCAAGGAGAAACTTTCAAGAGTACCTTGTCTCCAACTTGAAATTCTAGTGGCTTGCGTCGATTATCGGCATAACTTTTCTGGCGATCTCGAGCCGTTTTCAGTCTTTCCTTGATTTGAGTGATCTTGTCGGTGGTCTCTTGTACAATTTCAGGACCTGATAATTGACTTTCTCCTATCTCTGCCCAACAGACTGGAGTTCTACACTTTCGTCCATACAGTGCTTCAAATGGGGTAGCTTCAATACTTGTATGATAACTATTGTTATAGGAGAATTCAATTAAGGGTAGGTGGTCATCCCAATTTCCACCAAAATCTATTACACATGCCCTGAGCATGTCTTCCAGAGTTTGGATCGTCCTTTCACTTTGTCCGTCTGTCTGAGGATGATATGCAGTGCTTAGATTTAGTCGAGTTCCCATTGCTTCCTGGAAACTTGTCCAGAAGTGGGAAGTGAAACGACTATCCCTATCCAACACAATGGAGAGTGGAACTCCATGTAAGGATACTACTTCATCTACGTATAATCTGGCTAACCTTTCCATGCTAAAGGTTTCCTTCATGGGTAGAAAATGAGCTGATTTGGTTAATCGATCCACAATTATCCAAATCGCATCATTACCTTTTCTGGTTTTGGGCAACTTAGTAACAAAATCCATGGTTATAAGTTCTCATTTCCATACAGGCATTTCTAACTGTTGAAGTAGACCTGAGGGTTTTAGGTGTTATGCCTTAACTTGTGAACAAGTAAGGCATTTAGAAACATATCTAGCTATGTCCTTTTTCATTCCTATCCACCAGAAGTTATTTCTTAAATCTTGGTACATTTTATTGTTACGAGGATGCATGGTATACCAAGATTTATGGGCTTCCTCTAAAATCTTATTTCTTAATTCTCCTTGCTTAGGTACCCATATCCTTTTCTTGTGGAATCTCCAAATTCCATCACTTCCTTGCTCTAATTCTTTTATTCTTCCTTTCATTCCTTCAGCATCATCCTTGATTGATGTTTCCTGAATATTTTTCAGTTGATCTATTAAATCTAACTGTAGATTTAATCTAAGAGCACGAACTCGCTTTTGCTTTTCATGATACTTACGACTTAAGGCATCCACAACTACGTTTGCCTTTCCTTCGTGATATTGAATATCATAGTCGTAATCACTTAAAATCTCCATCCATCTTCTTTGCCTCATGTTTAATTCTTTTTGCCCAAATATGTATCTTAAACTCTTATGATCTGTATAGACAGTAAACTTACTTCCATACAGATAGTGTCTCCAAATTTTAAGGGCAAAATTATGGCTCCTAATTCTAAGTCATGAGTCGTATAGTTTTCCTTGTGCTTTTTCAATTGCCTTGAGGCATACGCAATTACCTTCTTGCGTTGCATTAGCACACATCCTAATCCTAACTTAGAACCATCACAGTAGACTTCGAAATCTTCTGTTCCTTCTGGCAAGGCTAGAATTGGGGCATTTGTTAGCTTTTGCTTTAAAATCCTAAAAGCCTCTTCTTGCCTAGGTCCCCGTTCAAACTTAACTGCTTTACAGGTTAGCTTAGTTAATGGCACAACTATTTTGGAAAAATCCTTAGTGAATCGTCTATAGTATCCGGCTAACCCTATAAAACTTCTAACTTCCATAGCTGATTGCGGAACCTTCCATTTGGTAATTGCTTCTATCTTGGAGGGATCTACGTGAATGCCTTCGTGATTCACCATGTGTCCTAAAAATTGTATTTCTTGTAGCCAAAATTCACACTTCGAGAATTTGGCGTAAAGCTTCTCTTTTCTTAACAAAGTTAAGAGTGCATGCAAGTGCTGACAGTGTTCATTCTGGCTTTTGGAATAAATAAGTATATCGTCGATGAAGACAATTACAAATTTATCCAAATACAGCTTACATATCCTATTCATCATGTTCATAAATGCTGCAGGAGCATTTGTTAGTCCGAAGGGCATGACTGTAAACTCGTAATGACCATACCTAGTTCTGAAAGCAGTTTTAGGTATGTCTTCTTCTTGTACCTTCAACTGATGGTATCCTGAGCGTAAATCTATCTTAGAAAAATATCTAGCTCCTTGCAATTGATCAAAAAGATCATCAATCCTAGGTAATGGATATCGATTCTTAACTGTAACCTTATTTAATTCCCTATAATCGATACACATTCTCATTGGCCCATCTTTCTTTTTCACAAACAACACTGGAGCTCCCCACGGGGACGAACTAGGTTATATGAATCCTTTACTTAATAATTCATCTAACTGCTTTTTCAATTCTAGCATTTCGGTGGGTGCTAACCGATAAGGTGCCTTGGCTATCGGTGTAGTTCCAGGAATTAGATGAATTCTAAATTCGACTTCCCTATTGGGTGGTAATCCCGGTAGTTCTTCTGGAATACATCTGGGTATTCTGCTACTACAGGAATTTCTTTAAGTTCCTTACCTTTCGTGTTAATGGTTACTGAAATCATATACACCACTTCTTATTTTCTTGAATAACTTGCCAACTTCATTACTGAAATGAATTTCAGTGGCTTTCGTGGCTGATCTCCTGTAATCACCACTAATTCTCCTGTGGGTGTATGAATTTCTATGGAGTTTTTATCACAGAGAATTGGAGCATGGTTGGCTACTAACCAATCCATTCCTAATACTATATCAAATCCGGCTAAATTCATAGGTAACAGATTTGCAGAGAATTTATGGCCTAAGAGTTCTATCTTTCCTTCTCGCAAAACCTTATCTATGTTAACAGAATTCCCATCTGCCGTTTCGACTGTAAAAATCTGCCTAAGGTTGGTTAAGGGTAGGTTAAGAGCTTGGCAGAATGAAGTATTTATAAAACTTTGGTTTGCACCAGAGTCAAATAATACTTTTGCATAAATGTTGTGAACTAGGAACGTACCAGCTATCACGTCAGGGATTAGCTCTGCTTCCTGAGTAGTCAACTAGAAGGCTCTTGTGTTTCTCTTGGTAGTTCCTTCTGCCGGTTTGGCTTTGTTATCAGCTGGTTTGACCAATTTGGGACAGTCTGGCCTAAAATGTCCAGCCTCTCCGCAGTTGTAGCAGATTGTTGCTTTCTTCTTCCTGCAATCTTCCTCTTGATGTCCCGGAATTTTGCAGAAATTGCAATACCCTTTGCATCTTCCAAAATGCTTTCTTTTACAGGCATTGCAAAATGGAACAATGGAAGATTGCCCGGTTCCCTTTTTCTTGAAATTACTACGGTTACCCATACGGAATCCCTGGGAAATCTTTTGGGCCACTTCCTTTTTCCGGTTTTCTTCTCTTGTGCGTACCAGCCCGTCAGTTAGGGTGTTAGCTAATTCCACAGCATCGTCAATAGTGCGAGGTCTCGCAGCTTTAACGATATCACGGATTTCTCCAATCAATCCCCATATATAACGGGAAATAAGTACCGGTTCTGGCGAAGCCAGAGTAGGCACAACTCTAGCATACTCGAAGAATGTCGAAGTATACCCTCGACAATCTACATCCACCATCAGGTGGTTCAGAAATTTATTCGCCATTTGTTCTTTCTCATATTCGGGACAAATTTTCTTTCCACCAGTCGCTTAAATTCTTCCCAACTCATGGCATAGGCCGCATCGCTTCCTTTGGCTTGAAGTACCGTATTCCACCATTCTAGCGCCACTTCTTTAAAAAGATGTGACGCGTACATGACCTTGTCTTCCTCTGCACATTTACTTATTTTAATCACCGCCTCGGTTTTCTCTAACCAACGCAGTGTAGCAGTCGCCCCTTCGTTGCCTGCAAATTCAACCGGTTTACAGGCAAGAAACTCCTTATAAGTGCAACCAGGCGTTGCAGCTTTCATTTTCTTAAGGAATGGGGCTTGCATTCCATCATTGTTGTTATTAGTATGGTTGCCGCCTCCGTTTACACTTTTACTGAAATTGTCGCCGTGTGTGCGTTTGCTAGGAATAATTTGTTGAGGTTCAACTGGATTTCGAGTAGCAGCAAGAATTGCTGGAATAGCATTGGCTATTCCCTGAGCAATGATATTCTCGATATCTTGCCTATTCAGAAATTGATCTTCATGGTTTTGTTCAGATTGGTTAACTTCGTTAACGGGTTCATTACCAGCGTGTTCCATCTGCTAATTAATTTATATAAGTGATTAGCACAAAATAATTAATAACCAAACATAACAAAATAATCGCACATAATCACGTTAACAAGTATAGCCAAAATTGTCGATTTTTCGACGTTCGATATTTTATATATTATAATAGGCATCCGTACACACTGGTTATCTTACAAAAGTTTTATTTTTAAGTTATTTCACATAATTATATTTTTATTACTATTATTATTTTGTTATTATACAACCACAACCACACCATCACCATTTGCTGGCATCTTAGAAGCGACGTTCCCTCTCGTCGTACTTCCAGGAGATCTGTTCTCCCACCTCCCGGATTCAATTTCCTGCATCCACCAGCTCCTCGCCAAAATGGCGGAGTTCAGCCAAGTTCTCATTGCTCATTGGTGGGTTTGGTGCAGGCTCTAGGTCAAACTGAGGGAAAAAGGTATAATGGTTATTTAAGAGGTTCTGAAACTGCCAGTCATTGGTCCACCATTCTTCCATTTCTCCTAAAGGTCGGGTGTTGACAAGGGGATCTGGGATGGCTGGTTCCAAATTCACTGGGAGTTGGGTTTCAGCAGGATAAGTAAAGAGGTTTTCATTGACAGGCTTAAGAATATCACAGTCCGCCAGTTTACGATCCAACTCTTCCCACAATGGCATTTCCTGGTCTTTCCTGGAACTTTCCCCAATCTCTATTCCTTTTCCTTTATCCATTGGATCCACCGTTTTTATAACTTTCCGTGTCACTGGTTTCTTCCTGCGCACACGCCTCCAGCCCACAATTCTTCTTCTTTTCTTTGGCTTGGGTTTCTCCGGAGGTTGGGCTTGAAATTCCATAGGTTCCTCAACGTCTGCACAATAACCAGTAAAGTCTTTGGAAACCTCCACATTAACAGAATAGAGATTGAGATTCTGAAGAGCTTCAGACAATTCATTCATGCTGTTTAGCAGATATAAAGAAACACACAAAATTCTAGGTTAAAATTTTGTAAATTGAATTTTCACATAATCACAGGAAAGCGATCAGAAAATTAAGTATTTAGACAAACAGATTGATTTAAAATAAAATATTGCGAATTATATATATATATATATATATATATATATTTATTACAAATTACAACTGAAATATAAAATATACTAGGGATAATTTATTTTAGTGTATCTTTTCTTACTAAGTTGTTTATCTAATGGGCAAGTTTCTTTAAAGTTTCTGGCTTATGAATGACATGGTTGCTAGTACTGGGTCAGGGTGTTGGCAGTTTAACTTAATTAAAAGTTAACATTTACTGCTGTAGTGGCTAACATATAGAGATTTGCCCATTTTTCGTCTAATTCATCTTCCCATGGTGGGTCATCACCTGTTTCCTGAGTCTCTTTATTAATTATCACTTCTTTTGTTTGTGACTTCTTTATTTTCTCTTGACTTTTTCTAATAATCCAACTTCTTTTCTTAAGGGTAAGTGGTTTCTCAAACTGTGTCTTACGAACAAATATTCCTTCCTCAGTATCTGCTGAGTAGCTTGAGGAATTTGATTGAAATGATGTTCCCTTATCTTTTGATGAACTATCTAATTGACGATAAATGTCCGAAAGTTTTGGCTTACCAATACTGTAAACAAATAGTCAAATAACACAAAAACACATAATTACAGGATGGCAATCAGAAAAATTAAGTATTTCTAGATATTTAATTGGCTTAAATCAGTGGCTCTGATACCACATTTTTCTGTCACGGCCCCCGTCCCGGTTTTACCCGGTCCAGGAGCCGCGGGACAGAAACCTGTGGTATTTATTTAATTGAGTTGACAGCGGAAGATTTACAGGATCTTTTTAAAATTTGAAATGCCCGATTATTTTATTTCATAATTCGGGATAACCCCCGTACTTTACAATAGAGGAATTTCACAAGGAAATTACCCAGATTTATAAAACATGTTTATTTGTTTAATTGAGCCACTACTTCAAGCTTTGGTAGTGCTCCGTAGCACTTTTCCTTGGTTCACAGTAGTCACCTGAAACATGTTTTAAAATATTTTATCAGCGGGGAAATACTGGCGAGTCACTCAAATTTGATAAAACGACACATAGTTATAAATTACAGCATAAGAGCGATTACAATGGCTTTTATCTTATTTTTATCTGGCGCCGTGTCACCTCCTGGTGACGATGGTCATACCACTATTGGTTCCTTTCACCCAAGTAGTGATGATTATCACTGTTAGGATTTATTAGCCTAACTGTGAGAAATTAGTAACATGCACAATACCCCACTAGCCAGTGATTCAAGATAACCATGACTTAATCCATGTAATTATAACTTTTGAAAAATGATTGGAGTATTGTAAAACATTATTGATAAAAAGAGAATGACTCACATTGCAGATTTAAACGGGCAGAGTTTAGCCTACTGATTAGCCTTGTAACCTAATTTAAATAACAATGCACACGAACTAGGTCAGTAACTAATACATCATTTACGATAACTCATGAGATAAAAACCCTCACAACGAATGACAAA
The DNA here is from genome assembly GCA_030545235.1 of Helianthus tuberosus. Classification (NCBI taxonomy): domain Eukaryota; kingdom Viridiplantae; phylum Streptophyta; class Magnoliopsida; order Asterales; family Asteraceae; genus Helianthus; species Helianthus tuberosus. Next base: position 63,034,119 of record CM060360.1, on the reverse strand, counting down.
GTGCAATACTTAAACATCCATCGAATTCACGACGAATGACAAAGTATAGCCCTAATTTGGGCAGAACTTAAACATCCATTGGATAGTTTCAATCGATCGGACATTGAATCATAGCAGCAATCGAGTTAATACCCGGTATCGTAGCAGCGCCTTGCTATTTTGAAAGTGAAATTCGAGCAGTAGAACTTCGTTTTTGATTAAAATTTTTGACACCAGTAAACTGCTCATATCCAAACCTATTTTTAGCTGATTTTTGGGGTTTACGCGGCCCGCGTAAGCCCCCTCTTGATCTTACGCGGCCCGCGAGGGCATCCTAATCGTAGACTAGGGCTAGCTTGTCACCGGTAGGCCTGCCACGTGGCTGCCACATGGCCTGTTTGCTGTTCCGGAGATTTGGTGAGCTGTCGCGGCCCGCGTGAAACCATAAAATTTTGTTTTTCTTGATTTTTGTTTTGGATTAGGGTTTCAAGAGTCCGGGTTTTCACTTACGGGTCGTTTTGGGACATTTTTTAAGGTCCTTACACTGACTAGCACGCTCTCAAGCACTTTTCTCTCGATTCCTCGCGATTCAGTAAGTATTTCATCCTAAATCTTATACTTCCATCATCAGCACACACTTTCTCATCATCTTCTCCATCAAATCTTACAGTTTCACCATGAAATCACCTGATTTGGGTTGTTTTAGGGTGACGTCACCTTGGGTTCTTATGAACATTGAAGTGTAACCTCATCTCATCAAGAACGGTTCGGATCTAAAGGATTTCTACATACTTTTACACTGATTTCGACAAAATCTAAATGTTTAACAACTGATTCAAACTTTCTTCAACATCTTTCACTTTTTACTCAAAATAGTTAGAATATGTACTCGTTTAGGCTCTCTACTCATTCTCTAGTGGAGAACCGGTCTAAGAACGGATTTCTACCGAAGAGACGACCGATTCTCGGGTTGAACATGAAACTCCGTCAAGAACAGTTAAGTCCGATCGAATGGGGTGGTTCCCATCCGATCGACTGAGTTGGACTTGGTATGGTTTCCGTTGTTTAACACGTCATCACGTCGTCTCCGTTAAACCGCAAAACTTTTAACTTAGAAAATTTCACAAACTTTCAAAACATCAGATCGCCGATCGAATAGCCATCTGATCGGATAACCATCCGATCCAATGACTATTCGACCAGGTGACTTGACTCACAAGTTCCACACTTAAACAATTTTGCAAAACTTCAAAGAATATCAGCTTTTCAATCGAATAGCCATCTGATCGAATGGCCATCCGTCCGGATGACCATCCGATCGAATGACTTGAACTATACTACAATGAAAAATTCAAAAGTTCAAACACTTTACAAACACACCTCTCCAATCGAATGACCAGCCGACCGAATGGTCATCCATCCGGATGACCATCCCTCCGGACGGTCATCCGATCTACTCACCATTCGACACTTATCTCCTCGACACGCCGTTTACACGTTGTTCAACGCTTACACTATAGTCTAATCTCCCACGTGCTCCCTTCAATCCAAGATTGTGTTTATTTACTAAACACGAACTGTGAGTATACTCGAACCCTTTTTGGCTTAACGCACTTTTGAGTGTTACATACGTTATCTATATCAAATCATATCAACACACAACGCAACTACTTTTATACGCTAACCGCTCTCGCATGTTATACGTGTTTCGATGAATGCTTGTATGTTATGTTTACACAGTGATTGTTACCTGACACCTTAGCAATGATAGTACTATAGTTTGGACTCAGCACCTGTCATGGATAGGGGTTGTTAAGGGTTTTACTTCACATGGTCACAGTGGTGATAATGTGTTGCACATTCTACACCCGCAGTCATGTCGGTTACATATTTCATTGTCGATAGCTTACTTGCTTCACATTTCTACGTGTTACATGTTGGTTATGCATAAACGCTTTCGCTACTATGTGCTATTAAAGTTGTGTACTCACCTTTACACTATGTGTATTGACTTTATTTTAACGTATATGACAGGTGTCTAGGATGCTATGTTTGTTGATCGTTATGGAATCAAGTTAGGTGGTCTAGAAACCCACGAATAAAATCTGAGTTGTTGGAACACTCTATTTGTCTTTGAGAAACAATATCTGTAATAATTGTTTTTGCTTTATATGTTTATGGTATGGGACGTGAACGTTAAATATATTGTCACTAATAGTTGTTATGGATTCTCTTGGACAATCTGTTTCGCTCAGTGCCTCACCCCGATGTTTCTGCCATCGGTTGGGGTGTGACATACGTAGTCATTATCGTAGAATGTTTAATAACTGCAAAATGTCAACTGATTAAACCTTCATCTTTAACAAAATTATAGATAATTAGTTAGTTGTTACACTTTATCCCCTTATAAAAAACTAAGTCCCCCCCCCCCCCCCGATTTTAAACGGTCATAACTTTTTGGTATGTTAATATTGTTTTTTTTTAAATTAGACCATATAAACGAGTATTTTATTCTCTTTAATTTAAGTAGTATTGCTATAGTTTTTTAATTAGAAAATTGATATGATACGTGATTAACAGTGTATAAGGGTGAGTAACAAATGAATCATTAACCGAAATCGAATCGCAATCAACCAAAAATTGAGTAACTGAAAAATGAGTATTCGAACCCCGAATTAACCACAAACGGTTATCGATTTTTTTATATCCTCATTTAACCAAAATTAACTGAACCGAACCATTCATATTTTATGTATTTATAACTCCATATTCGAACCCCGAATTAACCACAAACGGTTATCGATTTTTTTATATCCTCATTTAACCAAAATTAACTGAACCGAACCATTCATATTTTCATATATTTCTAGCTTTTATACATTCAGATCACGTATTTCATATTTATACCCCCTATTTTATGTATTTATAACTCCATTTCATGTACCTATACATCCATTTCATGTATTATACATAAATTTCATGTATTTCTAATCAAAAGTTTTAGCCTATGTTTGGTTTTGGCTATTAACCGAAATTAAATGAATCAAACCAAAATCTATCAATCTAACTGAATAAACCATACCAGTTAACTGAAAACGGATTGGTTAATAAAACAGACTAACCGATGACCTCGATTTTGGTTGAGGATAATAATCTAACCAACCAAATAATTCACATTGTGACAAACCGGTTATCAGTTTTTTTTGTACTCCCGTTTAACCAAAATTAGCCGAACCGAACCGAATCATTCATATTTTCATATATTTCTAGCTTTTATACCTCTAGTTCATATATTTCACTCTTTATATCTCCATTCATATATTTATACTTTCATTTCATGTATTTATATCTCAATTTCATATATTTCTAAGCAAAAGTTTTAGCCCAAGTTACATTGTGACAAACCGGTTATCAGTTTTTTTGTACTCTCGTTTAACTAAAATTAGCCGAACGGAATCTAATCATTCATATTTTCATATATTTCTAGCTTTTATACCTCTAGTTCATATATTTCATTTTTTATATCTCCATTCATATATTTATACTTTCATGTATTTATACCTCAACTAGGTTATCACCCGGGAACTTCCCGGGTAGGAAAATTTAATTTACATTAATCGAATTATGTCATTAAATAAATAAAAAGACATGTTTTCATGAAATATTGACAGGTTAAATAAAGATGTCGAATGTCGATACATCCCCCCCCCCCCCCTTTCCCAATGAATCAATACATCATGCTTATAAGGGTGTTCCAACTTCCAATTGTATAACACGAATAACCTGCATTTGAATACATTTTCCAACTAAGAACACTTTACTCCCAAAGGCCAAGTTATCTAATTCTAATAATAGAGAACACATTAGAAGGTATATTTCGGTAGCTTATAGAAATAGTTTAATACAAAAGTATAAGTTGGTCATTAAAACAATAAAATAATATTACAAATTAGGGTTAAAATAATATTACAAAAGTATAAGTTGGTCATTAAAACAATAAAGTAATACAATGCAACTACTATATATCAGGGCCCGAGGTAAAAAGACGACTCATAATCAAAGGTATTAATTACCTCATGTTATTGATCAATTCAATTAAGAACGGGTCAATTTAGATTATGTTTTGAATGGGCTTAAAAGATAGCGGGTCAAACAAATGAGTAGTGCATGCGACGTCCTAAATTTCTTTATTTAAACACACCTCTTGTATGTCTTGTTTTCGGTATAAAGTAAATAACACATTAAAAAAACTATTGATTCTTATATACATGAGTCTAAAAGTAACTTAATCATGACATATTTACAAAAAGAAGGCCAAATTAGGGGTGAGCAAATTTAGGGTCCATCCAAAAATACCCGTTAACTAGACAGAGAACTTCCCGAAACAAAACCGGTATTGTCTAAAAAAGTAGGTGTTCGATTCTTATTTTTTGCCAGTTTCGGGTTCGGGTCGGTTCTATGTCCTAGACTTAAGTTAACCAATTGTTTTGGACCGGCCTGAAAATTAAAGCAGGTTAACCAAGGAAAGAGATGCAAATGTTTCCAATTCCTACAACAACAAAAATAAATAAATACTCAAAGAAATCTATAAGAAACTTGATTGAAGTTTAATAGTTTCACCTGTAACATCTTCAAGCAAAAAAATATGTTCTTAAACTATAAAACTAAAATCTTAAATAATTAGAAGGCAAACCATGATCCACATCGGCAATGGGCTTACACTTTCGAAACTACATTTTCTCTCACAATTAAAAGTACTTCATGATGGATTAAGCTGTCATTAACAAAATTGCTAGCATCCTCCGTCATGTAGACTATAATATTTAATTATGCACAGAAAAAAAAGTTAAAGAACATGCATCAGATCATTTTAACTTGCCTCAAGGGGTGGCACTTTTTAACCGTAACCCGAAACCCGACCTGACCTAGGGCCACCCGAACACGTTTAAACCATACCCAAACCCGAGTAACTGACTCGTTAACAGTTTCAACATGCACTAGACTAACATGTTCTAACCCAACCCCGTTTTCAGCCATTAGCAACACCCGAATGCCCATCTTGCCACTCAAATAGAAGATGACGCAAGTTGTTTATCAAGTAAATTTATGCCAAAATCATAAAACTTTTGCGGTAGAGGGTGTAGGAAATCTGCATATTCTTTCCCTTTCTCTATTTAATGAATCCTCAAAATAAGTGGACTTCTCAAAACTGAAGATTTCCCTTTCTCTATTCAGCGACATACTGACATTTTCTTCTGAATCTATTATCTATTATTATCTCTTTGGGATTAGCCAGAATTGTTATTTTAGTACGAAGCTAAGTAATGGCCTAGTGGGTCAAACGGGTAACTTTTTTGGTACGGGTCATAATGTTCTCGTGAGATTTTTTTAAATGACAATGCTAATAAATTTATTGAAAAGGTACATAACTTTACCATTCGCAATTAACCTCTTGAAAAACCCAAAGAAACATTCAAGGATGTTGTTAGTCGCCTGCATTCGTGTACACTATTATAAGTAAAAGCTATGTTCGAGTAAGTTATTATTTACACCCAAATAATATTTTGTAAAAGCTATGTTATAGATATTGGAGAAAACGCTGAAGCAAATCAAATGAAAAAGTTATATTTCAAAAACTTTGATGTCAAAACTTAGATGTCGCAATTTGTTTAAATACCCGTACTTGTAGTGGACTTGAGACCAAGTCAACTTCTCATTTGTACAAGGCACAACATAAAGGGTTATTTCAAAAACAAAACAAAGAAGAGCCGTTAAAAAGAAATTTATAACTATGAAACGTAAACAATATAGGTTTGTATTCGCGGATTGGTGAGCCCAACTAAAGTACAATAGGAACTCGAAAATAGTGTGCTCGGGTTTGACACATAACTGACCAGGAACCTTTTTACTAAACAATTAGTAAGTATACTGACAATCAAAACACAATCCAGTTAGTCAGTATACTGACCACGAAAAGAATCTCTAATATAAGCGTTGACCCAAAATAGTTGGTGACTAAACCTGAACTTGCTGTCACACCCCTTTCTTAGGCGGAAGCACGAGGTGTGATTATGAAAGGTTCTCATTGCATACGAATGGTAAACATACTACATGCTCGTAAAAATAACTTCAAAAACCAATAACATTACGTAACTGAAAACATAGGTTGAGTGTTTACATCACAAGACAGCATAAGACATTGTCTGAAAAGTTTACAACATTATTCAAAGATAAACATAAACAACATCCAGAGCAAGAGTATGACCGCACGCACATCCACTTTAGTTACCTGAAATACATGTGAGTTTTTGGAAAATCGTCAACATAATGTTGGTGTGAATTCATTCAGTTTTTGTATTGAACGTTTGTATACTTTGTATGAAAACAGGGTATGTAATTTGTATGTATCAAGTATTTCTGTAAGTATCGAGATTGTTAATGGGTTGCAAGGCCATTAATATGTGACACGACATAGGAAGCATCCAAACCATAGGCATTTTTCTAGTTGCCGGTTCACGACTGAGACACAAAAGCACTACTTGGTATATTGTTGATTAATGGTGCTTCTGGTACCCTATTCGTGACACGATTTCAAGTATCATTCCTTAGTCTTGTATCCATCATACCATAACACATGTAATTTTCTCCAAGTTTAAAAAGTATGTAAAAGTTTAAAAGTGGGGACATGAACTCACTTGTCTGTAAACATTTAGTAACATGTACTTCACCCCCGAAGTTATAAAACTGAAAACAGTTAAAAGAAAAGGGGGAGCATGAACTCACAACTTTGCGTTTCTTGCGCCTTAAACTTCACCGGGTTTGCTTATATAGCGTCGTGACCTATACGTGTTTTATTAACGTTAGTCACTAGACTTGTATCGCACAAGTACAAGTCACCATCTTTTATGTATGTGTTCTTGTGTTAAAAATAATTTATATTTTTAACTACGTATCTTACTTATATTATTTTCTCAGAAATAAATATAAGTATCTTGTATTTTTCACCCGAATTATGTATTTTCGTCCTAAACTTCATTTCATGTTCATAACTTGTCCAAGTTATTTAATCTATTAAGAAATATATTTTCATAAATATATTTTCTTGTATTTGTCTAGGCATGTTGTATGTGTATTTTGTATTTCTACTCCTTGGGAGTACTTAGTGTATTTTCAAGTCCTAATACACTATCACGTATAATACATACTACATACACTTAGCACAAAATTTGGTGATCAATAAATATATATATTTTCCTTAAAAATATACATACTTAATATCAATTTTTATCTTGAAGAAATCATCATTTCTTAACTTGAAGTTTACATAAAAATTAGGGAAACCTTTGTAAATATTTTTAGGTAAATTTTTAGGGAATAAGTTTCACCAAAACTTATATTTTCCTAAGAGTCAAAATTTTATAGAAATTTTGACATGGTTTCCCCTAAAAATGGAGGTTTCCCATGTTTTCAAAACATGTGTTTATTTTCTTTTAAAATCATCACAACCAATCATCAACTCATTCAACACTTACCGAGTGTCAAAATCAAGTAATTTACACTACATCATGAACTTGAAGTTTTTGTAAAAACTTGTAGTAACTTACCATGTTATTTAGTAGGTTTAGTTACCCTTAAAAACATGGTTATTTGTTTGTAAATCACATTCTTGAAGGATTTAGTCGTTTACAACTTGTAAGATGATTTTTCTAAAAATATTTCTTTTGTATTTTTCTTGTTACAATCATGTTCCTAGTCTTGTTTAGACACTAAAAATATGATTAGTTTACTTAGAAACCATGACTTTGTAAATCTCATAAATAAACTTGGTTTCTTGAAAAAATTATTTTTGTAATCATCTATTTACAAGATTTGTATTTTGTTTAAATCACCTTTTCATATGAAAACCAATTTCATCATTCAAGTTCATGAAGACATAAAGCATGATGATCTTGGTCTTTCACAAGATCATCACTTTAACTTACTAGATCATGTGTTTAATCACAATCTAGTAGGTTTCTTATGATGTCTAACATCACTAACACAAATCATCATTCATCAAGAAGCAAATCATCATCATTTACATGTATTCTTATATATTTAAACTTATGTTAAAGTATCATGATCATGTTCTTTTGTGTTCTTCAAGATTAACAATGTATCATCTTTTAACCATCAAAATATGAAGTAATAAGGGTTCATAAGGGTCTTACTACTAGCACAAGGCTATGGAAGAACACTTGATGTTGAAGATGATGAATGGGTTGGATAATAGCAAATGAAGAAGGTCCTTCAAGATTCACAAGCTCCACACTTCGTTAGACACCTTCTTGCATCATGTAATGACCTTGGAATGGATGGAAGTGAGATGAAGGTGGTGGCTCATGGCCGTGGGGGAGAGAGGGAGAGGAGAAGGTGAGTTGTGAAGTGAGATGTTGATGGTGATGTTCTCTTATAGTGCAAGACAAGATCTAAATCCAATCTTCATAAGATCACACAATATCTATTGAGATCTCATTAGATCCTAGAATATCTTGGCAAGATTTTTAGAGGATTTAGTATGATCTAGCAAAGATTTTGATGGGGCCACCCCATGAACGTCCATTTAGAAGGGGGGGGGGTAAAGTGTAAATTCCAATCTCTAATTTCATAAATAAGATAGTTTTCAAGTATAAAGTTTAGGGATTTAATGTGTTATTATGTTATAAGGGGTGTTATGGTGTTCGGGGATCATAACTAGCTCAGAAACATTAAAACAATGCTTCTAGTAATATTTTGGTGTTTCGGGTAATGTCTGGTTGTTCGGTTAGATACCGGTTCGTTAAAGTGCTAAATTGCATCGTTTAGTGTCCTTTATGTACCCTTTTGTGACGCTCTTAATTCCCGACACTTAGGAAAGCATTCAGGACTAACCAGTCATATTTTTACATGTTACTAACTCAATAAAATGCTGAATTTTGCTGAAATTTATGAAATTCAACATTTAAAGTGTGTTTCGGGTGCTTTTCAGTGCGTATTTTAGCTTCCGAAAAGTCTATATGTTAACCCTTGTATATACTCTTGAGTTTTAATGCGTTTTAGACTTTGGACCTACTCCTAGGCCCCAATTCTATTGTCTGTCTGCTTTCTGCAGAATTGTTGACACAATGTGTCTTACCGGTGAGTTTACTAGTATTTCTGACGCAACGCTATCATTAATGCATAAAGAAATATTTGTATTATAAAACGTGCATGAATTCACAAGTATGGCATGTAATCAGACAATGTTGACATTTAAGCACATAATTGCAGTTATCAAGTATTAATTAAATTGTACGGAAATTACCGGTTTTGTGCTAGTTGTCACACTTGCAGTAAACATCACATGTGCCAATTGTTCTACCTGGAAGCAACAAAAAGAAAGAGCACATCAAGCACTTCCAAATGAAAAAGGAAAGGCCATAAATAGGGAAAAAGAATTACCAGAATTAGCCCCAACTTTGGTCTTTATACTACCTGGAAGCAACAAAAAGAAAGAGCACATCAAGCACTTCCAAATGAAAAAGGAAAGGCCATAAATAGGGAAAAAGAATTACCAGAATTAGCCCCAACTTTGGTCTTTATAGGCAGTAAGATGCAAACCCTTTATGACAACTGAAAAAAACTAAATGATTTTGGGTTCAAGATTCCTTTTTAACAAACACATATAACAAACTTCATCAACAGGGAGTACCACAGTTTCTTTATTTCGGTATCAAACTCTTCAACCTTATCTGAGTAAGGAGCAAGATATAGCCAAAGGATCATTGCAAGGCCTGACACGAAGTAGCCAACAGAAACCTATAATAAAATATACTGAAAACATCACGAGGGACCCAATGAGTTTAAATTTAAAAAAAAACATCTAGCATTTTTTAAGTTGGTTTGAGACCATTATTGGTTCATGTTCAATATGTGATTAACACTAACCCCCAATGCATATGTAGAGAGCGGCGAGCTTTTGAAAGTATTATGGCCTTGAATATACGGAAAATACTGATCAAAATAAAAATCTGACCAGAATACAAAAAAGTTGTTTATTGATGACAGTGTAACACAAGTTTCCCATTCACACTGTCATTGTTCGAAGGTGGTTATGACACAAATGAATTGCCATTCTCTAGTTGAATATTCAAAGACGTCGATCACTCCTCTTCTCCCTCATGGCTTGGTTCATATCACTAAAACCAAAAACACTTTCCATGCTAAAGGCAAAGGCATATTCCAATGAAATATCATTATTGTTGTTTTCAATAAAATAACAATGTCAAAACTTAATTTGAATCTGCACTTTTTAAAATTAACATATAAGCAGTTAAACACCCCTATGTTGTCTAGTTGTATGAATAAACTGCTTTAGTCATTTCGTTAGAAGAAGGACCATTACCAATATGTACTACCGTCAAGGGATCTTAAACCCCGCTAGAGTCCATGGAGCCATAGACTAACATACAATCGTATAATATATCGTCCTAAATATGGAAACAAATGAATGAGAACAAAATTTATTTAAAAAGAAACTAAATAGCAAATACCCAATCCTTATACAAGTCCATATCCCATGTGTTTGTCACGTAGCACACACAACAGAAGGGTTTGCTATTCACACAAGTCACACCAGATCTTTTATTCTTATTATCATGTAGCAATAGCTTTCATAAGTACAAAACATCCATTATAAAACACATCATTAATTGTTCTGTTGACTTATAACAAAATTTATTTAAAAAGAAACTAAATTATTCATGATTTAAACTACATAATCTGAAACACAAATGACTCATGAAAATAAAGATTCTGAAACTACCTTCGCTTAGTAGATGGATAATCCAAAACACCCAGAGAACTATACAAAGACAACCAGTTAGGAAACTTTTTCATTTTCTATTTACATGTTAAAAGTTTTTCTTTTTCCTAATTGTGTGTATCAGAGTTATGCTTTGGAATATATACAAATATATAAAATATGCCTCATGGGCTAGTGCAATTGTTCCAACAAACCTTAAGAGCATAGCCAACCATCTTCGAGAAAGCTGTAAATTAAGGGTGGCAAAATGGGCGGGTTGGGCAGGTTTGGGTAATGGGTTAGTATTGGTTAGGATGGGTTTGGGTTAGGATGTGTTTATTAAGAAACTAGGTTATCACCCGGGTGCTACCCGGGTTGGAGAAAACTATTAAGATAAATATTAAGTGTACAAATAAAATAAAATACAAAGTCTCATGTTAACACATACCCGCGAATTTCGCTGTGTTGAGAAATGATATGTTTTTTATTTTTTTTAATTACGTTTATACTACTTAGTATACAAAATTGAAAATATATTTGTAAAATTGTTAATCACTATCTAACTCAAAGTAAGTGTGCATCTAAACACACCAACGTTTAAAACTTAAAAACTCAAAATTTAAAATACAATCTTTTAACTTGTAAAAAAAAAGATAACGTAGGTAAAAAAATCATTTAAAAAACAAAACGTGAACGTTTGAAATTCATATTGTAAGTGTATAGTAGTTATTACCACTTAGATGTAGTTGACCTCATGTTTTAAAAGTGGTAGATTTAGCTAAAATTGAGTATTTACACTCTCATTACATTTGATCCTGGTGGTGTCATGAAGATATACTTAGACATATCACAACAAATTTTCTTCTTCTGATTTTTTTTATCCACCCACTCCACTATACACTAAAAATTTTTACTTCAATTTGTTTATTAAAAGAGTTATATTCACTTCGACAAACACTTTTGACTTTTACAGAACACGTTTTTTTATGTAAACATCTATAATAGAACATCACAAACATGTCATAAAAAAGTTGACTCTTAACTGTTTCTATCCTATAGAGTTTTTCTTTAGCAAAGATGTACTCGATTATGGTCTCACCATAAATCTCCACAATCTTTGTGCAAAGCAATCACATCATATATCATCTTCAAACTCCTTGTTCTTGCCCATCATAGGATAGTCGACATTACCCAAAACTATAATTGAGAATCGGTTTTGGTTACCGTTAAAACGCTAACCGAACTGAACCGCCTTTTGCTCACCCCTAATAATTATTCATCCCCCGCGGCCTGCACATTACTTTTGATAAGTGTGACAAAAAAATGAACTGCAATTTAGCTTATGAAAATCATATCCCTTGGCCCATATTATATCAAATTTCACCTTTATTTTCACTATCATTACCAAATCTTTAATCTCACGGGACATACCTATATAATGCAATCACTGCCCAATAACAAAACAAACACAACTTTCAAAAGTCAAAGCCGGTGGGTAGTGCAACCACTTAGTCGGATCGTTTCCTGTTTCTGCATAAATTTTACACATTTTGCTAAAACAAAAACAAAAAAAACTTACATTTTGGCAATCCGGTAGCAAAGTATAGCGAGCAAACGACGATTTGTAGGTGGCCGAAAAGTTTGTGCCCTAACACGGTTTGTAAACCTGAATGTTTTAAGCATTTGGTTTCTTCAGTGGGCCTTCTTCACCTGCAAGACAGGAGGGAGATAAAGGTCCTTATGTATGGATAATTTTATGAGTACCTATATAACAATAAATTAATTTTTTTTAGTTAGCCACATAGGAGCCATGAGAAAGTAATGCAATCCCTTAAAAGAAACATAAGATAATATAGGAAATTTTGGGAGATACTCTATAATCGTACATAAAAATCAAAGGTACGTGTATCAACTATTATTTGCATCTTGAAATTCGCTAAAAATCAGTAGTGTGCACGATAAACCGAAAAGATCAATATAAAACAATAGAGGTAACAACTTCTTTGAGATTATACATGGAGAATTTGACACACATAAAAACCAATTAATTCCTTTAATACAAATTTTGAAGTCCCAGATTGTGGGTAGCTATTTGGCAATGTACGCTAGACTAACACATTTTGTTTGCCACTAACTAATTACATGAGCAACATGTTGGATAATTTTTTGCTATTTCTAATACTTCCTGATAAAAATTGTGTAGATTTGAAATCTCTACCTAAAAGAAAAGGCCTCACAACAAAATCTTTAAAAGTACTGTTAGTCAATTTGATAAACAACTTACTTGCTATTTCTATTACTTCCTAATAAAAATTGTGTAAATTTGAAATCTCTTCCTAAAAGAAAAGGCCTCACAACAAAATCTTTAAAAGTACTGTAAGTCAATTTGACAAACAACTTACTTGCAATATCAATCGGACATAATGCATGCAATTAACAAACACAACTGGGTATTTACAGAAAAATAGTTACCTGAGTTGTTGCATGAAACTGCAATAATAAATACCCCTTTGATCTTAATGTTCTCTCTCATCAATCAAGTTGTTAAACAAACTGCATTTCGCCTTCCTTTCGTATAAGAAGAAATGAATATATTTTATTCTTTTGGTAAACAATAACCCAATCCCACCTATTACTTTCAGATGTTCTTCTCTCTTACTCTTTTGAGTTTTGCACAAAATCAGTTGTAGATTTTTTATTAGCCACGAGCAACGATGTACCACCCACGTGCACCGAGCATCATCTTGTCTAGCGCCAACCACAAATATCACCAGTTTATGGTTGCAAGTTGTAAAGGTATTAAACCCAGTTGGTGGATTGTAAAAAATAAATAAAAAGGGTTAGCGGTTCAACTTAGTCAACACAAACATGACTTGCTTACTTAAAAGATCAACTCTAACACAACTTGTTTATTAAAAGGGTTAGATACCACAACCCAGCACCTAATCATTTTCGTGTCATGTTTCAGGTTGGGCCGGAAATTGTCAAGCCTGATTATAACAATATCAAAGGTGTCAAAAAGGATTTGATCACGAAGCTCAGAACCTTTTAAACCTTTATAAATTTGTGAATTATGATTAGGAAAACTATCATTTAACATAATAATCTAAATTGTGAATATGAAAATTTAGATAGATAGAAGATGGAAAACTTGTATGTACTAAAACCACATTGTGAATGACTATTGACCCGTTTAACCACTCCAACCCATTTCCCCTGTTTGTTATTATGATTTGTTTGCAATAAATAACCCAAAATAGGCTAATTTATAAGTCAATGGACTAAAATTGCCAATTTATCACCTGTAATTAATATACGTCATGAGTTTTTGCACCTTCATTTTCCTATCGGTATTTCAGATTCCTCAACATTGTCATGACCGAAACATTTATCAACCATTTCCATCCTAACAATATGAAGGTAAATCATCAGCTTAGACTAACATCAAACCCCGTTAGTAAAAAAGCATTTACAAAAAATATAAATCATAAACAATAAAAGTTTACCTCTTTAAAACACTATTATTCTCCTGCCACAATATGAACTATCATATCAAAATAGGGTGTTGCATTCAACTTAAATTGCCCATGAATGTTGTAAGCACCCAAAATGTTGCAGATATATGATATTTACCAATTTAAAGTTCTTACATATAAATTATTAATTTATATTGTATAACGTAAGACTCAATCAGAGTACGATCGAACTCAAATTACCGAAGAATCCAGGTAGTCTTGATAAGTAATAAGATGCACCTACATCTGGGAACGACCCTAATGCAGTCTCCGGCATTGCAAAAAGCTGCAAAAATGATACCATCAAATTTGTTGATCTTGAAAAAGAATGTCTTTTTAGAAGATTCACCATCCTTATGAAACAATATACATACATATATGGCTGATGGCAAGAGGCATACCGTATTATCTGTAACAACTTGAAATCTACCATGTATTGCAAGGGCTGCACGGCTGCACCACCTCCCATAGCAATCCCTCTAATGAGTGATACCTTCAAGTATGATCTCAGGTTACATAGAAGTAGATAGAAGTAGATTATTACTTAATTAGCATATAAAGTACTTACAATATTAATATGATTATTTAAAGATGCCGTTTTCTAATCTAACCTGGGTTGTATTCCTTTGAAGTAACCGAAACATACTTCCACTACAAAACAAAGCTCGATCTTCACATCAATATTTTATAACAAACTAATTTAAAACAAAAACCCAACATAATAAACAGATGCAATAACCATCATTAAGTGTAAAAACAAAAAAATCCAAACGATGCCGTTTCATAACTTTTATCTACTATCAAAATCCACATCTAGTAGACAAAAAAGGAGATATAGCAATTATAACGAAAAAAAAACATAGTAGAAGGAAACCCTAGAAATCGATCAGTAACCGTTTTCCCCAAATAGATTTATGCCAGAAACCCTAGAAATCGATCAGTATTCAGGCACCATCGAAACATAGATTTATGCCAGAAACATAGAAGAAGGAAACCCTAGAAATCGATCAGTAACCGTTTTCCCCAAATAGATTTATGCCAAATCGACCCAGGAGTATTCAGGCACCATCGCCGGTGTTCATCTCACATATTTGAAATACGAATCGCAATTTCACACGACATATAATCGAAAAACATCAAGTTTTCACAAATCTGAAACACAAACAAAGTTTTTAAAACCCGAACAGATCTGAACAAATGAAGCAGCGATTTTTAAAGCACTAAATATGAAGAAAAGAATGGTAAATCAAGTTTTTACAAATCATAAAAAAACTTACGTTGATGAGACTTCAGAGGAGGATGATGAAGAGATGACGAAGTGAAGATGGAAAATCGCCTTGATTAGGAGAGGAACAACTTGTGCGGCCGATCTAGGGTTTAGAAAAGTGAAGTTGTAAACTAATATTGTTTGGAAAAGACCATATATACTATCCATTTATTTTGACCCGAATCCGGATTCTGACCCAATTTAGAAACGGATCCCGCCTCCCATTTTGCTCACATGTTTTCCCGCACAAAAACCTTGTGAGATTGAACCACAAGCTGCCACCTCATATTTGAAGCCCTCATAACATGCCAAGTAAGCCCTTATTTATCATGTTTATATATATATATAGATGGGTTAGGGTGGGTTTAGGTCAAGATGGGTTTTTGTCAAGATGGATTTGGCTTGATAGGCTAAAAATATAAATAAATCAAAAAATAAACTAAAAAATAAAAAAAATCATTAAAATCAAAAGAAAATTTTTAAAAAATAAAAAAATTAACAAAAAATAAAAAAATAAAACTCACTGAAATCAGCCATCATAAATAAAAAAAATTAACAAAAAATAAAAAAAAAATTAAAAAATAAAACTCACTGAAATCGGTCATCAGAACCCATGTTAAACAACTTCTTGATCTTCAGAAACCGGCTATGACCATCTCCAAAACGAACCGTCTTCATGTTCTTTCGCCTATCGGGACTGCCTAACGTCCATCTCATTTCTTGTTTATCACGGTCCCACAACATAAGAACAACTTTCACAAAATCCTGCATCGAATCCACTACTTCCTTATCGGATATCCGGTCTATGGCTTGAGCCCACTGGTTACAAATTATGAACACGGTTGGTGCACCTATTCGGCTAGGAGAAAAGGGAACCGGTCCATCGTCGGTTTCTTCAAGTATATACAAAAGACATTTTAGAAGCCAGTTGTTTAAGGATGTCACGAACCCCTTTTGTGCTCCAAACCAACACGAGAACCGAAGAGTCCAGTTTAGAAGTTCATGTTCTAATTGTAATGTGGCTTCAAGACTATCATCAGAAAAGTGTTTGCTGGAAGCAATCGCGTCTAACCGTTTAGCCGCTCCAATGGCTCAAAATTGACTACGATGGCACTCGAGCATTGACCTCCACATCCTCGTTAACCTCTAGACCACAATTATTCAAAAAGCCTTTTTAAACAAATATTTAAACCCATTAAAAACATATATATTTATCGACAGATAACAGGTTAACATTACCCTTGAATGAATTCATTTAGTTGTGCCCACAACTTTCGTCTCTCAATTTATTTATCTACTCAGAAATCTTATCAACAACTTGAATCGCGATTCTTATCTTGGTCGAAAGACTTCTAACTAAAGTTCTTGTTGCATCAACTTTGTGCAGTTCTGCACCCTTATCATCTAAACGTTTTAGTTTCATATCTTTTCATCATGAAGTAACCTCATTTTCTCCTTAACCTATGTCATATATAACCGTTTGCTAGTTACTTATAAGACAATGTACCTTAAAAACACGGTTAATATATCCCTAAATACGAACAAAACAACCTTAACATACCTTAACCTCCTCAAACAATTTCTTCTCCCATATATAGAGTGATGTGTAGTCGAGTGTTATATATTTTAGGTGTATATTTTAAGCCCCTTTAACACTTATTTTTAGCCAAGTTTTAAATTTATAAAACACGATATTTCACTAACACTAAACACACATATGGGCAAGTGCACCCATCGTGAGCGTAGTATAGTGTTGGTAAGATACCGAGGTCGTCCAAGGACACAGGAGCTTTTAGTACCGGTTTATCCTCAACGTCTAATCAAAATAAAAAGTTTAGAAAAAATGTTTTAAACTAAGAAAAGTAAAAACTAACTAAAATGCTGAAAATAAAAATAAAAATAAAAACAAACAGACAAGATGAATCACTTAGTTCCGACTCGTATCTAGTGTAACCTTTGATTATTTCCGCACATTTGCACATAATTAAGAGATTATCTTAGTTATTGTAGTAGGCCCCTCTTTTGAAGGTGACGTTACCCTCACCCCAGTAGTTTGAGTCAGCAAGGATACAATCCTAAAAGGGTGGATTATTGAAAGATAATTAATTAAGTTATTAATGCAATATTATGGTAGGCCCCTCTTTTGGAGGTGACGTTACCCTCGGCTAAGTAGTCTGATTCAGCAGGGATACAGTCCTAAATAGCCGGGTTATAGTATTAATAGTAGTTAACTTATGAGGGGATCAAAGAGTTTGGACCCCCCGCCATCCAATACCGTTAAGTATTGAAGGAGGTCCTACTAAATTTGACTCAGGTCCATTGCAGGACCTCTAAACGCTGAACAATGGCAAGACCTTTACCAAACCGTTCCCTTAACCCCCGACCAGGTAGCCAACATACCTCCATATAGACCGTGGAGATATGAATGGTGAAAATCTTTTATTTTATATAGACAGTAAAATAATGCCAAGACACCACGGACAAACGATAAGGAAAGATCACCTTCAACATAAGCAACTAGTTATTAAAGTCATTAATACAAAACCAAATAAAAAGTGCAAAAGATTAGAAATAAAAAGTATTACACTAGACACTTTGTCTTCACCAAGTGATGTAAGAGACTTAGGCAAACATGGCCTTGATTGTCAAGAACTCTTACGATCAATCTTGGATCCCGAGACGACTCACACACTCTACGATGGACAATGGATGATGGTGGTGGATGATGGTGTTATGGTGGTGGTGGGTGGTGGGTGAAGTGTGAGAGAGGTGGTGTGCCAAGGGATGGTTTGAGCTTGAGCCAAGCACTTCTATTTATAGGCTGAACAGAAGCTCGGGCACGGCCCCGTGTCCACATCCTTCTCTTTCTTCATTTAATGCAGCTTTGTCTTATTAGTTGACCACGCCCCCGTGTCCGCTGAGCATGACCCCGTGTGTAGAAGAATCTTTGTACTATGCAGATTTGCTGGATTGTGCGAATCTTATAGTTGACCACGGCCCCGTGTCCGCTGAGCACGGCCCCGTGGTGGGCAATAGAAGCTTCTACCACTTTGTCTTTTCTGCTGACACTTGGGCACGCCCCCGTGCTGGCTGAGCACGGGGCGTGTTCAGGCTTCTGATCTCTTGTTTTGCTTGGGAAGATGCTGTCGTGGGGTCGGGCATGTCACATCTTGTTCCTTTTCTTGTATTTATGTTAGATTTTGATGTCTTTTTGCTTCTTTTGTTAATTTGAGCTCATTTAATCCTGAAAATACAAAAGGAAGACAAAAGCACACTTTTTCCAACATTAGTATTAAAAAAGGGTTAGTGTTATGCCTCATTTGATGAAATTTATATGTTACATTTTGAACACATCAAATACCCCCACACTTGAATCTTTGCTTGTCCTCAAGCAAAACTCTTTAATATGTGGCTATTACACTCCCAAATGGAATGGGTAGAGAAGAAGGTTTTTGGGCTTGTCGTAGAGTGTCGGGATTTCCAAGATTCTTTATTTAATTTAATTTTTATTTATTTACAATCCTATTCGTCATGATTTATTTAAAACTTTTCATAAGAGAAATTACTTGTTAGGGCATAACATGCCTTTGTAAAATTCTATTTATATACAAGTTCACATACCTCACGGGGATCACTCAACACTCGGCCGAAAATGTATTTTTGTGGATCACTCGAGAGCGGCATGGAACTTACTCTACCATAGGCTTGCCAAGCAACCAATCCTCCTCCTTTTTAACTTATATACCTTTGTAAATATCAAGAGGACTTTGTGGGTAAAGGGTTAGGCTTGGGTTAAAGGTAGGTGGTTGGGTTGGTGATTAGTGGTTAGTAGAAAAAGGCGAAAAGCGTAACAAGTGTCGGTTTTCATAAGACTTTTTATTTTTGTAACTTTTATTTTGATGAAGCTATTTATTCAAACAAAGTTATTTTTGATGAACTTGTTTGTTTATTTTCTTTTGCTTCATCATCAACACAAAATTTTTTTTTTTTTTTTCAAAAGTCATATGAAAAACCGAACTTGTTACTAAAACAAAGGGTTAAAAATGAAAAAGGTTTTGGTGGGTAAAAAGGGTGTTTGGTTTGGGTTATGAAATGAAAAGGTTTAGGCTCAAAGGGGCTAACTAGGGGGATTTTGGGTAGGTGATAAAAAAAAAGAAAAATAATGGTGTAGAAATAAAAAGGGGTTAGTCCTAATGCCTCCATTATTTACTTACTCGGGTTTAAGTTGGTAAGGACTGGGAATGTATCGTCATGGCAAGTTCTAGATTCGTAAGAACCAAGCGGCTATTCACACAAGAAACGAAAAATGAGCAATTAGTTCTAGTGATATGTAATTGTATGCTCAATAAAGGCTCAAAACTCACTTTTGTGGGAATGGGTTTTTATGTGATCAAGTATATATAATTAAATTTTAACTAAGCTTGTCATGCCTTTTCATAATTTTCTTATGTTGGTTCTTTTTATCACGACGCTATCGGTTGTAAATTCGTAAAAATATAACCTTTTTAGAACTTGAATTTCCCGAGTTAAACCTAGACAAGTAAAAAAAATGAAAATTTTTGAAAAAATTTGGGGTGATTAGCGGTTCCAATAGAGTTTTGTGTAAGGCTTGTATTTAGGACTTGCAAGATTCAAGGTTTTAGCATCCCCCCCCCCACACACTTAAATTACACATTGTCCTCAATGTGTCCCAAAAATAAGTTTTTAGGTTGATTGAATGTGTAAAAGGTGTGAAAAAGCAAAAATTTTGTGTTACTGGGCGCTGAACATGGCCCCGTGTTAGCCGGGCACGGCCCCGTGTTCAAGTGCCAGTAACAAAATTAAAACAAGAGAAACAGAAGTCTGGACACGGGGGCGTGTTGGGTGAACACGGCCCGTGTCCAGTTACCTGAACTGGGTCTTTTTCTGCAGACAGTGCAGCACGGGGCCATGTTGGGTGGACACGGCCCGTGCCGAGCTTACTGTAAATGAAGAAATTTGTCGGACGGTTCTGTTTTCCTGTATGGAGTGCTGGTTCAAGTTTCCCTTGCATCCTTTGCCATTTCAAGTGTGTTTTATTCGTTTCAACACCATCCAAAACACCAAATTAACTAAACCATCATTCATTAATCGTAGAGAGAATTACATAATAGTCCTAAAAAATTAAAATATTAGCTAGTTAGGTCAAAGAAACACAAGAAATCCAAGAAGTTTCTAGCCTACTATTTATTCTACTAGCAAAATTTCCGAAAAGATAGATCTCTCGGTTAAAAGTGGCTTGACACTTCTTCCTACGGGTATGGGCTCCTCATACATCGGCGAGCCACTCTTCGATCTCCCTAGGGAGAAGAAAAGCGGGCTCATGAGCATTGGGTTGAGGAGGTGTAACTTCCACCGGAATTTCTTGGAGCTCTTCAAGAAGAGGTTTTGCTGGAATGTCGTCCCAACCGGTAGGATTTTGAATTCCAAGTGCGAGGTTCCAATCCTCTTGAGGGAGGATTGGTTCCATAGGAGGTGTTACCAGAATGTTTAACCTCTGGTGCAAGAGGTTTATTTCCCGGAAACTGTTTTCCAACCCCACCGAGAGATAGTTTATACGGTCAATGAGGACCTCCTCCACTGAAGTCATCTCGTCAAGTGCTTCACGTAGTGCCATTACATATCTTACGAGAGTTGCTTCAATCGATGGCCTCTTTTCTCGTCGACTGTTCCTTGAGTGTGCAGAAGAGGTTCCGCTGTTTTGGCTAGACATTCTACGAAAACAACCCAAAAACAGTTCGTTTTAATGAAATAGTACCACGGGCACGGCCCCGTGCTCATTGAGCACGGCCCCGTGTTCAACTTTCTGCAGATTTTTAGAACAAGGAATCTTGGGGTTTCAAATTATTTTCTTAACTTATGAAGCTTTTTGAGCAGAAATAACTTAAAACAATGTTGTGTAACTTATTTTTAACAAGATTCCTTGAACAAAAATTCAATAAACATCACAACAAAGCTTGAAATCAAGCTTTAATGGAGTTCTTGGTGCAAGAAAGATGAAGAAGAAGGCAATAGATAAAAGAGGAAAGGACAAGATGCTTGTAGGAACCTTCTTTTAGAACATACCTAGGATGGTAAGTCAGAAAATCCCTCCAAATCTCTGTCCCTGGATGGTCCAAATGTGCAGAGTTCTTGGTTGCATTTATAGAAAACGACAGCGTGCTGGACACGGCCCATGTCGGCTGGACACGGCCCCGTGTGCAGGCAAGATCCTGACACGTTTTGTCCGTATTCTGACAAAAGTCAGAAGGGAATCTTTTGGTGGACACGGGGGCGTGTTGACCTGGACACGGCCCCGTGTCGGAAGGCTGATTTATGAAGTGCGTCTATTTTTAAGAAACTTTTTCGGATTTGGTGGTTCCTTACTGGATGGAACAACCCCAAAGTGCCTAAGATACCTCAATTGATCAAGATTAAGACGAGAACGCAAGAGGTTGTCGGTGAGGGTGATTCCTAAGCTATATGTAGGTGGACAAGTCCAACCCTTTTTCCGGGCTCTCGTTAAAGAAGATGTATGTCGAATCCCTCAGGTCTATGTATGCATCAAACGAAGTTGATGGGGAGTCCTTCACGGCACAATCGACACAGGGACGACTATCGCTCAAGTCCTCACTGGAGTCAGAAGTATCATTGGAAACAATGAAGTTATTTGAATGCGTTTCCAACCTCTCTCTTGGTTATCGCTTTGGAAAAGATTATTGAGGTCTCCCCTAAGTTCTTCTAACCAATTAAAAATTAGATCTTCTAGTTGAAATAATTCATCGAGAAGCATTTCTCCTAGAATATCCGGTTGGGCGCATTCGAGGGAGCGATAGGGATTATTTTTACTTTCGCCCCTCTTAAGGATACTAGGAAATGATGGGTCTATATAGTGGGGTTTATAATTTAGAAAAAAGCATTATAATTCTTTATGGTTACCACCACACAATTGACACCACATAGTACCATAAGAGTGCCGAAAGTAAAAAGTATCAGTATCACTCATGTTTGTGTCAGAAATTACCAACCGTCGGGATCTTACGGTTCTGTTTTCAGTAACTGAAACTTGGGCACGGGGGCGTGTTGAGTGGGCACGGCCCCGTGTTCAGCTTACTGTCTGACTTAAAACAAGATTTCCAGTTCCAATGATTGGGCACGGGGCGTGTTCAGCGGGCACGGCCCGTGCTGAGTTCTGCAAAAGCTGAAAAATTAAAAAAAAATCCTAAAAAAAATGAAAAATAAGAAAAACGATTAGGTCGTTGATTCCTAACTTTCTTAAAATCCTTGTGTCCCCGGCAGCGGCGCCAAAAACTTGATGCGTAGTCGAGTGTTATATTTTTTAGGTGTATATTTTAAGCCCCTTTAACACTTATTTTTAGCCAAGTTTTAAATTTATAAAACACAATATTTCACTAACACTAAACACACATATGGGCAAGTGCACCCATCATGAGCGTAGTATAGTGTTGGTAAGATACCGAGGTCGTCCAAGGACACAAGAGCTTTTAGTACCGGTTTATCCTCAACGTCTAATCAAAATAAAAAGTTTAGAAAAAATGTTTTAAACTAAGAAAAGTAAAAACTAACTAAAATGCTGAAAATAAAAATAAAAATAAAAACAGATAGACAAGATGAATCACTTGGTTCCGACTCGTATCTAGTGTAACCTTTGATTATTTCCGCACTTTGGTACATAATTAAAAGATTATCTTAGTTATTGTAGTAGGCCCCTCTTTTGAAGGTGACGTTACCCTCACCCCAGTAGTTTGAGTCAGCAAGGATACAATCCTAAAAGGGTGGATTATTGGAAGATAATTAATTAAGTTATTAATGCAATATTATGGTAGGCCCCTCTTTTGGAGGTGACGTTACCCTCGGCTAAGTAGTCTGAGTCAGCAGGGATACAGTCCTAAATAGCCGGGTTATAGTATTAATAGTAGTTAACTTATGAGGGGATCAAAGAGTTTGGACCCCCGCCATCCAATACCGTTAAGTATTGAAGGAGGTCCTACTAAATTTGACCCAGGTCCATTGCAGGACCTCTAAACGCTGAACAATGGCAAGACCTTTACCAAACCGTTCCCTTAACCCCCGACCAGGTAGCCAACATACCTCCATATAGACCGTGGAGATATGAATGGTGAAAATCTTTTATTTTATATAGACAGTAAAATAATGCCAAGATACCACGGATAAACGATAAGGAAAGATCACCTTCAACATAAGCAACTAGTTATTAAAGTCATTAATACAAAACCAAATAAAAAGTGCAAAAGATTAGAAATAAAAAGTATTACACTAGACACTTTGTCTTCACCAAGTGATGTAAGAGACTTAGGCAAACATGGCCTTGATTGTCAAGAACTCTTACAATCAATCTTGGATCCCGAGACGACTCACACACTCTACGATGGACAATGGATGATGGTGGTGGATGATGGTGTTATGGTGGTGGTGGGTGGTGGGTGAAGTGTGAGAGAGGTGGTGTGCCAAGGGATGGTTTGAGCTTGAGCCAAGCACTTCTATTTATAGGCTGAACAGAAGCTCGGGCACGGCCCCGTGTCCACATCCTTCTCTTTCTTCATTTAATGCAGCTTTGTCTTATTAGTTGACCACGCCCCCGTGTCCGCTGAGCACGACCCCGTGTGCAGAAGAATCTTTGTACTATGCAGATTTGCTGGATTGTGCGAATCTTATAGTTGACCACGGCCCCGTGTCCGCTGAGCACGGCCCCGTGGTGGGCAATAGAAGCTTCTACCACTTTGTCTTTTCTGCTGACACTTGGGCACGCCCCCGTGCTGGCTGAGCACGGGGCGTGTTCAGGCTTCTGATCTCTTGTTTTGCTTGGGAAGATGCTGTCGTGGGGTCGGGCATGTCACATCTTGTTCCTTTTCTTGTATTTATGTTAGATTTTGATGTCTTTTAGCTTCTTTTGTTAATTTGAGCTCATTTAATCCTGAAAATACAAAAGGAAGACAAAAGCACACTTTTTCCAACATTAGTACTAAAAAAGGGTTAGTTTTATGCCTCATTTGATGAAATTTATATGTTACATTTTGAACACGTCATAGAGCTTATGCAAAGTCGAAAGATTTTTAGACCTCGTTCTTAACTCTACATCGACATCAGCAGGATCAGAGCTTTTAGAAGCTTCTGCTGCGAGTGACTGTGAAAATTTGTTCAACATTTTCGAAGAAACTGATTCATAGATAATATCATGATAAAAGTCAGCACTTTTGATGATTCTAAGTAAAATCTGTGATACAATTTACAATAAAAATAGGACCTTGATAGGCTGCGTGTTTTCGGTTGTGTGGAACCTTTCCAACTTCAAGAATCTTTGCTAGTTCATTCCCGGATTCTAAAGCGCGATCGAATTGGATTTGAATTTCCTTTACAACTTCAGAATCGATATGAAACTCATGAAGCGTTTTTCACCTCTACGATTCAAACGCACATTCATAAGATTCAAAAGGGTTCAAAAAATCCTGTTTAAAAAAGCGACAGAGGACATAGAGAGAGTACGGTGATTTAGGGTTGAATCCATGAAGTGTGATGCGCATTTTTGGGTTAGAGAGTTAAAAACCCATCACCCAAGTTAGTCGATAGTTAGCTGCACATCATGGTATTTTAAAACCCATCCTAACCCATCTTGACTAAGGGGTTGTTTGGTAGCCTCTTAATAACCATTCAGATGCTACCGCTTAATGGTTTAAAACCTCTGAATGAATAAGAGGTACCCTCAAGTCTGAATGGTTAAGAGGTAACATCTGAATGGTAAATCATCACATGTCACATTCTTCTACCTTCTCATTGGTAAAATTCTTAATGGTTCCATTAAGAGGTAGCCTCTTAATAACCATTCAGAAGCTACCAAACAGCCCCTAAATCCCCAACCCATTTTGACTTATTTCCTTTTTTAAAGAGGCCCAAAATAACCTAAAATATTATGGTTGGGTTTTTGTTGCCACCCCTAGCTGTAATTGTGACGTCTTTCCCTTCTCTTTCAATATGTGACCAGTAAATATAGTGAGCCAAATCCAATAAAATTAACAATAAACTTTGAGGAAAATTAAATATGTTTTGTACAATAGGTGCTTCACTTCCTGTTATACACATCAGTCCTATCCAAAGCATTAATGCTGATGCTATAACCATACCTAAAAATCAGAGTAAACAAATGATTTAAAACCTAAACACACAACCATAAATCACAATTATAAAACAAATTAATAACTTAACAACTTATTTAATCAAATCTTCACTTCATACAACAAATCTAAATATAAACAATTATCCCTAAATTCAATGTTCCAGTTTAAAATCCATTCAATCGTTACACAGTAAACATCAACAATGATCATTGATCAACCAAGTGAACTACATACCGAGATGAAGAACATAATGCAAAAATCCATATACTGGTTTAATGCAGATTTGTAGTTAGCAGATCATAAGTTTATTCATCATCTAGGTTTCCACACACAATCGTATACAATCGGGTCTTGAAAATGGAAAATTCATACTGGTTACAAAATTAGGGTTTATATGGATGTTCAAAAAATGAAGATGAGAAAGATCGTACGTTGAATTAAAGACTAAATATGAGAAAGATTGTACTTTGACATGAAGAAATTGGAGTTTGATTCGGAAAAGATAGTACATAGCCGCCGATTAGAAGGATAAAGAGTTCGATTTAAATGAAGAGGTTAGGGTTTTTATGTGAATCGATTAGATAATGGTTGTTACTTGAAGATAAAGGTCAGTGATTTGAAGGAGATGTCATAGTTCACCGAGAATAATAGAAAGATGATGAAGTAGAAGAACAAAGGGGAAGGAAGGTTTCAAGGCACGAAGAGAAGCGGCGGTGAAAGAGGAAGGAAGGGGAGGCTAGGGTTTAGAACAGGGATTACAAAAGGAGCGTGATTTAGAAGGTATTTGTATCCGGGTCAAAACCCGGATCCCGTGTCTTCCCATATCAAAGGTTATTTTAAAAAAGGTTTAGTATATTTTCAAATTAATATTCTGTTATTTTAAAAAGTGTTATCAAATAGAAGATGGAATGGAAGTAGTTTATTATATAGCATTTTATATATATATATATATATATATATAGAGAGAGAGAGAGAGAAAGTGTATTGTACAATATCCCTTATGTGAAATTGCATGTTATAAAATAGCATGGATGAAAACTCATGTGATAATTTTTATGAAATCGCATGTTGGTTTTTGTAACAATTTCGCATGTGATAATTTTAATGAAATCGCATGTTGATTTTTTGTAACAATTTCGCATGTGGTATTTTTGATGAATTCGCATGTTCAAAAACCAACATGCGAAATTTTTACAAAAAAACAACATGCGATTTCAATGTGGGATGAAGATCTGACGGCTGAGATGATCGCGTACATAATGTACGATAAGGGCATTTGTACGTTAACCTAATGTAACACCCCGTGTTTCGAAAGTCAAAGTCAAAAGGAGACAAGATTGCTAATTGCGATATGTCACTCCTTGCTCAATTCCTGTTTTGACTTCTTTGACTTGTATATAGTCTTTTATGCTTTACGTTAGTTGTATTATGTGGAGTACTTATTTATAATCAAGGTTTATTCGATGTTTATCGCATGATTGATCGCTTTATCGCTTATCGAAATCGCAATCGCAACTCGAATTACGCAATCTGGTTATTGTTCTTATGTGTGTGTGTGCCTTATGTGTTACTTGTGCATGTTTATTTATGTTTATGATGTGGTGATTAATCGAAACGCAATCGAAACTAAATCACAATCGAATCGCAAACGCTAAACGCAAGTCAATTAAGGATGATTGTATGTTGATATAGTAGTTGGGATTAAAAGTAATTTGAATAAGAAACTCTATCGCATCGCAACGCTCGGCACGCAAATCGAAATCGCAAAACCCATCTCGCCGTTCACTCCAATCGAGTGGCCAGCCGATCGATCTTCCACTCGATCGAGGTGCCCCTCGATCGAGCAGCCACCCGATCGGGTCACCACCCGATCGACCAGCCCTCTCCTCCCCTTTCCTTTTATGGAAACCCTATAAATACCCCTGTCAACATCACAAGCTTATCTTTTTCTGTACCTCTCGTCCGACCAGCGCTTCTTGCCCATTTTCTTCAGATTTCTTGCGATTCTTGTAAGTTTTCCACCCAAATCTTGTACTTTCTTAATCTACACGTACTCCTACACCTTTCTATCTTTTGAATCTTAACTTTTAACCGTGAAATCACTAGATTTGAGGTATTCTAGGATGATGTCATCATGGTGTCCTTGTGAACTTCATGTTTTGACTTCAATCCACCAAGAACAACTTAGATCTGAATGATTTCCACACAAATAAACAAAGATCTTGCATAGATCTGAACATATTCATGGTGAAAAAGGACTGAAAAATGGTTTCTAACTTTCTTTTAACTCTTTTACACTCAATGCACTCAAAGCCGATAGGATCGGACCTTACTCTAACCTTCTACACTTTCTTGGTGATGTGTTGGTTCAAGATATAAGTCCTACCAACGAGACAACTGGCTTCGGGTTAACCAAGAACAACTGTCTTGAACCGGTTAACTGGTTGAACTTGGGTGATACCTGTTCGATCGGGTCACTTGGGTCAAGATGGGGTTATGTTGTTTAGCACGTTGACACACCGTCTCGATAAAACTACAAACTATTAAAAATAACCAGGTGTAAGACGACCAGGTCGACCAGGACGGAGTGACCGCCCGACCGGACTGCTGTCCGTTCGGATTGTCACCTGATCGGGTTGCCACCCGATCGGCTTGTACCTTGGCCCCACACTTAACTTTTATTTCAAACATTTGAAGTTGTGAACATTGAACGAACTACTATCCGAACGGATTACCACCCGATCGGATTCTCACTCGACTATGTAATGTTCTGACTTCAACACTTAAACAATTTTCAACATGTTCAATGCAAACGGATTGCCACCCGATCAGACTACAATCCGATCGAGTGATAAACTGCTGTGAACTTGTTCTCACTTAAGTGTCCAACCAGCCGGATTGTCGCCCGATCAAACGGTCGTTCGATCGATCGACCCGAAAGGTAGAGATACTTCTATATTTTCAAAATGCTACAACGAAAACTTCAAAAGACAAGACATCATGTAACACCCGTCTAAATTTACTTGAATTTAATGATAATTCATACCATTTTAAACAAAAGATGTCTAGTTAACATAGATTTCATAAGTCAAGTTAATAAGTAGCAAAAAGCTTAGTCAACTAAAGACTAAGTTAAAACATTCAAAAGTTGTTTAACAATTGTTTACATTCCAAAAACAAAGTCTACTAAGAGTTAAAAAATTGCGAAAGCTTCTAAATTGTGTTCGGTTCTTCAAATGATAGCTTGATCATCTTCCGGTTAGTTTCCAACATCACCTAAGATCAAAACCACAACAAATGTTAGTTTTGATAAAGTTAGAATGGATATAAACAAGTTCCAAGAGTCAAAGAGTCAAAATTTAATTTTTTTCCGGATCATGGGGGCGTCGCGTGACGCCAAGGGCCTAGGCGTCATGCCTAGCCCTTGTTTTCACAGACTTCTTGTTTCAGTTGTTGCTGTACATTCACAGTTCAAGGTTTAATCAATTTTCCAACTTAAAATGGCCATAACTTATGATTCGTTGATCTGTTTTAGCCGATTCTTTTTCCTATGAGTCCGTAATAAAATTACGGATCCAACCATGAAATTTTCACATCGCGGAAACCGAGATACCAACAATCGGTTCACAATTTCCATATTTCAATTATCCAACCCATTAGTGTAAGTGCATAACACCACTTTTTCAATTCTTAAGACTTTTAAACATAATTACCCAATTTCCCGGGTTCATGAACTTTGCGCATTCGCGCCATTCTTTGGCTTTGCGTTCCCTTAGGACTAAATACTTGTTCTTTCGGAATTTAAGCATTCCGTTTCAAGCGACCCTTTTTATTTAACTACAATTGTTTGACCCAAATTCCCGGGTTCTTATACTTAGATAGATATAACCAAATCATTGATATGGTACAATCCCCATTTATCGAAGTATGAGACTTTCAAGTCTCTACTCTCGTAATTCTTTTAAAATCATCATTTTGACCCGTTCGGCTATTTAGTGAAAACCATCACTTTATTGACAAGCCAAACTAAATTCCAAGTCTTTACTTTGACCCGTTTGATGGTCGAGCATACTTCGCCACTTTAACGACGCATCAAACACAACCTTTACAATACAATATCATTTACACAACAAATCCAAACCTTTACATATAATTTAACGGGACTTAAGCCACGTACCTTTAAAGCACACCTTTTCCGCGTGTATCACCTCCGGCGTGTCCACTTGACGTTCCGGATTCCTTGCCTAAAGAGTTCAATTCATAACAAGATTAGAACTCTTTCATGAGCTTTAACGCATTATTTCTTAACATATTCAAATCTGCGTTTTACCCAACCTTTAACGTTTTAACCCTCATTTAGGCGTTTTATCAAGCACCTAGCGGGTCAGATTTCTACATGATCTAAACCAAGTTCATGACTAGAGTTTATCACCATAATTAGCTTCAATTAGACTACATGCCCATATTTTAACATCTACAATTTAGAGATTTCCTCATAAATTTCAGTTTACACTAGAACAAGAGTTTTAATCCTAGTGTTTATCAAGTTCCACTAACATATTAGTCACCCACTATGGTGATTTTGATCCTTACAATTATCATGCAAGAATCTATCAAGAAATCATCTAGGGTTTGACCCTAAATCTTATATCACTTCAATTTTCATGTTTACAACACATAATTAAGCTCTATACTCGATTTCAATCACATGCATGAACATTAAATCGAATCAAAATGACCTAATTCGACATACCTTATGACCCCTTTGTCGAGGTGATCACGATTCTATGTTCAGATTTCGATTTCAACTTGATTTTGACCTTCAATTTGATGGTTTAGAAGAAGTTAGGGTTTTGGAAGTGTGGGTGTCGCCCCCCATGGTTCTTGATCGACCAGACATCCCAAATGGGTGTTTGGTTTTGTTTTTAATTAAGTTTCAAGTTCAACACATAAACCCCTCCACTTTCATTTAGTTTATATTTTAGGCTTTTTAATTCATTCATGTGTTTCTACAAGATTCTTAGCTAACTGGGTTACTTATCCTAGTTAGCTTATTCTTGTTTATTTTAATACTTTATTATTATAAAGTTTTATATTTTCGGGATGTTACACATCATACACAAACACATCCTTCCCAAACGAAGTAACAATCCACTCGAAAGGTCACCCGATCGGATGACCATCCGAGAGGATTGTCACCCGATCGACCGGCTACCCGATCAGATTGCCATCTGATCGGAGTACCGTCCGATCCACTGACACTTCTCACCCGTTTACGTATTGCTTATCGTTATTCTATCGTTCTGATCAGGCTAATCTCACTCTAGCGCTCCCTTCAATCCATCATCGTTGTGAGTATACTCGATCCCTTTTTGCTTTACGCACTTTTGGGCGTTACATAAATTACTTATTCTAAATCACATCGAACACACTACGCAATACTTTAAACGCTAACCGTTACCGCATGTTATACGTGACTTAATGAATGCTTGTTTGCTATGTTGACACATGGAATGTTGTCTACCTGCCTTAGCAACGATAGTACTATTTGTTTGGACTCAGCACCTGTTCACTCAGGGGTTGTTAAGGACAATTTGTTACATGGCTCACAGTAGTGAGTGTGTATTACGAACTGCCTTGGGCAGTCAACCCGCAGTCATTGGTATCGATAGGTTCATGTCGATAACTAACATGCCTCATTTTACACTGTGTACGTGTTGGTTATGCGTAACGATTTTGAACTCTATTATATCTAGTAAACTTGTATGCTCACCTTTACACTGTGTGTATTGACTTTTACTTTAACGTATGTGACAGGTGCTTAGGATGTTTATATGCTTGGCTTACTGTGAAATTGAGGCTAGGAAAGGTCTAGAAACAAATAAACAATTGTATGTATTTGAAATCTGAGTTGTCGAAACAGAACAATTTGACTAGATCTTGTCTGTAATAATTATGTTATCTTTTATGTCATGGTATGGGACATGATGTTTTAAATAATCGGTAATTATAGTTGTTATGGAAACTTCTGGACAATCTTCGCTCAGTGCCACGCCCTGATGTTTCCGCCATCGGTTGGGGTGTGACAGATTGGTATCAGAGCCATAACTATAGGGAATTAGGCAAGACTCGACCTAGTCCGGGTCGATGTCTTAGAAACGACCTAGTCTATAGTTAGGAACCAACAGACCGACTTGTAAAAATCCTTAGGGATTTGGTACGATCTTACTTGTTGTAACTCGCTATTCTCGCCTGCACTACACTATCACTGCACTCTAGTTTTTCGAAAATGAACGAGTGATTAGGTCGAGATTAGGTGTGAAAACTGCAAACTCTCGACTAAACTGCTTGTTCGACCCACATTTTTATCTATAAACACGAGAATTTGCGTTGAATCAGGAGTGAAATCCGTACTTTAGCGCAAGTTTTCGTCTCTATTTTTATCAAAACAGGAACAAAGTTGTTAAGTTAGGGTGAAACCCGAACCTTGACGACTTATTCCGCCCTACTTTGTTTTACAAAACTCTCACCAAAGTCTCGACGGACTCCAAACGACTTGAAGTCGCATTGTAACTGGAAGGATGCGTGCCATTCGCCCAAATTCGAGGCGAGAGCACAGTCCCGAAGGTTAAAATATGTACCCAAAGTCTTTGTGAATAGTCGAAACACTTTGGTCAGTCAACGTCTAATAGCCGCAGACAATCTATCCTCGATTTTTATGTGTTTCGATTCTTAGCCCGCAACTGCCGACTCTGATATTTGTCGATTTTATGTGGATTTTATGTGATTTATGTGATTTATCTGTTATATGTTACGATTTTTGGTGGTTCGTTTGCTTTTCGCTACCGCTATGATCGACACACACGACTCGCACTTCTCATCTACCTCAAAAAACAAATCTGGTGGTTCGTTTGCTTTTCGCTACCGCTAGAAACAAATAAACAATTGTCTGTATTTGAAATCTGAGTTGTTGGAACGGAACAATTTGACTAGATCTTGTCTGTAATAATTATGTTATCTTTTGTGTCATGGTATGGGACATGATGTTTTAAATAATCGATAATTATAGTTGTTATGGAAACTTCTAGACAATCTATTTCGCTCAGTGCCACGCCCCGATGTTTCCGCCATCGGTTGGGGTGTGACACCTTCCCCTATATATATATATAGGGAGAAGATCATGCGAGAACCACCTCTTATTGTGAGAACCGCGAGAACCAATGTGAACACACAAAAAATGCCTAAAAATAGCTAAAAATCACACAAAATTTTTTTTTTGAATTTTTTATAAAAAAATCGCTACTTTTCGAAGCCAAAAAAAAATAATTTTTTAAAATTTTTTTTTTTAAATATTTTTTTTTGCTTCGAAAAGTAGCGATTTTAACCTAAAAAATATTTAAAAAATCAAAAAAAAAATTAGATTTTTTTTTTATTTTTTTAGGTTTTTTTGGGGTTTAGTTTTTAGCATTTTAGCTTGGGGGGGGAGGGGGGTTTAGGTTTTTTTTTGGGGGGGGGGGGGGGGTTAGGTTTTTTTTAGCATTTTAGCTTGGGGGGGGAGGGGGGTTTAGGTTTTTTTTTTGGGGGGGGGGGGGTTAGGTTTTTTTTAGCATTTAGCTTGGGGGGGGGGGGTTAGGTTTTTTTTTTGGGGGGGGGGGGGGTTGGGGGGTTTAGGTTTTTAGGGGGTGGGGGTTAGGTTTTTTTAGCTATTTTAGGTTGTGTTCACATTGGTTCTCAAGGTTCTCACAATAAGGGTGGTTCTCGCATGAGCCCCTCCCTATATATATATATATATGGGAAGTTTCATTGGGGAACATAATAAAAGTGGGGAACAGCAGGGAACCGGCTTAAACGAACTCCGATTGGACTCATTCCAGCGGCGTTGGAACCGTCTCGTCGAACCCTAACTAAGATCTCTTAACCATAAACTCTAAATCCTAACTCCTAAACTCTAAACCCTAAAGCTAAAAAATAAAGCTAAAACCTAAGATAAACCGTAAAATCTAAACTATAAACCCTAAAAGCTAAACACTAAAGGCTAAACCTAAAGCTAAACCCTATAGCTAAACCCTAAAGCTAAACTCTAAACCCTAAAGCTAAACCCTAAGGCTAAACCCTAAAGCTAAACCCTAAAAGCCAAACCCTAATATATTTAGGGTTTAGGGGTTATGATTTAGGGTTTTGGGTTAAAAGATCCTAGTTAGGGTTCGACGAGACGGTTCCAATGCCGCTGGAATGAGTCCAATCGGAGTTCGATTGAGTCAGTTCCCCACTGTTCCCCACTTTTTTAGTGTTCCTCAATGAACCTCGCACTATATATATATATATATATATATATATATATATATATATATATATATATATATAGGGTCAGAATTTAGAGAGAACGGTGAAAAGAGTGAGAACGGTGAGAACGATTTTGGTGGTGACATGTGGCATTGATGCTAAATTACACTAAGGGGTAATATTGTCAAAAAACCCACTCACATGAACTGGGTGTTCAAATAAAACGCCATAAAAACACTCAATTCAGAAAAAACGCCATGGAAATACCCGGTTAAAACACCATAAAACACCTATTTCAGAAAAACGCCTTGAAAAAACTCAGTTGAAAATGCCATAAAATACTCAGGTCAGAAAAACGCCATGAAAATACCTAGTTAAAACGCCATAAAAACTCCTAGTTCAGAAAAACGCCATGAAAATACATACTCTAAAACGCCATAAAACACACATTTCAGAAAAACTCCATAAAACCTAGTTAATTTTTTTTTAAAAGTATATCAATAGTATACTCTTTGGAAAGATAAAAAAACACTGAGTTTTATGGTGTAATTTTTTTCGAAAAATAATCACGTATAAAAAAGTTATTGTCGTTTAAATATGATGGGGGGAAAATGGCAAGTGATTAGCATGTGCACCTTTGTTTGGATCTTCCTATTTTACCCCTGTACAAGTTACTGTAAATGCAAATCTAAACTAAAATGCAGAAAAATGTGCGCGCGTTTTAAAAAGGTTTTGAAAAACTGATTAGGCCGTCGCTTTTAAGCTTTCTTAAAATCCTTGTGTCCCCGGCAGCGGCGCCAAAAACTTGATGCGTGTGAAGTATTATATATATTAGGTGTATATTTTGAGCCCCTTTAACACTTATTTTTAGCCAAGTTTTAAATTTATAAAACACGATATTTTACTAACACTAAACACACATATGGGCAAGTGCACCCATCGTGAGCATAATATAGTGTTGGCAAGATACCGAGGTCGTCCAAGGACACAAGAGCTTTTAGTACCGGTTTATCCTCAACGTCTAATCAAATCAAAAAGTTTAGAAAAATGTTTTAAGCTAAGAAAAATAAAAACTAACTAAAAATGCTGAAAATAAAAATAAAAGTAAAAACAGATAGACAAGATGAATCACTTGGTTCCGACTCGTATCTAGTGTAACCTTTGATTATTTCCGCACTTTTGCACTTATTTAAGAGATTATCTTAGTTAATGTAGTAGGCCCCTCTTTTGAAGGTGACGTTACCCTCACCCCAGTAGTTTGAGTCAGCAAGGATACAATCCTAAAAGGGTGGATTATTGAAAGATAATTAATTAAGTTATTAATGCAAATTATGGTAGGCCCCTCTTTTGGAGGTGACGTTACCCTCGACTAAGTAGTCTGAGTCAGCAGGGATACAGTCCTAAATAGCCGGGTTATAGTATTAATAGTAGTTAACTTATGAGGGGATCAAAGAGTTTGGACCCCCGCCATCCAATACCGTTAAGTATTGAAGGAGGTCCTACTAAATTTGACCCAGGTCCATTGCAGGACCTCTAAACGCTGAACAATGGCAAGACCTTTACCAAACCGTTCCCTTAACCCCCGACCAGGTAGTCAACATACCTCCATATAGACCGTGGAGATATGAATGGTGAAAATCTTTTATTTTATATAGACAGTAAAATAATGCCAAGACACCACGGACAAACAATAAAGAAAGATCACCTTCAACATAAGAAACTAGTTATTAAAGTCATCAATACAAAACCAAGTAAAAAGTGCGAAAAGATTAGAAATAAAAAGTATTACACTAGACACTTTGTCTTCACCAAGTGATGTAAGAGACTTAGGCAAACATGGCCTTGATTGTCAAGAACTCTTACGATCAATCTTGGATCCCGAGACGACTCACACACTCTATGATAGACAATGGATGATGGTGGTGGATGATGGTGTTATGGTGGTGGTGGGTGGTGGGTGAAGTGTGAGAGAGGTGGTGCCGTGTTCAGTGGGCACGGCCCCGTGTCCACATCCTTCTCTTTCTTCATTTAATGCAGCTTTGTCTTATTAGTTGACCACGCCCCCGTGTCCGCTGAGCACGACCCCGTGTGCAGAAGAATCTTTGTGCTATGAAGATTTGCCTAAATTGTGCGAATCTTATAGTTGACCACAGCCCCGTGTCCGCTGAGCACGGCCCCGTGGTGGGCAATAGAAGCTTCTACCACTTTGTCTTTTCTGCTGACACTTGGGCACGCCCCCGTGCTGGCTGAGCACGGGGC
This sequence comes from Helianthus tuberosus, assembly GCA_030545235.1. Taxonomy (NCBI): domain Eukaryota; kingdom Viridiplantae; phylum Streptophyta; class Magnoliopsida; order Asterales; family Asteraceae; genus Helianthus; species Helianthus tuberosus. Next base: position 62,997,864 of record CM060360.1, on the reverse strand, counting down.
GTGTTCAGTCTTCTGTTATCTTGTTTTGCTTGGGAAGATGCTGTCGTGGGGTCAGGCATGTCACGTCTTGTTTCTTTTCTTGTATTTATGTTAGATTTTGATGTCGTTTTGCTTCTTCTGTTAATTTGAGCTCATTTAATCCTGAAAATACAAAAGGAAGACAAAAGCACACTTTTTCCCAACATTAGTACTAAAAAAGGGTTAGTTTTATGCCACGATTGATGAAATTTATATGTTGCATTTTGCACACATCAAATACCCCCACACTTGAATCTAGGGGTGTTCAGGATTCGTTTCGAATTCGAAAAATTCGAAATTCGTTTAAATTCGATTCGATTATCAAGAATTCGTTTCGATTATAAGAATTCGAATTCGATTCAATTCGAGTCAAGTACATCGAATACGAGTCGAATACGAATTTTTAATTTCAAATTCGATTCGAAATTCGAATAAAAATTATACATTTTTATTTATTATTTTTATATATAATACATATATAACTTTTATTAAGATATACTATAAATTATTTTCAAAATTTTTTCTAAGTATTAAAATTACCCATTACCAAACCCACTACATGACCCATAAGTAAAACCTAAGTATCTATCAATAGATTTCTAACCATAAAAATATTAACTTCTAATGTGGAGTGATTATTCCCGACTTCTCGTTTTGAATTTTAGACTTGTGGTACTTTATTTGAAACTTTTTAATGTGATATCGTGCTTTATGGCTGCTTTAAAATTTATGTTTCATTTTGATAGTTTTTTACATGTTTTAAAGAATTTGAATTAAATCGAATTTATTCGAATTCGATTCGAATTCGAAACTTTAATCGAATACGAATCGAATACGAATTGGGTTTTTTTATTCGAATACGAATTCGATTCTCGAATTCGATAGGTTTTAATCGAATTCGAATCGAATACGAATTCAAGGAAAAATAAAAATTATTCGATTCGATGAACACCCCTACTTGAATCTTTGCTTGTCCTCAAGCAAAACTCTTTAATATGTGGCTATTACACACCCAAATGGAATGGGTAGAGAAGAAGGTTTTTGGGCTTGTCATAGAGTGTTGGGATTTCCAAGATTCTTTATTTAGTTTTATTTTTATTTATTTACAATCCTATTCGTCATGATTTATTTAAAACTTTTCATAAGATAAATTACTTATTAGGGCATAACATGCCTCTTTAAAATTCTATTTATATACAAGCTCACATACCTCACGGGGATCACTCAACACTCGGCCAAAGATGTATTTTTGTGGATCACTCGAGAGCGGCATGGAACTTACTCCTACCATAGGCTTGCCAAGCAATCAATCCTCCTCCTTTTTAACTTATATACCTTTGTAAATATCAATAGGACTTTGTGGGTGAAGGGTTAGGCTTGGGTTAAAGGTAGGTGGTTGGGTTAGTGGTTAGTAGAAAAGGGAGAAAAGCGTAACAAGCTTCGGTTTTCGTAAGACTTTTTATTTTTGTAACTTTATTTTGATGAAGCTTTTATTCAAACAAAGTTATTTTTGATGAACTTGTTTGTTTATTTTCTTTTGCTTCATCATCAACACGCATTTTTTTTTTGAAAAGTCATATGAAAAACCGAACTTGTTACTAAAACAAAGGGTTAAAAATGAAAAAGGTTTTGGTGGGTAAAAAGGTGTTTGGTTTGGGTTATGAAATGAAAAGGTTTAGGCTCAAAGGGGCTATCTAGGGGATTTTGGGTAGGTGGTAAAAAAAAGAAAAATAATGGTGTAGAAAAGAAAAAGTTAGTCCTAATGGCTCTATCATTTACTTACTCGGGTTTAAGTTGGTAAGGACCGGGAATGTATTGTCATGGCAAGTTCTAGAGTCGTAAGAACCAAGCGGCTATTCACACAAGAAACGAAAATGATATGTAATTGTATGCTCGATAAAGGCTCAAAACTCACTTTTGTGGGAATGGGTTTTTATGTGATCAAGTATATATAATCAAATTTTAACTAAGTTTGCCATGCCTTTTCATAATTTTCTTATGTTGGTTCTTTTTATCACGACGCTATCGGTTGTAAATTCGTAAAAATATAACCTTTTTAGAACTTGAAATTCCCAAGTTAAACCTAGACAAGTAAAAAAAAATGAAAGATTTTCAAAAAAATTTGGGGTGATTAGCGGTTCCAATAGAGTTTTGTGTAAGGCTTGTATTTAGGACTTGCAAGATTCAAGGTTTTAGCATCCCCCCCCCCCCCCACACACACACACTTAAATTACACATTGTCCTCAATGTGTCCCAAAAATAAGTTTTTAGGTTGATTAAATGTGTAAAAGGTGTAAAAAGCAAAAATTTTGGTGTTACTGGACACGTCCCCGCACGACCCCGTGTTCAGGTGCCAGTAAGGAAAACTTACAGAAGGTGGACACGTGGGCGTGTTGGGTGGACACGTCCCCGTGTCTGTCAAGGTCTGCAGAATTAAAACAAATAGCAGGTTCAGGGGAATGGGCACGGTGGCGTGTCTGCTGGACACGGCCCCGTGTGGACAATCTGCAAGGTTGAAAAACAGGTTTCTTTCTTCGGTTTTCCTGTCCCAGCTTTAGTGGTACTAATGCGTAGTACTCTAAGCCTCGTATGTACCTGCTTAATCAATAAACACCATACCATACCATAGCAAACATCCTAATTTTACCAAATCCAACATCCATGTCAAAGTTAAAAGAAAAATAAATGCAGAAAATAAAAGAAGTTAGGGAAAGTAAATTGTTCAACACTTGGCACGCAGTCCTCAAATTGTTCAAGATTAGAGAAGGTTAACCTGGGAATCACCAACCAACCGCATCTTCCTCCGCTCCTCCCGCCTAATCCATGTCCTCATCATCATCATCATCATCCCCTCCATGGCCCGCAATGTGGTCCCGAATATATCCAATATCATCTTGGATATCGGATATGTTTCTCTCGATAGCTCCGACCCGGTGGTACGTGTTGCTTGCCATGTTGTAGGTGTTCCTGGTGCACATAAGGTTTTCCTGCAACAAATCATTCAAACTTTGGAAAACCGCCTCCTGAGGAGGATTGGCCCGGATCACCTTGGGGTTGATACTGATACTGATGATGTTGTGGAGCTTGAAGGACAAGTGCTTCTTGCGGGTTCCATGCATGACCTTGCATCCTTTGAAAGCTTACCGTCCCGTCTTCCGCCTCATAAATCAGGTTCATTGAGCGGCATATGTGTATATCCACCATACCCGACCATGGGCTCCTCTCAAATGACCTAGGTATGTGGGCGAAGTGCCTGAAGAGACGGTACACCCATCCCCCGAAGAAGATAGGAGTCAGTGCACTAGCAAGGCGGTTATGATGCATGTTCCGGAGCATGAGGAACGGAACATCAAGGGGCCTGCGGGTGTGGATACAGTGGAGGAAAACAAGATCTCTTAACCCAACGACGCCACTGCTATCATGCCTTTGGCTAAGAGAGTAACCGAGGAGCCTATGGATGTATCTGTAGAGCGGATCCCTCAACTTCGTACTCTTAGTACTGCTCGGATTGTAGTACCCTTCACCAATCTGAGCCCAAATGGCTTGGCGTTCGTTCTCACCTATTTCTCGCATCCCTCCAGTGTTTTCCTCGTTTCCCGCGTCCTCTTCCGCATACAACCCGACAATCGATCCAAATTGTGCCATAGAGATCGAATACCTAGTTCCGCCACACCTGAACGCTACCCCATCATTGTCGAATGGGTCGCACCTTGAGTTGAATGTGAAGGTGCTATAGAATTCCAAAGTGCATTCGTGGACGGAACAGAGTCGAGTTGTTAAAGCGACTCTTAGTGGCCCTGTCACAAGGTTGTTGAAACGGTCGATTTGATTCACCATGGTTAACAGTTTCGTGCATGCTTGCCTCGGGTATTCCTCCGGCCTTGTTTGAAGTATCTCGTATCTAGCTCTAGCATCGAGCTCATTGGCGTTAAATCTTGTGAACTTCCTAGCCATCTGAAAGAATACACCAAAAGTTAGCACGAAACCGAAGTATTTCCGGACAAAACTGCAAACAGTGAGCTGGACACGACCCCGTGTTCAGCGGACACGGCCCCGTGTCCAGGCGTCTGTTACTCAAAAATTCCATTTTTCGACCCGGTTTCGAAAACTTGAAAATTTTTGGTCCAATAGGTGCGGTTTCCCCCGAAAATGAAACCCTAAGTGCCGTTTTTCCCAAAATAACCCGTTTACCCTATCAATTTTATCTTTTTCGGTTCAAGAACAAGGGGGGTTTTGTGAGAAATCGGGTGAATCTATGAACAATACAAGTGTATTTACTTCCCATAACACTAATCTAACTAAATGCAAACAGATCTAGGCAAAAATTTGAGGTTCGATCTGGATGAACTTCAAGAACCCTAGATTTTTCCCCAAATTTTTGGTGTTTTAACCACATGCAAGTAACTAATCTAACTACTAAAAGTGATAGAATCATACCTTGATGTTGTTAGATTGATAGGAGACGTCGAAAATCTGCGAAAAATCGCCTGGAACCAGAGCTTTTTCGGGGAAACGGGGCGTGTGGAATGTTATAACTGTTATGAAAAAGGGGATATATCCCATCTGCAGCGCGAACACAGCCCCGTGTCCAGCGGACACGGCCTCGTGCCGAGCAAGGTTTTGAAATTTTTTTTTTCGTGTGCTCGTGTGAGTGCCCTCTGTTTCCCATAAGCTTTTGGTTAGAAAACTTACCGCTTTAGACATCGTCCCGATCGTTCGTAACTTACCAGGTATGCTGATGGTTTCATTCTTCCACCATTTGAAACGAGATCTCTTCCTCTTCATCCTCAATGAATCCTTGATAGAGTTTCAGCCGTTGGCCATTGACTTTGAATGGAGGCCCATTTCGGGATTTAATTTCTACTGCACCGTGTGGGAAAATATGGGTGACGGAAAAAGGTCCTGACCACCTAGATTTTAGTTTACCAGGAAATAATCGAAGACGTGAATTAAACAAAAGAACTAGATCTCCAACTCGAAATTCATTAGGTTTAATATGTTTGTCATGCAGATTTTTCATTCTTTCCTTATAAATTTCGGAGTTTGAGTATGCATAATTCCTAAGTTCGTCTAATTCATTTAATTGACAAAATCAATTTTTACCAGCAAATTCTAAATCTAAGTTTACATTTTTGATTGCCCAGTATGCCTTGTGTGCAATTTCTACTGGTAAGTGACAACTTTTTCCATAGACTAGCTTATATAGGGTTGTGCCTATTGTTGTTTTATAAGCAGTTCGAAAGGCCCATAAAGCATCATCTAATTTATCCGCCCATTCCTTTTTATTTATCCCTACGGTTTTTTCGAGTATTCATTTTAAACCTCTATTAGTCACTTCGGCTTATCCGTTTGTTTGAGGGTGATAGGCTATTGAGACCCGGTGATAGACCCCATATCTTGTTAGAATTTTTTCAAATTGATGGTTGCAAAAATGGGTACCTCTATCACTTATTAACACTTTAGGTGTGCCAAAATGAGAGAATATTTTTTTCAGAAATCTTACCACGACTCTTCCATCATTTGTTGGAAGTGCCTCGGCCTCGGCCCATTTAGACAAGTAGTCTACTGCCACAAGTATATATTTGTTTCCTTTCGATGGTGGGAAAGGTCCCATAAAGTAGAGTCCCCACACATCAAAAATTTCACAAACAAGAATGCCATTTTGTGGCATTTCGTTTTTGGAAGAAATATTACCTGTTCTTTGGCAAGCATCACATGTTTTGACAAGACTTTGGGCGTCTCTGTAAATGGTTGGCCAATAAAATCCTGAATCAAATACCTTTCGTGCGGTATTAGCGGCACCATGATGCCCTCCGTATGGACCTTCATGACAATGGCGGAGAATTCTTCGTGCTTCACTACCATGTACGCATCGTCGAACGAGTTGGTCGGCACACATTTTGAAAAGATATGGATCTTCCCAAAAATATTGTTTCACGTTGGCAAAGAATTTTTTTTCTTTGATGATGTGGCCACCCTTTTGCGACTATACCGCTAGCTAGGTAGTTAGCATAGTCGGCGTACCATGGTTCTTCCTTATATTCCACCATTTCCAGGGACTCAGTTGGGAATTTTTCGTTGATTTGCTCGTCCCTGGTTGCTTCTAAAGCTGGGTCTTCTAAGCGCGAAAGATGATCTGCTGCGGTATTTTCTGCTCCTCTTTTGTCTTTGATTTCGATGTCAAATTCTTGGAGGAGTAGAATCCACCGAATCAAACGTGGTTTTGCGTCCTGCTTTTTAAAGAGATATCGAATGGCTGCATGATCTGTATAGACTATAGTTTTAGAAAGAACAAGATAAGAACGAAATTTATCAAAAGCAAATACCACAGCTAGTAATTCTTTTTCAGTTGTTGTGTAATTTTCTTGTGCATCATTAAGTGTTTTACTAGCATAATAAATTGGGTGGAAATGCTTTTCTTTTCTTTGTCCCAAGACAGCTCCAACTGCAAAGTCACTGGCATCACACATGATTTCGAAAGGAAATTTCCAATCAGGCGCTATCATGATAGGTGCATTGACTAACATTTCCTTTAAGGTTAGAAATGCTTGATTGCAATCCTTGTCAAAGATGAAAGGGGCATCTTTTTCAAGTAATTTTGTTAGAGGCCTTGAGATTTTAGAAAAGTCTTTGATAAACCGCCTATAAAATCCGGCATGCCCTAGGAAACTTCTGATAGCTCTTACGGAGGATGGAGGTGGTAATCTAGAAATGGTATCTATTTTGGCTCGATCCACCTCCATTCCTTCGCTTGAGATCTTGTGACCGAGTACTATTCCCTCTGTTACCATGAAATGACATTTTTCCCAATTAAGGGCGAGGTTAGTTTCCTCACATCGGGATAGTATTCGTTCAAGGTTATCGAGGCATTGGTCGTATGAATCCCCAAAGATAGAAAAGTCGTCCATGAAGACTTCCATTGTTTTTTCTATCATGTCATGGAAAATGGCTACCATGCAACGTTGGAATGTTGCGGGGGCATTACATAGACCAAACGGCATGCGTCGATAAGCAAAAGTTCCATAGGGACATGTGAAAGTTGTCTTTTCTTGGTCTTCGGGTGCTATAGGGATTTGAAAGTAACCTGAAAAACCATCCAAGAAACAGTAAAATTTATGACCGGATAATCTTTCTAACATTTGATCAATGAAGGGTAAAGGAAAGTGATCCCTTCTTGTTGCTTCATTTAATCGTCTATAATCTATACATTTGATCAATTAAGTTATTAATGCAAATTATGGTAGGCCCCTCTTTTGGAGGTGACGTTACCCTCGACTAAGTAGTCTGAGTCAGCAGGGATACAGTCCTAAATAGTCGGGTTATAGTATTAATAGTAGTTAACTTATGAGGGGATCAAAGAGTTTGGACCCCCGCCATCCAATACCGTTAAGTATTAAAGGAGGTCCTACTAAATTTGACCCAGGTCCATTGCAGGACCTCTAAACGCTGAACAATGGCAAGACCTTTACCAAACCGTTCCCTTAACCCCCGACCAGGTAGTCAACATACCTCCATATAGACCGTGGAGATATGAATGGTGAAAATCTTTTATTTTATATAGACAGTAAAATAATGCCAAGACACCACGGACAAATGATAAAGAAAGATCACCTTCAACATAAGAAACTAGTTATTAAAGTCATCAATACAAAACCAAGTAAAAAGTGCGAAAAGATTAGAAATAAAAAGTATTACACTAGACACTTTGTCTTCACCAAGTGATGTAAGAGACTTAGGCAAACATGGCCTTGATTGTCAAGAACTCTTACGATCAATCTTGGATCCCGAGACGACTCACACACTCTATGATGGACAATGGATGATGGTGGTGGATGATGGTGTTATGGTGGTGGTGGGTGGTGGGTGAAGTGTGAGAGAGGTGGTGTGCCAAGGGATGGTTTGAGATTGAGCCAAGCACTCCTATTTATAGGCTGAACAGAAGCTCGGGCATGGCCCCGTGTCCAGTGGGCACCGCCCCGTGTCCACATCCTTCTCTTTCTTCATTTAATGCAGCTTTGTCTTATTAGTTGACCACGCCCCCGTGTCCGCTGAGCACGACCCCGTGTGCAGAAGAATCTTTGTACTATGAAGATTTGCCTAGATTGTGCGAATCTTATAGTTGACCACGGCCCCATGTCCGCTGAGCACGGCCCCGTGGTGGGCAATAGAAGCTTCTACCACTTTGTCTTTTCTGCTGACACTTGGGCACGCCCCCGTGCTGGCTGAGAACGGGGCGTGTTCAGTCTTCCGTTATCTTGTTTTGCTTGGGAAGATGCTGTCGTGGTGTCGGGCATGTCACATCTTGTTCCTTTTCTTGTATTTATGTTAGATTTTTATGTCTTTTTGCTTCTTCTGTTAATTTGAGCTCATTTAATCCTGAAAATACAAAAGGAAGACAAAAGCACACTTTTTCCAACATTAGTACTAAAAAAGGGTTAGTTTTATGCCACAATTGATGAAATTTATATGTTGCATTTTGCACACATCAGTTATGAAAACATGTTATCGTATATTCGAATTAACAAAGGTCGTTAGACGTCAAGTGTTTGTGACACTTGTTGATAACCGTGCACAAAGTTCGAGTCGCACACCTCTGAGCGGGCCACACTTCAGCCGCGTGATTCAAATATTGTTGGCCCAAGGTTCTCGAGCCCGAAACGTAACCAAACTACGCCCGGCTCACTAAAGTGTTTATACACATGACCTTATCTACAACTTTCATAATCTCATAATCACAAAAGAAGGTAGCAAACCCTAGACCCCATCCTTTCTCTTGGATTGACGGCAGCCACTCTTGGATTGACGGCAGCCAATCTCTTGGATTTGTCGAGTAACTGTATCACCATGTTGATTAGTGTGTGTATGTTTATTTGTTAATGATTGGTTGGTTATGTGATGGATCATTGTTTTGTTATTAAACAATTAGTATGAGTAGTCTTAGGTTGTCTGTTCGATGTATAATAGAGGTGTACAAAGTCAACATAAAACAAATAAACACTATAGTGCTAATTGATGAGCTGTATGTTAAATCCATGACCATGATGTGCATAGGAAATCAGGTTATTTGATTAGTGGAGTGCGATGTTTGGATCATTTCGAATATTAGTGATTATGGGGATAAGTAATGTTAAGGCTTGTGAGGTTGGATGTCCGATTTCCAATGTTGATGATAAAGGCTCGATGTAACAGTTGGTTATGTGATAATATATGATGGATCCGATTCAATGGATCTTATGTTAATCATTAGGGAACAATTGAATGTTTAACTAGGGTTATATAATGTTAATCACGTTACTTGATCGAGTCTGAATATTGGATATGATTGATGATTAAGTGTTAAAGTTGAAACCGCCATGATTAGGGTTACACAAGATCTCGACGGCGGTTCAGGAACGATGATGAAAGACCCTCAACGACGAAACCTCATGGACTTTCGTCACCTGTGAACATGGCGAAACATAGGTGTTTCGCCACCTGCAACTCTGACGAAACATGGGTGTTTCGTCACCTTTAATGCCGACAAAGATTGGGTGTTTCGTCGCATAGGTCCTTCGCCGTGGATAAGATAAGCAGAACGATGTGAACAGTAGACATGACATAGAGCTTGGATAGTCTGTGATTCTTGATGTTTGAATTATACGTGAACACTTGTTGCATGATTAACAACATTATATAGGAACGAGAATGGTGACTATTGTGAATTGAGTTAATGTGAATAACTAGTTGAATGCTATTACATTATATATACTTGGAATGTAGACTAACATGGAAACTGAGTAGTTGTTACACGTCATGCGGCGTTTTTACGATATATACAAACTGTGAATGTTATCGCGTGATATGCACATGAGAAGTGGATGGTTGTGTCGAATGCAATCTGTGTTGAAACGTGACTTAATTGATTGAGAAACTGATATCACTGGTGACTACTGTTTGGAACATGAACTTGTGTTATGAACGTGTATGGAATTTAAATGTTTGCTATGTGATACGTAATTTGGATACGAAACTGACTATTCTTGGTAACCACAGTAGGGTTTGGTTGACCAACTGGGAACGGGTAATGTAACGTAACATACCGAGCAAATCTAAGGTGAGTTCACTGCTCTTTTTCCAAGCATGCATCCCGGGGAGGGATATCGGGTAACGTTCCGGGGAGGAATGTCAGGTTATTGGGATGTTTGTTATTATACTCATTTCTATCATATAAGACCCCTTACATCTACCGATAGTTTCCAGGGAGGCAACGAGGTTATTAGTTGATAGCCCTATTAGGTTTGGCACCCTCACACCGTACCGGAGAGGACGGGCGTGAACTAATTACCTTGACCACTTGACCAATGCTTTGATAGAGGCATTGGGGTTGGGCAAATACATCTTGTAGCCATTTGCGGTAATCGAGTTAATAACAACATCAAATCAAATCGTTGAACTGTTTTATACTCATATCTAGTAACTAAACACGTTAACAAAACTTTGAACTCACCAGCGTCGTCTGACACACTTGTCTGCATGCTTGCAGGTTTGTAGGTTTATATCATTGGAACTTGCTGCCTGGGATGCTGGAGTGGTCATGGGTCGAGATACATGGAATCTCAATACAAGCTTAATGGTTTATGTACATATGGTTTACGAGACACTTGACAAATGAGTTACGCTTCCGCTGTATACAATGAATGAGATGTAACGTTTGTAACACTTTATGTTAATGAATGATAGTTTTATTTAAATATATCTATGAGTTCAATGTGATTGGTGGCTTGGATGCTGGTACGTCACATGCCCCGCGGTGTTTCCGCAGGGGGTATTTTGGGGGTGTGACAGTTTGGATTCAGAGCCACTGGTTATAGTGAACTTGGTTTTAAAACGTTTTTATAAAACCAGACTATAACCGAACAGTTCAGAAAACAAGAATACGACCATGACACTCAGCTCCAGATAGCAAGGTTCGTCTCTTGTTTACTCATTGCACAGTATAACTAGTGAACACTTACATATGATATTGCATGTGATTACACGTTTAGCACAACAATATGAATTCATGTATTACTTGCATGTGGTAAGTGATTGATAGAGTGGTGTTACCCTAGAGATTCGTGACCCCTGTTTTGTGATATTCTTTGTTTGACATCTGAGGGTGAGGAACCATTTGACATGAGTTAGGAGGAACTGAGATGAGCATGCAAATCACAATATTATTGTGGGTGCACACATAATAATAATGTGGGGTGCATGTGAGTCCCAGTGAGGCTTAACAAGTGAAAAGGGGGTTATGCTCTGTTATTTGATCAATGCGAAACGTAACAAGTCTATAGGAATCATAGCAGTGATTGTCTCCTACTCGAACGTGATCTTTTCACTCCTCTTTGAATCCTTTCGAATCTCGTTGCCATCGAGTATTACCTAAGCACCCATCTGAACGCCTAGCGAACTGGGTAGAATGTTAGGTGCTTGTATGGACGCCCCTGAATTGAGCGTCGCAGCGTTAAGTGGTTGGTCTATACCTTTCTCACCTTTGTTTGCAGGGACATAATGTACTGACGTATTAGATCCTGAAGTGCGATCACTTCTGCAACACTCTGGAAACATACCGTGTATTACCTAGTCATCTTGCAATAGCAATGGACAAGAGGACGAGCGTAGTGCCTTACCAACCTTAGTATTAGGACGACCCTGATTAACGGCAACGAACATTAGCAACCTGGCTCCAATCGAATCCTTAACCCTAGACGGCGACCTATGGGAGTCAAACCCTTACAAATCAATCGAGACATAAGCGATGACAATTGACTATAGTGTGGAATGAGTGACTACCGGCACAGTGAGTAGTGCCTTAGGACGTGACGCGGAATGTGAAAAGATAGACCCTGTTGGTGAAAGGACGCAGGACACCATTACAGGCAACAACATTAGGGGCAACAGTCGCGACAACATCAAGGTGCCTGTAATCGTGGCCTACGGTATGGAAATGAAGGTGCCTACGACATGGATTGACCGTTGATAATTCAAGACAACAACCAAGGGAACAACGACAATAACAACACTGGGAATGATGCTCGTGGAAGGGCATTTAGGATTGGCGTGCGCGACGCCAGGATTATAGCAGCATGGTGGCTTGTAAGGGTAGCTAACCGCTTCGTCTCTATTCTGCTTAACCCTAATGTTTCTTGAAACCGAACCTGTTGTGGAATCGGCCGAGGGCAAGTCAATTGACACATTATACATTCGTTGGGATGTAAACTCGACCTTGTGGGACAAGTGTTCGACATCGACCTTATTTCTGCTACCCTTGTTAGTTTTGGCGCAGTAGTTAGTGTGGATTGGTTATCCAGATATCGCGCAGATATACCCTGTGAGGAGAAAATTTTGCTTACCCCTCTCCTTAGTGGAGGATCGTTATCTGTTCTAAAGCGTCAGAGAGGCGCAAAGGTTAGCGTCGCTTTAGCTATGGAAGCATAGAAGTGCCTATGGAGGGATTACCCCGCTACGTTAGCAACTGTTACTGATGTTCATGCAAAGGAAAAGAGGATCGGGGATCCACCAATTGTTCGTGATTCCTCTCAGTGTGCTACCCGAGGAGCTTTCGGGCTTACTTCCATGACTGTTAGGCAGAATCTCAGTTTGATCTCACGCCAGGGGCAGCCCTGATTACTCATACTACATACCGTCTTGCACCAGGAGGGTTGCAAGAACTATCTAATCAACAACAGGAGCTATTGGACAGGGGTTTTGTTGGACATAGTTTTTCGCTTTGGGGAGCCCCAGTTATATCCGTGAAGATAAGCCTTTTTCGTGTGTGTTCTAATTATCGAGAACTCAGCAAGGTGACAGTCAAGAACCGTTCGCTTCGACTATGTAGTAACACCCTGTTAACCAGTTGCGAGGGACAAGCTTCCATTCGAGGATTGATTAACGAACGAGCTATTATCAGATGGAAGTCCAAGGGGAGAATGTTCCTGGAACGGCATATCGAACGCAATACGGCCATTGCGACTTTGTACACCATGATCATTGAGTTAATTAAGCACACCAACAGCTTTATGGACCACCAGAACCGATCGTGTTTGTTGATCATTACCAGGAGAAAAGAACAACATGGGCAGCCTTGTATCGTATTTGAGTGCTCCTGAGGGAGGAGCCACACCGCGCGAGGTCTTGGTAAATGTAACTTCTGGATTCGAGAGGTACCTTATTGGTCATATAATCAACGAAGTTGGAATACACGTTATTTATTAAAGTAGAGACATTATATTAAAGTATAGGTAAATAGATAACTAATATTAAGAATTAAGAATATTGAAGAGATATAATCATGAATATAAGATTATATATTTATATATATATATATATATATTAAATTCAATCATTTAATAGCTTTTATATTAATTTGTTTATTATTTATTATGGTTGAGTTAACATGATAAGTTGCCACATGGACTTTTAGTGAAATATTAGATTAGATAATAGAAATAGATTTCATATATTTCTAAACAAAAGTTTTAGCCCAAGTTTGGTTTTTGCTATTAACTGAAATTAAATTAACCAAACTTAAAATCTTCAATCTAGCCGAATAAACCGAAATAATTAACCAAAAACCGATTGGTTAATAAAATAGACTAACCGATGACTTTGGTTGAGGATAATAACCGAACCGACCGAACCATACACAACACAATGAAATGGATTACCCGATTACTTCGCTTTTGACGTATATCTATCAAAATAATGCTAAAATAGAAATAATATGAATAAGAAAACTACCAAAAACGAATACGCAATGCGATGTGTCGTTCCCGCCGTATCGCACGGGCATCCTACTACAATGACTTAACAAGTTTAGATATCTAAAAGATAGAAAAGAATATATGAATAAAATTTTAAATTATAAAAATCATAAAAGCATATGTTCTTTTTAATACTTAACAATATAAATGATACAAATAAACCTAGTAAGTACTAATCTATAAATATAATAAAAGAAACCAATTGATGGACACGTGTCGATACGAGAGGCATCTACTTTTTAGTTTCCCGCCATATAACTATGTTTATTTTTATCTTAAAAATTACAAGTTTTAAAATAATTTATCAATTTATCCCATATTTTAAGTCGACGTTTATCTATAACTATATCTCTATATTTATATTTATCTTCTAATATAATCTTTATACTTATCTTTATTTTATTATTTTGCAAGTAAATTGCACAAAATGTCCTTTATGTTTCCTCAAACTTGCAGGTTCCAGCTTTAATGTTTAAAACTTGCTAAAAACATCCTTTAAGTTTATTTTTGTTGCTGGTTTAATCCTTTATGACTAACCAAGTTAATTATCTCTTTTTATTCCCTCACATGCCTAACATGTGAGGGCCCCACTATCATTTGATGACCGACATCAACTGACTCACAAAATGGAACAGAGATGTGGTGCAAACGCAAAACTGCCTGAAACCCAAGCAAAATTGCCTCTGTTTTCACCGGAGATGTAGTCCAAACACAACTGGATCTCTTAAATTTATGGGTCCATTCCCATGGAGCTAACCCCTTTTCATTCCGAGCTATCAACATCCACTCGGAAGAGAGATCCAGACCGCGTTTCGCTGACTAAATGCCAAACAAGTCATATTTGCAGGCTGATAGCCTCACGTTAGTTCTGTATGTGAATTCAAATTAAAAAGTGCATATCATTTTTTTGTAATTGTTTTCCTCTTTAGTTTTGATTACTTGATTGAGATTACATATATTAAATAGGGAGGAATAAAAACTAATATTTAGGTATAAAGCAATGGGTCATGAATGAGAAAGAAGAAATACGTGGATTTAATGGACTGAATGTATATTTGGGTGCAAAATTTGCGTTTCTTTGAATTGTGAATAGATTAAATTCATACTTAAAAGTCTCTAATGGCGGTGGCTGAGAGCCTGAGGATTTTTATTTTTTTGTTTTTTACACTTAATAATAATAACTATTTAATATTTTATTGATCTGGCCACATGTAACACACGCGTTTTTAACCTGTTAATAAATTAAAAAAAACAACAAAGTAAAATGTTATAATTTTTGTAATACACAAGTTTATAACCTAATAATAGGATAAATAAAAAAAACAAAGTAAAATGTTCTAATATGTAAATAGTATATCAAAGTTCTTTTTACCAAAAACGTATTTTGACGACTATGTGTGTTAACTGATTACATTATATTTATTCAAGTTGTGTAGTACATGTGCTTATTCAACTCATGTTATACACGGGTAATTAAAGATGTAACTTTTTTATTATATAAAAATATATTTAATCAACCCGTGTAATACACGGGGTTCTAACCTAGTTTAATACTAATAAGAAAAACTAGGGTTTGTAACTTCAATCAACGTTGTGATAGAAGTGCTTGCCTATTATGTGTATTTCATGAAAATAAAAATCACTATATAAATTTAAAACTTGATCTCTTGTTAAAAACTTGTCACCTAAATATATCAACACAACTAGGGTTGTGCAAAAGTTCAGACCCAACCCTTTAGGACCCGGACCTTCCTAAACCGGGACCCTTTTACAGAATAAAGTAAGGACCACAAACCGAACCTTTTATGCTTATCCGATTCATGATCCAAATATGAAGGGCCATAAACTTATTTTAATTTGAACTTGTAAACTAAACTCGTAAAGCATGTACCAAGAAATTAAGAATAACTAATAGTAGATCATATATTTAGAAATCATGACCTTAACACATCACAAAAGATTGTTTATAACCAAAAATATGTAAAACATACAATAACAATCATACCCTAATTTTTATTTTATTTAAAGATTAGTCCTTCATGAGCATTTAACTACATTGCATTTTAATTCACTTCTTATTCTATGGTTCTTATATATAACCAAAAATATGTAAAACATACAATAACAATCATACCCTAATTTTTATTTTATTTAAAGATTAGTCCTTCATGAGCATTTAACTACATTGCATTTTAATTCACTTCTTATTCTATGGTTCTTATATCATTTTACATTTTTACGTCGTAGTTAATAGTTACTAGTTACTAAAGTGACCTCTTAAAAGATTTGTGTTGCTTCCTAATCCTCGCGAAAGAGATTCGTTTGAATATTAGGTGCACCGGAACTTATGATCTAGGAAAAATTACACTTTTCGTCCTTTATGTTTGTATGTAGTTGCAATGGATGACCTTTACCTTTAATAATTACAGTCACAGTCATTTATTTGCAAAACTCATTACACCTTACGTCCTTTAGCCTTAACCTAGTTAAATTTTTAAGTTAAGTTTATTGAAATAAGGATAGTTTTGTAATTGTACCTTTTTACTTAAAAAAATATATTAAACAGAAAAGGAAAAAAAAATATGTTTATAAACCAAAGTACCAAACAGTCAACTATCACTCTCACTCTCTCCCTCTCTCTCTCTAAACCCCTGTAACTAAGATTCTCACCATATCACCACCGCAAATCTCAAACTTCAGGTGACAAATCGGTGGTGGTGGAGTGGGGAGGGAGGCAGTTCCGGCGGTTGTGAGGACGGCACTTCCGATGGAGTGGGGAGGGAGGCGGTTCCGGCGGCGACGAGGTGAAGGAGGTGGTGGGGGTTGAACGACGTAGTCCTCCATTCACGGATCTACAAGCCTTAGTTCTAGAAATTGTAACCGCGGTTTCAGACTTCAGTGGTTCCACACCTACCTTTTTCCCCAAATCCTCCCCAGACCTCTTCAAAACCCTCAAATCATGTAACCCTAACTCAATCAAACCATTAGAACTCAAAGAATTCGTCTCACATCGTTCTCTATGCCCTCTCTGTTCTCTCTCCACCGCACTCTCTGTTCTCTCTCCACTGCCACCGTCAACAACGGAAACATGGAGGCAGCAAGGTATCTTCATACTTGTTGTTGGTGATTTGAGATCTTGTTGTTATTGTTGTTATGGTGATTGTTGTTAAACATAGATTCATTGATTGGAATCCATCTTCATCTCAGATCTGAATCTGTAGTTTATTACACCAAACGAAAATGTAAAACAAGAAAAAAAAGCTTTTGATGGTTCAGAAAGTTCCACCTTTGAGCGGGATCTAGACGTTGAATCTTTGCCAGTCAAAGAATTCGAAAGTCAAAACAAAGAATTTGGTGACAAAGAATTACTGTTGCAAGAATTGGAGTTGGCACCAACACCTGAAGAACCACTGAACAAAACAAAAGCATCGGTCACCACCACCTGAAGGGGTGGCGGTGGTGGTGGTGGTGGCTGTGGTGGTGGGGGTTTGTTGGAGAGAGACAAAGAGATGGTTTGTGTTTTTTATAGATATATATATATATATTGTATATTTTTTTTAAATCTGGTTTCTTTTATTGTTTAAATTTATTTTAGATAAATAAATGAATAAATTACCAGTTTACCCCTCATGTGCAAGGCACATGCCAACTTAACTGAATTTTTTTAACTAGGTTAAGGCTAAAGGACGTAAGGTGTAATGTGTTTTGCAAATAAAGGACTGTGACTGTAATTATTAAAGTTAAAGGTCATCCATTGCAATATGATACAAACATAAAGGACGAAAAGTGTAATTTTTCCTATGATCTATCAAACACTACAATGATCTGCTCTAGCACAAGATAACTGATATGAAGTAAGAAGTGGGTTTCTTGTATTCAATGTCCTCGTTTATGCATTTGATATGCTTTTATACTAGCGTTAAAAATTCCAAGGTGCATTAAATGTTTTACATCATATTGGTCAAAAGCATTATCCAGCAGATAAAAGCTTCTCCTTTGTCTTGGAAACCATTAGGAGAGATCTATGTTCTTACAGATAGTCAAGGATAATACTAAAGAGCGAACTCAAGTCTTTTCGTCATTCTGCTCCTTTGCATTGAATGGATTTTTGCGGCCAATAAAAAATACTAGAATTATTTGTATATAATTTTGTTTTAAAGTTTATGCAAGAATCCATAAAAGTGGTTGTATGAAATTCTTCTATTATAACAATTATAAAATAATAATAATTAAGCAAAAAATAAATATATCGTTTAACTAAATAGTGATATAATTATAATCTAAATCTGAATATTAATAAAAGACTCAAATTAATGTCACATGTCAATCTCTCCTTAAATGTTGCAGTTTTATTTTTAAGTTATTTAAAAATAATTTTTTATCATTATCCTTATTATTATTATTATCATTATCATTATTATTTACTATAAGTTATTTCAATTTTAATTTTTATGATCTCTCCGTCTAACTTTAATTAATCTTCTATACTATATAATAAAAGAAACCACTTTAGGGACACTTGTCATTATATTAGGGGGGTAGGGGTGGTTCACTAGTGATGGGTTCTAGTGATGGGAGCACCCAATCAAATCATGCCATGTCAGCACCCAATATTCTAGTGATAGTGATAGAAATGTAGTGGGGGTGGTATCACTAGTGATGGGGATTCCAATGTACAAGTATTAATGCACAATGTACAAGTCATACCCTATCAAAACTCAAAGTTCAACGCGTGACCACCATAACTCGTTATACTTCCACGAGTGATAGAAAGCACCGGCGGTGGTGTTCCGTGGCCATTCAACGCGTTGTACAATGCCATCACGGGACCGCCCCGTGTGGCCTTAGTCCATCTCTTATAGATAATTATTATTTTAATTTAATATCTTCTAATTAATTATAGATAACCCTTCTACTAAATTTAATATTTTGTATTATAGATAACCCTCTAACTAAATATGATTAGTTTAATTTCTTATTCAAAATATTGAACTATCAAATGGGTCCGCATACTGATCTTAATACGTGTAAATGGGTTTAGCCCACTTTTGATTCAGTCTAACGTTTGGCTAAGCTTTTTGAAACAACTTATTGAGGTGTTTTAAAAAGTCATAAACTCTAAAATGGTGTTTGGCAATGAGGGTGTATGTGAGGGGAAAAAACCAATAAGTCAATAAGTCACTCCATACTAACTTTTTCAAAAAACCAATAAGTCAATAAGTTGTTTCAAAAAGCTTAGCTAAACATGCCCTTAATTAGAACTAAAACAATTGAAACCTTAATTATGTCTAGCAATATATTAAAGTATGAGATATTAATATAAAAAACTTAATATATCTATACTATATAATAAAAGAAACCAAACTATTTTTATAACGAAAACCAAACTTTGTATTAATATATTAAATATTTTTATTTTCACTATACAAAATTACATTTACTCGACCCATGTAATACAGGATGTTTTTTAGAATATAACTTTTTATTATTTGATATATAAAATTAGATTTATTCAATTCGTACAATACACGGGGTTATTTTAAGAATATATATTTTTTATTATTTAGTACAGAAAATTACATTTATTCAAACCGTGTAATGCACATATTTTTAAAGACGTAATTTCTTTTATTATTATTTGGTATATAAAATTACATTTATTCAACCCGTGTAATAAATGGGGTTTTTTTAAATATGTATTATTTTATTATTTGGTAAACAATATTACATTTTTCAACTCGTGTAATATACGTGGTTTTAAAGATATAACTTTTTTATTTGGTATATAAAATTACATTTATTCAACCCGTACAATATGGTTCTTATAGATATAACTTTTTATTATTTAATATATAAAATTATATTTATTCAATCCGTACAATAAATGAGGTTTTTAAAGATATATTGTTTTATTATTTAGTATATTAAATTTATTTATTTAACCCCGTGTAATACACAGGGTTATAACCTAATATTATATATTAAAAAATCTTCCTAATATTATAAAATGATATTAGGAAATTATAGTTTATTTAACCTCTTATAAATAAAACTAATAAAGTTTTCCACTAATTAATTGAAAGTCCTTTTGATAAATAGCGAATTTTGATTATGTATGCTTACTCATGGTCAAGCATGGTTATGTTTAACGAATTTCAATTGTATCTAATTAATTGAGACTATTATTGACCAAGTGCCGTTAAGTGACCAATCATACTAATCAATAATATATAAAGATTAATAAACAAGAAATCTATATAAATATGTTACGTGAAATATACATAATATATAGAGATTAAAAAACAAGTTGTTTTAACACTAAAGTCATAAATTAATTTTAACCTTATAATATTATTACATTTAGAGTTTACGTTTATTAACGGTATTACACATTTTTTATAATAATATAGTTTATATTTCCTCAACATGTAAAAATCATGAATTATGAATGTATAAGATCATAATATTATTATATTCTTTAACCATGTGATAATGATTATATAAAAGTTTATGATTTATATTTTTATATTTAACCCATGCAATACACAATTTATAACACCTATAAATTAAATATAATATATAGTCAATCAAGATTCTTTTTTATATTTAACTTGTGTAATACAGGAGCTTATACCATGTGACATTTTCTTCTTTAATATAGGCCTTTTATTATTAATTATTATTATTAATAGAGTAAAGTAAAGTTTCAGTCCCTGAGGTTTACACCCAATTGCAGGTTCAATCCCTATTTCAAAAAAATTAACACTTCACTCCCTGACGTTGTCAATTTGATTCAATTAAACCCCTCCATCAAACTTCTGTTAGTCATCAGTTTGGAATATGGTTAAAAGACCCATACTACCCTTTGTGACAACCCGTGATTTACGGCACCTAATTACGTGATTAGCAGATGATTAACGCAATAATAATTAGTGTTTACAGCGCAAATTAACTTAATTAGGCTTCTGGAGTGCCCAGGAACATTTATGCGATTATACAGTGCGCGAACGGTGGTTTACAGAGAAACCTGTGAAACGTTAAACGGCAACGGATTGAAACCGAACAGAATACTGACAACGCCGACACAACATTCAATCACATATACACACACTCGATCTCTCATCTCCCTCAATTCCGGTCGCCGGAATCAGGCAGCGGTACCCCCCCTTTTCCTTCCTTCGATCGGTGTAACGACCACCACCACCACAGTCCGGTGGTGGTGCGGCGGCGACGGAACAGAAGAGAGAGAGAGAGGCGAGGAGGAGAGAGAGAGCTGAGGAGAGAAGAAAGAGAGAAATCGGCGTCGCCGGTGGGATCCCGACGACAGCCGGCGGCTGCGCAACGGTGATGGTGGTTTGCATCTTGGTCCGCTGAGTTACGTCTCGGACCGGCGGTCCATGTCCAGGGTCCGGTGGGTTATGTCTCGGACCGGGGGGTTCGTGTCAACGACCGGTGGTCCTTGACTTTATCCGGCAGGCTTCGACGTGGAGTGGTTAGGTTGGTTCGGTCCTCTCAAATTTCAGTTTGGGTGTTCGGTTCAGCCGCGGTTCGGGTTATGGGTCAGTGGGTTCAGGTTGGTTCAGTTGCGGGTCAAGTCTCAGTTCAGGTTCGAGTGAAAGTCTTACAGGTTCGGGTTATGTTTTGTTTCGGTTCAGAGCTTAGTTTTGGTTTGATTTTTTTTTGTTCGAATCTACTCAGGTCAGACTCGGTTAGGAGGCTCGGTTCGGTTGACTCAGTCAGTCGAGTCGACTCAGTCTAGACTCGTCTCAGGTCAACAAGCCAAACTCGGTCCGACTCAGCTTGACTCGGTCCAACTCAGCTTGACTCGGTCCAACTCGGCTCGACTCGGTTCAACAAGAGCTGACGCGGTCAACTCAGTTGACCCGGTCAACTCAGTTGACCCGGTCAACTCTGTCAGGCGGTTCGACTTTTCGGCATGAAGACTTGGTAAAGAATTTAGCACGCGAACATTATTTACGTTAATTAATTTTTATTACTTACGTGACAATCGAGCTCGAAACGATTTAGTTATAGTTTACACTTTATGAAATATTTGGCGTTTTGATATAGTTGACAAAGTTATATATACATATTGTTTGAATTTTGAATAAATAACGACAACTTATGTTGTCGGGGGGCGTCCAAAAACAGAGGAAACTCTGCCCGTTTTTCGAAAAAATCCGTAAACTTAAAGCGCGTTTTATTATAAGACAAAACTTTTTGGATCCGAGGAACTTTTATAAAGACAAATCTAAATATGAAACTACTTTCGACGATGCTCTACAATGTACGAAAACGATGGTTTGGAAGTTATTTTACAAGAAATAAATATAGTTATTTGAAACGTCAATATTTGACAACTCTGTTATAAAATCAATATTACTTTTATATTTATTCTCAAATGCCGATAACACAAATGATATTTCATATAACAAACAAACAAATCTCGTTTTATAGAAAATAAATATAATGTTATGAATTATTGAAATTGAGTGGATGACAACTTGATGCCACCCCACAATTATTATATATACATGTGCTTTCCTTCAATTACAGAGATCCATCCTCAACCAACCTTATTCTAAACTATTCCAAAAGAGATTACTAAGGTTAGCAACGAGGTGCAGTGCCAAGAAGTCAAGAAATAGAAGAAAATTCTTTACAACATATATTAGCCCCTTTGTTTGATCAGTTGTACACCAGTGTAGTTCCTATTTTTCACAATGGTTTTATAACACGTTATCAGCACGAAACTCTAGACAAGCACGAGGTTCTAGCCAAGGAAACGTTCAAGCAATTATAATCAAAGTAAGTGTTTGATTAATTTATATAAACTATAATTGTTATGATAAACGTAATATTTCTTTTATACCGTGGGATTGTTTTCCTTTAGGAGACTCAGTTATCCAGACACTCCTATCATAAAAACATCTAAATCCCATACTTAATAATAAAATGAATACGAGATACCTATTGCTATGGGAATATAATAACTATGGGACTACTAACAATCTAAATCAGTGCAGAGAACCTCATACATAATAACTTGGGACTACTAACAATCAAAATTTCATTTATGCACCTAACATTTACATTTATGTTATCTAACATTTATTTATGCACCTAATATTTATATTTATGTTATCCAACATTTATTTTCTAATGTTTAATAACGTTTATTTATGTTATAAAAACTGGCCTAAAAGCATTTTGTGTGATGGAGACTTAGGCTCCTTTTTGAGCTCCTTTATTGCAGTTTCTTTAAGAAAAAAGAAATAAAACAAAACTGGTGGGGCCTATATCATAATAATTCTTTCGAATTATTTCATTTACTGTGCGCTACTGTGCGCGTCGTTATCATCCACATTCATAATAATTTATTTATTATTGTGCATACTAATTATATATATATATATATCCGTAAAAATGGCTATGGATATTTTATTATAAAATTACCAATTATTAATATCATCGCTGTTGTTAACGGAACCATTTAGAAGTGATACTCAGCACGTTACCCACGATACCTACCGAATCTAATATTAGTTTAAACATTTTGTTTGTTATCGAAATTTTCAAACCTAATACAGTAAAACTATTTTCAAGGTGTATCATTGAAGCCTTAACCAAGCGTATTGTGTAAGCTTAATTTTTATCTATATAAGTAACCCACCACTCATGTAAATCCTCAAACCAACTGAACTTCTGATATAGTTCGACACATACCCAAAACTACTCATACTCAAATTCTATTTTTTAAGATCTCAAACAAAGCCCAATATTACTATCACGAGTCTTCAGTTTTCTACTCGTGCACACGCTGAATCTTCAAACGCAGCAGAAATTCGTGCCCAGGTCGAAGTCCATAAATTTATTCAGTTTAGGGATGCACGCACCCATACGAAATGTCTAACCCTCAGGAGGCTTAAAGTTAATACTATTAATAGTATCGACTGGAGCATAACGGGGATTCTAGACAAAGATGATCGACTGACGAGGTTACTACCAATCGGTTCACCATGGCGTCGTTTTTTTGATATCTTAGAACCCTCATACGATGAATTGGTATATGAGTTCTGGTCTACTTTTCATTTCACACGAAATAAAAACCTATCTGAGCCCTCTATCGATTTTAGACTCGGTGAAAAAACTTTTAATTTGTCATTATCTGAGTTCGCAGTACATTTAGGTATTTATACAGAAGAAGAGGTTAGATCACCTATATTTATAAACGCATTAACCGAATATCCTGATCGCATACAAGATTATTGGTCTACACTTACACCAGCAGTGTGGAGTAAAAATAATAATTCAAGAACTTTTAGAGATCCTCTTTATCAATATATGCACCGTGTTCTAGCCAACACGATCAGGGGGCGCACGTCTAATCTACACAGGGTTAGTGGTACTGATCTCTTCCACTTATACAGTATATTCGAGTCAGTCCATTGTAATATTGCTTACTCTCTTGCTATGTACTTTGAGCAATACCAAACACGTCTCCCGAAAAACCTTATGGGAGGATCATACATAACAAAAATAGCTAAATCTCTAGGTGTCATAAACGATCAGATTATTCAAGAATTATCCCCACCACGATTACCTGGAGTGGTAAGTTTTACCAATATTGATAAAATACCTATTGATATTCCTACATAAACAAGATCGTTTCAATCTGAGGCAGCACCGGTTATCCCAGAAAATACATCACAAAATATACAACATCAACTGTCGCAGTTTCCTCCACCATCTTTTTATCAGTTTGATTTGTTGTCTCAACAGCAGCCAATACCACCCATGTTTGAACATATTTCAACTAACACATCTCAAACACAGCATACTCAACCACAAACACCAGGCATCTACCAGGCACTTTCACCTTTATCTTTTGGGCAAGGAGAAATGATGCAACAATCCATATTTAATGATAACATGACATTCCAAGAGTTGTTTGCACCAGAACAACCCATATCACCACTATTACAGCAATAGTCTTCACTACATCCGGAGCAACAACAACAGTCAATTGTTGAAGCCGGACCAAGTACGGTGCCTCTAATAAATCCATTTTTAGATCCAATAAAGGTTGATAAACTAATAAAAAAGAACCGGAAAATGTCAAGACAAATAGAGTGGTTGACGAAAAAGAATGAGTGGCAGGAAGAAATGCTAAGACAAGTAGCTAGTATTATCTCAAAACAATTTACTCCGCCACCACCATCACCTCATGATTCTGATTAATTTCAGTTGTATACACAGACAGAGGTCCGCAAACATAACTATATACTAGAATCATTTTTCTACGATTCAATTATTTAAGTATCTGGATAAGTAGCCATATGAATTGAAACATGTTTACATACAACATTGATATGGAAGATGACACGCGAGCATTGTCATCTCAACAACAACTCCCATAACAATTAGATGGAACCCACCACCATATTAATAATTACTTCAGTTATAGGTTGCCAATTTTGTTACAAAACATAAATAAGATAAATATTAAAATCTAAATACTCATTAAAAATGAGATAA
Organism: Helianthus tuberosus; assembly: GCA_030545235.1. Classification (NCBI taxonomy): domain Eukaryota; kingdom Viridiplantae; phylum Streptophyta; class Magnoliopsida; order Asterales; family Asteraceae; genus Helianthus; species Helianthus tuberosus. The sequence goes on along the minus strand of CM060360.1, from coordinate 62,972,524 downwards.
CATACAAAGGAACAGCTATGAACAAATAAATGAATACATAAGTACTAAATAGATGAGGTGGAAGCTCATACATTAATATCGGCAATAATACTAACATTATGCCGGTCAATATTAAAACCGGATGAATCATCTTCGAATTTTTTTTTTCTTGAATAACTTTAAGAAGAAGAGGGTTTGATGTAAAAAAAAATGAGATTGATAATTGGTTATTTATAGTGGTAAATTATAACCGTTTTATAGCCGTTGTACAACGGTTATATATATACAACGGTTATATATATACAACAGTTATATATATATATATGTATATATAATAAATGATGTATTAAGGAAATGTTATTTTTGGGAAGTTAGAAAACTGTCAGGTTTATTTGATTCATAAAACAAGTTTATATTTATAAAATATATTAAATGGTAAAGACGAAGCATGATAAACATACAAGTTTGGGTTGTACATACATACACACATACAAATGTTTTGTGGAAATACAATGACAAACATATGTATATATAAATTATTCATAAATTAGACGAATAATGCAAATAACGGTTTTGCCCGGGACATTCAAAGTTAATAGAAAGAATGGGAAAAGCTAATTACCTAATGGTACAAAGCTTTTAAATAGAGGACGCTCTATTTTTCCCAAATATCAACAAGAAAATTGTTGAGTTTCAAGAATATATATATATCATCAAGGATATACTATGATGAAAAGGATTCATGGTGGGGTGATAATCCTAAAAAGGATTAAAGGATACACATATCCTAACATGATACCATTTAGTATTTAAATCGATGCATCGTCTAAATGGTTATCAATTCGCAACTTGAAGTTTGCACATATGGCTAAGCTAATATAGCAAGAATATTATTCCAGACTTCTAAATTATCAATGATCATTGGAACAAGTATTATTATTGAAACATTTACTCCCTATTACAGTTATTTAGAAACCAAATATTTATCATCTTTGGGTGTGCGATATATATACTGAAATTATTACAACACAACGCACAAAGATGAGATTTAATGACATGTTGGGAATAAATAATATATAGCCATAAATGAGAGATTTCTTATGGGCTTCATTTGCTGATTATAAATCCCAACATGAGGGGGAGATAGAAAACAACTAAAAGTGAAATAAATTTTGAAGTTATCATTATATTATCTGTATCATCGAGTAAAATATCTAAAAGATATTTTAAGAAGGAAATTCATCCAAAAAGTCTTGAATTGCTCCAGTTAAAATTAATATCCAAGAAGGACAAAGACATATTGAAAATCTTATATACCAGATGCTAATGATTTAGCTCAAGTTGATATTACAGACAAGCAAAGGGATAATAATAATATTGCTATTGAACCCCGTTTGAAACATGGGAGGCCAGTCGGTTCAAAGGATAAAATATCCTCGAAATAGAAAAGGCCATGAAAAGGAAATTGGGTTCAAAGGATAAAACATCCTCGAAAAAGAAAAGGCACTGAAAGGGAAATTGACCATAAAAGAAAAAAAAATGGTAAATGCAATTCCCTTAGGAAGGAGTGAATGATAATACCTTCCCTCAGGAAGAAGTTAATGATTCCAATATAGAATTGTCGATAAATTATGGTTATACACATATATTATGGAATCAAGATGAAATAGAAAGTTTGAAGCATAATAGACCATTTGATTTTTCAAACATTAAATTTTTTGAAAAATAGGAAGTTATTGTACATATGTTTATATTTAACCAAAAAGGAAATATCACAAACTAGGCACCTAGCTCGGTTGGCTAGGTGCGCGAAAGGGTGTGGCCTAGACCCGGGTTCGATCCAGGGGACGGCCAGTTTCACCATTTTTACCATACAAATTTAGAAAATTTTCATTAACACGTTGCAATATGAATTATATTTTCCTTTTCATATTCTCCTAAGGTGAAACGAAATTTTTTTGATACACTTGAGGTATGTAAGGTATAATTTATACTTTTAATAACCTATCGAAACAAGTTTGGTTAGTTTTTGTAAATGCAGGTAATGTAACAAAACACAGTTGTGGATCTTATGATATTTGTTTCCAAAATGGAACCAAAAGTCTCATATGAAGATCATATAACACTGATCGGAAAAAGATTGCCTACCTAAGGATTGTTGTCTATAAAGCTTTGATCAACTTTCAAGGAAGATAGAGACAAGTCACATAAATGATACATATTAAAATGAGGGGGGGTACTATACAAGTTGCACTCTTTTTCCCTTAACTAAGTTTTATCCCATTGGGTTTTCTTAGTAAGGTTTTTAATGAGGCAACATACATGATCCAGAAATATCAGGAGAAGGCTATAGACTGCACTCTTTTTCCCTTAGCTAAGGTTTTTTCCCACTGGGTTTTTCTTTAGCAAGGTTTTTAATGAGGCAGTACTTAATTACCCCAAAGTTTGCAAAGTGTCATCCAAGGGGGAGTGTTATGAATTATTGAAATTGAGTGGATGACAACTTGATGCCACCCCACAATTATTATATATACATGTGCTTTCCTTCAATTACAGAGATCCATCCTCAACCAACCTTATTCTAAACTATTCCAAAAGAGATTACTAAGGTTAGCAACGAGGTGCAGTGCCAAGAAGTCAAGAAATAGAAGAAAATTCTTTACAACATATATTAGCCCCTTTGTTTGATCAGTTGTACACCAGTGTAGTTCCTATTTTTCACAATGGTTTTATAACATATAACAATATATTTATTTTAAATACCAAACAACACGCGTTCATGTTACAAAAATAAATACGGTTTATGAATTTGTTTTGAATACCAAAAACACGACGGTGCTTTTATAAACTTAAATAAAGTTTATATGTTATTTCGGATATTAAACGACACGAATTCGTTTTATGAAAATAAATATGGTTTATATATTTATTTCCAATATCGTACAAAACGAATCCTTTTATGAATAAATATAGCTATGTATTTATTTCCGACACAAACAAGTCGAATTCTTTTATAAAATAAATATAGTCATATTTATTTTCAAACACGACAACTCGACGATTCTTTTATAAAATAAATATAACTTTTCATATTTATTTTATACGCCTAAACGGCACACGATAAATCATATAATATCGCATACCAGTTTGATACATGATATTTTCGTACAAATGTTTGTTACATACACTACGACTTCTCGGGATGACAAGCGATCTTAACGATATATTTATATTTTGATATAAATAGTTATTTATTTCTAATATCTCGAGAATCAAGTCTTTTCAAGACTTATTGGTTATTATCGACAATAAACAAAACTTAACAAGTATAACTTCTTCGTTTCTTTCAAGCTAACTACTTACCGTCGAATCGTTCGGTCAACAATTCGGTAGAGCTCGGTGACACGTAGTTTAGTTACCGCTTTTGTTTAGAAACTTATAAGATATTCCATGTTAGGAATATTGTAGAATGCACGCTAGCAAGTCAAGTCTTGGAAACGACATCACGAAGTCGTATCTAGATAGCTTTGCACAAGGAATATTCAGGCGAGTTCATAGCCCCCACTTTTTACTGTTTTACATTTTTGTAAATGTTTTCGGGGTGGAAAGACATGCACGTTTTGCAAAACATACAAAGTTTTGAACAAACGCAAAACTCGTATTTCTAAATCATATTACGAAGGGATTTCGAGGAACTCAAATGATTTACGAAAGGTTTATACTAAACATACCGGTTTTTACAAAACAAATGCTTGTTTTCGAAATGTGATTGATTTACAGTCGGGGAGACCAGGGATTCGGTCGGGGAGACAAGGGATTTGGTCGGGGAGACCAGGGATTTACGGTCGGGGAGACCAGGGATTTACGGTCGGGGAGACCAGGGATTTTCATACATATAGACATATTACAAAAGGATTACAGACATTTTTACACATGGTATGTTTAGCGTAAGGAGGGTTAGGACGTACAGATCATGTGAGTGAGTAGGCGGGAACTGAAGGCCATTAATCCTCAGTGTAGGACCGAGGGACAATAGTGGTAGATCTATCTGGGTGTAGCGAGCCCAGCCCCAGGCCCAACAGTACGGACCTCGGGGTGACTAGGTACCCGACGCAAAAATCTGCTAGGTTTGAGTCTTCCTACTGCACTTCACACATATCAATGGCCTTGCAAACCATTGGTGATCTCTTTATTTCCTTATTTGCTACATACCAGGGATTTTATACTTACAAAAAATACCTGTCTATACAAATTAAATACCATGTTCTATACAAAATTCAAAGCATAGGATTATGCGGGTATGGAGTCAAAGTCAGGGTGGGCATTGACGGTTATACGAACATTACAAATACAAGACTTTACAAATACATGGTTTTTATGAACATACTGTGTTACAAACACAACGTTTCCATATAACTTGGCAAGAAAATGATTTTTAAATTCGTTTTCTCAATACTATTTCAAAAACCGGTTATTCAAAAAGATTTATTTCAAATCTTTTACAAACAAACTATGAACTCGCTCAACTTTATGTTGACCTTTTCGCATGTTTCTTTGTTGGGATTGAACCCTATCAGAGGAACAGATAATTAAAGCCAAAACTGGATCAGAGCAGTGGATCCAGAATAAGCAGATGATTACAGATAGTTCATGCAAATCTCTCCCCTTGAAAGTGGCTTTGTATCTGCTGACCTCCTATCTGCTGATCTTACCAAGTGCTGATCCACAACTGCTGCCTTGCATCTACTGCCAAATGTTAAAGACTGATGGAAGACCAAAGCTCTGCTGACTCAATCTACTGCCTTGAGTCAAGTACTGCTGATCCGGACAAGCACTGCTGGACTCACAGCAGTGGAAGGATGCAGCAGCTGTTTAAGTGTCTTTTATGTAATAAATTGTAATAGCAGTAGTTACTACATCAGTGTTTGTATAGATCAGAGGTTAGAGTTTGTTAGGAGGTTAGATGTCACTTTCATGGTGACGTCAGCTAAGATGCTCAGTGGTTTGCAAGTGCCTATAAATAGTTCAGTACTTTGTACTGTTCTATTAGCTCTTTTGATCACATCGTCTTCTTTGCACGAACAAACTACTGAGCTCTGGCTGAGGGGGAGTTTGCATTCATTCATCAATCATTGTAATCGTTGTTGAAACAAATTCAATCTTTTGATTCATTGTGTAAAGATGTTTGATTAAAGTATTACTCTCGTTTGATTGTATGCAAAGTTTGCTTTCATCTTAATTCCGCTGCACAACTCTTCCATTTTCATCTTAATTTCAAACAAAAATACAATAAAAAAGAAACTCAGATCCAACAATTGGTATCAGAGCTTGGACTGTCAAATTTGATTTAACAATCATTTTGACGTAAATAGTTCAGCTCATAACAGTTGATACTGATCGTTTGTTCGTCCGTTGAAAAACAGAGCAAGGATTAATCACCATTAAAGTTGATTTCTCTGTGTCTGTAAAACAACAAGAATGACGTCACAATCTCAGGATGATAAAAACAACATCGGCTCGCTTTTTAAACCACCTATGCTAAAAAGAAATGAGTACAACATCTGGCAGAGGAGGATGGGTCACATCCTCGCTCAACAAAGCACAGGTTGTTGGAAATCTGTCATTTATGGTCCCCATGTTCCTTCAGTGCCAAGTGCTGAAGATGCTAAAAAGTTCGTTCCAAAACCAGTTGAAAATTATACCGAAACCGACTTTCAAAAGATCGAACTAGATGCTAAAGCGTTTAGCATCGTAGCATATGCGCTGCCCAATGAGATATATGTTGGACTGTTACATTGTAACAGTGCCAAAGAGTTATGGGACGCACTTAAGAAACAGTTTGGGGGAACTGAGGAAGTCATAGAAAACAATAGGGAAATCCTGAACCAACAGTATGAAACATTTTGCTACGTTAAAGGTGAATCACTAACGCAACAATTTGAGCGTTTCAGTTGTCTCATCAGTGAACTGAGGCTTGTTAACACCACTTTTACAAACTCAACTCAAAATAGCAGGTTCCTCAGGTCACTGCCAGAAAAATGGGACACCATAGCTTTTGTCACCCGAAACTCACCTGAATTCAAGGATCTGACCTTGACCCAACTCCACGGTCGACTCCTGACCTACGAAAGGGAGTTGAACCAGAAAAAGAGGTTACAAGAGTCAGGAAAAGTTACCGATGACTACACTTTCGGTAATACTGCTCTTCTGGGTCAAGAAGAATCTGGGAGCAGTGGTAAGGATCAGGGTTATGATCACTTCATTGACATAACTGCTGGTGCAAATTTTAACAACCCTGATCCTCACTCTGCTAGTTATGCATTCACTGCAAATGAAAACCAGATGTCAGACAATTTAAGTTTTGAACTAAATGATTTGCAACATTTTGATCCCACTGATTTAGAGGAAATGGACATCCTGCACCAACTGGCTTTGCTAAGTGTTAGAACTAGCAAGTTTTACAAAAGAACAGGGCGAAAATTCCCAGGTTTGCATGGGAATCTAAGGGTTGGGTTGGATAAATCGAAAATCAAGTGCTACAAGTGTAATAGGTTGGGACATTTCGCTAGGGAATGTAGGAGTCAAACTACTGGTCCCATAATTACTCATCCTAGCTCAAATCCTAGACCTCAAAACCAAAACACTGTGCATTATGCCCAATATGCCCCAGCAGCTCAAGTGAACACTGCTCACTATGCTGCTGCCCCTGTGCCAGTACATTATGTCCAAACTACTGTTCCACAAATCCAATATGTTCAAACCCCTGCTCCACAGGTACAAGTGCAACCTGTTGCACCTCAAACCACTGCTCCAGCAGCAGCACAACCAGATCAACAAAGTTTTTTCACTCAAGGGTTTGTTGACTGGAGCAGTATGCCTGAAGACCTTAATGATGAAAATTTTGCACTCTATGCTTCTAATGATTCTTCACATGATGAGTTTTGTTTGATGGCATTAGAGTCAATACAGGAGGGGGTTGAAACTGTGGAGGAACAGCAGTGCTTTGAAACAGTGGAAGAGGTGACTGAAGCAGTGGTTACTGCTGTGGCTGGTGAATTACTGTTGGGAGAAAGTTCAGGTACCCTGATTGAACCAATGACAGATCCATGGTCCGTAGAGGACAAAGAAGAAGAGAAAGAAGAAAAGGCTAGTGAAAAGAAGGTGAAAGCTGATGATGAAAAAGATCATCAATGTGATTGTGCAATGATGGCAGCTGCCAAGGAAGTCCACATCAGGAGGGTGCCAGTTTCTAGGTGATTGCTTAGTTTCATGGCAAAGCAAAAAGCAAGCAGCTGTTTCAACATCCACTGCTGAAGCTGAATACATTGCTGTTGCAAGCTGTACAGCCCAACTCCTGTGGCTTCAAAATCAGTTGCTGGATTTTGGTATCACTGCCTTAAAGACACCACTCATGTTGGACAGTCAGGCAGCAGAAAATATCATCAAAAATCCAGTTTCCCATTCAACCACCAAACACATCGACATCAGACATCACTTTGTGAGGGATTGCTATGAAAAAAGTTTGATTTCTCTGCATCATGTCCCAACTAAAGACCAGCTAGCTGATGTGCTCACAAAAGCACTTGATACAGCCACTTTTGAAAGTTTGGTCTCTAGGATTGGGATGCTGAACATGGAATAACAAGCAACATCTTGTTTTTCTATGAATAAAAGCAACAAAATGTTTTTAGAAAATCAAAACTCCATCCTTAAAAATAGCTAAAAATGAAAATTTTTCATTAAAATCCTTAAAAGTCTGCCTTTAACCACTGATTGTTCAAAAGTCTGCTTCCTTCAAAAGTCTGTCCACTGCTGAAAGTCAACCCCTGCTCTCTCATTATTTTGATAAACTCTGTTGTTCAAAAGCAGTGTCTTATCCACTGATATGCTATCCACTGATAGTGAAAATCATCCACTGCCTTCATCTGTCCCTATCACACAAGTACTGTCCTTCACTTTCAACAGGGGTTGTCACTTGGGCAGTACATATTGGTCAGACCTTTTGTAACGGCTGCCACCTCAGCATTCACTTTCTTCCCTTTAAAATCCCCCACTCACCACCAAAACAGGGTTTTACTGTCGAATTGAATTCTTAAAAATTATCTTCTCAAAGAAGTTTTTCATCTCATTTCTTCACAAATTTCTTCGATCAATCATCCTCAAAATGACAAAATCAAAGAAATCTTCAAAACCCTCATCCAAATCATCATCAAAAACAGCCTCTCAAAAGGCAATCTCCACTGAAATCCCATATAAACCATCTCACAATCTCCTGGGTCTTCTCACAAAACTAGGAACCACCAAAAAGTTCGATTCCATCATTGACATCATGGCAAAATCAAAGTACAAAACTTTGTTCATCGCAGATGCACCCATCTATTTGGCAACCCAAAGGGAGTTCTGGAAAAATGCAACCCTTGAAAAACAAGGAGACACTGCAACCACCATAAACTCTTCGATAAAGGGTAAAGTTGTCTAAATCACGCCACAATCCATTTCAGAGGTCTTTCAACTCGGTGATCAGGAAGGTAAAATTTCTTTCACTAAAAACGAGTTACAAACTGACTTCATTGAGAGAGGGTATGAAGCCACAATGATGAAGAAAATTACCTTAGAAAAAGGTTATTTTCCTTCTGCAACCAGATTTCTATTTCATACCCTCCTACTATGTGTTTCAAATAAAACCACTTCTTTCAATGAAATCCCTTTAAAGATTCAAAATCTGGGATATGCAATTCTTCAAGGAGAAAATTTTAACTATTCTCGGGAAATTTTCAAAGATTTGGTTAATAATGTTGAAACAAAATCATTCTTACTGTTTCCAAGGTTTTTAAGTTACTATTTTTCAAAGAAATTCAGTAAGGATGATTTAGCTGTAATAAACCAAGGTGATTCTACTCAAATAAACAGTTTAACAACTGAAACTTTTTCAAGAATGTTAGCACCTTGCAAAACACAAGCAGAGGTGCCTGAGCAGATTTTAGCAGTTACAACTGCTCCTCAGGTATCTGCTGCTGAGCCCACTGCTCAAGGTGATCAAAGCAGCAGCACAACTGTTTTGAAACCCACACCTAAAATCACCAAAAAGCCAACAAAAAAGAAAAACACAAACCCCCCCCCCCCCCCAAAAAACCATCAAAAAGGCATCTCTGGAGGATGAGATACCAGAGCTTCTGCCAGTGACAACACAAAAGTCACAAGAAACCACTGCTGCTACTTCCTCACAGCAGTTGGTACAAATATCTCAACCCATAACCGAAACTCCTCCTGTTTCTTCACAAAAAGAACAGGTTGTACAAATAGGGTCTCCACATCATGATGCTCTGGAAACACTCGTTTCTATCATCCACAGTCCAATGCCCGGGACACATCCTATTTCTACACCAATCATCACATCCAAAATTCCCTCACCAATAAAACCACTGTTGGATGCAATTGATTTGAACCAGGCATTAACTAGTCCTTCTCAATCACCTATCAATGAGAATATGCCTCAACCACTGACTGGGTCTGCTGTATCAATCTTTGCTAACCCACCAACACAACCTGAGGAGGTTGGACCCCTTGAGTTACAAGTAACTCTTGGTGGTAATCCAAGTGAAGCAGCCACTACAATTGTTACACCCACTGGGTTACATTTGGACAGTGGTTACATTAATAAGACTTCCTTGGAGGCAATTCCTTTCATAGCATCTCTGCCAACCACCAGTGGATTTATTTATCCTACTGGAAACATCAAAAGGTTGTCAAGTGTTGCAGGAAGAAGACCCCAGTACCAAGAAAAAGGGGCATCAGTAGTTAATGTTTGGAGTATACTCCCTACATCTACCACTGATAAAACCACTGCTAGTGGGAAATCAGATGATCCCATTAACTTGGGTGATGGTTTAAAGTACCAGAAATTGACGGATCGTATTGCAAAGCTTGATAACTCTGTTGCAGAACTCAAAGATATGCTACAACAGGTGTTACAAGTTCAGAAGGTACAATCAACTGCTGTTCCACCTCAAGCACCTGCTCCACAAAAGGCACCTGCTACAAATGAGCTCTGGAATTTATTTCAATCTTTTCTCCAACAACAAGCACAATTAGCAGATCAGCAACATGAAAAACATGTCCAACAGCTGAGAAATGCAATGGAGTCAAGGTTCAAGAACACTCAGGCTGATTTAAAGGCTCTCAAAGCTCAGATCTTGCACACCACTGGCACTGCTCCTCTAAAAATACGATACATTTATTAACTCCCAGAAGATAATGCCAAAAAGGGGGAGAAAATTAAGGAGTGGAAAAAGAAAGGTATAGAGGATGGTCTCTATCTTGAACCAGAAAATTCAAACATGACCAAAAAGATCCCTTTGCCAGATGGCAGCAAGAAAATTGATGTGACAACAAATGCACTAGCAGAAGCAGTTGCAAGTGTAAAAAGGGATAGAGAGGCCAAAAGGAAAGCCAGGGTGGACAGAATGGATCATCCAGATAAGGGTACTTCTGGGTCAAAGGATCATGAAAATCCTGTTGAGGAAAAGAAGAGGCCTACTAGAAAAGTAAGGCAACCCAAATCCATTCCAACCAGACGTTCAAAGTCTGCTAAAAAACCACCATACAAAACAACTGATGCAACAGGAGTTACAAAAACTACTGCTTGCCAAACAGTTGTTCCATCAACACACACCACTTCAACACACACAACATCCACTGCTTTACCATCATCACCACCAAAAACAACACCTGCTGACATACAGCAGAAGACAACAGATGTTATAACATCTGTTGTAATGACAACAATGGTTGAAACACCAGTTGTTTCAACAGCTGTTAGTCTATCACAATCCACTACCACTACATCTACCACCACTGTTCCATCCAAAGCATCATCAGTCCCTCCTACAAAAAGGAGAAGACTAATTCTCAAAGATGATGACAATTCACCACCACAAACATCTTCAAAATCTTCAGCTCTTGTCACAATACCAAAACCTGTTCCTCTCTCTTCAGTTCCAATGTACAAGCCCTTGCCTCCTGCAGGTGTTCAATTTCCTCTTGAACTAGCAGCTGTTAGAGATGAAATAAAATCCTTTTACTATGAGGATGACCCTGCCAAAAGGAGTTTGCCATCAATAAAGGGATATCCCTGGCCTAAAAATGTTGATGAATACTTGGAAATCAAGGCCAAGCAAGCAGAGGATATCTCAAAAAGAAACACACAAGGGAAATATGACAAAGAAATTTCAAGAAATTATCAATATCTGCTCACACAAATCAGATCCCTAGAACAATTTGCAAAAAATGTTAGTCAACAAATTTCTGAAAGAGCAGCTGAAACTCTGAAGAAAGACTACATTGAAAGCATCATGGCTCACAAGAAGTACAAAGGAGAGAGATATATGTACAAAGAGTGGACTGTTCCTGAGCTTGAAGATGAAGCTGCAAGAATTCAAGACATGATAAAAAGGAAGGTTACTCACACTCCTCCTGACTGGGCAAAGTTTAGAAAGAATGTACCTGACAAACAGGTAGAACTGCAAAGAATGAAAGAGGAACTGGTTGCTGCTGATTATGGAAACAAAAGACAAGTTGCTAGATGGAAAGAAGATGTGGTCAGGGCTACTTACAAAAAGTTGGAACAATTAAGAAAGAAAGATCCCACAGTTCCTCAAAAGCCTGACTATTCTAAAGCAGAGGTTTCTAAAAGACCACCAAAGCTGCAAATCAAAAGAACCACTGCTCCAGCTGGTGCTGCCATCTACAAAAGAAGGAGCAAAAACCAGTTTAGCATGGAAACAATTCAAGATCTATTAGCTGGAGATGCCATTGTAAAAGCAGGCACGGAAGTAATGATAAAAGAAGATCTTGAATTGGAACAATCTGCAAGTGCTGCTCAGCCAGCCATGAATAGGCCAGCCTCACCAAATACTTCTGCAAATAAACATCTCCCAAGAAACCCACCAGGCTCAAAAATACAAAAGTGGGAAACTGACAAACAGACCTGCGTATTGACTTTGCTCAGGTCTGGTGGAGTAGTGGAGAAAATATGAAGGGAACAAGCTCTTGGCCTGAGTCTTGAAGATTTGCAGGATCTCCTTGATCTTCCACTTAGTAGGGATGATGAAGATACAGATGCCCTAGACTTTGAATTACAATTTAAAGGTCAGATAAGGGAACTGTTGATGAGGCAATAAAGATTTCCACAAATAATGAAGAGTTTTGGCATTATCTGTTCCAGGGGGAGATTGTTGGGATTGAACCCTATCAGAGGAACAGATAATTAAAGCCAAAACTGGATCAGAGCAGTGGATCCAGAATAAGCAGATGATTACAGATAGTTCATGCAAATCTCTCCCCTTGAAAGTGGCTTTGTATCTGCTGACCTCCTATCTGCTGATCTTACCAAGTGCTGATCCACAACTGATGCCTTGCATCTACTGCCAAATGTTAAAGACTGATGGAAGACCAAAGCTCTGCTGACTCAATCTACTGCCTTGAGTCAAGTACTGTTGATCCGGACAAGCACTGCTGGACTCATAGCAGTGGAAGGATGCAGCAGCTGTTTAAGTGTCTTTTATGTAATAAATTGTAATAGCAGTAGTTACTACATCAGTGTTTGTATAGATCAGAGGTTAGAGTTTGTTAGGATGTTAGATGTCACTTTCATGGTGACGTCAGCTAAGATGCTCAGTGGTTTGCAAGTGCCTATAAATAGTTCAGTACTTTGTACTGTTCTATTAGCTCTTTTGATCACATCGTCTTCTTTGCACGAACAAACTACTGAGCTCTGGCTGAGGGGGAGTTTGCATTCATTCATCAATCATTGTAATCGTTGTTGAAACAAATCCAATCTTTTGATTCATTGTGTAAAGATGTTTGATTAAAGTATTGCTCTCGTTTGATTGTATGCAAAGTTTGCTTTCATCTTAATTCCGCTCCACAACTCTTCCATTTTCATCTTAATTTCAAACAAAAATACAATCAAAAAGAAACTCAGATCCAACATTCTTTCTCAGGTTGCATTTCGAAGTTAAGGCACGGTTGGAATAGGAGGACCATCGAGAATTCGAGTACTTAGCAGGCGTTCAATCTCTAGAAGTCTTAGCTTATATTTGCTTCCGATGTGCAATGAAGATACCAGTCCAGTCACGCCAGCTCCGATAATTTCGGGGTGTGACACCCTTAAGGGACCGAAACTGCGATACGAATAAGGTACGTGTTATATTTGTAACCCTGACTCGTATGAAAACAAGCTCGAACTCACTCTGGTCTAACCCACCCATGGCTCATAAGCTCACCCAATCTTCACTTGCCAAACGGATCATAGCTAGCTCAAGTCCCCCCGCCTCAAATCGTATAAGAATTATCGAATATAAACACTGAAAACCCACTGGCGATCTTCTCTATGCTACCCCTCTCTCTCCTCATTCCCCCCTAATAAATCTCTCTCTATTGGTCTCAAACTGGTCGATCATAAAATCCCATCTCCTAAAGTGTTCAATTTCAGATCTTTATAGTCTTTTCGATTGAAATTGGCAGGTATTCATCTGGGTTTACTTAATTTTTTCAATTTCTTGCTTTTTGATACATTCTTGAACTCTTAAGTGATGAATGCTTGATGGGTTTTCATTGATTACGGTAATCTTGATTAATTTCAAGCTGGGTTTAGCTTGATTTGGACATTGGGTACTATAATGCTTATGTCTATGCTGCTTGATTTGTTAGAAAATAAACATAGCATGCAAAAGTAGGTTTTTTTGCTTGTTTATTGAATTAGTTAATTTCTCAATGCTTTAGAACATTTGATCAAGGTCTGATGTGTATTTGCTAGGAAAAAGTTAGTAGTTTGGATATTACTTGATAATCTAGAGCTCAAATTTGTTAGTTATATTGATCATTCTAAATAGGGTACTAAGTTTCAAATGTTTTTCTTAGTTATATTTGTTTATTTCCCAAGAGTGTTAGCCGAAAAAATCAACTGGTTGTCGGAAATGGAGAAGATAGGAGGACTGAATTGTTTAATTTGATCCTTTCAGAGGGATGACATGTGCTATATTGGGTTAGAAAATACGAAATGAGCATATTGCCCTTCATTATGGAAGTAAAAAGACTATAATGCCCTGGTCAACTAATGGCTGTTTGGTGCCAAGGTTTAATTGAATCAAATTGACAAGTCAGGGACTAAAGTGTTGATTTTTTTTAAATAAGTACTGAACCTGCGAGCGGGTGCTAACCTTAGGGACTGAAATTGTAGTTTACTCTTATTAATATAATTAATATAACATATCTTCTAATAATTATAATAATATTATTAATTAATATATAACATAAGGATATTGATCTAATTCGCACGAATCTAATCTAATTCTAATATTACTTTATTAATATATAACATAAATATATTGATCTAATTCGTACGGGTTTAATCTAATTCTAATATTATTTTATTAATATATATATATATAATATAATATAAATTATTGCTGAATATAGCTATAGAAGGTTGAAAATTAACCAATATACACTTTTGAATTTAAATTAATTTTATATAGTTAATAAATTATATTTAACTTATGGTTGTAATCTATTTCTGATCAATCATATATATATATATATATATATATATATATAAAAGCTATTTTTCATTATTGTAAATAATATTTACATAGCGCCTTGAGTTTACATGTGATCGGTGGAATAAATTACGGGATGAGTTTAGTTTTTTTAGTTATTAACAATAACATATATATAAATTAAAATTATAAATAGTGGAATCACTCGCACAATGCGGCAGGAATTCAGCTTTGATCGATATCAGTTTGATTCATTACGATACCGTCATTTGGTATATCAACCTAAAGAAAAAACAAATTAAATAAAATCCTTAAACATTAGTATAAAAATTTTGTGATAACTTAAAAAAATAAATTATACTACTCTTTACACAAAAAACAAAATATGATATTAAAATGAAACTAATTAATGAAATATGTCCTCTAACTAATATTAAGATTTAGACGTACTAGCGTATTTGTCATGTGTAGCTTTCCATTTCTATTATTCACAATTCAAGTTGTCTAAATTGTAAATTTTAACTTATACATATATTGATATAAATAGCAATAATTATCTATGATATATTAGCATTTTAAATTGTGTTAACTTATTTTGATTTTCTTCAAATTTCAAAGATATTGATATTTTTCAGATATTTGTTTCAAATTTCAAAAAAATTGACATTTTTCTGATTATGGGTAATTTAAGCAATTTTTAAGGTATTTATCATCTTTATTTACGCATTATGGGTAATCTTAAGCAATTTTTTCATGGTATTTACTATTTATCATCTTTATTTACATGAAATATTTTTTTATTCAGTCCGTGTAACATACGGGTCACAACCTAATTATATTATAATTATAATTATTATAATCTATACCTTATAATAAAACAAAACAAACTTAGGCCACATGTCATCTTCTTAAACCACTTACTGCCACCTGGCATCCTATTAACCCTTATTGAAAGAATTTGAGCGGGATAGTACCACGCCATTCGTCCGCTCTTTTTGCTCACACGCAATTGATCAGAGAGAGAGAGATTCATACGTTTCATCATCAATCAATTCACCAGACTTTCCATTTTGGTTAAACCCTTCCTTTTCAATCTGTGCGAAGACAATGGATCAAGCATTCAAGATCAAGGTTAGGCTATTCTTCTCTGTAGTTTTTCTTCTTCTTCAGATTTTGATTCTAAGTTCAATTTCCAAATCTGAAATTAGGGTTTATATTGTTTAAATGGTGTCGATTTTTTAATGAATCAAATGGTTTTATCAATGGATTTCTAGATAATCTCCTCCTACGATTGTTTGGTGTGGATTTCTCGCAATCAGAGGTACAACTATATCTTTTAACAAACTATCAATCTTGATTTGGTTTTTTTTTGTGATTTTTTTTATCTCGAGTTATGTTCGTATAAGCTATGACTCAATCTAAATATTAGAGGCTCCTGCTTTACCTGTAACTATCTATTTATACACAGAGCGTATATTAGTATAGGATCTTTTTGATCTGATTAATGGATGCATATGTCAGATCTGGATTCGTATATCAGTTAGGGTTTCATTGCTTCATCTTTAGTTTTTCCTGTTGCAGAGATATGATTCCATCCCTAAAACGAACTATTACTCCTTATTTTGTTATGATGTTTATGGTTTTGGTATTTATGTTTATGGTTGCAGGTTGACGTGAAGGATTTTAACATAAGAAAATTCCCTGGTCGTCACTAACTAACAAAAATAGTCATACGTGCAGGTATGTTGAGTTGTATATGGATTGCCTTGCTTAGATAAATATGCTCAAATGTAAGTTACTCTTTAACTTAATACTTTTAATGTAAATAAATTGTATAATGTTGTGTTTTTATAGTGATTTGATATGCTCTGCATTGACATATGGGCATATTGTTGTATCCTCTCCACTATAGAAGTTTATGTTTGGATATTATGTTTAAAAAGTGACTGTTGTTTAGTTGAATTTTTATAGTGGTTTTGTGGTTTATTTGAATTTTAATCTGTAGCATGTCAAATGGTTTTGTAAAATAGGTTGAAACTTGAAAGTCAAAGTGTACTAAAATGCGTTAAAAGCTCTTACTTTCTCGGGTTCTACCAAATTCCATAGAACATGTTTGTTTTCAGTAAGGGTTTAGTTTCACTTGATTTCATTGGTGTTGTCCGTGCTGATTAATGCAATAAAAACAAACCACTTTGTTAGTTTTTTTCCTTTTCCAAATCTAAGTTTTTTATTTTAGTTCAAATTTGATAGCTCAGATGGTTAGAGCACCCGTTTAGTAAGCGGGAGGTCTTGAGTTCGAATCTCAATGAAAGCAATTTTTTGGTCTATTTTTTTTATTCTTCTTTATTTTTATTTTATTTCAGATTTTCAAGACACTGAAACTATTCAACAAATTCCCCTTGGAATCTATTGGCATATTGTAAAATGTTTTCATATGTATTATTTTGTAACATTTTCTCAGGTAAACAGGTCGAAATTGCCATAAGTACTTTAATATGAATGGTTTGGTTTGTGATTATGCAGGTAAATGGGAGAGGACAGTTTGTTGGAGTTGCTGAAATGATGGCGGTCGTTGTTTTTGAAAAGATCATGGATTTTTGGCAACTTGATAAATGGAGTGGCTTTCTCACAGTAAAGTGGCATATTATAAAAGGCGTTCCTAATTCACAGTTGAGAGACATTATCTTTGAAAACAATGATAACTATCCCGTATCAGGGACACCCAAGAGGTGTCTTCTATCTAAGTTCTTGTGTCTATACCCAAGTTATGGATTATAAGTTTCGATGGTGGTGGTTTGGATGATAAATGTGTGGTAAACGGAAGCTAGGAGTCTTATATGGTCTCTGTAGAGACGACTCAACACTTAATCAACTCGGTCAACTATGATAAACGGAGACGAGACGGGTCGGTTTGTTGTTTGGTTCTGGATTAGCCCCAGAAAAACAGGCTTTAAAACCAAAATCGAAAAAAAACCTGCTTAAAAACCGGATCGGTTAATATAAAATATTAAAATCCTTGGAATCTATATTAATAAACCTGTTTAAGTTTATGTATCTTCTTTTTTATGTTTTCGTGATTGTTAACGTTTAACGTTTTATCAATTATGTTTTAGCGTTTTGGTTTAAATCTTTTTATAACATTTTACTTGGTTTCGACAACTTTAATTCAGCGAATAACAACAATATAGAAGGTTATAAAAAAACCCAAAAAACAACATGTTTTTCAGCAAATTAAAGCCAAAAACCTGCAGATTTTTTCATAACAAAACCCCCAAAAATAGCATGTTTTTTCAGCAAAAAACACTAAACAAGTGTAGTTTTTTTCAGCACCTTGTTCGGTCAAAAAACTGCAGTTTTTAGCAAAAAACCTCACAAAACATGGGTTTTTTCTCCGAAAACAAAAAAAAAAACAGTTTTTTCAGTGAAAAAACACAAAAGCAGCATCGATGCAGGTTTTTTCGACGGACGTAAACGCGCCGCTGCAGGTTTTTTGGACTGGTTTTCTGACGGTCAAAATGCTGTTTTTTTCAGTGATCTGCAACCTGCAAGTTTTTTCGACATGCGATGCAGCGTGCAGGTTTTTTAGACGAACGACGCAGCTTGCAGATTTTTTCTGCGAAAAACCACAAAAAACGCAGTTTTTTTCAGCGAAAAACGTAACCAGCAACACCGTCGTTGTAGGTTTTTTCGATGAACGTTTTCGACTGACGATGCAGCTTGCAGGTTTTTTTTTCAGCGATCTGCAAGTTTTTTTGTCTGGTTTCGGCGAAAAACAACAGCATGACAACATATGTCTGCAGGTTCTGGCCCGTTTTTTGGACCGTTTTTGGGTTTGGTTATAAAATATCGGTTCTGAATAACCAGTTTTATAACTAAACCGATTCAGTTGGGACCACTTTGGGTTTTAGCTTTCAAAAACCGGTTAGTTACCGTCACCGGTTTTTATCTTTGTATAAAATAACTGGTTCGGTTAAAAAACGGACCGTTTTTTTTCCAGAAAAACCGATTTGTACACCTCTATATTCCACTACGATAACCGATATCTCAAATAACGGTCCTTGACTATTTTACCGCATTAACTACTTAGGTATTCTATCCATTCACTAAACACATTATAAGATCTTTTAATATTTTAAGATTTTTAATATATTTTCAGTTTAAAACCGGTGTAACACTGGCGAGGTCGGCTGACCCACAACCCAACCTATTTTGTTCGTCATATTTTGAAAAGAATCAAAACCATTGTTATGACCAAATAATCGCGTCTCACTTTTTAGGTGTAGTTGGCGGTCTTTTTTTTTTACAAAAATTGCTTCTACCGTCTAAATGTGTCTTACTTTTTTAGTGTAGGTGGATTTGTAGAATGTTAGTTGCTGCTAATTTTTTTTTTCAATTTATCTTCATGATCTTTTTCATTATTTTAAATTTGAGAGGCTAACCAATTGCTTTTTGTGCTAAGAACAAGGATGGCAAAGAACCACTACAACTCTTGAATTGAATGGTATTTTGGTTGAATGTTAAGAGGTTGCATACTCGCATTAAACTTCACAGTCTAAAACGATAGTCTTCTCTTACTTCTCCACCGGTGGAGGAACACCATTCACATTCAACCCGAGAAACGCTGATGTCATTTTCGCTGAGTTTTTCGGGTTCTGGGGAATGTGAGGTGGTGGAAATGGTCCAGGTGTCAGAACAACGAGGTTTTCGAGCTATATGTTTGGCGGTAATATGGGTAGATTTGATAATATCTTCAGAGCTATTTTGGCGGTGGCAGTGGTGGATCGTTCGGCAGCGGTGGTGGAGTTCGGTCAGGTACTTGGAAAACGGCCCTGATAGAGACATTGCAAACATTAGTGGGTAAGTTGATTATCTTCCATCAAACCAATAGGTGGCCGGGGGTGTTGGGTCAACTTGGTCCTAAATCGTTTCAAAATTACGTGTATAGTTTCATCAGCGAATTATGTTGTTTATTACGTGTATAATTTCATCAAAGAAATATGTTGATTATGATACACCAACACTACTCTGTTTTGGGAGTGAAAAACTTTTAAACTTAATTTGAAAAACCCTATGATTTTCTATCTTTGATTGAGGAAGAAGTTTGATCGATGTGAATTGTCAATTATGAACGCTAAGTTTTACACTTTAACTAAGAAGGTAAATAATCACCTTTTTTAGGCACCTAAAAATTAAAAGTTCAAAATTTTGACCTTTGTCCCGGTATGAACCGGTACTGGTATACCGGTATCCAATTTACCGGCGGTACAACTTCTTTGCCGTTTTCTTAGTTTACCGGTTTAAACAGGTATAAAGAAATCTTTAATGACTTGTGATTTTTGTGTTACTTCCTTTTTTCAATTCATTGTAGCTTTACTAATTTCATTTGTACTTGAACATTTATTTCTTTCCAATGATTATTTCAACAATTTTAAGTTATATATTTGTGTGTTAGTCCATCCGCGAAACTCGCGGGATCTTAGACTAGTTCATTAATTAATAAAGAAAGCTTATAACTTCTTTACGTCCGTGTACATATGATACCACTTTTAATTCACCACCCCCAAAATTGATTGCTTCGTGTAGAGCAATTGGAAGTTTCAAATTAGGGTTTCTCGTCTTCTGCGCATTCGATTCTCTCTTCTCCGATTCACCGGTCCGCCGCTGTCAGCCACTCCGTCCGTCCACCGCGGTCAGTCATTCCGCTTCAGGTAGTCTCTCATTCGTTTACTGGCTTCATCAATCTATATATAATCCCTTTCTTCAATAAAGATCACAGAGTTTTAGGTTTCTGCAAGGATGAAAATCTATTATAAAATTCACTTGAAGGGATGATGTATAGAGGCATAGATTTTGGAATTATATGAAAGTTAATGCTGTTCCATGTGTTATTTTTTTCGATAGAATAAATTTATGTTATAAAAATGCTTTGGAACGTTCTATACATGCATCATGAAATTGTGATCCTTCTTATTCTTTTGATTTTTATATGTATTGTTTATCTTATGTGTGCATTGTTGCTTAACTTGTATGTGGATTTGTAGGAACAAAGACATGTATAAATTGTGGCTTATTTTTTAACATTTTTTTTTGTTCTATATGTTGTTTTTATCTTTTTTTTTTTTTTTTTTTTGCAATATTTAATGGTACATTCTCATTGATGGAATAGTGAGCTTGTGGGCCCTCTATGTGGAACCATATAATAAACCTCTGGCTTTTCTTTCTTTTGTACCACTGGTCCACAATGGTCCTTTACACTTTGTATTAAACTGACAGTTTCTTCTTTCATGTGTTATTTTTTTATATATCTTTTACCTTTTCATATCTTTTGTTGAACTTCTATTATTTGTTTTTTTTATTAGATTTGGACATGACTCAGTCACTCAGACCCATTCAGTTCATTTATATATGTTCTTGTTTTGTGCATGAGTTGATTTTTAAGGGTGTATGGTTTGTATTTCGTCTCTATGCTATGTATATTTTCTCTTCATCTATGCGAGCTATGAAAATTTTCTGTAATCTTCAGGCGTGCGATTGTGAACTTATTTGTTGAAATAACGAATCTGATGAATATATGGTATATTGTAGACACATGCGCATACATTCTTTATTATATGAGCATATAGAAAATTAGTATATGCATATTAGATTATTTGAGATTTCTTATATAGTTATGGCTTAACTTAAATATACTTGCATCTATACAATTGTTACCTTCATGTTAATGGTCATTGGCAATGTCTACTTTACCTTCAAAGAATACATCTATGAATGTAATTCTTTCTTAAGTAATTAAGGGGAGTATGACCGCCGGTCCATAATTAATTAGATCAACCTTAATGTTTCCTGTTAAAGGTACATCCACACACTACTAAGGTATCTCACCAACCTTATATGGCTGAATAAAATAACGTGCCTAACAAGACTTGCCTTTTACGAATTACATACTTTTAGTTATACACTCCACACATGTGTACATGTTTTGTCAACCAACATATACTTGACATCAGGCGTGTCGAAGACGAAGAGAAAAATGTAAGTGAGAAAACAATAACTAATATTGAATATATAAATAATAGATATATAAGATGATTGTTTAACTTTAGTTAATGCTGAAGCCTTCTTTTCGTATTATGAAAATTGATTTGATTTGCGTGTATTTACCTTTTTTGTAGACAAATGGTCCAGTGCGTCATTGATCTTAATAATTGTGATAGCTAACACCAAAAGATAAGTATTTTTGGAAAGCTAGTAAATTTTTCTTGAAGAAATAAAAAAAGATTTGGATGACAAATTTTATTTAAAATATTATAAAAATGGGAATGTCAAATTCCGATTTTGGTTCTAAGTTTTTAGAAAGTACATTTTTCGCCTCGTTTATACAACTGTGACACTTTTATACCTTGGAGTGGATGTCTGTTACATTTCTTGATAACGATGTCTCTAACATTTCTTGATAACTTTTGATAAATGACTATTATACCCCTTTATTAAACAACAACAAAATAAACAGTAAACTGCAATTTGCGTCTCTGTGCTTTTTGGGCGGGATCACTCTGAGTCCCCACTTTGAAAATTATGCTTACCGAGTCCTTATGTTTCTAAATCCGTAACATGTTGCGTCCTTCCCTCAAACAGATCTAGTTTTTCTCTTAATAACAAACTGAAAAGACCATAATGCTCTTATGTGCTTTGCCATATCCATCCCTGTGCTTTGTCTTTTTTCTTTCCTTCCGTATGCAAATGTCCAGATTATAAACTTAAACCAAAATCTATAATTATCAAAACCAAATCCACATTCAACAATTCAATTATCAACTCAAACAAAAAATAACTGATTATCAAAACCAAATCCAAATTCAACAATTTGTAGATTATGAAAACCAAAAACAAGTTAAAAAAACAAAACCAAGTTCAAGGATTAGTAAAATAGATGACATACGCTTACCACCTACATTGTAATGATACCGAAAACATTAACATGGACCAGTGTAACACCCTAGGCAAATCCCACATCGGTCGTGGACAGGAGAGATTCTTGGTTCATAAGGAATGTCCTGTTTTTTAAATTATGAACGCATTTTTGGTGCATTAGCTGTGGCGCACATGAAAACTTCACAATTAAGCGTGCTCAGGTGGGAGTGGTACCAGGATGGGTGACCTATTTGGAAGTCTCCACTAGGGCAACCTAAAAACAAATCCATGAGTTCCTGGATGGGCAACTCATCGGGGCAACGTCGACAATATTGGTGGTCGAGAAGCCGGATGTTACATACATTATATAACGAAATGATCATTCATTACAATCCTGATCAACGAAAACCATGAAATCGATCATTCATTACAAAAATCTTATCAAGAAAAAACCACTATCAATAAAAAAACCCTTAAATCATAAAAAAACCTTAATCATAAAAAAAAACCTTGATCAACTCAACTGTTAGACGTAATTAGGCATCAATATCGTACAAAAACAACCCTTATCTGTTTATTGCTATTTGATCCTATCTTCCTTGATTCCTTGTTTAAGCTGGAAATTGAAGTTCATGTTAGGCCAAAACTTCAAGACCACAGATGGCTGAGGGTGGCATTCACCCTAATTTCGGCTACCAATGTCCAATTTCATGTTTGATAATCACTAATTAACCAATTACGATAATGGAGTGATAATTGCCTATCAAACATTGAGTGTCTATGGTCGCCTCCATTGTAACCGTATCAATCATGACTTCACCGGAGATGGACGGAATGGGATGCCGTAGATCGCTTCACAGTCGGAGGTTTCACTGGAGCTGCAGGTGGCTTCACCGGGGAGGGACGTAATCGGAGGTGGCTTTTCCGGTTTTCTTCACTGTCATTTGGTTAGGTGGGGAAGAAGATAGGGGCACAATCGGATGAAAAAAAGATGGAGGACAACACACTATGTAAGGTTTATTTTTGTGTGAAAAGACAATTTTGCTCTTTGGTCGTTAAGGATTTAACGGAAAATGTTGACGGTGTTAGATGGAGGGATGCAAAATGTTAAGGATTTGGAAAAAAGGACTCAGGAAGCAAAATTTAAAAATGGAACTCAGAGTGATCTCGCCCAAGGAAACACAGGGACAAAATTTGAGGTTTACTCTAAAAAAAATAAGAAAAAATCCAATGGACATTCGCTAGTCGCCCCTTTTATTGCAAAAGCAAAAATTTACTAACACCAAACTAGCCTTAGTTCAATGCAATCTTATATATCCTTGTTTTTTCTCTTCCTCCCAATCTCTCGCCTCTTGTTTTCTCAATGAGGTGGTCCTCGTCTTTGCAAACCATCACCAAGTCGCAATCATCATCATCATCATCATCATACTCAACAAATCCCACCAATAGCAAAGCTAAGGTAGGGTCTGAGGAGGGTAAGATGTAGACAGCCAAGTCGCAACTTCCGACTAATATCATCGCAACCCTCATTTATCAACATGCCTTCAGACAAGATTTCCATGAGTTTTGCGCATTATGGCCATGTTTTTTAAACGTGCCTTGCGTGCACTTATGCACTCATGGAGGAGAGGCCTAGGCTTGGTTTTCAGGCTGCTACAAGCTTTATTACTTCTTCTCGGTGTCGGTTTCTTCTTTCTTTTTGTGTAGACTTGTTTACTACACAGGTTCTTCAAGACTTGTTTAGTGCAACATTAAGACTATTTTCCCAATATAGGGTTTTTGTGTGGTTTTTGCTCAACTATATACATCATGTATTTTTCAGGTTTAGAGTTAGAGTTTCTTGTATCTACCATTAAGTTCGTGGAGGTTTGCATATTCTGCATGGAGAAGGTCAATGAGAATGCCTGTCTCGATTTTAAGTGGCTTAAGGAGAGTGGTGTCAGACAAAATAATGGTG
This sequence comes from Helianthus tuberosus, assembly GCA_030545235.1. Taxonomy (NCBI): domain Eukaryota; kingdom Viridiplantae; phylum Streptophyta; class Magnoliopsida; order Asterales; family Asteraceae; genus Helianthus; species Helianthus tuberosus. The sequence goes on along the minus strand of CM060360.1, from coordinate 62,948,119 downwards.
TTCAGTATTACGAGTCTTTCAAGTATTATGGGGTAAAGTACATGTTATATGATTGTGTGTACATGTGTAATGGAGGTCGAGGAGAGCCTTACATAGGGAAGTTGACAAAAATATGGGAATGCCCGGACAAGACAAAGAAAGTTGAAGTCCATTGGTTTTTTCGTCCAAAACAGATTCCAAGGTGGCTTGGAGAGACCAAGACTCTCGAGAATGAGATTCTTATTGCAACTGGTGAAGGTCTTGGTTTAGCCAATATCAATCCTCTGGTAATTTAAATTGCAAACCTTGTTTCTGTCATATATCTTCCTCAAGTTTGTTTTGTGGTAACATATGCAAGTTTTAAGCTTTTGGAAACCTCAGTTTTAAAAAGCGCTAGGCGCACAAAAACGATGAGGTCTAAAATTGAGGCGCGAAGTGCAAAGCGCAAAAGTGGTTGGCTTTCCATACTTGAGGCGCAAGGTGATTATATAAATATTTTATATATCCCATAGGTTTTTGGCTTCAAGGTTTTTAAACCATTTTACCTACATGTACAAGCCAAAAAACCCAAGGTACAACATTTTTCTGCATAAAAATGCCTTAGGTACATGGAGGCACACGCCTCAGGCCAAACCCCCCCTCCCTAAACCCTAAAATATGCGCCTTTTGGGCTCTTCTTGTATTTACTCTAGGTGCTAAGCGAAAAAGCTCCAACACCTGCGCCTCGCGCCTCAGCGCGAATATTCTAGTTTTCGTAAGAAGTTATTGCTTAATTATTACCCTTTAATGCTACACGCATTAGATGCCTATGGTGTTAGTATGGAAGTGTATTAAAACATGGACACATCATCGTAGTAAAACTCCCTCTTAACAAATTAGGCCATACTTGTTCTTAATTTGCTATATATGTGTGTTCTAGAAAGATCTTTGAATATTCTATTTTTCGTAAGTAGTCATTGCCTAATTGTTAGTTGTTACCCTTTAATGGTGGTACATACATTAGATGCCTGTGGTGTTAGTATGGAAGTGTATCAAAACATGGACGCGCCGTTGTAGTAAAACTTACTCAAACAAATTAAGGCATGCTTGTTCTCAATTTGCTATTTATGTGTGTTATAGACTCACATATATGTTATTGGTAGCTACTTTGAAAGCCACATATTTGTATATATTGTTTGGTGACATAGGCTCGTTAGTGGCAGCCGACCCTAATGGTTAACTTTGGCATTGTACACGTAATTCCTTGTTCACGTGTTAATAAAATACACAATGGACGTAGCTCACATCGACTAAGCTCTTGGTCATAAAAATTTTCGATCATATCACACGAAGAACATCGCATGAACTAGCCCCACCCTCGTAAACCTCTTCCGTCATCGGAAGAATAGGGTTTTGCCGCAGCCATCCTAATCCCTATTAGGGTTCAGTCGCCGGCCATTGCTATTCTGCAAGTTTCTGCCGCCGGAAGAGGGAATTGATCGCTGGCTGGGGTTTCTGTCACCTAGTCGTCAACGATATGTGTTTAGAGTATGTTTTCTCGAAAGGTGTCACCATCATTACCACTACTAGCAGTCTCTAGAGCCAATCTTGAATTAGCCGAAATCATATTCTATTTTGTGGAGAACAAGCGTTAAATCAGAAAATACCGACTACTAAAACCTAGACCCAGAGCAAACCGTGCTCGTCAGGTTTTATCGTTTTGTATCGTTTTTTTATTTTATTTTTTTATAATGGAGTTTGTCATTGCGCTGTGCATTGAGATGATTGTTGTGTACATCTCTATTTGTTCAAATCCACTTTCGTTTAGTCAAACATAAACATTTATGAGGTTTATCTTATTTGAGAGCTTGTGAAACTAGGATAAAGGAGGGTGATTCATCAATAATCTAAACTCGTTCTTGTCTCGCTTAGTGTCTGTAGATATTAAGTTTGTCCAAGCCTTATTGTTATTTTCCTCGTTGCCCGAGAGTTGGTCCGAAACCGTACCCGCAGTTACTAGCTCCACAGAAACAATTAAGTTTACGTCTGAGAAGATCCGAATCTTAATTTTGGGAGAGGATGTTCGATGTTGCGTTGCGTTGCATTTGAGGCGAGTCTCCGAGTTCTTTGCGGAGCATAAAGGCCGGGGAAGAAAGAAGCAGCGAGGAAGTTGTCAGGGTAGAAGGATGATTGTGTCTAAGGCTTCGAAGGATGTGATACGTTGGGACTGCAAGGAAGTAGGACATCTAGGAATCAGTGTTCAAAACAGAAGAAATAAATTAACTATGCAATAAACCACTTAGTAGATGATGATGCGTTAATCTGCAACGTGGAAAGCAGTGTGGATTCCTAGGTTATGGATTCAGTTGTTTCATTTCACATTACCCAGAATGGCGAACCATTGCGGACTCTAAAAGAAGGTGACTTTGGTAGGGTAAGACGCGCGGATGATGAGGTTCTTGATGTTATGAGTATGGGTGACATTAATCTGAGTTATTTCAGGTCTCAAGAGGTTGTTGATTTGTTTGGGCAGTTGGATGATAAGGGCATAAGGTTAACTTTGGGAATTATCAGTGGAAGGTTGTTAAAGGGAATATGGTCATGGCTCGTGGAAAGAAAAAAGGTTCATTGTGTATGGCTAGTATACCGTCAGAAAAAACTGACATTCTAGTTCTGAAGAAAACCAAAGTCTGGTTCATAGAATTGGAATATTGGATTTTAATGATCCCAACTATTCGACGTTGGCCGCCAAGAGTCCCAACTTCAAAAATAACCACTGGCAATCCCAACTATTGACATATTGGCTACCAATGGACCCTGACTAACAGAACCCTAACGCCGTTAGCCTCCGGTCGCCGGAAAACCATTTTTGTCCAGAAAAAGATTTCTAAAGGTCCGATCTAAGGTTACAAAGAGGTTTGGGATGAAAATGTGAGTTTTCTGGCCAAAAAGTTGAGTTTTCCGGCGATTTTAATAATTGGGGCTTTTACTAGAAAAAGGTTCCCAAAGGTCCATAATAAGGTTACAAAGAGGTTCGGGACGAAAATGGTGAGGTTTCAAGCCAAAAATGAGTTTTCCGGCGACCGGAGACTAACGGCGTTAGGGTTAAAAGTTAGGACTGTCAGTGGTTATTTTTAAAGTTGGGACTGTTGACGGCCAACGACGAATAGTTGGGATTATTAAATTCCAATATTCCCATAGAATTTAGGGGAAGAATGTTTGTTTTAAATGATAAACCTAGAGCTACAGGTTAGGTTTAGGTTGAACGTGTTGGGAAAGTTTCAGGGAAACAAGTCAGGTTATTGTTTTTTGGTAGTGGGACCAGGCATTGAGCCAGTCAAAGTTACCAGACAATGGGTTAAGGTCTCTTTAGAAAATATCTACTTTATTCGAAGAGTGTTTGTTCTCGTGATATCTTAGGATCTGGCAATTCATTTGAGTGGTAGCCGGTAGGGATAGAGAACAAGTCATGGGTAGTAATTGATGAGTGGAAGCTCGTGGGAGCTTCAACGTGCCTTCAAGTTAACTAGATGAGAATGTTGCTGCAACTAGTGGTAAGGAATATAACAAGAGGTACAAGAAATGAAAGTCGATGTAGGCGCAATTTTAGCCTCCTAGTGGGAGATTGTTGGTTGAGGTAGGCTCGTAGTGGCATCCGACTCTAATGGGTTCTGTGCGTGCGGGCTTGGGCTCAGTCTAGGCATTGTACTTGTAATTCCTTGAGCACCTGATTAATAAAATACCTAGTTGCAGCCCTGTGGACGTTGGTTACATCGACTGAACCACATATATAACAAATTTTAATTACTGAATGGAATTAGTGCGCTTAAGCTATATATTGTCCTATTAACGAGCTTTATAAGCCTACCTACCACACCACATTACTCTCAGCGACCAATGAAAATGTGTGATTGGTTTCCTAAAATCAACAAAGGAGGACAACGACAATTTATTTTTCCCAAGCTAGGCAATAGTTCATGAGCAATTTATTTAATTGAGTGTCACATAATTATTGTAATGAAAAGGATTACACATCTTCTATGTTTGGATTAGTAATGATGGACCAGTTTTGTAAATGAGGATTTGAGTCAAAGGTAGGATGAAGAGGTTGGATTATTACAATAATGCTATTGGTGACGACAATGGTTGCAAGGTTTTCACTATGATGATGAATGCGGGAGTTGGCGATAAAGAAAGGGACTATAATAGCGTAAGAGGCAATGGTGTATTCAAGGCATGGCAAGGTTTGCGGTGATATAAACATGGGTGGAAAGTGTAGATGTGAGAAGAGGACTTAGCATGTGGGGCAAATAGAAAAGTTAGTTAGGGCCTTGACAACGGTTTTCAGAGAGTAGTGATAATGTGTTGGGATGTATGTGTGAAGAAATCAGTATGTTAGTAATGGTAATGGTGCATTTGATATAACATTGTGATTATTGGAAAGTTTTGCTTTTTGGTCTTGGACTGAAATAGAGTGGAACCAAGGAGAGCTCACTTTGGAAACTGGGTTGTGATGCTTGGGAGAAGAAAGGAGGATGGCTACAGTAGATAAGTCAAGAGTTTAGAAGAATGTCGATCAAAGACGGGCTCTTATCTTTGGGATGGCTTTTTTTAGGGTGACATTGCACATCAGCGGCTAGGGGGAACCCTAATATTTCTTGAATAGTTAGGTGTTGAGAAAACCTTAAATTAGTTGTAAATAAACGTGAGGAGTGACGTAGTTAGATGATATGACTGTATGCCATTCTTTTGCATTGTTGAACTTTAAAACACTTACTTGATGAACATATGGGTGGAGGAGCATAAAAGTTTTTGTATCTCCATTGCAAATGTATTGCATCCTAGGTTAAGTAAAATATCCTACATGGATATAAAATGGAACCCAAACAACAGCAACTGCCGATTGAGGCATAGTGATGAACTGTTCTCTTGATCTGATTGGCTTTGTAAGCACCACTCAGTCGCTTAGCTGCATCCTGCGAACAAACGAATCTACTACTACTACTGCTATCTGACCACTGTTTTACTCGCGGCGTTGACTGGTCACCTTGACCCACGGCTGTTGACTGGCGATGGCCAAAGGGTTAGCAGCAACTGTAAAACAGAACGTAAAACCACACATGAACACAGGACAACACAACAAACAAGATATAGAAGGGACACAAGATTTTAGTGGTTCGGTCTAAACAAACCTACATCCACAGACAACACCAGCGAGACAATCTTATTACTTTGGTGGTGATGAAGACAAGGATTATAATTACATAGGGGTGCTTTTGTAGGCTAAGAAGTTGTGGCATCCTAACTACAAACTACCAATCAAAAGTAGGGACGGATTGTATTTTGGTAACCTGCCATCAAAACAATTTTTTTTGGTTGAAAATACTTTAGGACTGAAAAAACTAGGGCCGGCTGCCCCGTCTGATCGCCACACCCAATAATAATCTTCCACTTGGAGACTGATCACGTCAACTGCTCTTCGACTCTATAATCTGTAATCCTTTTGAACCTTAGTATCTGTTTTATGTGTCTTCTCGGCATGATACCCAAACAAACAAAGCATTAGCTTTGATATCACTTGTTGGGGTGAGTATAACGACTGTTTTAAGCATCTTAATTTACATCCACAAGCTGCATTTAAGCATCTTAATTTGTCTTATAATCTACTGCAGCTATCAACTCAATACCACCAATGTCATGATTTTCTCCATTTTTGGTGCTAATTTTTCGTTGATTTATTCTCTCAGGAAGCAATCGATGGTCTTTGCAAAGTTGTGTGCATATCAAAGGACAACAGAAATCCTCAACCGTCAGATGAACAACTTAAAGCGGCCGACTTTGTTTTTTATCGTACTGCCAATGTACAGACCTCTGCTATATCGGATAACATCGGTGATAAAGTTGGTGGGCTTGAAAGTATATTCGCTTACTTGAACTATTATCTTCTAACTAGGTGTAGATCTCATTATTATTTTTAGTTCTTAATTTTATCTGAATTTGATTGCAGTTAAATACGTATTTAACAGAGAAAAAACCGAAAAAACCAGCCCTTTTCATGAAAATATCTCAGACACGAAGGAAATATCTACGAAGAAATCGATGGTAGACAGCAAATCAAAACATGAAGACAAGTCACCTGCTGATGTTAATAATCTTATAGCTTCTGGAACATCTGACACAACGGAAGATCGAAAGAAATGTAAGATATCAAAAGAGACATCCGAGGATTTGGATGGCCAAATATTAAAGAAAAAAAGGGATCAAAACATGAAGACAACAGTTGACAGCAAATCAAAGCACAAAGACAAGTCAACTGCTGATGTTAATAATCTTAATGCTTCCGGAACATTTGGCACCATGGAAGATCGAAAGAAACGTAAGATATTAGAAAAAGAGACGTCAGATGATCGTGAAAGCAATAAAATAAAGAAAACAAGGGATGGTGGTTCTTTTAAGGTACTGGATAGCAAGATGGGTAATAACGTTAATGTGAGAGATTCGGTAGCAACATCGAAAGGAAAATCAACATCTGGAATTGCTTCGGATATCATTAGGAATAATAAGAATAATACCTATAACAAGGAAGGTAAAGAGGGGCAATCTGGTGAGAATAATAGGGAGCTTTCTATGACCAAATCGCTAAAGGTTTCTACTTTGTCAACTAATAAAGTCAATAAAAACGCCTACCGGTATCAGGAATTTGTTGTCAGCCCAAAGCCAAAAGCTGTAAGTTGATTTGCTTATTTATTCTAATCCTATAAACTTTCGTTTTATTGTAGTATCTATCTGTTTCTTCCCATCATCAGTTAGATTTATATTTCTAAACAGAGTAAAGTACATGGATGGTCCCTGTGGTTGACCGAAATTTTTGATTTGGTCCCTATTTTCTCAAAAATACACTGATGGTCCTTGTGGTTTGCACTTTGTAACGCATTTAGTCCCTAACTTGGACCTGCTGAAAGCTTTAGATTTGTTAGCTGGGGACTAAATGTGTTACAAAATGCAAACCACAGGGACCATCTGTGTACTTATGAAAGGCTAGGGACCAAATCCAGAATTTTGTTTAACCACAAGGGCCATCTGTGTACTTTACTCTTCTTAGTACACTTGTTTACAGATTTCTTATCTTAAAAAGGAAGAAATAAGCCCGGCTTGCTACCAAACCATTAATCAGATTCATGCTATGTATTTGTTACTTGACGTCGATAATTAGAAATAAATTCAACATTAATGCATCTACATCTCACGGAGAATCTATCATTTTAGGAACATATCTACATTTCTGTTTTCATGAATAATCACTCGGCACGACTTTTTGGCATTTTTGTCATCATTGATGTTGCTTCTGTCTATTATGTTATTAAACACTTGTTCTGGTTACCAATAACGTACTTTTTCTAAAATTGTTTCAGGAAAAACATTGTTGGTTTACACGAGCTGTAAGTATCATTCTTCCTTTTTCATTCAATTTTCTTCATCTTGTTAATATTATATTTATTTATTTAATCTCCCTTTTGACTTTTTTTTTGTATCTAGCATTGGGAGGATAGGCTGAAGAATGCGTATAATCAAGGAACAGCTATCCTGCTCCATAATGTGAATCCAGATTATAATTCTGGAGACATTGAGGTAATTTAATTTTTTTGTAGATTATTTCCAAAGTTTCATACCAGTATTTTTTTAAGCTAAACTATGCCATAATGAAATGTAATAATCTTTTATATGTAACATTTACGTTACGTATCGCGGTAGTGGTCTGACTAGAGTTTATTGCTTTTTTTAATGGCGAGGTAATTTAATTTTTTTGTAGATTATTTCCAAAGTTTCATATTTTTTAAGCTAAACTATGCCATAATGAAATGTAATAATCTTTTATATGTAACATTTACGTTACGTATCGCGGTAGTGGTCTGACTACAGAGTTTATTGCTTTTTTTAATGGCAAAAGGCAGATATATATTTGACTGTTAAAATATAAATTTCAGGACATAATTTGGCGTGCTTTTAAAGTGAACTGTGATGCAGAGATTCACTGTGATGCAAAGATTCTACAACGCACTTCAGTATCTAGCCCACATCATGGTATGTTTCCAAGAATGACACGAGTGGAAATATTTATTAAATTTATTACTTTTTACCCTTTTTTTGTGAATTTTTTTTTTCTAAACTTCCATTTTGTAGCTCAAACTCTGATTGTACTCAAAACGAAGGAAGACGCTCAGAGGGTCCTTACAAAACTGGATGAAGAATGCTTGATGTTATCCGACGGGAAGAATAGCTTCATGTAAGTCATTTTTCTAAACCGAATAGTGTTATATACGTATCGAGTTATTTCATCATCTTCAATTGAATTAGGTTATCTGAGATCTTAGTGTTATTGTTTTGTTACACTTGATAATGTAATAGGTTTCAGTTTGATCACGATTTGAACATCTTTTTTTCTAAAGGTTAATATCATACAAACCAGCATACTTTCTTATCTTGCACAAAAAAAGTCCCTCAACACAGGTTTAGTACATTAAAATGTCCCTCGACACAGGTTCGAGTAAAATACACAGATTGGCCTTGTGGTTTACCAAAATTTTGGATTTGGTCCCTAGCTTTCCAAAAGTACACGGATGGTCCTTGTTGGGTTCGTAGGCTTTAGGGTAGCCGGCCCTAATTAGGGTTAGTCGGCCCTAGTTATTAGGCCCATTTAGTTAACTTGTTGACCAAGTAGGAAACCCTAATCTTGTTCTATAAATACCTATGATGCAATTGTAGTCTGTGTCATTCTGTAAACAGTTGTGAGCATCTAATAAAAGTGAAACCCTAGTTGCAACCCGTGGACGTAGGTCACCTTGACCGAACCACGTAAATTCTCATATTCTTTATTTTCTGCTAGTGTGTCTGTGTGTGTTTGTTCTGCTTGCGCTCGAGCCTACTCTGATCCGATACCCTAACATCAGAGCCATAGATTCAGTTAACACGTTTCACACGGTTATCACAGGAGAGGGATAGAACTGGATGAGAGATCTTGATCTGCTGTCGTCGCTGACTTGTTTACGCCTGTACCTATTCTCTGGTTACGGCTCGTACTCGTAAGGTCTAGGGTTTGCGCCGTAGGGTTTGCTGTTGCAGATCTAGTGGTTTTGGGGTGTTTGGCGATTAGGGTTTCGGTTTTTTTTTTTTTGAACCCTGGTTTTGGGGTGTAAGTTTTTGGTGTTAGGTTAGTGCGAGATGACTAAAATACCCTTTATATTAAAATAATAAATTAATTAGTTATAAAAATTCATGTGGGCTCCACCTTTGTTATTAAATAAAATAATTTAACCCCACTCATCTTCTTCTACAACAACTCATCACCACCACCATCAACTAATCTCGAGCGACCTCCACCATCTCCGATCAAATCTACCACCGCCACCATCATACACCACCCCTAATGAATTTAACACCATGTGAAGCCCCTTTGATGGATAATGGACAATGGATAAAAAGGAATGAGATTAATATTTGGATAACATGTGGATAAAAAGGACCGAGGAAAATAACGACGTACAAAGGACATCGAACAACCACTGCACTTTTACTCCTACTGGCCTCTTTTTTATTTGCTTAGCATTTTCATCTTCCATGGAATTCAGGAGGGTAAATTCCCCAATGTTTATCTATAAAAAAATGTAAACTTTGAATTTCCAATTCAAAACCAAATCCAACGATTATTAGTTCACCTGCAATAATTTAAACTTTGAACGCCACCATCTGCCACCGTAGAAGACAGGGTGTTGCCACTGACTCTCTTTGACTTCATGCGGCAGTGGTGGTTGTGGCGGAGGGTGGTTGTGGCAGTGGAGAAGATGAAGTGGGTGCGGTGTTAGTGGTTGTGGCCGAGGGTGGTTGTGGCAGTGGTGACGATGCCGACGGTGGTGGTTGTGGCGAGGTGGTTGTGGCAGTGGTGGCTGAGTGGTATGGCAGTGAAAGGCGGCGAGGGCGATGGGTTGGTGATAGAGGTGTTGACGGTGGGGTTTTATGGTGGTGATGGTGGTGGTGGAGATGAAGGTGATGATGGTTTAGAGAGAGAGGAGGGGATGATGAAGACGACTGTGGTGGGGATAGAGATGAGTTTGGTTTTTATATTTTAAGAAAAAATACTTAAATTAATTCATTTGTTTTACTTAAGGGCATTATAGTCATTTTACATCAACTTAACTGAGAAAACTAACCTCCATCCGTGCCAGGGACTATCCGGGAACGAAAATTGAAAAGTTGGGGACTATAAAGGAAATTTTAGAAAGTTAGGGACTAAAGGTGAAAAAAGACCAAACCACAGGGACTATCCGGGCATTTAACTCGGTAAAGAATTACCCCCTCCCCGTACTGGATTTTAGAAATCCATGAACCGTGTGCCGGAGCGTTTCGTGATCCATGTGACCATGGTTTGCACTTTGTAACGCACACATTTAGTCTCCCAGCCAACAAATATAAAGGTTTTAGCAAGTTCAAGTAAGGGACTAAATGCGTTACAAAGTGCAAACCACAGGGACCATCCATGTACTTTTGGAAAAAAGCAGGGGACTAAATGCGTTACAAAATGCAAAACTGCAAATCACAGGGATCATCCATGTAGTTTTGGAAAGCTAGGGACCAAATCCAAAACTTTGGTAAACCATAGGGACCATCCGTGTACTTTACTCTATTTATTTTCTTTATTTTTCACTTATTTGCTTTTATGGTTCTATTTAGCATTATTTCTGGCTACATTTCTTTATCCTTTTTTCCCACAGGCCTCTTGTTGGTACCCCTTGTCCTTCAATATCAACGGGAAAGAATTCCAGTTTTTTCGGCAACTTGGTTGGCAAGGCTAGATATCGAAATCAACGCGAGGTATATTACATTATATTGCATTATTTTATGTTAATGTTTTTATTATTTTATATTGTGGACTCATGATGTGTTTGTTTTGTAGGATGAAGCTGTATCCACGTCACATTTTTCACAGCCAAATACTATTGAATATGACATGGCAATGGAGTGGTGTTTACTACAATTACAGTCCGTGAAATGTTGGGAAAAATTGCATGAGGTTAGATAGAACAACTTATTCATTTACACACACCAAATAATGTTATCGGGTGTAAATCTTTCTTCATTGAATTCTTTATGTTATGTTTTTAGCAACAAGGGCTTGAGTTGGAAAACCTTAAGAACGGCCTCAAAGAAAATGTGCATGAAGATTCAGACTTGTCGTAAAGAAAGCATGTGAGTATATTTAGCCTTACTTTTGTTCATTTTACCTTAAGTATAAGTTGAAGCAAATTAAGAGGAAATATAAATCAAGTATTTTTTTTAATTTTTTTTTTTGCATTTATAAATCATGACAATTGTTTAATGTGCAGAAAAAAAGGTATACATTGTACATCACCACCTTGAAGGAACTGACAGATCATCGATTTTGATTTCGTATGATAGGTAGTAATCTGTCTTTTGATGGATCTTTATAGAATCAGCTAGTATTTTTCTGTCTTTTGATAATTAATGCTTTTGTTTCTATGACTTAGTTTTATTTCACCTGACCAGTTGGGACATGTTATGTGGCAACTAATTTTGATGTTGATGTGGTGTTTGTCTTTTTCCTTTCATATTTTGCATATAAATTAAAACAATAATGATTAAATAGATATTGTTAAGGTTATATCATTGTCATTGTTATTGTTACTGTGTAATGGCCAATTTTCGTCCGGATCGATTTTGTTGAAAACCCTTATGACAAATGAAACTCCTTACGAACACTACATTCGAACGTGATCATTCATGCGTTTCCTTTGAAGTGTGTCACTAATTAGTTAAAGGTGTATGCGGAAGTGGTTATGGACTCGTGGTTGTGTTTCAGCTAGTTTAGTATTTTGGAGAACAAATGTCTAATGCCCATTAGCTTGAGTGGTTATGGACCTATTTATAGCTATCCAAATTAAAAAAACAAAATCTGATTCTAGCCTAGCAGAGCTGTCTTGTATAAGTTTTAAGCCGGGGCGAGCTCGCCCAAAACACAGAAGAAATAAATCTTCTACTAACATATATTTTAACTGAAAAAAACCTCTTGTTCTAGCTAGAGCTTCATCTTCCTTCTCTCCGCCTCATCACCGCACACACCCTGCACGGTCTTATGATAGTTGATTACTAGTCTTATCTTGTCATCGACTCATGAGGTAAGTGGTCCCAACTCCCGCACAATGGGTCACCAAGAATCATAACCACTTCCGCAAACGCTTTTAATTAATTTAGTGACACGTTTCAAAGGATATGCATGAATGATCAGGAGCATGCTTGTTGAAGTGCCTTTGGGTAAAATAACTATCTTTAAACATTTGTCAAGTCATATCAGTCCTTTAATAAGTTCAACCGTCACAAAATAAGTATTTGTGATTGTTTTGTGTCACAAATAGTCGTTTCAATAGTAGCGACGTTCTCGGTTAGTGCAACAAGATATTCACTGAACAGATTTGCGACACCCTACTATCCTCTCGAGTGGGTTAAATGGGCGTGGAATAAGTTAATATATTTGCATGGCGTGGAGTACAAGATCGTCTAGCTACAATGAAAGGATTAAAAAAAAGAGGTATGTTAACAGGAACGCCAACTTGCAAGCTATGTGGTGAACAAGATGAAGATGCGGATCATTTATTTACGGGGTGTTACGTCTAGGCGGTACTATGGCATAAAGTAAGCACGTGGTGTAAAACTCAACAAATCTTTGCTTTTACAATGAAAAACTTTTGGAATTTCACAAAAAAGCGAATTTAGAAGAATCGAAACGGCGGTACATACAACTTATCATTTTGGCAACATGCACCACAAGTGGCCTAGTGGTGGAGTGACTTGGGTTCTCCAATGGAGACCCAAGTTCAATTCCCATTAGTGCCACTTTGGTGGCCACCGACACCCGCTTTAAAGCCGGACCGAGGACACTCGAGGTCTCGGGTTTGAAACATGTTTCTTACCCCTCTTTGATGGCTATGGGTATTTGCCGCCAGGGATCCTTGTCGGGTGGGTGAACTGGGAAGGGAGATCCCTTCCGCGGTCAGGGGTACCGTGCAACTACCCCTTTTTTTTTAGGTGGATTTGGAAAGCAAGGAATGAGTGTATTTTCAACGGGAAAAGAGTTAACATAGATGCAATTTTCGGGGAGATGCAAGCTACAATGGATTAAAGGGAGAGCAAAACGGAGTCAAATGGAGTGGAATAAATGGGTGCGATTTAATGTAACACTTTGATTGTAACGGGTTTCGTTTTTTTGTTTTGTTTTGTTGTGTTTGGTGATATTTAAACATTGTAAGTTGGATGGTTGGCTTAGTAGCTTACTAACCATATAGACTCTTGTGAACTTTTGGTGATGAATGAGATTGTCTTTTGCCGTTCAAAAAATAAAAAATCGTAGCGATTTAATGCTGAAACTTTGAAACACGATCACTCTTGATGTTTCTTAAAGAGAGAAAATACGTGAAGTGATAAAGTAGTAAATATAACCGAGATATGAACTCTCGACAAACTCGTATGTTCATATCTCCTTTCATTTTCATCTTCAATATACTTAGTTTTCTTTGTTTCCCTCACGTTTTAACAAAAAACATTTGGTGTCCATACATAAATCAAGATCTGTATTATACAAACAAACATTGAATGCCAAGAGTCGAGACGTATCGATATGATTTAAAAATTTTATATCTTATAATTGATTGTGGAGTAGAAAGTGTACACAAAATGTTTGGTGTATCGATAGAAGCTTCCATTTTGTTGACTTTATATTTTTTTTGAGTAAACTGGAAAATGGTCCCTGAGGTTTGGTCACTTTTACAATTTTAGTTCAAAACTCAAACTTTTTGAATCTAGATCCCTGTGATTTCAATTTTGTTGCCATTTTCATCAAAAAACAAAATCTGGTCAGATTTTTCAGTTAACATCCAATTTTTTTTTGTTTTTTTCCTCCTTTTACTAAAGAGCAAAATGATCAGATTTTTTTAATTTGTTATAATAAAACGTTAAAAGACCATTTTGCCCTTCATTAAAAGAGATGAAAAAGATAAAAATACTGGATGTTAACTGAAAAATCTGACCAAATTTTGATTTTGGATGAAAATAGGGACACAGATTCAAAAGGTTTGAGTTTTTAGACTAAAGTGGCAAAAATGACTAAATCTCAAGGACCATTTTGGCAGTTTACTCTATATTTTTTTATTCCAACAACTCAAACTTAACGTTTGTTCTTAAATCACCCATATTATTCATTTAAAGACCATAGGGGCCAAAATGGTTAGACTTAGGGGCCAAAATGGTTAGTTATAGAGACCATGGGGTTAGATATGTTAAAAATTCTTATTTTGGGCTAATATAGTAAAAGTGATATAACCACAGGGGCCAAAAACGTAATTTACTCTAATAATAATAATAATAATAATAATAATAATAATAATAATAATAATAATAATAATAATAATAATAATAATAATAATAATAATAATAATAATAATAATAGTTGTAACAACCAAAGTAAACCATGCCGAGATATTGTTCGCTTTGCCCCCTATGGGTTGCTCATCCAGGAATTCACGGTTTGTTTTTACCCAACGACTTGCTCGCTTAGACAAAACGCGTCTTGATAGAAAAGGTTTTCACCCCCTTATAAGGAAGGTTTTTGTTCTCTTTCTAAACCGATGTGGGACTTACGTCTCTCCCCTAGGGAGCCCAGCGTCCTCGCTAGCACACCGGGCCGACCCCCTGGCTCTTATACCATTTGTAACAGCCCAAGTAGTTTTTGTTCTCTTTCTAAACCGATGTGGGACATACGTCTCTCCCCTAGGGAGCCCAGCGTCCTCGCTAGCACACCGGCCCGACCCCCTGGCTCTTATACCATTTGTAACAGCCCAAGTAAATCATGCCAAGATATTGTTCGATTTGCCCCCGATGGGTTGTCCATCCAGGAATTCACGGTTTCGTTTTTACCCCACGAGTTGCTTGCCCAGCAAAACGCGTCTTGGTAGAGAAGATTTTCACCCCTTTATAAGGAAGGCTTTTGTTCTCCTTCTCAACCGATGTGGGACTTACGCTAATAATAATATATTTATATGGTTACTTGATTACGAATGAAATATGGTTTCTTGATTACGAATGAATATGATACGATTTTTGGGTCAATTATATATTTTGGATTTATGGTCTTGTTATTACGAATAAACATGATACGATTTTAGGAACATTTTAAATTTCTTAGCTTTTAATTAGGGGTAAATAATAAAGCGGTACTAGAACGGTCACGAATCGGAAAACCAGTACTGAGTCGATACATTCGGTATGGTATTCAACATTTGGTACCCACTTCTCCTCAACTACGGTATCTGTGACAACTCGAGTTTCCGACATTTCTTATTCGCATTTATTGCGCGTTTACTGCTTAGTCGTTTGACTTGTTTGTCTTGTAACTGTTACGTTGGATTATAAAGTGGGATGTTGTTTGCATGCTATCTGTTTAATGTGACTTGATTGCTTGATGTTACTTGATGAAACACTTAGATTAATTCACTATGCACACTCGACGAAACAAGAAATGTTTCACCAGTTAAGCTACTCGATGAAACAGGAATCTGTTTCATCAACCACTCGACAAAACAGGTCTGTTTCGCCGAGCCCAGTTTCACCGAAGCCCAGTTCGGGCCCAGAACGTTATTTCGTGTATATAAGTGGTACTAAGGTTATTCATCGACACTTTTTGCAAACCAGAAAAACCTAGAAGCACTGTGTCGGCAATCTAGGAACAACCAGAGACCTGTTATCAATTCCATTGTTGTTTCGGTTAGTACCTCGTAACTTCTTGATTAATCGCTCATCCATGTGATGTGTATTATGTAAATCGATGATTAGGGTTGCTAATTTATATTTTTATGAAACGGTTATGAATATATGTGCATGATGTTCTTGATTTCGATATACATGGTTAATCAGATGCGTAACTCTATGTGAAACTTAATACGATCGAATACTCGGTTATAGATGTTGTTAATGTGATCTGGTTCTGAATGCACGTTAGCATCTTGATAAGGCTCGATGATGTGATGTTTTATGTTAATTGATTCGTGTACACATAACCTAGGGTTCATGCTAGACGTTAAGAACTGTGATGCTTATGTTATGATGATGCGATGATGAATTCTGTGAACGAATGATTTCTGCATGATTGATGATTTGCTGATGACGGCTGATAGCATGATTAGGGTTTCTGTGTTATTGCGTAACTGATGTCACTGATTTCCACGTAACTGACCTTCGATGAAACAGACATCTTAGACGAAACACAGGTGACGGTGAAACAGAATGTGTTTCACCGAGACCCTGAACGATGAAACAGAATGTGTTTCGTCAATATATGTGTTTCACCGATATGTGTTTCACCGATTTGTGTTTCACCAAATGTGTAATCAGCACAGTAACCTACTTTAATTCTGTTTAGAAGTTAACCGGGTTAGTTAACTGCTGTTAAGTGTAACCATCTTGTGTCTGATCTCAAATACGTGCTATGTGCTACTTGTTTATCACTGTGTGTTTATATGTGAACACAAACTGATTATGTATACGTGCGTACTATAGGACGTGATTGATTAATTGAGTACATAACCTAGCATACCGAGCAAACCCAAGGTGAGTTCACACTCTTACCAAGGCATGGGATTCCCGGGGTTGGGAATGGGTTGAATGATACTTGTACTTACATGATTAATGGGATCATTCCTCGGGAGAGGAAGGTTATTGGTAAATACTGCTAGACTAGTGATACATATACTTCTCTTCGCACACACGCCGGGGTTGGCCGCGATAATAGAACAATCTTCGCAAACATGCCTGGAATGGCCGCGAACCATACTTTAATCTTCGCACACATGCCGGGGATGGCCGCGATACAATTACTAAACTTCGCAAACATGCCTGGAGGGCCGCGATACAAATATAACTAGTCTAGAATACATGGGAGACCCCCACTAACATTCGCACACATGTCGGGAAGGCCGCGATACAAATAAATACGATACATTGGTTACTAAACAAACACACGGTTTACGATACGAACACTATAACTGAATAACCAACTGTGAACTCGCTCAACTAGTTGTTGACTCTCTGTTACATGCCTTGCAGGACCATAGGTACTATTGGAGCTTGCACGAGAGGCGCGATCGTTGTGGGCACGGATTGTGGATCTTATGATAAAACATTTAAACATTTGAACTTATTACTTACATTGGGTTTACAATTATGCTTCCGCTAGACACTTAACCTGCTTTGTTTGAACACCTTCCATATCGTTTGGTTTAAATTACATTTATCACATATTATGTTTGATATGATTGGTGGCTTGATCCTGGTCAGTCACGCCTCCAAGCGGTGGTACTCCGCATGTGGATTTTGGGGGTGTGACAGATTGGTATCAGAGCCATTGGTTATAGAGAACTCGGTTTTAATAAGGGGAAAACGTTTTTATTAAAACCAGACTATAACCTGTACAGTGCTCAACGATCCACAACGACGCTTCGCTCCACGTGCAAGACTCAACATTCTAGGTGATACGATTTATGTTTACATTGCTTACTTGCTAGATTACATAGAACTTTGCTCATGGTATGCTTAGGTAAACGTAACAACTGTTGATTGGAACACTTATGTGCTTACTCTCTTCTGACATCGCACTTTCGCGAACAACTCTCACTCATGTTCTCTTTGATATCAAGATCATGAGTGGACGCGTTATCCTAACTCAAGCCCAGTTGGCGGCATCGATCACTGAACAAGTTACTGCAGCACTCGCAGCTGAGCAGGCATGAGGTGTAACCTGCCATCACCACTTACTCTAGGATCTTTAGATCCTACTCTCGTAAACCAACACTCGTACTTAAGTATGTTTACTCTTACGCACACGACAGGTCAACACGCTCAGCCACCTGTGTGCACGTTCAAAACTTTCATGGACTGTTGTCCTAGTACTTTTAGGGGCACTGAAGGGGCCATTGGACTCCTCCACTGGTTCGAGAAGCTCGAATCGGTCTTCGAAATGTGTGAATGCCCTGAGGCTCGTAGGGTGAAGTACGCCACTGATACTCTCGAAGGCACTGCGCTAACTTGGTGGAACGCGCAAGTTAGATGCTGGGGCTGGCGGCTGCTAATGCCACCCCTTGGAACGATTTCAAGGAACTAATCAAACGTGAATACTATAGTCGTGATGACATCCACAAGCTGGAAGTGGAGTTCTTTAATCTGAAGATGACGGGGTCAGAGTTAGAAGCATACACGAAACGATCCAACGAACTGGCAGTGTTATGTCCAACTATGGTGGATCCTCCCATCAAACGCATTGAGCTGTACCTCAAAGGCTTAGTACCAGAGATTCAAAGTCATGTGACTTCTGCTAACCTTGCTACTATCCAGGATGTTACTCGTCTTGCTCATCGTCTCACAGACCAGGCAGTGGAACAGAACAGGCTGCCTAAGCGTATCGGTACTACTACTACTACTACTATTACTACCTCTGTTATTCCCAGTGATAACAAGCGAAAATGGGATGAAACCTCCAGTAAGGGTTCAACTTCGGTTCAATCCCAGACACAGCAGTGAAAGACAGATAATTACCAGAGCCCCAGTCAGCAGTCGTCTGGTAGTCAAGGGCAGGGTGGATATCAAGGAAATCACCCAAAGTGCAATAGATGCAACATACACCACAGTGGTCAGTGCAACAGGGGTCGTTTCCCGAGGTGTCTCAAGATGGGTCATGAAGCTAAGGATTGCAGGAGCTCGCGACCTGCGAATCAGAACCAACAACGACAACAATAATCAGGGCAATGGGAACAACAACGGGAGTAATAACGATGACAATGGTGCCAGGGGTTGAGTGTTCGTGATTGGTCAGGGTGACGCAAGGAATGATCCCAATGTGGTGATGGACTTTCCTTACCGATCTCATTCCTATAACTCTGGGTAGTTTCGACATCGTCATTGGTATGGATTGGTTATCCCAACAACAAGCAGAGATCCTATGCAAAGAGAAGATTTTTCGCATTCCCCGTTCTGGCAAAGAACCTCTCGAAGTTCAAGGCGACAAGAGTGGTGTCGTGAGTGGCATCATCTCCTTCTTGAAGGCACAGAAGTGTTTGCGAAAGGGCCACACAACTATTTTAGCACTCGTTACAGATACATCGACGAAAGGGAAGAAGCTAGAGGATATTCCTGTTGTACGCGACTTTCCTCAAGTGTTTCCTGAAGAGTTACCTGGGTTACCGCCTCATCGTCAGGTCGAATTTCAGATTGAGCTAGCTCCAGGAGCAGCACCCATAGCTCGAGCACCTTATCGCTTAGCTCCAAAGGAACTGGAAGAACTGTCTAAGCAACTGCAAGAACTCTTGGAAAAGGGTTTCATTCGCCCTAGCTTATCGCCCTGGGGAGCTCCAGTACTATTTGTAAAGAAGAAGGACGGTACTTTCCGCATGTGTATAGACTACCGCGAATTGAACAAGGTGACTGTGAAGAATCGCTATTCTCTTCCACGCATCGACGATTTATTCGACCAGTTGCAAGGGTCGAGCTATTACTCGAAGATTGATCTAAGGTCAGGGTATCATCAACTGAGAGTCCGGGATGAGGACGTCTCCAAAACAGCGTTCAGAACACGCTACGGCCACTACGAGTTTCTGGTCATGCCTTTCGGGTTGACGAACGCGCCTGCGGTTTTCATGGATCTTATGAACAGGGTTTGCAAACCTTATCTCGACAAGTTCGTCATTGTTTTCATCGACGACATTCTGATCTACTCGAAGAGTCAGGAGGAGCACGAGCATCATTTACGACTTATTTTGGAACTTCTATGAACGGAACAGCTATACGCTAAGTTTTCAAAATGCGACTTCTGGCTTCGTGAAGTCCACTTTCTAGGCCACGTGGTAAACAAGGATGGGATTCATGTCGATCCATCCAAGGTGAATTCGATCAAGAACTGGCCTGCACCTCGCACACCAACCGAAATACGCCAATTCTTAGGTTTGGCGGGTTATTATAGACGGTTCATCAAAGACTTCTCGAAGATTGCTCAGCCGCTTACACTACTGACGCAGAAGGGTGTTGTTTATCGTTGGGGTAATACACAGGAAACAGCGTTTCAGCACTTCAAGGATAGACTCTGTAGCGCACCTATCCTCTCATTGCCTGAAGGCACGGACGATTTTGTAGTCTACTGCGATGCATCTATCCAGGGTCTTGGATGTGTGTTGATGCAGCGGGATAAAGTCATTGCTTATGCTTCGCGCCAACTTAAGATTCACGAACAGAATTACACAACACACGATTTAGAACTGGGAGCGGTTGTTTTTGCACTCAAGATATGGCGACATTACCTGTACGGTACCAAGTGCACTATATACACTGATCACAGGAGTCTCGAACATATTTTCAAGCAGAAAGAATTGAACATGCAACAACGTAGATGGGTCGAATTACTGAACGATTACGAATGTGCTATAAAGTACCATCCGGGCAAAGCCAATGTGGTGGCTGGCGCCCTCAGTCGGAAGGATACTACGCCTAGGCGTGTACGAGCATTGCAACTTACTATCCAGTCTAGCCTTCCTTCTCAGATACGAGATGCTCAGGTAGAAGCATTGAAACCAGACAACGTCAGGGCTGAAGCCCTACGTGGCTCAAGGCAACGCTTAGAACAGAAGGAAGAGGGTGCTTATTACGTAACAGGACGCATCTGGGTCCCACTCTATGGTAACTTACGCGAGCTTGTAATGGATGAAGCTCATAAGTCTCGCTACTCGGTACATCCAGGTTCGGATAAAATGTACCACGATATCAAAACTACATACTGGTGGCCTAGCATGAAGGCCCACATAGCAACATACGTTAGCAAGTGCCTGACTTGTGCGAGAGTCAAAGCCGAATACCAGAAACCTTCAGGTCCACTCCAACAACCTGAGATACCACAATGGAAATGGGAACAAATTTCCATGGATTTTGTTACTGGCCTGCCTAGATCTCAGCGCGGAAATGATACTATATGGGTGATCGTGGATCGACTCACAAAGTCTGCTCACTTCTTGGCTATCAAGGAAACGGACAAGTTCTCCACACTAGCAGATGTGTACTTGAAGGAAGTGGTCTCAAGGCACGGAGTGCCCACTTCTATTATCTCTGATCGTGATGCACGTTTTACTTCAGAACTGTGGCAAGCAATGCACAAATCTTTTGGCTCTCGTTTAGACATGAGCACAGCTTATCATCCTCAGACGGATGGGCAGTCTGAGCGCACTATTCAAACTCTAGAAGACATGCTTCGAGCGTGCGTAATCGACTTTGGCAATGGTTGGGAAAAACATCTGCCACTTGTGGAATTTTCGTACAACAACAGCTACCACACAAGCATTAAAGCTGCTCCATTCGAGGCATTGTACGGGCGTAAATTCCGGTCACCTCTTTGTTGGGCAGAGGTGGGTGACAGTCAGATCACAGGTCCAGAAATGGTAGTTGATACTACTGAAAAGATTGCTCAAATACGACAACGCATGGCGGCAGCTCGTGACCGTCAGAAAGCATACGCCGATAAAGACAGGAAACTACTCGAATTCCAGGTTGGGGATCGAGCACTACTCAAAGTTTCACCCTGGAAGGGTGTGGTTCGTTTTGGCAAACGCGGCAAACTTAATCCACGATACGTCGGACCATTCGAAATCATTGAGAAGATAGGCAGGGTGGCCTACAGATTGAACTTACCAGCTGAACTCAGTGCAGTTCACAACGTCTTTCACGTGTCGAATCTGAAGAAGTGTCTGTCAGATGAGACCCACATAGTTCCTCTGAAAGAGCTCACTATTGATGAACAGTTACGATTCGTCGAGGAACCTGTTGAAATCACGGACCAGGATGTTAAGGTCCTCAAGAACACTAGAATACCTCTAGTACGAGTTCGTTGGAACTCCCGCCGTGGCCCAGAGTTCACCTGGGAACGCGAAGATCAGATGAAACTCAAATATCCCCAGTTATTCGGAAACCAAGCAACCACTACTGAGGCCGAAGCTACTACAGAATTTCGGGACGAAATTCCAAATCAACGGGGGGATGATGTGACACCCCAGGAAAACCAGTAATCTTCGCAAACCTGCTCGGGGAGCCGCGATACGATACAGGTAAACAACGTCACACCACTAGCTTCCTCAGTAACCGCATGCTAAATTTCGGGACGAAATTTCTTTCAAGTTGGGGATAATGTGACAACTCGAGTTTCCGACATTTCTTATTCGCATTTATTGCGCGTTTACTGCTTAGTCGTTTGACTTGTTTGTCTTGTAACTGTTACGTTGGATTATAAAGTGGGATGTTGTTTGCATGCTATCTGTTTAACGTGACTTGATTGCTTGATGTTACTTGATGAAACACTTAGATTAATTCACTATGCACACTCGACGAAACAAGAAATGTTTCACCAGTTAAGCTACTCGATGAAACAGGAATCTGTTTCATCAACCACTCGACGAAACAGGTCTGTTTCGCCGAGCCCAGTTTCACCGAAGCCCAGTTCGGGCTCAGAACGTTATTTCGTGTATATAAGTGGTACTAGGGTTATTCATCGACACTTTTTGCAAACCAGAAAAACCTAGAAGCACTGTGTCGGCAATCTAGGAACAACCAGAGACCTGTTATCAATTCCATTGTTGTTTCGGTTAGTACCTCGTAACTTCTTGATTAATCGCTCATCCATGTGATGTGTATTATGTAAATCGATGATTAGGGTTGCTAATTTATATTTTTATGAAACGGTTATGAATATATGTGCATGATGTTCTTGATTTCGATATACATGGTTAATCAGATGCGTAACTCTATGTGAAACTTAATACGATCGAATACTCGGTTATAGATGTTGTTAATGTGATCTGGTTCTGAATGCACGTTAGCATCTTGATAAGGCTCGATGATGTGATGTTTTATGTTAATTGATTCGTGTACACATAACCTAGGGTTCATGCTAGACGTTAAGAACTGTGATGCTTATGTTATGATGATGCGATGATGAATTCTGTGAACGAATGATTTCTGCATGATTGATGATTTGCTGATGACGGCTGATAGCATGATTAGGGTTTCTGTGTTATTGCGTAACTGATGTCACTGATTTCCACGTAACTGACCTTTGATGAAACAGACATCTTAGACGAAACACAGGTGACGGTTAAACAGAATGTGTTTCACCGAGACCCTGAACGATGAAACAGAATGTGTTTCGTCAATATATGTGTTTCACCGATTTGTGTTTCATCAAATGTGTAATCAGCACAGTAACCTACTTTAATTCTGTTTAGAAGTTAACCGGGTTAGTTAACTGCTGTTAAGTGTAACCATCTTGTGTCTGATCTCAAATACGTGCTATGTGCTACTTGTTTATCACTGTGTGTTTATATGTGAACACAAACTGATTATGTATACGTGCGTACTATAGGACGTGATTGATTAATTGAGTACATAACCTAGCATACCGAGCAAACCCAAGGTGAGTTCACACTCTTACCAAGGCATGGGATTCCCGGGGTTGGGAATGGGTTGAATGATACTTGTACTTACATGATTAATGGGATCATTCCTTGGGAGAGGAAGGTTATTGGTAAATACTGCTAGACTAGTGATACATATACTTCTCTTCGCACACACGCCGGGGTTGGCCGCGATAATAGAACAATCTTCGCAAACATGCCTGGAATGGCCGCGAACCATACTTTAATCTTCGCACACATGCCGGGGATGGCCGCGATACAATTACTAAACTTCGCAAACATGCCTGGAGGGTCGCGATACAAATATAACTAGTCTAGAATACATGGGAGACCCCCACTAACATTCGCACACATGCCGGGAAGGCCGCGATACAAATAAATACGATACATTGGTTACTAAACAAACACACGGTTTACGATACGAACACTATAACTGAATAACCAACTGTGAACTCGCTCAACTAGTTGTTGACTCTCTGTTACATGCCTTGCAGGACCATAGGTACTCTTGGAGCTTGCACGGGAGGCGCGGTTGTTGTGGGCACACATTGTGGATCTTATGATAAAACATTTAAACATTTGAACTTATTACTTACGTTGGGTTTACAATTATGCTTCCGCTAGACACTTAACCTGCTTTGTTTGAACACCTTTCATATCGTTTGGTTTAAATTACATTTATCACATATTATGTTTGATATGATTGGTGGCTTGATCCTGGTCAGTCACGCCTCCAAGCGGTGGTACTCCGCATGTGGATTTTGGGGGTGTGACAGTATCCTTGTTTTTGGTACCGATATTTGGTATTGTATAGATCTCATCCCTAAATGAAATTGCAAATTTGTAAAAAGAAAGTGCATATATGTAGGAAGCTTCGGTGAACAATTGATGAGTCTTTGGTTTAAGCTAGACTAGTAATTAGACCGGAAGGCGTTGCGGCACGAATACATTGTAAACAACGAACAAATTAGTTTAAAGATTATTAATACGTTAAATGTATGAAGACATACCTTTTGACGTATTTTAATTAACTCAATAGCATCGCGGTTGAATCATGGTTTTTAGTATAGATATATAATATAGTATCAACTTTAGGTCGAAAAGTGTAGTAACTTTAATTTATGCTATCGAATGGAAACCTATTATATTTGATCCCACTCAGTTCAGTTCTGACCAAGATGTACATGAAAATGTGGACTCGCTATAAACATATTTGATCTGATATGTATATAAAAATACGCACATAGAAAAATATTTTTTTTAAGTAAAGGTATGAAAAAGGGTAAACTCAAAACTTTAGAAACTCGGGGGGATAAAAATGAGATTTTACAAAAAAAAAATAGCAAACAAATGGAAAATAATTATAGTTTACTCCACTCGGTTACACGCGGAAACATGCATAAAATAAGCACTAAAAATATTATATTTGACCTAATGCATATATAAAAATACACACGTAGAAAAATAGTTTTTTTTTTAAATAAAAGTATGAAAAGGGGAAAATGTGACAATGGTGGCGAAATCATGTAAACCCTAACTTGTACGTATGACTTACACGAGTAATGAAACAATACTGATTGTGACTCAGGTGAATCCGAGGGTATGTTATGAGTAACATATGTATAATAATACCTAACAATGCGATATTGATGCCTAAAGGTGTAGAAAACAGGTTAAACGGAAGCTTCCCGTTTAACAGTGCACAAACCGTACAATTACGATTTAAACACGAACGAAAGTACCATAAGTGAATATAGGGAGAAGGAATTGCTTAGACATAAGATTTAGACCCTAACATAAGAATCGAGTCCTTAACAGATACGTGGCAAGTTAAACGAGGCAACTTCCGGCTAGCAGACGCCTTTGATTTTAACGCACCCGGAAACAACCAAACTTTCATTGTACAGTCAGTCAAGCCAAAAAACACTTATAGAACACTAATATGATGTATTTTAAATAAAAAATAAAACCGTTCGGATTTTCGTTGCCGGTGGGTTTGTTTTAAAAAAAAACACAAAAAAACCACGCGAAAAGGAGCCTGTTTACCGAACCGGGGGCGCATTTAAGACCCGATAACGAGCCTAAACATCCAAATACACTTGATACTCATCCATAAAGTCCTAAAACCGCCTTTGACCATGTCAAAGGGGTTCTAGAACCTCCAACAAAGTTCCAATCACTATTTGAACCCCCTTTTTGTCATTTTATTTCATTTCAACAACTTTCACACATTCTCAAACCTTCTAAACCCTCATATTTACTTACCCAAAAATTCCATTCAAATTTCAAGAACTTTTACACATTCTTAAACCGTCTAAACCCTCATATTTACTTACCCACGAATTCCCTTCAAGAAAACATCAAAAAATTGAGGTATTTTTTATGGTTTTGATCATTTTTTTTCATGTATAAATCATGTTTTTAACAAAAAGAAAGTAATTAATCCACAAACCCTTGATGTTTTTGTAAGAAAAGGGCTGTTAAAACTCAATATAGATGTAACAAGATTAAACGTGGTGTTTGGTGATGCCAAAAATCGGTTTATGATACAAAAACATAAACTATTCGATAATTCTTGGATAAATCAAACCATAATCGAAAAAGAAAGGCTTGATTGATGAGAGAGAATGCATAGTTGTGTTGTATATGATGTAAAGGTATTGTACAAGAAGCAACTTAGCCTTTGAAAGCACAAGAATCGCTTGAAACATTGAGAATCGCTAGGTATAAATTCCGAAAACCGAATATAAGGGATACATAATTGATTTTAGCATAACTTTGTCTGTGGGTATTTTATTAACTTGACATTTGGCAAACTGATCATACATAGTGAAACTAAGCTCCCTGTAAATATTTATAATTTTCTGAATTTCTGGTGACTTTTAGTGAATTTTTCACTTTCTAAAGGAAATAAATTCGGGAAATATACAAAAAGAACTTGATAAATCACCAAAACTTACAAGGATGCTTAGTTTGACATGGATAACATTCTGGGAAAACTTGGAGCCATTGGCTGAGTATGAACATACTTTTAAGGGTAAATTACTTCTTGAGTCACTGTGTTTTGGGGGTTTTAACCACTTGAGTCCAAAATCAAAATGTTTAACGTCCTGAGTCCCTATAGCCACTTTTCTTAACCATTTGATTCCAAATTTCTAACTCTATTTAAATTTTCTGTTAGTTTTTCATTAAAAGAATAAAATACCCTTATATTATTATTATTATTGTTATTGTTATTGTTGTTATTATTGTTATTATTATTATTATTATTATTAACTATCTCATCTTCAGATCCCCTTCATTGCATCTCTTCGAATAATTGCAGGTTTCTAAACAACACTCCATGAACATCTTCACCCAAACCCCCAAAAAACACCAAAAATAGCTACAAACATCTTCATCTAACAACAATCTTGTTCTCTTCTTTTTCGTACCAAACCCACAACCAAATTTAGCCAAGACTCACACCAGATAAGCTATTCATGTAAATTTAGGCAATATAGAAACATAGAGTGCAAACACACAGTATCTCGTTGCCACCACCATTTTTCAAAAACCAAGTACAACTGGCCACCATCACTAAACCTGAAACTGCCTCAGACCGTCACCACATCCACTAGGTCTCATCACCACCGCCGCACCCCCACCATCCCATCCACCATCATTCAAATCTGACCACCATATCCGCCACAATCCACTCATCATCATCCAAAGCCGACCACCACATCCGCTTGCCGGAAAACAACAACTACACCACCACCGCTGGTTGAGAGAGAGGGTGGGATTTAAGAAAAAAACTTGGCTTAGAATTTTATTTATTCATCCCTATTCCCAAATCAACTGCTTATAAACCCTAACTTCTATAATACACCAATTCAAGGAATACATATGATACTTAGCAAAAATTATATTAGGGGTGTTGTTCCTTGAATAAAACTGTGCACAAATGTGTAAAGCAAGCTTACGGGTTGCGAAATGAACTCAGGATTCGAATGGTGGCTGGCGGTGGAATACTCCGACGAACTTGCAGATGATTGGTGGTTTATGGTGATGGGGTGGTGTGGTGGTTGGTGATGGCGGCGATTGTGTTGGCTAGTCGTGGTAGTGGTGGTCTCGTGGCTGTGGTTTTTGATGGTGGTGGTTATGTATGGCGGTGATGAAGGTTGTTTTCTAAGAGAGAAAGAGAGAATAAAGAGGAAGTGTGTGTGTTTGATTAGTGAGAGAAAGTATATGTACGTTTATATATTATGTATTTTATTTTTATGTTTTTTAAATGTTAGGGGTATTTTAGTCTTTTCAAGAAAAACCAACAGAATATTCTAACAGTGTTAAAAATTGGACTCAAATGGTTAAGAAAAGTGGCTATAGGGACTCAGGGCGTTAAACATTTTGATTTTGGACTCAAGTGGTTAAAACCAGTAAAACATAGGGATTCAAAAGGTAATTTACCCTACTTTTAAAAAACACGTTTTTGCGATGTTTCGGCAGCCGGAAACCCAATTTAGAAGGTTCGGAAAAATCTCAAAATTTTCTGAGGAGTTTGTGGATAGATTAGACTATTTTGTAAAATTTTGGCAATTTTTAAAAATCAGATCGTTGTGATCGCCAATTTATCTGTTAAATACAACTTTAAAACAAATTTATTAAAATTAATAAATTAATTCAATAAATTCTAAAAATATTTATCCTAAAATATACAAAATTTTACAAGTTTATATAAAAATTTTGAGAGTTTTATTAAATACACACATTTGTTTACAAAAACGTGAAAGTTAAAATATATATAATTATAGACAAACCCGGAAAAATAACCGTTTAACGAACCTGCCGAAACTAGTAAACTGACCGATAACTTAATTGGCAATATTGAAAGGTCAAAGTAATTCCAGACTATTCCTGGGTAAATTAGGTAACTGTAACACCTCGTAAAATCACGTCCAATGATGTATTGACACGTGTAATAAACCCTAATAAAGTCAAACATTGAATTTAAAGGACTAATTTTTCAAAAATCGAAAACTTTGATTATGAAAGGACTGAAAGCGTTAACGTACTTAAAATAAGTTTCTGAGTAACCTTTTATGGTGATTATATTCACTAATGGGCCACTTGTTGACCAAGTGTAGCTGTTTGCGTAATTAATTGAAAGTTTGCGCAATGAAGGGTTAAAAGCTGACACATGTTAATTCTTACCTCTAAGTGACCTTTTAACTAACCGGGAGTTTCATGATATTTGATTATACTCTCGGGAATGCCAATTATTGGCCGTCTAAGGTTTTTATGCCTTTAAGTGACGTTACGCACAACTTTGCAAGTTTAAGGGGTTAAAACTGTCAATATGTTTAAGTATACCTCTGAATGACCTTTCAGCGAACCCGAAGCAACATGATGTTTAATAATACTCCCAAGAATGCCTAACATGTATTAGATAGGGCTTTGATGCTATTAAACGATGATACGCGCAAGTTTGCGCATTAGAGGGACTATTTGCGTCAAACTGCAAAAGTCTATTGATTCGTATGATATCGAACCTTCCGGAATATGATCATAAGTTAAAAATTCCCTAAATATCCTTTACATAGCTTAGATATAGGCTTAGAGGTGTTTGGTGCGCAAAAATAAACTTATTTGATCAACATGGACTAAAAGCGTCAAAAAGTGCATAAGTTTGCATTTTCGCGCATATCTTACGTTCTGAATATATCCGGACATCCAAAAATTTATGTAATCATTAAAATATTTTATTTTAGTGATTGGCATGATAAAATTCCATTCGTCGTGTAATTTGGATCGTTTTTCGCGTCCGTTCGTGTTTCGTCGTAATTAGCCGATCAACGCAACCGTACGACCAAATGAACCAACATCCAACATATTTTTGAGCATGTTTTATGTTCCCTATGTTTATACATCATTGTAGAGCCTTGATAATCGCTTAACAAGCTTTAAACAGGTCAAATATGGGCTTAAACACATACAGGGACCAAAACTGCAACTTTTGAAAGTTGTTTGATCTGTGCAGGCCGTAGGCTACGCTCCCTGCAGCGTAGCCTACGCCCAGGTCTGGGCAGATTCTTATTTTCAGCATTCTGGTCATTTTTCAAGGGCTTTTATGTAAAATCCTCAATACCATGAGCTGGTTTTCATCCCCCATTGTATTTAGAAACCATGGGCACACATGGAGGGCCAAGATTTAATCACGTTTATCGAGGAACGATCCTAACAGTCCTCTAAATCCTATAAATACCCCATTGATTTTGGGTTTCATTTGCACCTTCATTCCTTTCTACTTGTTCTCTGAGTTCTTGGAGGATCTTGAGCCTCTTGAGAACCTCCTTCAGTCCATAGGACCTCTTGTAAGTGTCCTTTCGTGCTTGGTTTAAATTATTTAGCGTTTATAGCCGAAAAGTCAAGCGTTTGCGATAAACGCTTTGATTTTTAAACGGTTGAGCCATTGTTCGCAACGAACATGGCTACGTGACCGTAATTAGGTAGGTGTTAAACCCTCAAAAGGGCACCTCCTAATTACCACGTTTACTTAGTTAAATTGACGGGTCAAATAAAAGTCAAAAGGGTTAGTTTTAAATAAAATTCATAACTATTAATGTAAAAGCCATAAAATCAGTTTTCTCACTTTAATAACTTGGTAAATATTAGTTGAACATGTCTAAGCATGTCCAACCCAACAATTCTAAGTTTAGGCTCGGTTCGGAACCGAAAGTCGCAAAAGTTGACTTTTGCTTTGACTTTCAGTTCTGACCCGATTTAGCTTAGTTTAGATATGCCTTAGGATTCCTTTAGGACCATGTTATAGGTTAGTATATGTAACAATCCTCAAATAAACTGACACCCTCATAATATTTCCGACACCCTATTATATTTTAAAATGCCCCAATATGTCTTTAAATACACCCAGTATGTGAAAACCGAGCCCGAAATATATTAAATAGTATTTAAAATAAATAAAAACCTGATTTTTAGCTGAGGCGGGCCGCATAAGACCCACCTCAACACTCACGCGGGCGGTATCAAGGCTGAAACTTGATTTCAGTGAACTTTAAGTTAAGACGGGCCGCGTAAGACCCCCATTAAGTTAAGGCGGGCCGCAAGAGTCACAAAATGTAGCGCAACCCGGTGATGACACGTGTCATCATTGTGTCGAGCCTAGTAGATGACCCGGACAAGCTACCCTGTTGACCAGGGTTGACGCGGGCCGCGTAAGCCCAGCTTATATGTTACGCGGGCCGCGTGAGGACCAAAATCAGCACCTATAAATAGAACGCATCGGATTTCAATTCGTTCATTCTTCGTTTCTCAATCACAATTTCTGAATATAGGCTTTAGAAAGCTGGTATTATACCCCTAATTTGCGAGGTTCTGCTCCGTTGTAAGTATTATAACCCCAGTTTCGTACTAGATACGCTGCCCGATTGATTTAGGGTTCAGTAACAACTGTCGTGGTTCTGCGCGACGTAGTTGTTGGAATGCCGTCTCGGGGAGGGTATCATTAATATTTTCAAATGGTTATGATACTAACCTATGTACATTTGTGTAAATTCTCGATTATTCCCAGGAAACCCTTACGCAAAGTCTAAGATAACAATGTGAGTTTATCCAATTTTTTGTTAACCTTTTTGTAATACTTTACAAAACCTTAATGCTTTACAATATGATTAAGCGGTGATTGAGTCTTTGTAGTTCTTCAATTACTGCCGGTATGTTGGGGTTTTGTATACAAAATTTACTACTGCGAGTAGTAAGTCGGGATGACAGTACGTTACCATTGGACAAAGAGTTAGCCAATGTGTAATATGACCCGCAAGTCAGGATTGACAGTACTGAATGAGTAATTGTGTAGAAATAAACAATGTGATCGCTCTCAATATTGTTTTAATTGATAAAATGTTTCTTGATTAAACTGGGATTCACTCACCAGTATTTCCCACTGACAAATGTTTTTAAAACGCGTTTCAGGTAACACAATGTGACAGCCAATTAGTAAAAAGCCAGCTGGAGAGCACTGAAGGCTTGGGAAAAATGTGGCTATAAAAGTTACCTAAAACACGATGTTTTAAATTCAATAAAATAGGGTTTATCCCTATAAATGTATTGTAATAAGAAACTTGGGTTTTACCCATGTGATTATTAATATCAAATATGGTGGTTTTACTCTGATAAACATTTCCTAACTACAGTCCTGATGTAATTTTCGCTGCCAAATTAACCAACTGATACCACCAAAACTCTGAGTTCGCGTCCGCCCGTTCCCGGGACAGATAAGGGATCGGGGGTTGCGACAGAAGGTGGTATCAGAGCCTAGCCACTGGTCTGAGCCAAAGAAGTGTTATGCTGACACTTAAATTCTAAATTTTTGTGTTAGGAAATAATTTATGTGATTATGTGTTTTGTGTTATTTGACTATTTGTTAGTTTACAGTATGAGTGATCAAGGACCCTGAGACATGAGTCGTCAGTTGTCTGATTCACCTAGGAGTGAAGGTACCTCTTCACAGCCTGCCCTTTCTGGGTATTCTGCTGATCAGGAAGAAGGGATGTTTGCGTTTAAAGCTTAGTCGGAAGAGCCATTCCCTCATAAGAAACGAGAATGGTTCAGTAAGGAAGCTTTTGCGCGTAGGAAAAGAATGCGAAAGTTGCAACAGCAAAGAGCCTTAGCAGCCGTTAAGCGAAAGACAGATGCCCATACACAGGATATGCTTAATAGAAGCCTAGCCAATTTTCATATCCTAGCTACAACTGCTGCTGACCCAAGTCTGGAACAACTAGTAGCCCCACAACCACCAATCCCAGACCAACCCATGGAAATAGAAAATCCTGAAAACCAAGTGGAGATGCATGACTTCAACCCAGAGGAAATCCCTAGGGTACCTGCACCAAACCCCCTAGACACAAATTATGACCCCTAGTGGGATGATAATAGGGACTTTGTGCAACGTTACCCGATACATGAAAACACACCCATACAGAACATAGGAGCCTACCCAGGTATGGACCCTTTAGATCCCTATTACCATGATAACTACATTAGGGAGATCTTAGAAGATCCTTACCGATTTCAGGCACTTTCACCTCCATATCAGGAACCCGCACCCCAGATTCCGAACCCAGTCCTAGAACCTGCACCCCCAATGAGTGCAGAAAACGTACAACAACTTAGGACATTTGGTGAGGAAATTCTAGAAAGTAGTGAGAGAATGCGACAGGTGGGAGAGTGACTCGTATGGAAATACGATGAGCGCAATATGGATTTTTGGATAAATCCATATCCGTGATATGATGGAGGAGACGGTAATAGTAATAATAATATAATAAAATAAAAATAAAATAAAATAAAATAAAATATGTGTGTACGGATGCCTATTACTATTAGTGTGATTCTATTTCTGTTGGTATTGTAATTTTTATTTCAGTACTAGTGTGTAATAGATGCATAATAGTATATGGAAATAGAGTAAAAGTCGCAATGATCGACGTTTTTGGCTAGATTGCGTATCATGTGATTAACTATATTAAATATTATCTTGTGATATTAATATGGGGTAAATGTTTAAAATTCAGATGGCCGATGAAGTAAATCAAGGAAATCTGAATAATGATAACCAGAGTAACATTAACGTGGTTAATGAAAATCCAAGCATCAATAACAATGGAAACCAAATGGATAATAGTGCCGTTCAACATATAGTAGCACAAGGAATTATAGATGCAATGCCATTTATTATTCAAACGATTCAAGAAGCGAATAATAAAAGTAAGCATAGCAGTAAGCGACCAATTGAACCAGAACACAGCGTGAACAACAGACCTATACTTCAAATGCCCATTCCCAAAAGTAGAAGAACCGTGTCTTACAGTTGTTCTTATAAGGAATTTTGGTCTTGTAAACCAATGGAATTCTAGGGAAACAAAGGGGCCATTGCAACCCTACGCTGGATAGAGAAGACTGAGGCAGTCTTAAGAATAAGTAAGTGTGCTGAAGAAGATAAGATACTGTTTGCTTCTAATCTGTTTAAAAATGCAGCACTAGAATGGTGGAACACTATCCTCCAATCAAGAGGAAGTGATAAAACTTATAATATGGAATGGGAAGAATTTAAGGATAAGGTAGAAAGGAAATTCTGCCCACCCAATGAGAAGGAACAGATAGCAAACAAATTCCTAAACTTTAGGATGACTGGTGTGGATAGTAAGGGATACACTAAGATATTCTTCGAATATGCTAGAATAGTGCCAACCCTTGCTTCACCTGAACCAGTGTTAATCTCCCGTTATATATGGGGATTAATTGGGGAGATAAGGCACGTAGTCAAGGAAGCTAGACCTCAAACCATAGAAGAAACTGTAGAACTAGCAAATACCTTGACATATGAATTAGTTCGTACCCGAGAAGAGGATCAAAGGAGGAACCTAACCCAGAAACTCACACAAGAATTTCGTTCTGGAAATTTTAACCATGGGAAAAATATAGGTTCTACCTCTACACCTTACTGTAAGAATTGCAAAAGAAAGCATTCAGGAAGATGCTCCATATACTGTAACTTTTGCAAAATATCGGGACACAAGGAAGAAAACCGCAGGAAGAAAGCTAACAACAGGATATGTTACAACTGCGGAGAACAAGGTCATATCAAGCCTAATTGCCCAAAATTAGCTCCAGCTACAAACAACAAGAATACTCAAAATGCTAGAGCATTTGTTCTGACCGCAGATGAAGCTAAGATGATTCCAGATGTCATAGCTGGTACGTTTTTAGTTAATGATGTCTTTGCTAAAGTATTATTTGACTCTGGTGTAAACCAAAGTTTTATTAATACATCATTTTGCAAATTTCTAAATCAATCATTAACTAAACTACCATAAGAATGCTTAGTAGAAACAACTAATGGATAAACTATTAGGATTTCTGAAATCTTGCAGGGAGCAAGCATAGAAATTTTAAATCATAAATTTATTGCAAACCTTTATCCCATGAATCTGGCAGGATTCGATGTTGTTTTAGGAATGGATTGGTTGATAGCCAATAAAGCCAGTATTTTATGTGATCAAAAGTCAATTCAAGTGAATTCACCAAAAAGTAAAACGATCACAATTAAAGGAGATAAACCATCTAGATCCACAAAATTCATCTCGGTGATGAAAACTGCAAGTTATATAAGAAAAGGATCATTAGTGTATTTGATTTCCATAATCACTAACACTAAAGGAAAGGATTTGAAAGATATTCCAGTAGTATCTCAGTTTTCAGACGTATTTCCAGAAGAATTGCCAGGGCAACCTCCAGATAGAGAAGTTCAATTCAGAATCCATTTAATACCAGGAACAGCACCGATTGCCAAAGCACCTTACCGTTTGGCACCCGCAGAAATGCAAGAATTAAAGAAACAATTGGACGAATTGCTAGAAAAAGGATTTATACAGCCAAGTTCGTCACCATGGGGAGCGCCGATACTGTTTGTTAAAAAGAAGGACGGATCGATGCGCATGTGCATTGACTACCGTGAATTAAACAAGGTCACGATTAAGAACCGGTACCCATTACCGCGAATCGATGATCTGTTTGATCAACTACAAGGAGCTCGATTTTTCTCTAAAATAGATTTAAGGTCAGGATATCATCAATTAAAGGTACATGAAGAGGATATTCCTAAGACCGCATCCAGAACAAGGTATAGTCATTATGAATTTACTGTCATGCCATTTGGTTTAACCAATGCCCCAGCTGCATTTATGGACATGATGAACCGAATATGTAAGCCATATCTGGATAAATTCATAATCGTCTTCATAGATGATATTCTCATTTACTCTAAGAATAAAGAGGATCATGCAAAACATTTGCACGCACTTTTAAGTTTATTAAGAAAGGAAAAGCTTTATGCTAAATTTTCTAAGTGCGGATTTTGGTTAGAACAGGTACAGTTTCTTGGACATTTAGTTAATTATGAAGGAATTCATGTGGATCCAACAAAGATCGAGGCAATTACTAAATGGAAAACCCCTGAGTCACCAACCGAGGTTAGAATTTTTTTAGGATTGGCCGGTTATTATAGAAGATTTATTCAAGATTTTTCTAGAATAGCCATCCCTTTAACTAAGCTAACCTGTAAATCTGTTAAGTTTGAATGGGGATTAAAACAAGAAGAAGCATTTAGAATCCTTAAGCAAAGATTAACCCATACACCCATACTAGCATTACCAGAAGGAGCTAAAGACTTTATAGTATATTGTGACGCTTCTAAATTAGGTTATGGATGTGTATTAATGCAACGCCAAAAAGTTATAGCTTATGCATCTAGACAACCTAAGAATCATGAAGAGAATTATTCAACCCATGATTTAGAGTTAGGAGCTATAATTTTTGCTCTTAAAATTTGGAGACATTACCTTTATGGTAGTAAGTTTACCATATTCACCGATCATAAGAGTTTAAGGTATATTTTCAAGCAAAAAGAGTTGAATATGAGACAAAGACGCTGGATGGAGATGCTTAGTGACTATGATTGTGATATCCAGTATCATGAAGGAAAAGCAAATGTAGTGGCAGATGCTTTAAGCCGAAAGTATCATGAAAAGCCAAAAAGGGTACGTTCTCTTAAATTAAATCTGCAAGTAGATTTAAATGATCAAATAAGAGAAGCACAAGAATCAGTAATTAAGGAAGATACTAAAAAGCTAAAAGGTATGCTAAAAGAATTAGAACAAGGAACAGATGGAATTTGGAGATTCCATAAAAAGAGAATGCGGATACCTAAATTAGGAAACCTACGTCATCGTATATTAGAAGAAGCCCATAAGTCTAAGTATACGATGCACCCAGGAAATGATAAGATGTACCAGGATTTAAGGAAAAATTTCTGGTGGATAGGAATGAAAAAGGACATAGCAGTTTATGTTTCTAAATGTTTAACCTGTTCACAAGTCAAAGCTGAACACCAGAAACCCTCAGGTCTATTACAACAGTTAGAAATGCTATTGTGGAAATGAGAATTGATAACAATGGATTTTGTTACTAAATTACCCAAAACAAAGAAAGGCAATGATACAATCTGGGTGATTGTAGATAGGTTAACCAAGTTAGCTCATTTTCTACCAATGAAAGAAACATTCAGTATGGAACAGTTAGCTAAATTATATGTAAATGAAATTGTTTCTTTACATGGAATTCCTTTATCAATTGTTTCTGATAGGGATAGTCGATTTACCTCTCATTTTTGGTCAAGTTTC
The DNA here is from genome assembly GCA_030545235.1 of Helianthus tuberosus. Lineage (NCBI taxonomy): Eukaryota > Viridiplantae > Streptophyta > Magnoliopsida > Asterales > Asteraceae > Helianthus > Helianthus tuberosus. The sequence continues at coordinate 62,911,368 of CM060360.1, read as the reverse complement.
CAAAAAGCAATGGGAACCAAGTTAAATCTAAGCACAGCTTATCATCCTCAAACGGATAGACAAAGTGAAAGGACAATTCAGACAATGGAGGACATGCTTAGAGCTTGTGTAATTGATTTCGGAGGTAATTGGGACAATCACTTACCTTTAATAGAATTTTCTTATAATAATAGTTATCACACAAGTATCAATGCTGCACCATTCGAAGCACTTTATGGACGAAAGTGCCGAACCCCAATCTGTTGGGCAGAAATTGGGGAAAAGCAACTATCTGGATCTGAGATAGTGCAAGAAACAACTGACAAGATTATTCAAGTCAAGGAATGACTGAAAGCAGCACGTTTTGTGGATAACAATGCACAAACAACTGAGATAGTGCAAGAAACAACTGACAAGATTATTCAACTTTAGTGACATAAACAATGCACAAAGCACAGCTAGCACAGTTAGCGGATAACTCAGAAAATGCTGACGATGTTCGGTACATAGACAAACAGTGTTTTGAGACCCAGTATGGGCCAGAGATAAGGTACTACACTAAGTACAGTGTGTAGGGAAGTAAGGACCACAAAACTGCTTTTCTAGGTGGTAGTTAAAGTGCCGGAAAGTGCCTAAAACTCACCCAAAGTGCAGAATTCTGTATAATTCAGCAAAAATCAGCATTTTAACAAGCTAGTATCATGCAAAAATATGGTAAAATGGTCCTGTATGCTTTCCTAAGTGTCGGGAATTAAAAGTGTCACAAAAGGGTACTTAAAGATCACTAAACGGAATGGTTTGACACTTTAATGAACCGGTATCTAACCGAACAACCGGACATTACCCGAAACACCAAAATTACACTAGAAGCATTGTTTTAATGTTTCTGAGCTAGTTATGATCCCCGAACACCCTAACACACTATATAGCATATCTTATGCATAACACCTAAACTAATACACTTAGTTTTCAATTAATTACCTACTTATCATTCAAACTTACACTAGAGCCCCCCCTCATGATTTACGGTCACCAAGAGGTGTGGCCCACCCCAAATCTCTCATGATCTCCTAGATTGCATATGATCTTGCTTGGATTGCTTGAAGATTTTGCTTGTACTATCAAAGATCTTCCTTAGATTTTCTATAGATCTTCCTTGGATATTATAAGTAACCATATTCATCTTCACAACACCACCACAACTCTCTCCTACTCTCTCTCCCTCTCTCGGCCGTAGGTAACCACCACCACCATCATTTTCCTTTCAAGTCCATTCAATCCAAGATCATTCCAAGGTGTTAGAAGGTGTTTTATGAAGCTTGGTTCTTGTAGAAGTTGAAGGACCTCCATAAATTGCTTTTATCCACTCCATTTCATCTTGTGTTCTTCCCTAGCTTAGAGCTAGGTGTATGACTCCCCTAATCCTTGTTTTCTTCATATGTTGATGATTATTAGATAATGAATATTGTTAAACATGGTGAACATTAAAAGACATAATCAAGAATCATAAACAAAAGCTTAACATATTATGATTTAGTGGTGAAATAATGTTGTTTTGTGTATGTATATTACTTGCTTGTTGATTTCTTGAAATGATGATGTTAATCATCACATGGAACTTGCTAGATTGTGATTAAACACATGATCTAGCAAGTGAGAGGATGATTATGTGACAACACAAGATAATAATCTTCTTGTGTAAACATGAACTTAATGAATAAAATGATTTCTTGAAAAATAATAAACGAAGTGAGTTAAAAATCTTGTGGATCCAAGATTTACAAATGATCTTCCCAAGAAAACCAAGTTCAAAATATGATTTCTAATAGATAATGGTTTTTACTTAAACCTACACTATTTTTAGTGGAAAATCAAGTGCATAAACACTTATGAAACAAGAAGATCTAATAAATAAACATTTTTGTAGAATATGTTTACAAGTAGTAAACACCTAGTTTCCTTAAGAATGAGATTTTTAAAGGAATAAACACACTTTAAAGGGTAACTAAACCCACTAAACACTTTACCAAGTTACTACAAGTTTTTGTGAAAAGATCAAGTTCATATTGTTATGTAAAATGTATAGTTTTTGCTCTTGGCAAGTATAAGTTGTTTAAAGTTTGATTGTTGATTGTTGTGATGAGTTTTAAAAGAAAATGATATGCTTTAATAAGCATGGACACCTCCCTTTTTTAGGGGAAACTATGGCAAAATTTTCTAAAAATACAAACACTTAGAAAAATATATGCTAAACAAGTATTTACAAGTGAGTTTTAACTATGGTTTTCAATACAAACTTTGCCATAGATTTTGTTACAAACATACAAGTATTGGAGGTTGGTTTTAGTAAATAAAAATAACTAAATATGTATTTGGAGGATATATATTTAGAAGACACATTGTGTGTGATTATTTGTGAAATAGTTATATTATTTTAGGGTAAAATAATATAACCTAACAAAGTATCTTGGAATTTACTATCCAAAATATTACCAGAAATCACAAGGAATAAATATATAAGTTACTCACATAATATTGTGGAACCGAACGATAGAACGTAACTTACAAATACTCCGGAGAACACCGTTATGAATATATTTTTGGTAAATATCATTTTGGATACAAAAGAAACGAAAATATGATTTTTTATTATTATTACAAAGTATATCATATTTTCGAAAAGGAGAAAATATATTGTTTTTGAGAAGTAAAAATATATTTTTCCTAGAATTTTAGAAGATGTATGATTTTTGGGAAAAATATACGTTTTCTTGGATAAACTTGAAATACATTTGGGATGAAATAAGTTTATATATATTTTCTAAGTGAGACTTGAAAATATATTGTTTTGGAAATATATATGGGATATTTATTAAGAAAATACGTACACACCGGAATACGACGCCAATACATGACAAGATATACAAATACAAGAATACGGATATACATGTATGAGATACCCCCATCCTTGGGAAGGAAATACGAGTATAAATACTTGAGAAGTATTATTACGAAATATTGTTTAACAATTATTTCGAAACTAAATAAATATAATTTAAGTTAAAATAATTATTATTTTAACAAATAATTATATGCTTGGAATAATAACGAAGACACTTTAAAAAGTAACTCAAAGGCACAAATTAATACCAAGTCAAGGCACGAGCCGCTCGTCTAATGGACCGTAGTACGCATGTAGGTAATCGTGCGTTCTAGAGGAAGCTTTGAGTTACACCGGATACAAGGAACGCAAAACAGTGAGTTCATGTCCCCCTTTTCTTTAAACTGTTTTGTTTATTTACTTCGGTGGTCAAATACATGTTACAAAGGATTACTTACAATACAATTGGTATGGTTAGCGTATACAAAGGAAAGAACCATAGATCATGTGAATGGGTAGGCGTATACTTGAGGCCATCAATCCTCTTGTAGGACCGAGGGGCATGAGTGATAGATCTATTTGGGTGTTGCGAGCCCCATCCATGAGTCCGCCGAATGGGCCATGAGGTGACTATGTCTTACAGCCGGAAGCCTGGTACAAAGTCTGCTAGGTTTGAGTCTTCCTCCACCATGTCACGTATATTAATGTATTAGCTACACATTAATTGATCTGTTTCCTTGTTGCTTTCATACCGGGACTTATCAACTTACATACATACTTACAACGATTTCAAAGGTTTATACATACACTCAAACGACCACATGAACTCGCTCAACTTTTGTTGATGTTTTCAAACTACATGTATTTCAGGAAATTTGTAAGTGGATCTGGCGGGCGTTGGAAGTTTTTATGCGGCGTTAGAATTAAAGATGTCTTCCATGGTCTTTGAGTTTGGGCAGTGTGTCTTATTCCTGGACGAGACACGTCTTCCAAACCTTGGTGTTATTCAATATCTTTTGACGAGTCCTTAATGAGCTCATACACAATTTGTACGATTGTAAAACTTGAATTTGAAGTCTACGTTTTAAAACAATGTTGTTATGTTCTTGAACTTATTTAGTGGATGACAAACCTATGGTTTTATCATATAGTTGATGTTATGATTGAATGCAATGATATTAAGAAAGTCACACCATAATCACGCTTCCGCAAAAGTCAGGGTGTGACATGAGGTTCATTGGGGAACACTAAAAAAATGGGGAACAGTGGGGAACCGACTCAAACGAACTTCGATTGGACTCATTCCATCGGCGTTGAAACCGGCTCGTCGAACCCTAACTAGGATCTCTTAACCCTAAACCCTAAATCATAACACCTAAACCCTAAATATATTAGGGTTTGGCTTTTAGGGTATAGCTTTAGGGTTAAGCTTTAGGTTTAGCCTTTAGGGTTTAGCTTTTAGCTTTTATGGTTTAGCTTAGGTTTTAGCCTTATTTTTTAGCTTTAGGGTTTAGAGTTTAGGAGTTAGGATTTAGGGTTTAGGGTTAAGAGATCTTAGTTAGGGTTCGACGAGCCGGTTCCAACGTCGCTGGATTGAGTCCAATCGGATTTCGTTTGAGTCGGTTCCCCGCTGTTCCCCACTTTTTTAGTGTTCCCCAATGAACCTTCCCCTATATATATATATATTATATAGGGGATGGATCCTGAGAAAACTAGTTTTAATGAGAAAACCAAAAAACTAACTAAAAAAGCCTAAAAAACATACCAAAAATTTTTTTTTACAAACTTTTATAAAAAAAATTGCTAGTTTTTATGCATGGAAAAAAAATTTCAAAAAAAAAAAATAATAATAAAAAAATTGTTTTCGTTGTATTGCACATGTGCACTATTACAGATATAATGCACATGTGTAGTACACATATAATGCACATGTGCAGTACAACAAATTGTTTTGTTAGTATGTTGTTCGTTTTCGAGCCGAGGGTCTCTCTGGAAGCAGTCTCTCTATCCCTAGGGATAGAGGCAAGGTCTGTCTACATCTTACCCTCCCCAGACCCTATAAGTAGCGTTGCTATTTATGGGATTTACTGGGTATGGTTGTTGTTGTTGTGCAGTACAACAAAAATTATTATTTCTTTTTTTTTGAATTTTTTTTTATAAAAAAATAGCGATTTTTTATAAAAAAAATGTAAAAAAAAAAATTTGGTATGTTTTTTATTTTTTTAGGCTTTTTTAGTTAGTTTTCTAGTTTTCTCATTTAGATGTAGTTTTCCCATGATCATCTCCCTATATATATATAGTTATAATTTTATACCAACCCATGTTGTACCAATCGAGAAGTTCATAATTTTCAAACTCATCATTTCAATTATTTATTTTAAAACTCATGAATTTATTCAAAAAATTCAATTTTATTCATACATAACTTTACTAATATTAACAGCCTAACTCATGCATTTATTCAAAACATTCAATTTTATTCATACATAACTTTATTAATATTAATAGCCTATCAAGAAGCCGGTTTTATTATTCATACATAACTTTATTAATATTAATAGCCTATCAAGAAGCCGGTTTTATATGACTTATCTATATTTATCTATACTTTCTATAAAAGGAGAAATCCCAATGACATAAGAAAAGCTGATGTGTCAGCCAGAGAGACTGTCCAACAGAGCTTTTCTTATGTCATTACTGCATCATAAACCGAAATATATAAATCACTTTAAAGTACATTTAATTTCAAAGCACTGCCGTGTATTCAAATGTTAAAGGTCTGGCCCACATTCAAAAGGGCAAAGCACTGCCCATCTACAAGAAAGTATAACTTAGCAGATGGTTCCTTTGGCAAACGTATACCTTAGCAGATGTTTTGAAATTACGGGTAATTTCAAATTCAAAATGCATGGGGATATGTAATTTGCAATTAATGCATGTCACTCACTCACTTCTGTTAATCATCTTCTTATACAAACTAATTTATATTTTCATTTCACTCTTCATATTTACATTCTTGTGTTCTCTTCTTTTGTATTTTCAAACCACATTTCTAATGTATCTCTCCCTTAAATCCCTTCTTCTCAATACTCGACATTTGCTCATAAAGGATAAGAGAAATCGGAAGCTCTCTCTGACCCACTTTCAGAACAAATTTTGGGGATATTTGGTTTGCCTTGATGATGGTAATGTTATATATATATATGATTATGTTTGTTTTGGTTTTTGATTTTTACTAAAGTTTTTTTATCTGAGTTATAACTAAATGATGATTGTGAATGATCTGAGCAGATGATGACGATGATTGTTCTACGGTTGTTTCCAGCATCATTGTTCCAACATCGTTTAAAGTATGTTTTTTTTGCTACTCTAATTTTGAAATTTTGAATTTTTAATTTTGAAGTGATATACTCTAATTCTCGCTTTATATTTCAGTCTAATCACAGTTGTTTGAAATTCATACAATCATCTACGGGTTATTTTAGGTTTGTATTAAAAGAAGCATAAAGTTAAATTAAACACAAAGAAAGATTATTAAATGTACATTTAAAATAATTTTTGCTTATGACTAAATGATGATTATATATGACTTGGGCAGATGATGATGATGTAGCACCCACAATAGTTCCTACTAAATGCAAGAAAGGATCTATTACTGCTGTAAGATGAGAATTTATGTTACTAGAGATTTGTTCTTTCCTGCCTTTTTTGTATTAAAAGAAGCATAAAGTTTGGTTTAAAGCCGCTCTTTATGAAGCAAGTTGAGGATTAAGTATATGAGGATAGGGCTACTCTTCAACAGCTGAAGAAGTGTTTTCATTTACTGCATCTTGGTCTGTTCACGAGAGGCCAGGTTTCCAGAAACCTGATGGTGATGCATTCAGTACTTTCATGGAGTTCATGGCGATTGTCGAAGATATACATTGAGAAGTTCGGTACTCAATGGAGTTGAAGCTAAAAGCACTAAATTTTTGTTGTTAGATTCCTAAATTTCTTGGTGTTGTTGTTAGATTTTAAAGTTTCGTTGTTCAGTACTCGATGTAATTGTTGATCTTTTAATCCTCATACTTGAATTTTAATCCTATTAATGTTTGTGGAGCATTTTATTTTTACTAATTTTAAGGTGAATAAGTATTATTATGTAATTTTTAATATCATCTGATTATTGCAGATGGTACTTTTGATGTAGAAGTGAAAGTATCTCTGAGTTTAATTAGATTATGTTAATGTTGTATCAATTTCTGTTAGTGTATAGATCTATCAAAGTTAAAGTTCACCAAAAGAGAACATCTCCTCTAAATCATCATCTGCTGATCTAACGGCTGTTTGACTTGCTATTGTTGCCAACATCTGTTGTTGCCTAATAGAGCTTTTCAAAGAATTTCCTCCTCTCAATTGTAAATACTGATGCATCTGTTACTTTAACTCTCTGTCAAAGGTAAAGTCTGTCAAACCCCGACCACGTAAATCAACAAAACATGGCGGAAACATCGGGGAGTGTTGTAACAGAATTATTGTTTCACAACCATGGTATTTAAAGTTATGTTTTATTTATAAACAAAGGTGGAATACATTGTCTTAAAACAAGAAACAAAGAGAATATATCATGATTAAACTAGTCTATCTTCATTTTAAGTCACTAAGGCACAGGTCCGCCTAAGTGTGTCACGATCATCCTATGCAATAGCTCCTGAAAACACATGTGAAAATAGGTACGTCAGCATAAAAATGCCTGTGAGATACATAGGTTTTGTGAAAATAGGATTCATGACTTGAATTTAAAGAAATGTTTAATAAAAATTTGTCATGAACATTGTTAAGTGTTTTCTTTTATAAATCATACGAAAAATGTGATAAGAAAATCAGATTATATAAAAGAAAGGTGTATGATTAATTAAATAACCAAATAAAATGAGTTGTATAAAATAAACTGTTTGTAAAAAAATGTCTTGTGAAAAATATAATATATGTCTAAATTGAAATAATTTAAATAACGCTACGATATGCAGTATCATACAAGCACTTATATATAGGAAGTACCAGGGGCGTATCCACCATGCTTATATCATATTACACACGCCTCGTTACTCAAATCACTTACCCAAACAAACCACCAATGTAAATTGTTCATGTTTAAACCAATTGTCAAATGTTATTGTGTACCATGTCAAAATGTTTATGTCAATGTAAATCATGTAATGTGTAAACCAATGTTAAATGCTTATGTCAAATGTAAATCATGTAATGTGTAATCAAATGTGATGTATGGTAAGTGAAATGCATCAACTAAACCATAGGTAAAATGCACAAAAACAAGGTATTAAAGTAAAACATAGTTTAAATCAAAGTTAAGTTTTGTGGAAATGCATGCTATACTGATACAAACATCTATGCGGTATTGTGAAAATGCATATATTCAAGCCTTGAGACTGTGGCGATAAACCCTTAAACAAATTAAAGGTTTATCTAAGTTATGTGTATCAAATTCGGTCATTCCTTCCATCCAAACATACCTAGGATTTCAGGAATGGGAGTTGTCAATTCCTATGGTACCACTACCTACTAACGAACGACATGGCCAATGTTAATGAACATATTTTTGTCCCATTTAAACAAACCAAATGTCATACAAAAATGTAAGCATGTGATGAAAAACAAATGTACTAAATATGCAACAAATGAACATACATAACATGTGATGTAATATAAAACAATGCACTAAGTATGCACTAAATGGACATACATAACGTGAAATGTAATGTAAAACGATGTACTAAGTATGCACTAAATGGACATACATAGCATAAAATGCAATGTAAAACGATGTACTAAGTATGCAACAAATGGACATACATAGCAAAAACACAATGAAATCATGTACTATAAGTGTACTAATGAACATAACAAGCATATGATATGAAAACATGGAAAGCACGAAAGTAACAAGTAGGCACATGTGTTTCACCCCAAAACATTTGAAAAACAGTAAAAGAGGGGTCTATGTACTCACTTGAGATTTCTCAATAGTCTTTGGATAACCACCGAGCAATGCTAGAAAGATCACGGAATCAAACGGCACCTAACATAGGTAACTATGTTAATAAACGGACCTAAATCGGAGGATCGGATAAAATGTGGTTTCGTAAACCAAATGAGTATATGAACTCATGTAATATGGTTTAACAAAGCCTATATTCTAAAATGGAACCTATCCTAAGTGCTTATGACCCATTACGACCCGTCTAGGTAGCTTATGCTACTTTAACGCGTCGTTCGCGTAAAACGCGTTCGGACCGCCTAACTAGTCCTATGACAAGTAAAATATGCCTTAACATGTCTAATATTATTGCCTAATCAGTTTAGATGTCAAAAATTATGTTACATATGCTTAAAATGAATTTTGGCGTAAAAAGGGCATTTTGGTCATTTTCCTAAGGCATATAAACTACCTATCATACAACTAACTAAACAAAGTGACCATAAGGTATAACCTCGGAAGGTTATTCCCTATACAACTATGGTCACCTAATGTGTTTGGTAGGATCCTAATTATCGACCAAACGGGTCGGGTTCGAAAGTATAAGCGATTGTTTAGATCGCTTACCTTATGACCCTACATAAGCACTAAACCTAAAGTGACGAGCTAAACATGTTAAAACATGTTTAACCAAGTTTGAAAACAAGTTTGGTATCAAAACAAAGGGCCTTGATACCTAAAAGTAGTTTGGTTACAAAATACATAAGAATACGCATTTTGGCCGAAACTACGACTCGTCACTAAGCCTAGATAACGTGGTAATCAGTAGGTATAGTCACAAGAGACTAAAAACCATCGTGATTACGCTCACGTTATGAAGTTTAAACGAACTTCGTGTTGACCATAAACTGGTCAATGTAGAAAGTCAAACAAAGTTTGACTTTCACGCTTAAAACGCGTAAAAGAACGAAAGAATACTTACAACGGGTCCAAGAATGGAAGTTTTGATCTAATAATTCCCAGGTATGAAGGTTTTATCCTTCAACTTAGGGAGAAATCTGATCAAATGTGGGTTTCAAGTGCAAAGGGGATGGGGTATTTATAGATTTCGGGTGACCGTTAAGATCGTTTATCGAAAAACGTGCTTCGATCTAAGTCGTACAAGTGGGCCCATGGTTTTAGAATACCATGGGTGCCCTAAATAGCCCCTAGTATTGATAAAAACCATGTGCAAATGAGAAAACCCAGCTGCTGATTGAATCAGCTTGTTTTTGCTGATATGGGGGTTCTACGTGCCCGGCGTAAGAAATGTGCCAAGTCTTACGCCCCACTCCTAAGCCAACTTTGACAGAAATGTCAGTTTTGGTCCCTGCACATGTAACACTTGGTTTTTGATGCATTTTTGACACGTTTAAGTCCCGTTAAGCCATTTTCAAGGCTCTACAATTATGCCTAAGTATAGGGGACATGAAACATGCTCAAAAATATGTCGGATGTCGGTTCATTTGGCCGTACGATCACTCGGTTAATTACGACGAAACACGAACTGACGCAAAAAACGATCCAAATCATGCGACGAATGGAATTTTATCATGCCAATCACTAAAACATAATATTTAAATGATTACATAAATTTTTGGATGTCTGGATGTATTCAGAACGTAAGTTATGCGCGAAAATGCAAACTTATGCACTTTAGTCCCTGAATGACCAAATAGTTTATTTTAGCACACCGAACCCCTCAAGGCCTATTTCTAAGCTATGTAAAGGATATTTAGGGTATGTTTAACTTATGATCATGTTCCGGAATGTTCGTTACAGTACGAATCGGCATACTTTCGCAGTTTGTTGAAATTAGTCCCTATAAGCGAATAAACTTAATTTTGCCATACCAAAGCCTTCAAAACTTATTTCTAATTTATTTAAAGGTTATTTAAGGTATGTTAAGCATATGTTGATGTTCCAGAGTGTTTGTCGCATTAAACTGATTATGTTTATGCATCGGTTTGCGTATAACTCTCCAGAAAGTGATATAGAGTTTAAAATTGAACGAAAATCAAACCATGCAAAATGTCAAACATAAATACACAAACATTGGGATCAAATAACATTGTTTTATTGATAATTGAACTGTTTACAATAATTACAAGCACAGGTGTCACAGTCTCCCCTACTTGTGGAAATTTCGTCCCGAAATTTATTTAGAGGAAACTCGTGAGAAAAGATGTGGATACTTCGCTTTCATTTGATCTTCATGTTCCCAAGTAAACTCTGGTCCACATTTAGATTCCCAGCGAACTTTGACCAATGGAATGCGCTTGCGCTTGAGCCATTTGACTATACGGTCCATGATTTCCACAGGTTTCTCAACAAAATACATCGTGTTATCAACACGAATCTCATCAAGTGGTATGTGGAGGTTCTCATCAGCTAGACACTTCTTGAGATTAGACACGTGAAAGGTTGGATGAACGTTTCCAAGTTCATGAGGTAACTCAAGTCTGTAGGCTACCTTACCAATTCTTTCGACGATCTTGAATGGTCCAACATATTTAGGTGCAAGTTTTCCTGTCTTTCCAAATCTGATCACACCTTTCCAAGGTGAGACCTTAAGTAATACACGATCACCGACTTGAAATTCCAAGGGCTTGCGTCGTCGGTTCGTGTAACTCTTTTGACATCTTCTAGCTGTCTGAAGGTTATCGTGAACTTTCTTAACCTTATCTGTTGTCTCTAGAATGAGGTCAGGTCCAGTAAGCTGAGCCTCATCGATCTCATTCCAGCAGACTAGTGTACGACATTTTCGACCATAGAGAGCCTCGAAAGGATCCATGTTGATGCTGGAGTGATAACTATTGTTGTAGGAGAATTCAATCAATGGAAGATACGAATCCCAACTACCGCCAAAATCGATCACGCAAGCTCTAAGCATATCCTCCAAAGTCTGGATTGTTCTTTCAGTTTGGCCATCTGATTGTGGATGATAAGCTGTGCTCAAATTAAGTTTGGTCCCCATAGCAGATTGCATCGTTCTCCAAAAACGAGACGAGAATCGAGCATCTCTGTCAGAAATAATGTTCAAAGGAACACCATGTCTAGATACAATTTCATCCACATAGATTTTAGCAAGCTTGTCAGCAGATAGATCCTCACGGATCGGCAAGAAATGCGCTGACTTTGTAAGACGATCAAGAACTACCCAGATGGCATCGTGACCTTTCTTAGTGCGCGGATGTTTGGTAATAAGATCCATAGCGATGTTTTCCCATTTCCAAACTGGAATCTCTAGTTGCTCCAATAAACCAGAAGGATGTTGATGTTCAGCCTTAACCTTAAGACAAGTAAGGCATTTGGACACGTACAAGGCAATGTCTTTCTTCATACCAGGCCACCAATACTGAGTACGAAGATCCTTATACATCTTGTCTGAGCCAGGATGAATAGAGTAACGAGACTTATGAGCTTCATCCATAAGCAAGGTGTGAAGATCATCTTGGCTTGGGACCCACAAACGGTCCATGAAATAATATGATCCATTGTTCTTCTGTTCAAGATCAGGCTTAATGTGATAAGGTAATTCCTTAACCATCAAACCTTGTGAAACATAAGTATGTTGAGCCTGAGAAATGCGGGTTTGGATATCAGATCGAGCTTGAATATCAGATTGAACACGGACACAATGAAGTTTGACACTTTCTTTACGACTCAAAGCGTCAGCCACGATATTCGCCTTACCAGGATGGTAGCGAATTTCGCAATCATAGTCGTTTAGAAGTTCAACCCAACATCGTTGCCTCATGTTGAGTTCTTTTTGATTGAAGATATGCTGAAGACTCTTGTGGTCAGTGAAAACCACACATTTTGTACCATACAAATAGTGTCTCCAGATCTTGAGAGCGGACACCACTGCACCTAACTCAAGATCATGAGTGGTGTAGTTCTTCTCGTGTATCTTTAACTGCCTCGATGCATATGCTATGACTTTGTTCCTTTGCATGAGAACATAGCCAAGACCCAAGTTTGATGCATCACAATACACGACAAAATCATCATTACCCTCAGGTAAGGATAGAATAGGCGCATCACAAAGCTTCTGCTTCAAGGTCTGAAATGCTTCCTCTTGCTTGGATCTCCATTCAAAGGGTTTGTTCTTCTGAGTTAGAGCAGTTAGAGGAAATGCAATCTTCGAGAAGTTTTCAATGAAGCGGCGGTAATAACCCGCGAGACCAAGAAAAGAACGAACTTCAGTAGGAGTAGTAGGCGTATCCCAATCCTTAATCGCACTGATCTTGGAGGGATCTATATGAATACCTTGTTCGTTGACGATATGCCCCAAAAATTGAACTTCCTTAAGCCAAAATTCACATTTAGAGAATTTGGCAAAAAGTTTCTCTTTCTTAAGGAGTTCCAGAGTAAGACGAAGATGTTGCTCATGATCAGCTTGCGTCTTAGAATAAATCAAGATGTCATCAATGAAAACGATGATGAACTTGTCTAAATAAGGTTTACAAACCCTATTCATTAAGTCCATGAAGATAGCAGGAGCATTAGTCAAACCGAATGGCATAACTGCGAACTCATAATGCCCATATCGAGTGCGGAAAGCTGTCTTGGGAATATCTTCTTCATGCACACGAAGTTGATGATACCCAGAACGCAGATCTATCTTTGGAAAATAAGAAGCACCTTGTAACTGATCAAAGAGATCATCAATGCGAGGTAGGGGATATCGATTCTTGATGGTAAGCTTGTTAAGCTCACGGTAATCGATACACATTCTGAAAGATCCATCCTTCTTCTTGACACAAAGAACGGGAGCACCCCAAGGTGAAAAGCTAGGACGAATAAAACCTTTGTCAGAAAGCTCTTGCAGCTGCTTAGACAACTCTTGCATCTCATATAGTGCAAGACGATATGGAGATCTGGCAATAGGATTTGCACCAGGTACAAGATCAATACGAAACTCGACTTGGCGCGCAGGGGGTAAACCAGGTAACTCTTCAGGAAACAACTCAGGATAATCCTGAACAACAGGGATATCTTGAATGGATTTACCTTTGCCTTTATCTGCTACGACATGTGCCAACAAGGCCACATAATTCTTTTGCAGATACTTCTGAGCTTGAAAACAAGACATGAGCTTGAGACTACTAGCAGGTTTCTCACCACGGACCTGTAGGATCTCACCTGTCGAGAGTGGAACACGAACAATCTTCTCGAAACAAACTACCTCTGCGTGATGCTTGGCTAACCAATCCATACCCACTATAACGTCAAAACTCCCAAGTTGCATTGGCGTGAGGTCGATGGGAAAAAGATGATTGTTAAGGTTCAATTGGCAGTTACGAAGAATAGAATCGAGAACAACAGGTTCACCACTAGCAACTTCTACTGTCAAAGGCTTTCCTAGTTGTGTTCTAGATACGCGAAGCAATGGCTCAAAAGATAACGACACAAAACTCTTATCGGCACCTGAATCAAAAAGAACAGAAGCAGATTGATTGTTAACAAAGAACGTACCGTTCACCACCTCGTTGTCTGCTTGCGCCTCAATAGTATTCATATTGAAAACTCGACCTCGAGCCTGAGCCTGATTCTGATTTGCATTAACCAGCCTTGGACACTGGTTTCGATAATGAGTCAGGTCCCCACAATTATAGCACGAACCAGGAGGAAAATGAGGTCGTGCAACTTGTGCTTGCTGTGGAGCAGGCAGTTGAGCAGCCTGCTGAGCTGGGTTATGTGCTGCTTGATTCGGAGCAAAGCGACAAGCATCAGAAAGATGAGCCGACTTCCCACAGTTGGTACAGAAACGACACGGAACTTGCGGTTGATGGTGGCTATGGCATCTGTTGCACAATGGTGCATTCCCCGCATACCGTTTCTTCGCTGGCGGTTGTACAGGTTGGTTGGGAGCTGCCTGATTAACTTGGGCAGTGACAACAAAATTCTGGGAAGCCTTACGCTTCCTAGACCCCTTCGAGGTAGATTCCTTACCCTTCTTGTTCTTACATTTCTTGCTTTCACCCTTATCAGACGATTATTTCTTACCCTTGTCACCTTTCCTGTGTAGCTTGCCCTTTCGGACCTGCGACTCAGTCAATGTCGCAGCTAACTCGATTGCCTGACGAACTGTGGTAGGGTTACTACCAGTGACGATGTCTTGCACGGAGTCAGGTAAGCCATCAATATACCTCTCGATTGCCTTCTCGAGTGGGGTAACCATAGTAGGGCATAACAAACTCAACTCTTCATACCTATCAGTATAAGCCCAGTGCTCACCACTATCCTGCTTCAAGTCATCAAACTCCCTTTCTAAAGCCCTTAATTCATGACGAGGACAAAACTCCCTCATCATAAGAGCCCTAAGCTTGGCCCAAGTTTGTGCTAAAGCAACCTTAGCACCACGGTCTCTCATAACTCCATTCCACCATGTAAGAGCCCTCTTCTGAAATACGCTAGATGCAAACTCAACTTTGCGATTTTCAGGACACTGAATGTGACGAAACGTACTCTCAATGCTCTCGAACCACTGTAGGAGCCCAGTTGCTCCTTCAGAACCACTAAACTTGAGTGGTTTAGCCGAATTGAAACTCTTGAAATTGCATGGAGCATTCTGGTTATTGTTGGCTTGGTTCACTTGAGCAATAATGTCTGGGAGTATAGCAGCCATATACTGTGCCATGATATCTGCCATTTCGGCATTAGATAGCGGATTTTCGTGTCGAGGAGGCATTCTAAAAAGAGGAAACATGAGAGGAAACGAGTGAGATGATTAGATGAAAAGAATGAGACGATGCAAAAGTCAACAAAAGCAAAGATGGTGGTCATTCGTTTGTACCACAAAGCAAACAAACGACACACAGTGACTAATCAAAGTAAATGTGTCAAAAATAATGTATCACGAAGACATGCTCGCCTATAAGTGAACACTTACCCCAAGAGTTCCCAGGTAAGAGTGACTGGTTCGATTATGTGGATTTGTACGAACACTCTAGCCTTAGACAGAAAACTCAGGGTACATGCATTCACTCTTCCAGTTTGCACGTGTTCACACTATTTAGAACCCAAAACTTTGACGAGATTTTGAAAACTTGGAAGGCACAAGGCCAAAAGAATTATTCAAAAATGGATGATTAAATTTTCAAAATCATTATGAAAAATCGAAGGGTTCAAAACCTTATAACAAATCATTTAAAAACAGATGATTGATTTTCAAAAATCGTTTTGGAAAAATTGGGTTCTTGTTTTGGTAATCACCTAAGGATAGGTGAAGTGCATGTTTTAAGATCTAAACACAAGATAACTTGTGTTGGGGGTCCTAGAAAGGTTATAGTCTAGGTCAAGGCATTACTAATAACCTAATTCCATATAACCATTGGCTCTGATACCAACTCTTCTGTCACACCCCGACCACGTAAATCAATAAAACGTGGCGGAAACGTCGGGGATTGTTGTAACAGAATTATTGTTTCACAACCATGGTATTTAAAGTTATGTTTTATTTATAAACAAAGGTGGAATACATTGTCTTAAAACAAGAAAAAAAGAGAATATATCATGATTAAACTAGTCTATCTTCATTTTAAGTCACTAAGGCACAGGTCCGCCTAAGTGTGTCACGATCATCCTATGCAATAGCTCCTGAAAACACATGTGAAAATAGGTACGTCAGCATAAAAATGTCTGTGAGATACATAGGTTTTGTGAAAATAGAATTCATGACTTGAATTTAAAGAAATGTTTAATAAAAATTTGTCATGAACATTGTTAAGTGTTTTCTTTTATAAATCATACGAAAAAAGTGATAAGAAAATCAGATTATATAAAAGAAAGGTGTATGATTAATTAAATAACCAAATAAAATGAGATGTATAAAATAAACTGTTTGTAAACAATGTCTTGTGAAAAATATAATATATGTCTAAATTGAAATAATTTAAATAAGGCTACGATATGCAGTATCATACAAGCACTTATATATAGGAAGTACCAGGGGCGTATCCACCATGCTTATATCATATTACACACGCCTCGTTACTCAAATCACTTACCCAATCAAACCACCAATGTAAATTGTTCATGTTTAAACCAATTGTCAAATGTTATTGTGTACCATGTCAAAATGTTTATGTCAATGTAAATCATGTAATGTGTAAACCAATGTTAAATGCTTATGTCAAATGTAAATCATGTAATGTGTAATCAAATGTGATGTATGGTAAGTGAAATGCATCAACTAAACCATAGGTAAAATGCACAAAAACAAGGTATTGAAGTAAAACATAGTTTAAATCAAAGTTATGTTATGTGGAAATGCATGCTATACTGATACAAACATCTATGCGGTATTGTGAAAATGCATACATTCAAGCCTTGAGGCTGTGGCGATAAACCCTTAAACAAATTAAAGGTTTATCTAAGTTATGTGTATCGAATTCGGTCATTCCTTCCATTCAAACATACCTAGGATTTCAGGAATGGGAGTTGTCAATTTCTATGGTACCACTACCTACTAACGAACGGCATGGCCAATGTTAATGAACGTATTTTTGTCCCATTTAAACAAACCAAATGTCATACCAACATGTAAGCATGTGATGAAAAACAAATGTACTAAGTATGCAAAAAATGAACATACATAGCATGTGATGTAATATAAAACAATGCACTAAGTATGCACTAAGTGGACATACATAGCGTGAAATGTAATGTAAAACGATGTACTAAGTATGCACTAAATGGACATACATTGCACAAAATGCAACGTAAAACGATGTACTAAGTATGCAACAAATGGACATACATAGCAAAAACACAAGGAAATCATGTACTATAAGTGTACTAATGAACATAACAAGCATATGATATGAAAACATGGAAAGCACGAAAGTAACAAGTAGGCATATGTGTTTCACCCCAAAACATTTGAAAAATAGTAAAAGAGGGGTCTATGTACTCACTTGAGATTGCTCAATAGTCTTTGGATAACCACCAAGCAATGCTAGAAAGATCACGGAATCAAACGGCACCTAATAGAGGTAACTATGTTAATAAACGGACCCAAATGAGTATATGAACTCATGTAATATGGTTTAACAAAGCCTATATTCTAAAACGGAACCTATCCTAAGTGCTTATGACTCATTACGACCCGTCTAGGTAGCTTATGCTACTTTAACGCATCGTTCGTGTAAAACGCGTTCGGACCACCTAACTAGTCCTATGACAAGTAAAATATGCCTCAACATGTCTAATATTGTTGCCTAATCAGTTTAGATGTCAAAAATAATGTTACAAATGCTTAAAATGAATTTTGGCGTAAAAAGGGAATTTTGGTCATTTTCCTAAGGCATATAAACTACCTATCATACAACTAACTAAACGAAGTGACCATAAGGTATAACCTCGGAAGGTTATTCCTTATATAACTATGGTCACCTAATGTGTTTGGTTGGATCCTAATAATCGACCAAACGGGTCGGGTTCGAAAGTATAAGCGATTGTTTAGATCGCTTACCTTACGACCCTACATAAGCATTAAACCTAAAGTGACGAGCTAAACATGTTAAAACATATTCGAAGAAGTTTGAAAGCAGGTTTGGTATCAAAACAAAGGGCCTTGATACCTAAAAGTAGTTTGGTTACAAAATACGTAAGAATACGCATTTTGGCCGAAACTACGACTCGTCAGTAAGCCTAGATAACGTGTTAATCAGTAGGTATAGTCATCAGAGACTAAAAACCATCGTTATTACGCTCACGTTATGAAGTTCAAACGAACTTCATGTTGACCATAAACTGGTCAATGCAGAAAGTCAAACAATGTTTGACTTTCACGCTTAAAACGCGTAAAAGAACGAAAAAAATACTTGCAACGGGTCCAAGAATGGAAGTTTTGATCTAATAATTCCCAGGTATGAAGGTTTTATCCTTCAACTTAGGGAAAAATCTGATCAAATGTGGGTTTCAAGTGCAAAGGAGGTGGGGTATTTATAGATTTTGGGTGACCGTTAAGATCGTTTATCGAAAAACGTGCTTCGATCTAAGCCGTACAAGTGGGCCCATGGTTTTAGAATACCATGGGTGCCCCAAAATAGCCCCTAGTATTGATAAAAACCATGTGCAAATGAGAAAACCCAGCTGCTGATTGAATCATCTTGTTTTTGCTGATCTGGGGGTTCTACGCACCTGGCGTAAGAAATGGGCCAAGTCTTACGCCCCACTCCTAAGCCAACTTTGACAGAAATGTCAGTTTTGGTCCCTGCACATGTAAAACTTGGTTTTTGATGCATTTTTGACACGTTTAAGCCCCGTTAAGCCATTTTCAAGGGTCTACAATGATGCCTAAGTATAGGGGACATGAAACATGCTCAAAAATTTGTCGGATGTCGGTTCGTTTGGCCGTACGATCACGTTATTTGGTTAATTACGACGAAACACGAACAGACGCGAAAAACGAATCAAATCACGCAAAGAATGGAATTTTATCATGCCAATCGCTAAAACATAATATTTTAATGATTACATAAATTTTTGGATGTCCGGATGTATTCAGAACGTAAGTTATGCACGAAAATGCAAACTTATGCACTTTTTTTGACGCTTTTAGTCCCTGAATGACCAAAAAGTTTATTTTAGCACACCGAACCCCTCAAAGCCTATTTCTAAGCTATGTAAAGGATATTTAGGGTATGTTTAACTTATGATCATGTTTCGGAATGTTCGTTACAGTATGAATCGGCATACTTTCATTGTTTGTCAAAATTAGTCCCTGTAAGCGAATAAACTTGATTTTGCCATACCAAAGCCTTCAAAACTTATTTCTAAGTTATGTAAAGGTTATTTAAGGTATGTTAAGCATATGCTAATGTTTCAGAGTGTTTTTCGCATTAAACTAATTATGTTTACGCCGCGTATAACTCTCCATAAAGTGATATAGAGTTTGAAATTGAACGAAAATCAAAACATGCAAAATGTCAAACATAAATACACAAACATTGGGATCAAATAACATTGTTTTATTGATAACTGAACTGCTTACAATAATTACAAGCACAGGTGTCACAAAGTCTGATCAAAGAGAACATTTATTTAGTGGTGATCTTCTGCTAATCTAACGGCTGTTTGACTTGCTACTGTTGGCAATATCTGTTGCTGGCTAACAGATGTTCGCAATATCTTTGTCTGCTGGAGTTGCAGAAGCACTAAATTTTTGCTGCTAGATTCCTAAATTTCTTGGTGTTGTTGTTAGATTTTAAAGTTTCGTTGTTCAGTACTCGATGTAATTGTTGATCTTTTAATCCTCATAATTAAATTTTAATCTTTTAATGTTTGTGGAGCATTTTATTTTTACTAATTTTAAGGTGAAAAAGTATTATTATGTAATTTTTAATATCATCTGATTATTCTAGATCGGTACTTTTGATGTAGAAGTGAAATTGTCTCTGAGTTTAATTAGATTATGTTGATGTTGTATCAATTTCTGTTAGTGTATAGATCTGTCAAAGTTAAAGTTTGCCAAAAGAGAACATCTGCTCTAAATCATCATTTGCTGATCTAACTGCTGTTTGACTTGCTACTGTTGCCAACATCTGTTGTTGCCTAATAGAGCTTTTTAAAAATGTCATCCACTCAATTGTAAATACTGAGGCATCTGTTACTTTAACTCTCTGTGAAACGTAAAGTCTGCCCAATGAGAACATTTGTTTAGTGGTGATCTTCTACTAATCTAACGGCTGTTTGACTTGCTACTGTTGGCAATATCTGTTGTTGGCTAACAGATGTTCGCAATATCTTTGTCTGCTGGAGTTGCAGAAGCATTTGTTTACTATGTAGAGTATTGCTGGTCTTTAAATGAATAGATTTTTTTATCTGAGTTATGACTAAATGATGATTGCAAATGAAGCGATTTTTTATCTGAGTTAAAATACATTTAATTTCAAACCACTGCTCTATATTCAAATGTCAAAGGCCTGGCCCACATTCAAGAGGGCAAACCACTGCCCATCGCCAAGAAAGTATAACTTAGCAGATGTTTCCTTTGGCAAACATATACCTTAGCAGATGTTTTGAAATTGCCGGTAATTTGAAATTCAAAATGCCTGGGGATATGTACTTTGCAATTAATGCATGTCACTCACTCAGTTCTGACTTATGGTAAAGGCGTCTTATGATAAATGAAGAGGTTAATTGTAATTATAATAACGTGTTTAATTTTATACTTTTACCATGGAAATGCATTAAAAGCCTAACGAGTGTCGCATCATATTCTTTCATCTTACGATGTATTTAGTCATAACCGCCTTCATTGGGTATATAAAATACATTGGGCATAGGTTTTCATCATTACCGTTTTTATCCATCTACTCAATCATCTTCAAAAGTTTTTTGTTTATCAATATCATTACAATTTCTTTTACTTTCAAAGACGCATTGGTTCACTGCAAAATGGAAAACATTGGGTTTCACAAGGCTCTCTGCAGAAGATATTGGTCGTTTGAAATGTCTTTCCAAGAATTTTTATAGGGAACTGTCAAGTCATGGATTTCAGATGATACATGGTCTCCGAAGTGGAGATTCACTACAAAAGAAACTACTCTCCTTTAAAGACATGTCAATTGTCATTGACGACGTAGTTACTGGTAATTTGGATGTTGTTAGACGCAAAACCTTAAGTTTTCCTAACAATGTCCACCCTACCTTCTTACGTATTCTATCGTCATTTAATGGATTGTTGTTAGTTTGCAATGAAGGGATTTGCTGTGAGCTGATTCTTTGGAATCCAACTTCCAGGCGCTATAAGGTTTTGTCTGACGACTACTTAAATTACAATCATGATCGAAACTCTGATACTTGTGGAATTTTTTTTTATCAATTCAATGATTTGAAAGTGCTGAACATCAGATGTTACCGTAATGTAGCTACTGCTCGTGTTTACTCACGACGTCGTGAGTCATGGAGAATAATAAATTTCGGTAGCGTAAATAATTATGGTTCAGGCGGTTATTCATGGTCTACAGGAGTATATGCTGATAAAACCATATATTTCATGGTTTCAAATTATTGGTATCCACTAGGTGAGAGGAACATCGTTGCTTTTGATGTTCTTTCTGAGACTTTCAGAATGCTTCATTTTCCAGAGAGTATCGTAGTCAATCCTTGCCAAGGGCATTTTTTGACCATCGCAAAGAGGCTGCATTTGATTGTTATTGGAAAGTCTGCTGAGCTAACTGCTGATTTGCTCAGATATGAAGAAGAAGGCTGGATGAAGGTGTTTGCTTTCAATAATCCTCGTGTAGTTGATTATGTAGATAGGCGCCGAAGGACTAATATAGTTGAAAACAACAAGTGGCTGATAACAAACATCTTGGGGGATATGGTTGAAGTTGATCTGAGCAACGAACTTTTGAGATACCTCCAACATGTTGACAACTACAATGGTCCGAAAGGAGCTTTATTTATCGAGACTACTGTTTCGTCCATTGATTAGGAATTAGCATGCTGTATTTTATTAAATGTTGTTTGCTGTTTTGAACTTTGTTTATTATATAGTTACCTCTGTTTGACACTTGTAGTTTTTATATAATTAGTTGTGTTAAAATTATTAACCATGTTTGTTTTTTTAAATTAACTAAATAAATATTTCGGTTTGAGAGTGTAAAAGCTTGTAATATTGGCAAAGGTCTGTTTAAATGATCAAAGCTCTGTTATTATGAATAGATGTTTGAAAATAAATCAGTGGTTGATACATCTGTTGACTTTGGTCAACAGATGGATGAAAACAGATGTTTGGAACTACTGTTGGGATAAAGCAGAGTGTTGTGGAGAAAACTATGGTTGAAACCTCTGTTTGGTTAAAACGGTGGTTTAAAACCACTGTTGGGTTAAAATAGTGTTTTGTGGAGGTTGAAGGGGATTGAAACGACTGTTGGGTTAAAATATTGTTTTTTGGAGAAGGAACATGCTTGAATGAAAATGTTATTTTGTTTACAAAAGATTAATAAATTGTATATTTTTGTATTTTTTATACTCTAAACTTTAAGTATTTAAGGTTGAAGTTGAAGTTGGGGAGATATGGTTGAATTTGATTTAAGCAATGAAGTTTTGAAATACCACCAACATGTTGACAACTACAGTGATCTGAAAGGAGCTTTATTTATCGAGACTACTGTTTCGCCCATTGATTAGAAATTAGTATGTATTTTACTGAATATTGTTTGCTGTTTTGAACTTTGTTTATCATATAGTTACCTCTGTTTGACACTCGTAGTTTTTATATAATTAGTTGTGATAAAATTATTAACCATTTTTGTTATTTAAATTAACTAAATGAATATTTTGGTTTGAGAGTGTAAAAGCTTGTAATATTGGCAAAGGTCTGTTTAAATGATCAAAGCTCTGTTATTGTGAACATATGTTTGAAAATAAAACCATGGTTGATACATCTGTTGACTTTAGTCAACAGATGGATGAAAACAGATGTTTGGAACCCCTGTTGGGATAAAGCAGAGTGTTGTGGAGAAAACTGTGGTTGAAACCGCTGTTTGGTTAAAACGGTGGTTTAAAACCACTGTTGGGTTAAAATAGTGTTTTGTGGAGGTTGAAGGTGATTGAAACGACTGTTGTGTTAAAATATTGTTTTTTTTAGAAGTAACATGCTTGAATGCAAATGTTATTTTATTTACAAAAGATTAATAAATTGTATATTTTTGTATTTTTTATACTGTAAACTTTAAGTATTTAAGGTTGAAGTTGAAGTTGGGGAGATATGGTTGAAGTTGATTTGAGCAATGAACTTTTGAAATACCTCCAACATGTTGACAACTACAGTGATCCGAAAGGAGCTTTATTTATCGAGACTACTGTTTCGCCTATTGATTAGAAATTATTATGCTGTATTTTATTGAATGCTGTGTGCTGTTTTGAAGTTTGTTTATTATATAGTTACCTCTGTTTGACACTTTCATATTTTATATAATTAGTTGTGTTAAAATTATTAACGATGTTTGTTATTTAAATTAATTAAATGAATATTTAGGTTTGAGAGTATAAATGATGAAAGCTCTGTTGTTGTGATCAAATGGTAGAAAATAAAACAGTAGTTGATACATCTGTTGACTTTGGTCAACAGATGGATGAAAACAGATGTTTGAAACCACGGTTGGGTTAAATGTATTTGTTGTGGAGAAAACTATGGTTGAAACTGCCGTTGGGTTAAAACGGTGGTTTAAAACCACGGTTGGGTTAAAATAGTGTTTTGTGGAGGTTGAAGGAACATGTTTGAATGCAAATGTTATTTCGTTTACAAAAGATTAATACATTGTATATTTTTGTATTTTTTATACTCTAAACTTTAAGTATTTATCGACTGAATTATTTATTTATAAGACTATAAATATAACCATATTCATCATTTATATTTGTTATGCATGGTTTTCTAAGAAACGACCCGTGTTTGTACACGGGTCTTACTGCTAGTACTATATATTAAAAGAAACCATTTAAGGGACACATGTCGCTCTATGAGGTGGTCTCAATTTGATACAAAGGTTTTTTTAAATATTATTTGAGTATAATTATATCTTTTGTTAAAGATAACTTAATCCAATAAAATATGAATACGGTGAGTGGGAAAAAACAAACTTTTTAATTTGAACAAATAAATGATATTGTCAACGTTGTCAACAAAATCAATTTTCAATTTTTTTTCTTCCAATTTTTTATTTTTAGTTCCTTTCCTTTTGTTTAATTCATTCTATTCTAACTTTGTTGATTCACTTTCTTTTTATTAATGTTTCTGAATGACAAATGTCACAATAACATACTACTAAATTACGCCAAATAAATCCTAATATATCTGATGCTAAAATTTGAACCCTGATATTCTCTTCAAAAAACAAGAATCTCTAACACCTAGCCAAAGCTGAAATGACCTCTTTATTAATTTTAATCCGTCACTCATTATACTAATTTCAATTTAATAAGCCTTATGGGGTGTTAAAATTCACACACCATTCCCATCTCTCTCTCTATATACATGGATATATAAAGAAAGAGATAGACTGAAAAGGGTGTGAAAATAAGAATTTAAGAATGTGAGAATAAAATAAGTCTTATGAAATTGTATTTGTGTTTACGGAGATTGTTTTTATTATTTTTTAAAAGGCTGATGTAAATATAAACTATAACAATATATATGTTCTGTTTTTTTTGTAATAAAGACGACATATCATAAGATATTTTTAAAAAAATGCCAATTTAGCATCTAATATATATATATATATAGGGGACCGCTAAACTGAAAACCACCTCTAGTTGTAAGAACCATGAGAACTACACCGTACGGGGCGAGTTGGACCAAATTTTTTTTTCATAAACGTAGATGCGTGTATTATAAACACATCTGTAAAAAAAAAATTTAAAAATGTCGTGTGTGTAGTTTTGAGCACCACAAGTTTGTGTTTACGGGTACCGTAAATTTTGTTTAAAATTTACGATACCCGTAAACACAAACTTGTGGTGCTCAAAACTACACACACGACATTTTTTTTAATTTTTTTTTACAAATGTGTTTATAATACAAGCATCTACGTTTATGAAAAAAAAAATTTGGTCCAACTCGCCCCGGATCAAAAAGTTCTCATGGTTCTTACAACTGGAGTTGGTTTTCATTTTAGTGGTCCCCTATATATATATATATATATACATATATACACATATATATATATATACGTACATATATATACATATATATATATTAGTTTCTAATAGCAAATAATACGTATATTGTATTCATAAGCTCCCGTATCTCTAAAAACTAAATTTAAGTTGAATATATTAAGTATAGGTGCTTGGTGTCTTTATAGATAGATATATTTATTATTTAACTAAGTTTTCTCATTATCCACTTATCTATATCATTTAATAAAAGTTATGTCTCACTCTGGAGTGGGTGGTGGTCGATGAAAATGGCAAAAAAATGACAAAGTTAGGGACTAAAATGACAGAAAACAAAACTATTTGGACTAAAATGACAAGAAAAAAACTATTTGGACTAAGGCAATTTTGATCAAACCTCAGGGATTAAAATGACGATTTACTCAATCAGTTAACATACACAAAAGTCAAGATACGTTTTTGTGAAAATGAACTTTGAAATACTATTTACCTATTATAATATTTTACTTTGTTTTTATTTATTTATTTATTAAAAGGTTAGAAACAGTGTGTTAGACGTGGTTGGATCAATGAAATATTGAATAGTTATTATTAATAAATGAAAAAAATAAAAGAAATAGTTAAGAAAGAAATATTAAATACTTAAGAGATGAGAAAAAAATAAAGATAAAGATAAAGATTATATATGAATAATATTATTTGAATCCTTTATTATAAGATAAACATAAATATATAGATCTGTATAAATGTCTACTCGAAATATGGAATGTTCTAACTTTATTAATTATTTAAAGCTTGTAATTTTTAAAATAAAAATAAACAAATATATACGTATTTCGTGGTAAACATACTTTTTATATGGAATCATTTCATAAAACGTGTAATTTACATTTGATATATATATAAAACATGGGTAATTATATTACTATTACTACATTATTAAACACAAATATATTTTAACTTTTTATTTGAAATAGTATCTTACTTTAATATAAGAGTTGTCACATCCCAACCGATGGCGGAAACATCGGAACGAGGCGAACGAGATTGCTCATTGCAACATAGCACTAAAAACGAGAATAGTTTAAATAAAACTAATTTCATTTCATAACAACTTGTCACATTACAACACTTGGAAATTCAAAATACAACATGAGTTCAAATACAACAATGAAACAAATACAACATAGTACAAAATTTGATACAACAACATAATCTAAATATTTCTAGATGTGTATCTAAAGCATTTTCGCTATGCCCATTTTAATATCATTATCATCCTACAATATGTTAAAAATATATGGTTCAATACAACGTATTGGCAAGTATACAAGTTTTGATACATAGCGTAAGTAGAAAAGTTTAACGAATCCACATGGAAAACTAGTTATCAAGATTGACATTAAAACTGTCATGTGACTGTTAAAGTCAATCCTCTAATTACCGCGGTATTAAGCATTTAACATGACCACAAGTTTACGAGCGGTGCGTTACTCCTATAGTGCTATACATGTTAACGAGAGGCATGTACGAAGTTAATGACACATTATCACACAAAAGAATCATCCAGAATAACGAATCAAGTATAACGAATTTA
Source organism: Helianthus tuberosus (assembly GCA_030545235.1). Taxonomy (NCBI): domain Eukaryota; kingdom Viridiplantae; phylum Streptophyta; class Magnoliopsida; order Asterales; family Asteraceae; genus Helianthus; species Helianthus tuberosus. Next base: position 62,884,254 of record CM060360.1, on the reverse strand, counting down.
GCATGCATGTATTGGATCGTTTGTGCATTTTGTATAAAAGTCTAAGTGTAACTGTGTAGGTTTATAAGTTAACATATTGCACCCAAAGTGTGAAATCGAAAAAGGGTGTTCGAGTATACTCACGGTTTTGCTAAATCTTCTTTAGTAATCCCGTGAGCATAGAGTTGGTTTACGTAGTACAGGAACGCCAAGGTTATTCTACCCGGCGAGCAAAGGGATGGTGGTAATAGTACAGGAACACCAAGGTTACCCTACAGGGCAAACGAAGGCATGAGTTGGAGTTGAAGGATTAAGTTACAGAATTTAAAATACTTAGTACGATATGAAAGTATAATAAAACATAAATTATATTCTGGTCGTGCATTTGTCCCGACACTGATTTTCTATGGTTTTACGGGTCCTAGTTTGCCCGACAGAATCAGCGACAAAGAACGCGGAAAACAGAATAGCAGGGAAACCGAAATACGAACTGTTCGGACGAGAGACTGTCTGGGACAAAAGGGCCATTCATACGAAACGGTCATTCGTACGAAATGGACTATCTGGTGAACTGAGTCTCGTCTAAACGTTTTAACTATCAAAAAGTTATGTTCGTGATTTCTGTTAAGTTTATTAGTTATTATATCAGTATATTAATATTCCAGAATATTCATAAGGTTCATAGAAGTCATGCATGGAGGTTTTAACCTCGTTATTGTTCACCAAGGCACAAATCAGTTAACTAACCAGTTGGTCATGAATACTGAAAGACAGAATGTAAAATAAACCAAACAACCGAACAATGTACAACCCAGGTGTGCCAACACGACATAGAAAGAATTAACTAAGTGTCGGAGGCTGGACGAGGTTCACTTGTTCTAGGTCTAGGAGATTGTTTGAGTGTCCATTTCACGAGTTTAAGGGAGGTGGTGGATCTAGATTGGAAACTAAAGTTCCCATAGAACACACATTGACATTCCAGAATCATCTATATTGAAAATAGTGACCTGGACAGTCATTCAACACTTGGAATCGTTGGAACTTAGTGAAACATATGCATTCGGACGACTGGGAGTCCCCTCTCGTACGAGAGGGTTATCCTCTTGGACGAATGGGATTGTTTTTAGGTGAAATCAGTTCGGTTTTGTTTGAATTGATTACCTACTCTGCTGGAATTGGTTCAAACTTGAATCCACAATGATTGACTTAGCTTGTGAGCTCGAAGAACCTCAGATCCAGCTGAGTTCGAAGTCAGAAAGGTTGTTTAAAATGGTTTTGAAAGATTTACTTCACCTTCAACTTGGCCCTCAACTGATTCGAGAGTTCATACCAGTTGCCATAGCAGATCTGGTAAACCAAGTGAAGATTCGTGAAGAATCTTGTAAAAAGTTGATAAAATCAGAAGAAAATTGGAAGAAGATAGATGAATTCAGATGTTTGTGAGCCTAAACTCACTTAGAAATGGCTGAGACAAGCTCCAAGTGAAATGCTTGAAGTTAGCTTGAGAGAGAATTCGGAAGTTGAAGCTTTGAAATGAAGGGAATGGACTGATATTTATAGGCTAATAAGCTAGTTTGGGACGAGTGGCCAGTCGAACGACTGGGCTGCCCCTTTCGTACGAATGGGCCAGGCCCATGGGCTTGAATTTCACATTTCGCGATTTTTGATGGTTTTAAGCGTATAAGTGTTGTGCATAAATAAAGGAATGTATAAATGTATTTTGCATGTATAATAAGTATGAATTTGCATGTAAATGGTACCAAGCATGTATGTATCACGAATAATTCACGAGCATTTATGAATAATGAATAACACAAGCATATAAAAGATTGGATTTTCATTATGATTCAAGTTTCGGATTAAAACGTTTGAAATGAAATACGATTACACGAGAATACAAGTTTCCATAAATGGAAAGTATAAACAAACTTGCTAAATAAGGAAAGTTACAAAATGCGAGGCGATACAAGAGTGATTTATGAAGTTTTAGATTATTTAATTAAAAAATAGATTATTTAATTAAAAAATAAATATCTATAATTAAGTAGTAGAGAAAGAAGAGAAAACTAAAAAGTGGATATCTCCAATAAATGACATGTGTCCCTCATTAGTTTCTTTTATATTATATAGTATAGATAAGTAACCTGATGTGCGTGGAAGTGTCGTATATTTTAGGTGTATATTTTAAGCCCTTTTTAACACTTATTTTTGCCAAGTTTTAAATTTATAAAACACGATATTTCACTGACACTAGACACACATATGGGCAAGTGCACCCATCGTTGAGTGTAGTATAGTGTTGGTAAGATACCGAGGTCGTCCAAGGACACAAGAGCTTTTAGTACCGGTTTATCCTCAACGTCTAACCAGAATAAAAGTTTAGAAAAATGTTTTAAACTAAGAAAAATAAAACTAACTAAAATGCTGAAAATAAAATAAAAGAAAAAACAGATAGACAAGATGAATCACTTGGTTCCGACTCGTATCTAGTATAACCTTTGATTATTTCCGCACTTTTGCACATAATTAAGAGATTATCTTAGTTATTGTAGTAGGCCCCTCTTTTGAAGGTGACGCTACCCTCACCCCAGTAGTTTGAGTCAGCAGGGATACAATCCTAAAGGGGTGGATTATTGGAAGATAATGAATTAAGTTATTAATGCAGTATTGTGGTAGGCCCCGCTTTTGGCGGTGACGTTACCCTCGGCTAAGTAGTCTGAGTCAGCAGGGATACAGTCCTAAATAGCCGGGTTATAGTATTAATAGTAGTTAGCTTATGAGGGGATCAAAGAGTTTGGACCCCCGCCATCCAATACCGTGAAGTATTGAAGGAGGTCCTACTAAATTTGACCCAGGTCCATTGCAGGACCTCTAAACGCTGAACAATGGCAAGACCTTTACCAAACCGTTCCCTTAACCCCCTACCAGGTAGCCAACTTACCTCCATATAGACCGTGGAGATACGAATGGTGAAAATCCTTTATGTTATATAGACAGTAAAATAATGCCAAGACACCACGGACAAACGATAAGGAAAGATCACCTTCAACATAAGTAACTAGTTATTAAAGTCATTAATACAAAACCAAATAAAAAGTGCAAAAGATTAGAAATAAAAAGTATTATACTAGACACTTTGTCTTCACCAAGTGATGTAAGAGACTTAGGCAAACATGGCCTTGATTGTCAAGAACTCTTACGATCAATCTTGGATCCTGAGACGACTCACACACTCTATGATGGACAATGGATGATGGTGGTGGATGATGGTGTTGTGATGGTGGTGGGTGGTGGATGAAGTGTGAGAGAGGTGGTGTGCCAAGGGATAGTTTGAGCTTGAGCCAAGCACTCCTATTTATAGCCTATACAGAAGCCTGGACACGGCCCCGTGTCCGCTGGACACGGCCCCGTGTCCACCCTTTTCTCTTTCTTCATTAATACAGTTTGTCTTTATTTGCTCCACACGCCCCCGTGTCCGCTGGGCACGGCCCCGTGTCCGTCTGACACTCTCTCTCTTCATTAATTGTAATTCGCAATTACAATTAATGCGCCTGCTGTACTTTCGCCACGCCCCCGTGTCCGCTGGGCACGGCCCCTTGGTGGGCAATAGAAGCTTCTACAGGTTTGTCTTTTGTGCCAGGGCTGACCATTCTGGACACGGCCCCGTGTTCGCTGAGCACGACCCCGTGTTGAGCTGGACACGCCCCGTGTCGGGCTGGGCACGCCCCGTGTCGGGCTGGGCACAGCCCCATGCTCAGCTTTCTTCTTGTTTTTGCTTTGGGAGTTGTTGTCGAGGGGTCGGGCATGCCACGTTTCTTTCTTTTCTTTGTATTTATGTTGGTTTTGGCTGTATTTTTGTTCCTTTAATTCGTTTAAGCTCATTTGACCCTGTAAATTCAAAAGGAAGACAAAAACATACTTTTTCCAACATTAGTACTAAAAAAAGGTTAGTTTTATGCCTTATTTGATGTAATTTATATGTTATTTACAATCCTATTCGTTATGATTTATTTTGAACTTTTCATAAGAGAGATTACTTATTTGGGCATAACATGCCTATTTAAAATTTTATTTATATACAAGTTCATTTACCTCACGGGGAATCACTCAACACTCGGCCGAAGATGTATTTTTGTGAAACACTCGAGAGCGGCATGGAACTTACTCCTACCATAGGCTTGCCAAGCAATCAATCCTCCTCCTTTTTAACTTATATACCTTTGTAAATATCAAGAGGACTTTGTGGGTTAAGGGTTAGGCTTGGTTTAAAGGTAGGTGGTTGGGTTAGTGGTTAGTAAAAGGGCGAAAGGCGTAAAAAGCATCGGTTTTCGTAAGACCTTTTTTTTTTTATGAAGCCACTATTCAAACAAAGTTATTTTTGATAAACTTGTTTGTTTATTTCTCTTTTGCTTCATCATCATCATCATCTTTTTTTTTTGAAAGTCATAAGAAAAACCGAGCTTGTTACTAAAACAAAGGGTTAGAAATAAAAAGGTTTTGGTGGGTGAAAGGGTTTTTGTTTTGGGTTATGAAATGAAAAGGTTTTAGGCTCAAAGAGGTTAACTAGGGGGATTTTGGGTAGGTGGTAAGAAAAAAAAGAAAAATAATGGTGTAGAAATAAAAAGGGTTAGTCCTAATGCCTCCATCATTTACTTACTCGGGTTTAAGTTGGTAAGGACCGGGAATGTATCGTCATGGCAAGTTCTAGAGTCGTAAGAACCAAGCGGCTATTCACACAAGAAACGAAAGATGAGCATTTAATTTAAAGGTATATATTTGTATGCTCAATAAAGGCTCAAAACTCACTTTTGTGGGAATGGGTTTTTATGTGATCAAGTATATATAATTAAATTTTAACTAAGCTTGTCATGCCTTTTCATAATTTTCTTATGTTGGTTCTTTTTATCACGACGCTATCGGTTGTAAATTTGTAAAAATATAACCTTTTTAGAATTTTGAAATTCCCAAATTAAACCTAGACAAGTAAAAAAAATGAAATTTTTTGAAAAAATTTGGGGTGATTAGCGATTCCAATAGAGTTTTGTGTAAGGCTTGTATTTAGGACTTGCAAGATTCAAGGTTTTAGCATCCCCCCCACACTTAAATTACACATTGTCCTCAATGTGTCCCAAAAATAAGTTTTTAGGCTGATTAAATGTGTAAAAATGAGTTAAAAACAAGATTTTATGGTACTGGGTAGCTGAACACGGGGTGGTGTTGGTTGAACACGGCCCAGTGTCCAGACTGCCAGTACCAAAAGTAAACAGAAGGCTGGGCACGGGGGCGTGTCCAGTGAGCACGACCCCGTGTCCAGGTACCTGAACTAGGCATTTTCTATAGAACCTTGGGCACGGGGCGTGTTGGGGTGAGCACGGCCCCGTGCTGAACTTGCTGTAATGAAGAAAAATCATCGGGAGGCTCTGTTTTTGTGTATGGGGTGTTGGTTCAAGCTTCCCTTATCATCCTTCACCATCCCGAGTGTGTTTTATTCCTGAAAATTAAAAACTAAACTAGAAAACATAAAGGTTAATCTAAACTAAACTACGGATAGTTCCGCGGAATGCCTCCGTGGTGCGCCACGTTTATAAGGGTTCTTGGCTAGACCCACCTTATCGGGTGGTTCTGGCTCATCTTCAATTAGGGGGTCGTCATTGCCGAATGGATATTTCATTGATCGCTCAAGATCGACACTTCTTTTAAATGCCCCTAATTGAAGAGGTAGATTGTTGAACTTCCGGTTTTTCAAAGCTTCGTGAGTTTTTACAAATGGTCGTCCCAACACTAGAGGAGCGTCATCGAGGATGACAAAATTGGTCGGGATTACCATTTGATTTGTTTGAACCAAGACATCCTCAACTATACCGATTGATTTTATTACTTTCCGATTGGATAGAAAAATGGGTATTTGAAGTGGAGAAAAATCACTAATACTTAATTTTTCGAAAATGTAGTTAGGCATTATGTTAACACAAAGATCTTTATCGATTGTGACATTACTAATAAACGAATTTTGAAAGAAACATGGAACCGGTGTAATGTTAATTTCAAATGGGTCTTCTTTTATTAGTGACATTTGATCATTAGTTAACTTAACACTTACCGTTTCTTCAATTTTAGTGTTAGTGTTTAACTCTTTTAAAAACTTAGCATGAGTGGGTACTAAACAATGATTTTCGAAAGAAGGTGTCAAGAGATTAATTTCTTCAAAATTAGACTCTTCTTGGATTTTAACATTGTCGGACTCACCTTTTTCGTTGTTTAACTCATGTGTCGGTTTTTCACTTATTTGTTCTTCCATTTTAACACTTTCAGTTATCTCTTCCCTTTTTAATTCTTCTCTTGCGCGGGACTCCTCTTCCCTTGCGCGAGCTTCTTTTATACATCGATCGATAACTCTAATGTGTTCTAATATCCTATCGGTCACTTCGGTTATAGAAAAAGAATCGGTATTTTCTAAGCTTGAATCCGGTTGTTCGATCCTTTGTTCTTCATAATACCCATATGAAGTAGATGGTTCACACCATTGTTCTTCATTGTAAGCATATGATGGATAAGGGTCGTAATTTTGTTCTTCATAATACTCATATGAGGTGGGTTGTTCACGCCATGGTTCCTCATAATAAGCATACGAAGGTGGTGGCTCATATCTTGGTTCCTCAAAGTATGAGTATGAAGGCTCATACCTTGGTTCATCAAAATATGAGTATGAGGGAGGAGGTTCATACCTTTGGTCTTCATAGGATGTGTATGAAGTTGATGGCTCGTACCTGGGCTCCTCATAGTAGGTGTATGAATTGGATGGTTGATATGAGCGATTATTTTGAACCGATCGTGAGTTACGACAATTAGTGCAATAATTACCCCTATAATCATCCTCCTCATAGGTGTAGTTGTAACCTCCTGAGTATTGATCCATAAGAATCACTCAGCAGACCACAACTGAGTCTCGAGATCAGAAAACAAAAAGAAAAACGGAAACAGAGGCTGGACACGGCCCCGTGTTTAGTGGACACGGCCCCGTGTTCAGGATCTGTATCTGGGCGTTTTAATTAAATTTACTGATCTAGTTGAGCACGGGGCGTGTTCAGTGAGCACGGCCCGTGTTCAACATACTGTAAATGCAAAACTAAACTAAAATGCAAAAAAAAAAGTGGGCCCGTTTTGAAAAGGTTTTGAAAAACTGATTAGGCCGTCGATTTTAAGCTTTCCTAAAATCCTTGTGTCCCCGGCAACGGCGCCAAAAACTTGATGTGCGTGGAAGTGTCGTATATTTTAGGTGTATATTTTAAGCCCTTTTTAACACTTATTTTTGCCAAGTTTTAAATTTATAAAACACGATATTTCACTGACACTAGACACACATATGGGCAAGTGCACCCATCGTTGAGTGTAGTATAGTGTTGGTAAGATACCGAGGTCGTCCAAGGACACAAGAGCTTTTAGTACCGGTTTATCCTCAACGTCTAACCAGAATAAAAGTTTAGAAAAATGTTTTAAACTAAGAAAAATAAAACTAACTAAAATGCTGAAAATAAAATAAAAGAAAAAACAGATAGACAAGATGAATCACTTGGTTCCGACTCGTATCTAGTATAACCTTTGATTATTTCCGCACTTTTGCACATAATTAAGAGATTATCTTAGTTATTGTAGTAGGCCCCTCTTTTGAAGGTGACGTTACCCTCACCCCAGTAGTTTGAGTCAGCAGGGATACAATCCTAAAGGGGTGGATTATTGGAAGATAATGAATTAAGTTATTAATGCAGTATTGTGGTAGGCCCCGCTTTTGGCGGTGACGTTACCCTCGGCTAAGTAGTCTGAGTCAGCAGGGATACAGTCCTAAATAGCCGGGTTATAGTATTAATAGTAGTTAGCTTATGAGGGGATCAAAGAGTTTGGACCCCCGCCATCCAATACCGTGAAGTATTGAAGGAGGTCCTACTAAATTTGACCCAGGTCCATTGCAGGACCTCTAAACGCTGAACAATGGCAAGACCTTTACCAAACCGTTCCCTTAACCCCCTACCAGGTAGCCAACTTACCTCCATATAGACCGTGGAGATACGAATGGTGAAAATCCTTTATTTTATATAGACAGTAAAATAATGCCAAGACACCACGGACAAACGATAAGGAAAGATCACCTTCAACATAAGTAACTAGTTATTAAAGTCATTAATACAAAACCAAATAAAAAGTGCAAAAGATTAGAAATAAAAAGTATTATACTAGACACTTTGTCTTCACCAAGTGATGTAAGAGACTTAGGCAAACATGGCCTTGATTGTCAAGAACTCTTACGATCAATCTTGGATCCCGAGAATACTCACACACTCTATGATGGACAATGGATGATGGTGGTGGATGATGGTGTTGTGATGGTGGTGGGTGGTGGATGAAGTGTGAGAGAGGTGGTGTGCCAAGGGATAGTTTGAGCTTGAGCCAAGCACTCCTATTTATAGCCTATACAGAAGCCTGGACACGGCCCCGTGTCCGCTGGACACGGCCCCGTGTCCACCCTTTTCTCTTTCTTCATTAATACAGTTTGTCTTTATTTGCTCCACACGCCCCCGTGTCCGCTGGGCACGGCCCCGTGTCCGTCTGACACTCTCTCTCTTCATTAATTGTAATTCGCAATTACAATAAATGCGCCTGCTGTACTTTCGCCACGCCCCCGTGTCCGCTGGGCACGGCCCCGTGGTGGGCAATAGAAGCTTCTACAGGTTTGTCTTTTGTGCCAGGGCTGACCATTCTGGACACGGCCCCGTGTTCGCTGAGCACGACCCCGTGTTGAGCTGGACACGCCCCGTGTCGGGCTGGGCACGCCCCGTGTCGGGCTGGGCACAGCCCCATGCTCAGCTGGGCACAGCCCCATGCTCAGCTTTCTTCTTGTTTTTGCTTTGGGTGTTATTGTCGAGGGGTCGGACATGCCACGTTTCTTTCTTTTCTTTGTATTTATGTTGGTTTTGGCTGTATTTTTGTTCCTTTTATTCGTTTAAGCTCATTTGACCCTGTAAATTCAAAAGGAAGACAAAAACATACTTTTTCCAACATTAGTACTAAAAAAGGGTTAGTTTTATGCCTTATTTGATGTAATTTATATGTTGCATTTTACACACATCATAACCTAATAAAATATATTGGTAGGGAATATAGGAATGAAACGCCACAACCCACCAAGTAATCTTTACGAAGTTAGGATTCTTTTTAACTTTGTCGTAACACATCCCATACCCGATGCCCAAAATCATTTCACCAAAAATGCAAAAGATATTTTCTCGAATATATTGGAATCAGGAAGAGTTTATTTACTTGGTTTGGTAAAGAAATCGATAGCTTCATGACATTTGTGAGGCCTTCGCCGTTGGTGGTTTCGTTAATGACGGTTGGTGTGGAGGTTGTCGAACGAGGGTGAGACCAAGGGCTACAATACCTTAGGGGGACATATTGTGTCATGCAGATAACATGTTGTAAAACTAGCCTACCAGCAAAAGAATATGAGAAAATAATAAAGAGAAAAAGATTAATATTATTGATTAAGGTATATATTACAAGAGGTGTAAGAGGGTATATATAAGATAGAAAAACTTATGAAACAAGCCTAATCTGTTTTTAGTGTCGATAACCACAATAAAATTAATTATATTCGCAGCAAAAGGCAATAAGATAATTAATCTACAATCCTAAAAGTACTAATTTTGGTGTAAATTAAATTGGTGTATCAATGTAATGTGTTTTATTTTTTTAACGGCCAACTAAATCACCGGATAAGCATCCTGAGATGCCCTCAATCGAGAAAATGCATCCCCTCCTCCATAACGGTCAGAGTTGGATGAATACCCGAGCCACCAAGCCACCAGTTCCGGGGAAAAGCCACCCACCCGAAGGCCCACTACGGTAAAACCTGGTTTGGCCTGGTTTCTAATTGGCGACCTCCAGAGAGGCCTAGTTTTAAACTTCATTGCCACCAACAATGTCCTTCAAAGTGATAGGACCTTAAAGAGAGAAACCAAGTGACTAACTACTAGACCAACTTGTCAGGACAATCTAATGTATTGTATTGTAATCAAATGTATTATATTGTAATATTGTATTTTTTTTAATGACACAAAAGACAGTAAAATTATGATAATAATTGAACCAATGGTGAGTGAGTCCTTCATTATTACCAAAAAAGCCATTAGTACCTTATTTCCCTCTTCTTCATTTTAGCTAATGGAGTTGCAGAGCTCAGAGCATTTACAATGAAGCCTTCATTTTTACGTGAGTGTAACCTCTATATTTTTAGGCCCTTTCTATACACACACCCCTATAATCTTATTTTCACATCCCCTAGTGTATACGGGCCGTATACTGTTATACGGCCCCCATAGAATGAATTTGCACAGAAATAAATGCACTGGAATCTTTTTTTGTTTTATATGTATACGGGCCATATAAGATGTGAGTGCATAATGTCTATCACTTCCGTCTATCACATATCGTAGCCTAATCAAATGATACAAGATTGGTGTTGAGCTAAGCTATGCATAAAGTTGATGTACTTTAGAGTCCATCCGAACAAATGGACATCAGGTCCATTCGAACGGATGGAATATGTTCATCCAGATATGTAATGTTTCAGTCCATCCGTTCGGATGGAGGCCCATCCGTTCGAATGGAGGCCATCCGCTAGGTACATATGTCCAGATGGAGACTGCCTATAAATAGGAGTGTAGGGTCTTGGCATTTAATAACTTTATGTGACTAGAGTGGAGAAACTCTATCCAATTGATTTCGTGGTTTTGTACTGTCACAATATCAATAGATATCAACTTTTAAGTACATCTGAGTGTCTAATCCACACACATATTTAGATTCCACGCATTATACGTGTTCGTACGCATTCAACGGTAAAGGAATCGATCCAGGATTCGAATCAACAAGTGGTATCGGAGCAGGTGTTTGATTGAAGGGATTGAAGACACGAAGATTGAAGCTGATTCATCAACAACAGAGCTGAATTCATCATCTTCTTCTCATATCTTCTTCTACTCATCGTCTATATTTTCTTTTTGAACTTAAAACTCATATTCACAACGTTTTCATGGTTAAAATTGGCTGAATTTTGAATATGTTGTGAGAAAAACGTTTTTGAACAATCCTACAAAGTTTCAGATCAAGATTCTAACAAAAACGACCTCGAATCATTGAAAAACATTGTTGTTTGTGTTCAGGTGTGTTCGAATGTAGCCCATCCATCCGGATAGACTAATTATTCCATCTGTCCAAATATACTTATCTTTTTACATTTGGAAGTTACTCATCCGGAATAAAGTCCATCCGGACTAAACACATCCGGAAGTTGTACATCCGGAGACTTGTCCATCCGGACCAGTTCATCCAGAAACTGTCCATCCGAGAACCTGTTCATCAGGACAACGGCCATCCGGATCAGTAGAGTGTTTAGTTTGGTTTCAAAAGTGTTTGACTTTCTTGACTTTTGCAGGTTGTTCAAAGATCAAAACTATGGCCGAAGAATTTTATAACATGTTTTACAATGCGTTTACATCGAAACAACAACTGAAGCAACACCCAGGATAAAAACTGTTTCGAGTGTAATTTCCGAGAGTTTAAACCATGATAATGTTTACGGAAATCACCAAAAGCCACCTAAACTAATGAATATCGAAGATTATCATTGGTGGAGCACGAGATTTGAGAACCGAATGAAGGCTTATGCCTATGAGAGTTGGATTATGATGACTTACGGAAATGAAAAACCTATGAACGATCAAAATGAATTACTTACAATTCCATAATTTTTAAAAATTGAGAAATAAAATAATTCTGATGAACTAAAAATGGTAACATTATTGCAACAATCGGTTAGAGATGATATATTGTTTTTTACTTCAACATGGTGAAACATCTAAGTCGATGTGGGAAGCATTGAAGCTGAAAGCTGAAGGAGGTAAAGATATCAAAAAGAACAAGATCTCTCTGCTAAAAAAGGAGTTTGATATGTTTGGATGCATGAAGGGCGAGACTGTTAGACAAATGATAGAAAGGTTTTGTCATTTAAAAATCAAGCTGGAGAGGTTTGGAATCAACAAAGACAGAGAAGAGATTGTTGATAAACTGATTGAGGCATTACCACACGTTGATGATTGGAAAACTTTTGTAATAGTTTTGAAAAATGATGCTAAGTTTGATGAAATCACATTAGACAGTTTAATTGAAAAACTAGAGGGACACGATCTGATGTTACAGAAACAAAACAAAATGTCCAGTTCTAGTCATCAGCAGAATGTTGATCTGTATTACCGAAGAAGTATGCTGCAGAATAACCAGTCACCAAAGATCGGTACAAGTTTTAGTACTAACAATGTTGCTGATTCATGGAAAAGCAAGTCTCCAAGTTATAATTCTGGATATCATTCATCTTCTGCATCATCTAAATCTAGTCCGAATCAAAATTGGAAAGATTCTTCAAATTTGAACACCGATTTCGCGAAACAACAATATGAGTTTCTTGGCTTCTGTTCTGGAGTCTTATGAAGGTTTAATTGCAGGAAAGATTAGCAATCCAAATATGACAAAGGAGGATTACGATCAAGTAGATCCAGAAGAGATGGAGCTCATGGATATTCGCTGGTGTATAGCAAGCGTCATCAAGAGGGCTCAACGATTCATGGAGATCACTGGTAGAAAGTGTCTGGATGGCCCTGATATGAAGATAGGTTTTGATAAAGCTAAAGTTACTTGCTTTAAGTGTAAACAAAAGGGGCACTTCAAAACAGAATGCACAAATAACAAAGCAGATGATAGTGTGAATCCTTTTCATGAAGATTACTACAAAAAGGCCATTTATCATCGCAACAATGAGCAACCATCAAGAACAAATCAAAAGCAGATTGAGGAAGGGTCGTCATCAAAAGAGAGGAAATAAGCTTATGTGACGATTCAGGATGATGAAAAAGAAGGGTTTAACTGGGGTAAATACATAAAGGAAGAGAAAAGAGAGAAAAGGGAATTGGTTACTGAGTTCAAAGAAAGTCGAGAAGAAAATCATGCACGAGCATATTTGAGTGAAGAGTATAAGAAGTACAGGGAAGTAAGATGGGCAAATAGATGGAGTTAAGAGAAAGAATGTTATGTTGATCCTCAAGGAAACCCAACAGTTGATCCTGACGAGGTAGATTTTGAAGCATTAGTTGCTGCAATTCCAACTTTGGAAGTTTTGTGTAGAGGGCTCGAAGAGATTCCACACTACAGAGAAAGGGCAGAGGAAGGAATAAACAAGGTGATCTATGCAGCTTAGAGAAGAAGAAGAAGACAGTAGAGGAAATTGTTGATGAAATCCAGAAAATGGTGAAGGAGGTGAGAAAGAAAAAGTAACGGATGAAAAGTTGGAGAAGCCAGTTGAAGAAGCTGTTGCTGAAGAACAGTAGGGGAAGGAAGAAGATCAGAAAAAGACGGCAAAAGAAGCCGAGGTGTCGACTACTGAGATAATGTCTCAAACTGAATCTTCTAAAATATCAAATAAAACTGATCATAAAACTGATGAACAATGCAAGAAATGCATGGAAATGTGCAAGGCTTGTACTAAAAAAGATAAAAATTTAAGATCCAGAGGCATTGAGTTTACTAAAATAGAAAAGATTTTCAAAGAAAAATGTAATGAAATGCTTGAAAATGAAAGATTTTTGAAAGAAAAAGAAAAAGAGCTAACACAGAAATGTCAAAATCTTGAAAAAGAAAACAAAGTTTTAAAACAAAAGTGTTTAGCTGATTGCAATGAATGTGTTCAAAAAGATAAAACTATTCAAGAGTTGCAAAAAGAGTATGATGGAATGAAATTGTCATACTACATGGTAAAAGAAGCTTATGAAACTTTGAAGAGTAAAGTCAAAAGTCTGGACGATAGATTGTCAGCATGTCAAGAAACAACTAAATTTCTTGAAGCCAAATATGATGGAAAACAACTGGTTCTAATAATTATATTGATGAAGTTGCTAAACTTAAACAAGAACTGGCTAAAAAAGAAAAATTGGTTAATAAACTTCAAAGTTATCATGCTTTTTCATATATTCTGGAATGTATTTTTAACATCACACTGGATGTTAAAGAGTCTGAAAAGAACAAAAAGGGAATTGGGTCAGAATACCATCAGGTTCCACCACAGTTTGAGGATAATTATACATTCTATGATAGCAAAAAGGTGGAAAAAGCAACAAACATGGTTGACCAATTACCTGACAACATCGATGTGACTTACACCAAATCTGATGATCTTGATGATTCAGAGGTGGTAGGTAAGGTTGTTGAAAGCGTTCTATCAGAGGAGTCTACCAAAACAGATAAGTCTGAATCACATGATTAAAATGAGGAAAGTTTCCACAAAAATTATTTGAAAAATTCAAAATCAGAGAAAGTTGTGAATGATGATTCAAAAGGATTGGTTTATACCATTATTGGATCGGCAAAATTATTTTCAGATGCTGAATTTCGAATTCAAAATGTGATTTCAGATAAAATCAACAAAATTTTCAAACTGGTAGAAATTGAGAAAACTGAAATTGAAAAATTTGCCAGAAAAGCGAGAAAGAAAACTTTTTATAACAAACCTGGTTACAAAAAGAAGAACATGCAGGCTGGGTTGGGTTATAAATAGCAACCAAACAAAAATAAATACTTTGAAAAGCCAAATTATCAGAAAAGGATGAACTTTGTTCACGGAACAAGTTCAGAAGAAGAGAAGGAACTCCAATTTAGACGACAGTCTAATGAAGAGATCTATGCTCAGAAGAAACAACAACAACAACAGGTTAAAGATGTCTCAAAGAGAACATGCTTTAAATGTGACCAAATTGGACATATTGGTCGCAAATATCCTAATCAGAAACCTGTTGATGTTGAGAAAAAGAAGTCTGATGTTGTGAAACAGAAGTCAGCCAAGTTTGAATCAAAGCAAACTTTGAAGCTGCAAAGACTAAAGGCTGAATCACAACAATCTTGGAAACCGGTGACACCCAGATTTAGGACAACACAAAGCTGGAAAACAAATGTTGATTTGACAAAACCAAACCAGTTTTGGAAACCAAAAGTTGTTGTACCAAATTAAAACATTCAAAAAGATTTAAAATTTTATCGAAGGAATGTTTCAAAAGGCCAAATCTGGGTGGTCAAGCAACAAAAGGTTTATGTTGAAGAAAAAATTAAAGAAAATGTTTTTGAGAAAAATGAACGGAACTATCCAGTTTTACCTGGAAAATACATATTCAGCTACCTGAGTCAAAGCAGGCTTGGGTTGCTTTGTTCAAGTAATTGAATTGTTTAAATGTGCAGGCGCTCCTGAAGATGGATGAATCTCAAACTAAGGAGAGGAGCAGCCTGTCACAGGAGGCTGCAGATCCCTGCAACTGAGAAACAGGGAGTTCGTTTATTTTCTGTACATAAATAAATCATAAATCAAAAACCCTAAAAATTGAAAAATTTAAAATCCAAAAATATTTTTTTATTTTGTCAAAAATTGAAAAATAAAAAAATATGGTTTTAAATTTGTTAAAATTCAAAAATTTGAAAAAAATGGTTGATTGAATATGCCGAAACCCTCACTGCTGAACAAACATGATTATTTCACAAATGATTAAATGGTTTAACATTGTTAAAAATCAGTGTGTTGTAAATCATGGGGGTACTTTCTGCAAAACAGAGCATGTGAAGCAGAAAATGGATGGCGAGATAAAACTATCTGCATCGGGTTGTCAAATTTTCTATAAATGTTTTGATTTTTAGGGGGAGTAAAAATTTTAGAAAATACAAAAACATTTGAAATTTTGAAAAAGCAAAAAACATGAGAAAATTCAAATGAGTTTTTGTGTAAAAAGAGGAAATGATAGTAGATCAGTAGACAATCACAGTACGCTGAAGAAATGGAAAGATAAATGTGATAAATGGTCTCACTGATGATGTGCCAGTAGGTTTTTACGCACTTAGTAGATGGATTTCAAGATATAAATCTAAATATCAATAACTTTCTTATCTCGTGGGGAACATCTCTGGGATATATGGATAACCTCTAAAATCTCGTTTGAGAGGTTGCCTGATTCTGAGATACTAGGTATTTATACTGTTTGATATCTGGGGTATTATACATGTCTTTTGATTTTGCGTTAGCAATGGCCTAGACGTCGTATAATACTTTATGCGCTTTAAAAAGCTTTCCCTCTGCATAAAAATTGAGAAAATATCGAAAGATATACATCAAGTGCAGTTGTAAAGAAGATCCCTAAGTGGGACACACCTCAAGTCGGGCCTTCATCTCTTTGATTGAACGGTAGTTCATAGTTGAACTCTCAAGGTCTCGCACTATCCCAGAATATAAATATCAATATAGTATATTCACCTATAAGACTGAATTCAGGGGATCTTGATACGGGAGTATATTCTGAGGTGGGACACGCGAATAAGTTAAGTTCTTAAAACACTAAATCTCGTATCTCGAATCAGTTGAAGTCTGTGTGAAAATTTAAGTGGACAAATATACTGACAATCTAAGTGAATCGTTTAGAACGTAAAGTGTTTATAGCTAAACGGTACTAGTGATTTGTCATAAACTGATATGATCCTCTGACGCGAACTCAAACAAAAATATTGTCTGTAAATATTTGTTTACTGCTTTATGTTTCAGAAAAAAACCGACGTCCGAAAGCTGAATTTCAAAATCTAAATATGTTGAGCATGTTTCTAAAAAATAAACGAGCTCGTTAATTTGAAACTTGTAGTTTTATACAAAAAACAAAAACAGTTTGTGAAATCTCCAAGGTCATTAATTTGGACTTGGATGATTATTTGATGAAAGTCTTGGATGCTTTAATTGTCATACTTTGATGTTTAGAGTCAGGGTACGATCTTGATTTTACATTGTCAAACATGTAGTTATTTGATAGGGGGAGAAGAGTCAGGAAATCCTGGAAAATTACATATTGTTACATTTATACTTAGAGCCAGGTTACTTATTCTGAATATTGTGTTTAAGAGCCAGGCAATCGTTCTTGGGAGATTCTAAACAGATTTCTGTGAAGAAACAATGTCCTTTGCAGTCACATATTTGAAATGCTCTAGATTATCCATGATTAAATGTTTAGAGCTAGATTTTCGATTGTGCAGATATAGAACCAGATTACGATCCCGATAGCTGAGGCTAAGGGGGAGTCTGAAGACAAGCTCAAAGCAAGGGAGAGCTTGCAAAGAGCTAGGTAACTATCCTGGAGGAGTTTGTAGAGTTGGAGATATGTGACAATCCTAGAAGCTGAAAGCAAGGGGGAGCCTGAAGAAAAAGTTAAACGAAAGGGGGAGCAGATGACGCTGAAAGCAGATTCATGGGGGGTCTGTTAGAATAAAGAGAGAATCTATGTTGCTGAAATTGTCAACATTTCTAGAAGACTCAGAGAGAGACAGAAAGCTACGAGATTGACTACAGTAATATCCAAGGGGGAGTCTGTGAGTGCATAATGTCTATCACTTTCGTCAATCACATATCTTAGTGTAACACCCCGAAATTTATAAAACTTTATATTAGAATTATATAAAGTACAAAATAAACGAGAATGAGCTAACTAGGAAATAAATAACCCAGTTAGTTAGTTGTCTTGTTTTAAAGCATGAATGAAATTAAAATGCCAAAAATATAAACTAAATAAAAGTGGAGGGACTTATGTTGAAGAACTTGAAACTTAATTTAATTAAAACAAATTAGAAAAAAACCAAAAACACACAAGAGGTGTGTCTGGTCGATCAGGAAACGCAGGGGGGCGACACAAGCTCCTCACCAAACCCTAGCTTCCACAAAATTGATCAATTGAAGGTCATAATCAAGTCCAAATCGATTTTCAAGCACAAATTAGTGATCACCTAGTTGAAGGGATCATAAGGTATGCAGATTCTTGATGTTTTGATTCATCTTAAATTCTAGGTTAATTGTGAGAAACTGAAATTGAGCATGATTATGTCTTGCATGGATGAAATTGGAAGTGATATGGTGTCTAGGGATAAACCCTAGATGATTTCTGGTCAAAATCTTGCATGAGGCTTGTAGGGTTTATAATCACCAATGTAGGCGACAAATAAGTTTGTAGAAACTTGATAAACACTAGGATTTTGATTCTTGTTCTAGTGTAATCTGAATTCTAAGAGGAAAATTATGAAATATAGAAGTTAAAACATGCGTAAATGTGCCTAATTGAAGTTGGTTTAGATGAAAATTACAAGTCATGAACTTGGTTTTGATTATGTAAAAATCTGACCCGCTAGGTGTTTGATAAAACGCCTAAGTGAGGATTAAAATGTTAAAAATTGAGTGAAAACGCAGATTTGATTATTATAGAGAATTATGCGTTAAGGCTTATGAAAGAGTTCTAAACTTATTGTGAATTGAACTCTTTAGGCAAAGAATCCGGATTATTAAGCGGACACGCTGGAGGGGATACGCGTTTGAAGGGTGTGATCTAAAGGTGCGTGACCTTAGTCTCGTTACATTGTGCAAAAACGTTTGGTTTTAGCGTATGAATGGTGTAGTAGTGTAATTTACACGTTTGATGTGACCTTGAAGTGACGAAGCTCACTCGACCTATTTAACGGGTCAAAATAATGGTTGGAAAAGGTTTTAGAAAGGTTTGACTTGTCATCAAGTGATGGTTATCACGCGACAACCAAACGGGTCAAAGTGATGCTTTCAAAAAGAATCATATGCGTCGAGACTTGAAGGTCTCATATTGCGTTAAGTGTTGGATAGCACTACGCCAATGCATAGATCATATTAATTTGAGTTACGAACCTGAGACATCGGGTCGATTAATAGAAATAAATTGTAAATGTCGCTAGAAGCGGAGTGCTTGGATTTTTGAAAACAAGCATTAAGTTCAAATGTAAGCGTAAAGCCATGAATGGCGCGAATACGCCAAGGTTTATAAGCCCGGGTAATTGGGTAATTGTGTCAAAAAAGTTTTAGAACAGAAAAATGGTATTTTGCACTTATTGCTAATGGGTTGGATAATTGAGATAGAGATTTCATGAATCATTTGCTCGTAACTCGGGTTGGATAATGTGAAATTTACATGGTTGGCTCCGTAATTTTATTACGGACTCATAGGAAAAAGAATGGACTAAAACGGACAACCAAGTAAAAAGTTATGATTGTTTAAAGTTAGATTTTTGTGAAATTTCGGAGCTGGGCAAAATGCAGGTCCAGAAACTGGACCTGCTGGAAAACGTACTCCCCCGCGCCACGCGACGGGGGCATAGGGGACTAACGTGACACACGGGGCCTCCCGCTGCACGTGAAGGATCGGACCAAGTCTGGCGCGTGGCGCGACAGACTAATAACCGATTTTTATTTTTATTTTTGTTATGTTTATGTATTTGGGACTTGTCTAAGCTCAACTAACATTGTCAAAACTAATTATTTATGTGGTTTTGACCTCAGGTGATGCTCGTCAGTTTCGGATGCCGATCAAGCGTGTAATCAAGAACCGAGCACCATTTTTTTGAAGCTTCCGCACTTAACTAAACTTGTCTAAACAATGATGTTTTGTAAACTCTAGTAGTTGTAATTACTTTGAACTAGATGGTCACTTATGTTAACTCACTAAACGATGTGTAACTTAACTAAGTTTGCTACAAATGCATTTCGTTTAAAAAGGCCCGTATTTCATGATTAAAATAATAAGAATTTCATACGAATGTTACAAGTTGGTAATCAGAGCTCATGGTTGTCAACAAAGTGTTCGGTTCAAGCTTGATCAAGCATCCGGTAAGAGCGAATTGTTTTAAGTAGATTTATTGAATATAGAAGGGAAACTTGAATCGACGTGCACGGGAAGAGTGTGTTAACACACTCAAACCCGGAAAGTGCATTAAATTAGAACGGTTAGAGCAAGTTATGAACTTGGCCAAACCAAAGTAAATAAAACATATGCTATAGATGAAATGTTTAACGCTCGATGTAAACATTTCAGTTTTAAAGATGACGGATAGAGATAACGATGATGCGGTGCCGCGAGTCACCGAGCAAATGAGAGAAGTGATTGCCGAGGAAGTTGGAAAGGCAATCGAAAATAGTTTGTCGAGTTTCATCGATAAAATTCAAAACACGGTACTATCAGTGGTGGATGAGAGAATCAAGAAATTGGAAGATAATACCAATTTAACAAAGGAAAAACCCGGAGGACGAAAGCCTTGTTCATACAAAGAGTTCATGGCGTGTAAACCGCCAATCTATAATGGGGAGGTTGACCCGATAGTATGCCAACGATGGCTAAGTGATATCGAAGGAGTGTTTGAAAGGACCCATTGTGATACAGATGACTACGTAGCTTATGGTACGGATCAGTTAAGGGGTCAAGCGAAAGACTGGTGGAATAACAAGAAGAAAGAAATTGGAAGTAAAGCGGCTAAGGCTATGACATGGGATGAGTTTAAGACCCCGTTTCTTAAACATCATAGTCCCAAGGCAGTCATTAACAAAATCAAAGAAGAATTCATGCAGCTTAGACACAAAGGTGAGTCCATCGACAAAATCACGGGAACGTTCATGGATAAAATGAAGTTTTGTGATGAACTGATAACAAATGAAGAACAGAAAATATATTATTACTATAATATGTTGAGCGCCAAGTATAGGGAGTTTATGACTCCTTCAAAGTATGAGACCCTCACCGAGATCATAAATGTTGCTCGAGAATGGGAGATTGAATTGAAGAAGCAGATTGAAAGGGGTGAAAGAAGGGCACAAGTGGTTAATCCCAGCCCTACGAAAAAGGCACGTACGACAGAGTCGTCAAGGAAACAAGAAGGAAAAAGCGGGTCGCCAAGCTGCAAGGTATGCAGGAAAGGGCACAAAGGTGCGTGTCGGTTCAAAGATAAACCATGTCCCATATGTGGGAAGACAGGGCACACGGCTGCATTATGCCCTGGGAAGGTATCGGTGTGCTACAAATGCTATCAACCGGGTCACAAGAAATCAGAATGCCCGGAGCTAGTCGGGAAAAAGGATGGCAAGGATTCACATACGGAGACTCCGAAAGCAAAAGCCAGATCCTTTCAGTTAACGGCAGCCGAGGCGAACGTGGAACCCGATGTGGTCTCATGTATATTCGCCATAAATTCAATTCCCGCAGATGTATTATTTGATACGGGTGAGAATAAATCCTTTATTTCACATGGGTTTATTCGACATCCTTCATTCGAACTGATAAAATTACCTATTCCTTTAGAAGTAGAAATAGGTGATAACAAAAGCTTTATCGTATGTGATGTATGCCAAAATTGTAAGATGAATATCGATGGTGAAGAATACTCGATAGACTTTATTCCAATGTCGATGGGAGAATTCCATGTAGTGGTCGGGATGGATTGGTTATCCCGATATCACGCGAAAGTCGTGTGTTTTCGCAAGGAGATTAAGTTAAGATCTCCAAGTGGAAAACATGTTACCATCTATGGCTAAAAAGGGGGTAATCCCGTTATGTGCACAATGCTAAAGGCTCACAAACTCATGAGGCGTGGGTGTAGAGCATTCATGATATATGCAAACAAACCAGATAAAGAAACACCAAAGATTGAAGACGTACCAGTGGTACATGAATACGCCGATGTATTTCCATAAGATTTACCGGGAATACCGCCAGAACGGGAGGTAGAGTTCAGAATCGACTTGATTCCGGGCGCGAAACCTGTGGCCAAGGCTCCATATCGGCTCGCGCCATCAGAATTACAAGAATTGATGTCCCAAATTCAAGACCTGCTCGACAAGGGGTTTATTCGGCCGAGTGTGTCCCCGTGGGGCGCACCGGTGCTATTTGTGAAGAAGAAGGATGGAAGCATGCACATGTGCATCGATTACCGGGAGTTGAACAAACTCACGTTGAAGAATCGATATCCGCTTCCAAGAATTGATGACCTATTTGACCAATTGCAAGGTGCAAGTTGGTTCTCCAAGATCGACCTTAGATCGGGGTATCATCAGTTGAAAGTCAAGGAGGAGGATATACCGAAGACGGCCTTCTGTACACGGTACGGACATTACGAATTCCTCGTGATGTCCTTCAGATTAACTAATGCACCCGCGGCTTTCATGGATCTTATGAACCGGGTTTGCAAGCCAATGTTGGATAAGTCGGTGATAGCATTCATCGATGACATTTTGGTATATTCCAAGAATGAAGCAGAACACGCAGGCCATTTACGCGAAGTGTTGGAGACGCTCAGAAGAGAAAAATTGTATGCGAAGTTCTCAAAATGTGCTTTCTGGTTACGAGAGGTACAGTTTCTTGGGCACATCATTAGTGCAAACGGGGTGTTAGTAGACCCATCAAAAATAGAAGCAGTGGCAAGATGGAACCCACCGAAGAATCCTTCGGAAATCAGAAGCTTTTTGGGTTTGGCGGGGTATTATAGGAGATTCATACGAGACTTCTCCAAGATTGCTACGCCGTTGACCAAACTAACCCGTAAGAACGAAAAGTTTATTTGGGGCGAAGATCAAGAAAAAGCGTTCCAAACGCTTAAGGAAAAATTGACCCATGCACCGGTATTGGCATTGCCGGATGGAGTTGATGATATGGTGGTTTACTCGGATGCGTCGCATTTGGGGCTTGGGTGCGTTTTGATGCAACGGGGAAAGGTTATAGCCTATGCCTCGAGACAGCTAAAGACTCATGAAAAGAATTATGCTACTCATGACCTCGAGTTGGCAGCGGTGGTGTTTGCCTTAAAGATATGGAGGCATTATTTGTATGGGGTAAAATGCACTATCTTTACCGACCATAAAAGTTTGAAATATTTCTTCGATCAGAAGGAATTAAATATGAGGCAGAGGCGGTGGTTAGAAACTGTCAAAGACTTCGATTGTTATATACATTACCACCCGGGGAAGGCTAATGTAGTGGCAGATGCGTTGAGTCGAAAGGTGGATTATACGCCCCTTCGAGTGCAATCAATGCAACTAATTGTAACATCAGGATTACTTGAACAAATCCGGAAATCTCAAATCGAAGCATTGAAGGAGGAAAATGTGAAGAAGGAAAGGATAGTCGGCCAATCGAAAGAATTGGCGGATAATAATCAAGGGTTAAAGACGGGCTTTGGGAGGATATGGGTTCCAAATTCGTGTGGAGCTAAGGCACTTCAACTTGACGAAGCCCATAAATCCCGTTATTCGATCCATCCGAGGGCAACCAAGATGTATAATGATTTAAAGCAAAATTATTGGTGGCCCGGAATGAAGAGGGATGTTGTAAAATATGTGGAGAAGTGCATGACGTGTTTGCAAGTCAAAGCAGAGCATCAAAAGCCATATGGTAAACTACAACCGTTGGATATCCAAGTATGGAAATGGGAACAAATCACGATGGATTTGTTGACCAAACTGCCCAAAACCAACCGCGGTTTCGATGCTATATGGGTAGTTGTGGATAGATTGACAAAAAGTGCTCACTTCATTCCGATCCGCGAGACTTATACGTCCGAAAAGATATCAGAGCTATATACTAATGAAATAGTGGCACGCCATGGGGTATCGATGTCTATTGTGTCAGACAAAGATACTCGATTTACTTTGAACTTTTGGCGTGAATTCCAGGATCAAATAGGTCATTAGCACCGCGTACCATCCACAAACGGATGGACAAAGTGAAAGAACAATACAGACATTGGAAGATATGCTACGAGCATGCATTATCGATTTCGGAGGTAGTTGGGATGTCTATCTACCATTGGTTGAATTTTCATATAATAACAGTTACCACGCGAGCATTGGTATGGCACCGTACGAGATGCTTTATGGTAGAAAATGTCGGACCCCGGTGTGTTGGGGTGAGGTTGGTCCACGAGAACTTGCTCATGGGGACGTAATCCGAATCACGAATGAGAAAATTAACACGGTTCGAGCTCACTTGAAAGCGGCTCAGGATCGACAGAGGTCGTATGCGGATAAACGAAGAAGACCGATTGAGTTTCAAGTAGGTGATAAGGTGATGCTGAAGGTGTCGCCGTGGAAGGGCATTATCCGGTTCAGAAAAAGAGGAAAGCTAAGCCATAGGTTTATTGGGCCATTCAGGATTATAGAACGGGTCGGTAAGGTAGCATACCGTCTCGAACTGCCCGAGGAGTTGAGTGGGATACATAGCACATTCCACGTGTCACATCTCCGAAAATGTCTAGCTGACGAAACTACTTATATCCACTACGATGACATTGAGGTGGATAATAGTCTCAATTATGCAGTAAAGCCGATTGCAATTTTAGATCATAAAGTGAAGAGTTTAAGAAACAAAGAGATTGACCAAGTAAAAGTCAAATGGGAGCACAAGAAAGGCTCGGATACCACATGGGAATCCGAGGAAGAGATGAGACGCCTCTATCCTACACTTTTCGGTACGTATTCTAGTTTCGAGGACGAAACCCCTTTTAAGGGGGGAGGACTTGTAACACCCCGAAATTTATAAAACTTTATATTAGAATTATATAAAGTACAAAATAAACGGGAATGAGCTAACTAGGAAATAAATAACCCAGTTAGTTAGTTGTCTTGTTTTAAAGCATGAATGAAATTAAAATGCTAAAAATATAAACTAAATAAAAGTGGAGGGACTTTGATGTGCGTGAAAGTATCGTATATTTTAGGTGTATATTTTAAGCCATTTTTAACACTTACTTTAGCCAAGTTTTAAATTTATAAAACACGATATTTTACTAACACTAAACACACATATGGGCAAGTGCACCCATCGTTGAGCGTAGTATAGCGTTGGTAAGATACCGAGGTCGTCCAAGGACACAAGAGCTTTTAATACCGGTTTATCCTCAACGTCTAACCAAAACAAAAGTTTAGAAAAAATGTTTTAAACTAAGAAAAGTAAAACTAACTAAATGCTGAAAATAAAAATAAAAATAAAAACAGATAGACAAGATGAATCACTTGGTTCCGACTCGTATCTAGTATAACCTTTGATTATTTCCGCACTTTTGCACATAATTAAGAGATTATCTTAGTTATTGTAGTAGGCCCCTCTTTTGAAGGTGACGTTACCCTCACCCCAGTAGTTTGAGTCAGCAGGGATACAATCCTAAAGGGGTGGATTATTGGAAGATAATGAATTAAGTTATTAATGCAGTATTGTGGTAGGCCCCGCTTTTGGCGGTGACGTTACCCTCGGCTAAGTAGTCTGAGTCAGCAGGGATACAGTCCTAAATAGCCGGGTTATAGTATTAAAAGTAGTTAACTTATGAGGGGATCAAAGAGTTTGGACCCCCGCCATCCAATACCGTGAAGTATTGAAGGAGGTCCTACTAAATTTGACCCAGGTCCATTGCAGGACCTCTAAACGCTGAACAATGGCAAGACCTTTACCAAACCATTCCCTTAACCCCCTACCAGGTAGCCAACATACCTCCATATAGACCGTGGAGATATGAATGGTGAAAATCCTTTATTTTATATAGATAGTAAAATAATGCCAAGACACCACGGACAAACGATAAGGAAAGATCACCTTCAACATAAGTAACTAGTTATTAAAGTCATTAATACAAAACCAAATAAAAAGTGCAAAAGATTAGAAATAAAAAGTATTATACTAGACACTTTGTCTTCACCAAGTGATGTAAGAGACTTAGGCAAACATGGCCTTGATTGTCAAGAACTCTTACGATCAATCTTGGATCCCGAGACGACTCACACACTCTATGATGGACAATGGATGATGGTGGTGGATGATGGTGTTGTGATGGTGGTGGGTGGTGGATGAAGTGTGAGAGAGGTGGTGTGCCAAGGGATGAGTTGCAATGAAACCAAGCACTCCTATTTATAGGCTGAACAGAAGCCTGGGCACGGCCCCGTGTTCGCTGGGCACGGCCCCGTGCCCGTATGACACTCTCTCTCTTCATTAATTGTAATTCGCAATTACAATTAATGCGCCTGCAGTACTTTCGGCACGCCCCCGTGTCCGCTGAGCACGGCCCGTGGTGGGCAATAGAAGCTTCTATAGATTTGTCTTTTCTGCTGCTTCATGGGCACGGCCCCGTGCTGGCTGAGCACGGGGCGTGTTCAGCCTTCTGTTTTCTCTATTTTGCTTTGGAAGGTGCCGTTGAGGGTTCGGGCAGTCCACTAATGTTCCTTTTCTTGTATTTATGTTGGATTTAGCTGTCTTTTTTGCTTCTTTTGCGTTTTTGAGCTCATTTAATCCTGAAAATACAAAAGGAAGACAAAAACACTCTTTTTCCAATATTAGTACTAAAAAAAGGGTTAGTTTTATGCCTCATTTGATGTAATTTATATTTTGCATTTTACACACATCAAATACCCCCACACTTGAACTTTTGCTTGTCCTCAAGCAAAACTCTTTAATATTTGGCTTACACTCCCAAAAGGAATAGGTAGAAGAGAAGGTTTTGGGCTTGTCATAGAGTGTCGGGATTTCCAAGATCTTTTTGGGTTTTATTTTTATTTATTTACACTCCTATTCGTAATGATTTATTTAGAACTGTTCATAAAAGAAATTACTTATTTGGGCATAACATGCCTTTTTAAAATTCTATTTATATACAAGTTCACATACCTCGCGGGGAAATCACTCACACTCGGCCGAAGGTGTATTTTTAGTGAATCACTCGAGAGCGGTCATGGAACTTATTCCTACCATAGGCTTGCCAAGAAATCAATCCTCCTCATTTTTAACTTTTATACCTTTGTAGATATCAAGAGGACTTTGTGGGTTAAGGGTTGGCTAGGGTTAAAGGTAGGTGGTTGGGTTAGTGGTTAGTAGAAAAAGGGCTAAAAGCGTAACAAGTGTCGGTTTTCGCATTTTTACAACTTTTTATTTTTGATGAAGCTTTTATTCAAACAAAGTTATTTTTGATTACTTTGTTTGTTTATTTTCTTTTTGCTTCATCATCATCGAATTTTTTTTTTTTTTTTTTTTTAAGGAAAAACCGAACTTGTTACTAAAATAAAGGGTTAAAAATGAAAAAGGTTTTGGTGGGTGAAAGGGTTTTTGTTTTGGGTGATGAAACGAAAAGGTTTAGGCTCAAAGGGGCTAACTAGGGGGATTTTTGGGTAGGTGGTAAAAGAAAAAGAAAAAATAATGGTGTAAAAATGAAAAATGTTAGTCCTAATGCCTCCATCATTTACTTACTCGGGTTTAAGTTGATAAGGACCGGGAATGTATTGTCATGGCAAGTTCTAGAGTCGTAAGAACCAAGCGGCTATTCACACAAGAAACGAAAAATGAGCATTTAGTCAAATGATATGGAATTGTGTGCTCAATAAAGGCTCAAAACTCACTTTTGTGGGAATGGGTTTTTATGTGATCAAGTATATATAATCAAATTTTAAATAAGTTTGTCATGCCTTTTCATAATTTTCTTATGTTGGTTCTTTTTATCACTACGCTATCAGTTGTAAATTTGTAAAAATATAACCTTTTTGAGAACTTGAATTTCCCGAGTTAAACCTAGACAAGTAAAAAAAATGAAATTTTTGAAAAAATTTGGGGTGATTAGCGGTTCCAATAGAGTTTTGTGTAAGGCTTGTATTTAGGACTTGCAAAATTCAAAGCTTTAGCATCCCCCCCCCCCCACACTTAAATTACACATTGTCCTCAATGTGTCCCAAAAATAAATTTTTAGGTTGATTAGATGTGTAAAATAGTGTTTAAAAAGCAAAAATTTGTGTTACTGGGCACTGAACACGGCCCCGTGTTGAGTGGGCACGACCCCGTGTTCAGGTGCCAGTAACAAGAACTTACAGAAGGTGGACACGGCTCCGTGTCCACTGAACACGGCCACGTGTCTGACAAAATTCTGCCGAACAGAAGCCAAACAGCAGGTCAGGGAGGTGAGCACGGGGGCGTGTTGGCTGGACACGTCCCCGTGTGGACAGTCTGAAAGCCTGAAAAACAGGTTTCTTCCTCCGGTTTTTCCATTCTAGCCCGATAAGTGCTGAGGCTTAATCACCCTAAGCCTTGGTTTGTACCAGTTTCATCACTTAATACCACACCAAGCAACGCAAACATCCTATATTACCAAAGTCAATTGTTCCAAGCATAAAGTAAAAGAAAAATAAAATGCAGAAAATAGTTAGGAAAAGTAAATTGTCTAACACTTGGCACGCAGGCCATCAATTGTTCAAGATTGCAAAGGGTTAACCTGGGGAGTCATCAATCAACCGCTTCCTCCTATGCTCCTCCCGCCTACTCCATGGCATCATCATCATCATCATCGTCGTCATCCCCTCCACGGCGTTCAATGTGGTCTCGTATGTATCCGACATCGTCTTGTATCTCGGATAGGTTTCTCTCGATAGCTCCGACCCGGTGGTAGGTGTTGCTCGCCATGTTATAGGTGTTCCGAGTACACATGAGGTTTTCCTGCAACAAATCATGCAAACTTTGAAAATTAGGAAAACTGCCTCCCGAGGAGGATGATTGGCCCGGATCACCGTGGGGTGGGTATTGGTACTGATGATGTTGCGGAGCTGGGAGGACGAGTGCTTCTTGCGGGTTCCATGCATGACCTTGCATCCTTTGAAAGGTTACCGTCCCGTCTTCTGCCTCATAAACCAGGTTCATTGAGCGGCATATGTGAATATCCACCGTACCCGACCATGGGCTCCTCTCGAATGACCTCGGAATGTGGGTGAAGTGCTTGAAGAGACGGTACACCCATCCCCCGAAGAAAATAGGAGTTGGTGCACTGGCAAGGCGGTTGTGATGCATGTTTCGGAGCATGAGGAACGGAACATCGAGCGGCCTGCGGTTGTGAATGCAATGGAGGACAAGCAAATCTCTTAACCCAACGACGCCACCACTGTCATGCCTTTGGCTAAGAGAGTAGCCGAGGAGCCTATGAATGTATCTGTAAAGCGGATCCCTCAGCTTGGTACTCTTAGTGCTGCTCGGATTGTAGAACCCTTCCCCAATCTGAGCCCACATGGCTTGGCGCTCGTTGTCTTCGATCTCTCTCAACCCCCTTGTATTTTCTTCGTTTCCCGCATCCTCCTCCGCATACAACCCGATAATCGATCCGAATTGTGCCATGGAGATCGAATACCTCGTTCCGCCACACCTAAATGACACCCCGTCATCATCGAACGGGTGTTAGCGCGACTCTGAGTGGGGTTGTTAGCGCGACTCTGAGTGGTCCCGTGACAATGTTGTTGAAACGGTCAATTTGATTCACCATGGTTAGTAGTTCTGTGCATGCCTGCCTTGGGTATTCCTCCGGCCTTGTTTGAAGAAGCTCGTATCGAGCTCTTGCATCTAGCTCATTGGCGTTGAATCTAGTAAACTTCCTGGCCATCTGCAAGAATACACCAAAAGTTAGCATGAAACAGAAATATTTTCGGACAAAACTGCAAACAGCGGGCTGGACACGACCCCGTGCCCAGCGGACACGACCCCGTGTCCAGGGGTCTGTTACTCAAAAATCCCATTTTTCGACCCGGTTTCGAAAACTTGAAAATTTTTGAACCAATAGGTGCGGTTTCCCCCGAAAATGAAACCCTAAGTGCCGTTTTTCCCAAAATAACCCGTTTACCCTATCAATTTTATCTTTTTCGGTTCAAGAACAAGGGTTTGGGGTTTTTGTAAGAAATCGGGTGAATCTATGAACAATACAAGTGTATTTACTTCCCTTAACACTAATCTAACTAAATGCAAACAGATTTAGGCAAAAATTTTAGGTTCGATCCGAATGTTCATCAAGAACCCTAGATTTTTCCCCAAATTTGAGGTGTATTAACTACATGCAAGTAACTAATCTAACTAATACGAGTGACAGAATCATACCTTGATGTTGTTAGATCGGTAAGAGACGTTGGAATTTCGCGAAAAATCGCCTGGAACCAGAGCTTTTGTGGGGAAACGGGGCGTGTGGAATGAAGAAACTGTTTTGAAAAAGGGGTTTAATCCCGTCTGCAGCGCGAACACGGCCCCGTGTCCAGCGGACACGGCCTCGTGCCGAGCTCTCTCTTTTTTTTTTTTTTCGTGCGCGTGTGAGGGCCCCATTTTCCATAAGCTATGGTTGAGAAAACTTACCGCTTTATTTTGCCGCCTCAATCGTTCGTAACTTACCAGGCATGATGTTTTTATTCTTCCACGGTTTGAAGCGAGATCTCTTCTTCCTCATCCTCAATAAATCCTTGATAGAGTTTCAGCCGTTGGCCATTGACTTTAAATGGTGGTCCACTTCGAGGTTTAATTTCTACTGCACCGTGTGGAAAAATATGGGTGACGGAAAAAGGTCCTGACCACCTAGACTTTAATTTACCAGGAAACAATCGAAGTCGTGAATTAAACAAAAGAACTAAATCTCCTACCCGAAATTCATTAGGTTTAATATGTTTGTCATGCCAATTTTTCATTCTTTCCTTATAAATCTCAGAGTTTGAGTATGCATAATTCCTAAGTTCGTCTAATTCATTTATTTGACAAAATCGATTTTTACCAGCAAATTCTAGATCTAAGTTTACATTTTTGATTGCCCAGTAGGCTTTGTGTGCAATTTCTACTGGCAAGTGGCAACTTTTTCCATAGACTAGCTTATATGGGGTTGTACCTATCGTTGTTTTATAAGCAGTTCGAAAAGCCCATAAAGCATCATCTAATTTATCAGCCCATTCCTTTCTATTTAACCCTACGGTCTTCTCGAGTATTCGTTTTAACCCTCTATTGGTCAATTCGGCTTGTCCGTTTGTTTGAGGGTGATAAGCTGTCGAAACCCGGTGATAGACCCCATATCTCGTTAAAAATTTTTCAACTTGATGATTACAAAAATGGGTACCTCTATCACTTATTAAAGCTTTAGGTGTGCCAAAACGAGAGAATAATTTTTTCAGAAATCTTACCACTACTCTTCCATCATTTGTTGGAAGTGCTTCGGCCTCGGCCCATTTAGACAGGTAATCTACTGCCACAAGTATGTATTTGTTTCCTTTCGATGGTGGGAAAGGTCCCATAAAGTCGAGCCCCCACACATCAAAAATTTCACAAACAAGAATGCCATTTTGTGGCATTTCGTTTTTGGAAGAAATATTACCTGTTCTTTGGCAAGCATCACATGTCTTTACAAGATTTTGGGCATCTTTGTAAATGGTTGGCCAATAAAATCCTGAATCAAATACCTTTTGTGCGGTACTGGCAGAACCATGATGTCCTCCGTATGGACCTTCGTGACAATGGCGGAGAATTCTTCGTGCTTCACTACCATGTACGCATCGTCTGACGAGTTGGTCGGCACACATTTTGAAAAGATATGGATCTTCCCAAAAATAGTGTTTCACATTGGCAAAGAATTTTTTTCTTTGATGATGTGGCCATCCTTTTGCGACTATTCCACTAGCTAAGTAGTTAGCAAAGTCGGCGTACCATGGTTCCTCCTTAAATTCCACCATTTCCAGGGATTCAGTTGGAAATTTTTCGTTGATTTGCTCGCCCCTGGTTGCCTCCAAAGCTGGGTCTTCTAAGCGCGAAAGATGATCTGCTGCGGTATTTTCTGCTCCTCTTTTGTCTTTGATTTCAATGTCGAATTCTTGTAGGAGTAGAATCCACCTAATCAAACGTGGTTTTGCGTCTTGCTTCTTAAAGAGATATCGAATGGCTGCATGGTCTGTATAGACTATAGTTTTAGAAAGGACAAGATAAGAACGAAATTTATCAAAAGCAAATACCACAGCTAGTAACTCTTTTTCAGTTGTTGTGTAATTTTCTTATGCATCGTTAAGTGTTTTACTAGCATAATATATTGGGTGGAAATGCTTTTCTTTTCTCTGTCCCAAGACAGCTCCAACTGCAAAGTCACTAGCATCGCACATGATTTCGAAAGGAAACTTCCAATCAGGTGCTATCATGATAGGTGCATTGACTAGCATTTCCTTCAGTGTTAGAAATGCTTGATTGCAATCCCTGTCAAAGATGAAAGGAGCATCTTTTTCAAGTAATTTTGTTAGAGGCCTTGAGATTTTTGAAAAGTCTTTGATAAATCGCCTATAAAATCCGGCATGCCCTAGGAAACTTCTAATAGCTCTTACGGAGGATGGAGGAGGTAATCTAGAAATGGTATCTATTTTGGCTCGATCCACCTCCATTCCTTCGCTTGAGATCTTGTGACCGAGTACTATTCCCTCCGTTACCATGAAATCGCATTTTTTCCAATTATGGGCGAGGTTAGTTTCCTCACATCGGGATAGCATTCGTTCAAGGTTATCGAGGCATTGGTCGTACGAATCCCCAAAGATAGAAAAGTCGTCCATGAAGACTTCCATTGTCTTTTCTATCATGTCATGGAAAATGGCTACCATGCAACGTTGGAATGTTGCGGGGGCATTACATAGACCGAACGGCATGCATCGATAAGCAAAAGTTCCATAGGGACATGTGAAAGTTGTCTTTTCTTGGTCTTCGGGTGCTATCGGGATTTGAAAGTAACCTGAAAAACCATCTAAGAAACAGTAAAATTTATGACCGGATAATCTTTCTAACATTTGATCAATGAAGGGTAAAGGAAAATGATCCTTTCTTGTTGCTTCATTTAATCGTCTATAATCTATACATACTCTCCATCCTGTGACGGTTCTTGTTGGTATTAATTCATTCTTTTCGTTAGTAATTACCGTCATACCTCCTTTCTTTGGAACTACTTGGACGGGACTTACCCAAGGACTATCGGAAATAGGATAGATAAGTCTGGCGTCAAGTAATTTGATGACTTCGTTTTTAACCACCTCTTGAACATTTGGATTTACGCGACGTTGTGGTTGTATGACCGATTTGTAGTCGTCATTCATTAAAATCTTGTGTGTGCACATAGAAGGACTAATTCCTTTTATGTCAACAAGCTTCCAAGCTATTGCATTTTTGTGTTTTTTCAAAAGACTAATTAGTTTTTCTTTTTCTAGGTTATCTTATTTAGACGAAATAATTACAGGCAATTTACCATCTTTGTCTAGAAAAGCATATTCCAAACCTTTTGGAAGTTCTTTGAGCTCAAGTGGTGGGTCTTTAGGAGACTCCTTATTTGGTTGCTCGTTTCGATCAAGAACTTTAAAAGTTTGTTCTATGGCGACCTCTTCTTCAACAAAGTGGTCAATCTCTTCACTTGTATCGGGTGGTTCATCTTCATCTTCAATTAGGGGGTCATTATTGCCGAATGGATATTTCATTGATCGTTCGAGATCGACACTTCTTTTAAATGCCCCTAATTGAAGAGGTAAATTATTGAACTGTAACACCTGTGCCTCCACGGTCATCAAACAAATACCAAACCAATGAAATATTGTATTTCATACTTGGGATTTGTAAAAATATGTGTATCATTTGCACATATCAATTTTTATTCAATTCCAAACTCTAAATCGCTTTCTGGAAGGTTATACGCGCACCGATGCGTAGATATAACCAGTTTAATGCAACGAACACTCCGGAATAGTGAAATAGGCTTAACTTACCTTAAATAACCTTTACATAACTTAGAAATAAGTTTTAAAGGCTTTGGTATGGCAAAAACAAGTTATATCGCTTACAGGGACTAAAGTTGACAAACTACGAAAGTATGTCAATTTGAACTGTAACAGACATTCCGGAACATGACCATAAGTTAAACATACCATAAATATCCTTTATATAGCTTAGAAATAGGCTTTGAGAGGTTCGGTGTGCTAAAATAAACTTTTGGGTCATTCAGGGACTAAAAGTGTCAAAAAGTGCACAAGTTTGCATTTTCGGGCATATCTTACGTTCTGAATACATTCGGACATCCAAAAATTTATGTAAGCACTAAAATATTTTATTTTAGTGTTTGACATAAGAAAAATCCATTCGTCACGCAATTTAGATCGTTTTTCGCGCTTAGTTAAGCATGTTTTAACCGTTTGTTTTGATACCAAACCTGTTTTCTAAACTTAGTTAAGCATGTTTTAACATGCTTAGCTCGTCACTTTTAGTTTAGTGCTTAGATAGGGTCGTAAGGTAAGCGATCTAAACAATCGCTTATACTTTCGAACCCGACCCGTTTGGTCGATCATTAGGATCCGACCAAGCACATTAGGTGACCATAGTATATAATAACCTTACGAGGTTATACCTTATGGTCGCTTCGTTTAAGTAGTTGTATGATAGGTAGTTTATATGCCTTAGGTAAATTACCAAAATACCCCTTTGATGCCAAAATTCATTTTAAACATATGTAACATAACTTTTGACATCTAAACTGATTTGACAACCATATTAGACATGTTAAGGCATATATTACTTGTCATAGGACTAGTTAGGCGGTCCGAACGCGTTTCACGCAAATGACGCGTTAAAGTAGCATAAGCTACCTTAATGGGTCGTGATGGGTCGATAATACTTAGGTTAAGTTTCATTTAGTATGTAGGCTTTGTTAAACCATATCATATGAGTTCCTACACTCATTTGGTTTACAGACCCTCCTGCTACCCAGTCTTCCGATTTAGGTCCGGGTTATTTATGTAGTTACCTATATTAGGTACCGTTTGATTTCCGGGACTCCTCTAGCTTACTTGGTAGTTGTTCAAGACTCCTAAGCACTCTCAGGCGAGTACATTATTCCCCTCTTTTACTGTTTTCAACTGTTTTGGGGTGACTCATATGTGCTAAATGTTTTAACAATGATTTCAAGAACGATTACAATAACAATTACATTGTGATTTCAAGAACGATTACAATAACAATTACAATGTGATTTCAAGAACGATTACAATAACAATTACAATGTGATTTCAAGAACGATTACAATAACAATTACAATGTGATTTCAAGAACGATTACAATAACAATTACAATGTGGTTTCAAGAACGATAACAATGGTTTCAAAAACAATTACAATGGTTTCAAGAACGATTTCAATAAAGTGAACGAACTTGTTGGTTGTAGTTACATGACCGATGACATTCATTAGCAATGATCAAGCCGACCAGTATTAGGTTATGGTACCATAGGATCTGACAAATCCCGTTATTCTCTATACCCATGGTTATGTGTGGATATTTTGGGTAACGACTGAATCTGTAATTATTAACTTACCCTTTGGTAAGGGTTTGTTAAGAACGAGAACGAGAGCGAGTTGGAACGAGGAACGAGTCAAGAAGGTTTGAATGTTATTAGAGAATCGACCACAAAGTAGTTTCACAATTAAAACAAGAACGACTAGAACGATTTTACAAAATGGGTTAACGATTGGGTAAACATCGGAACATGATTGACATTTGATCATGCATTTCCACGAAACATAGTATTGATTTAAACCAAGTTTTACTTCAATATTTTGTTGTTGTGCATATGGTTTAGTTGAGACATTTCACTTGCCATACATGGATATTTGACATAGACATTTGACATGGATATTTGACATAGACATTTGACATGGATATTTGACATAGACATTTGACATGGATATTTGACATAGACATTTTGACATGATTTACACCTTGACATGAATACTTTGACATATTAATCAATACATTTGACAATTGATTTAAACATAGACATTTTACATTGTTTGGTTTGGTTTGATTAAGTGATTAAGTAACGATGCGTGTATAATATGATACAAACATGGTGGATACGCCGCTGGTACTTCCTATATATAAGTGTTTGTATGGTATTACATATTGTAGCGTTATTTGAATCATTTCAGTTTGAGACATAGAACATTTTATACAAGTAACATACTTTTCACAAGACATTTATTTACAAACAACTTATCTTATAAAGACTCATTTCACATGGTTATTCATTTAATCATGCATTATTCTCTTATTTATACATATCATCTAAACTTATTATTTTTCAAATGATTTACAAAGACAAAGCAAATTACAAGGTTCATGACTAAACATTTTCTTAAACTGAAGTCATGAATCTTATTTTCAACAAAACCAATGTATTCGCCAGCATTTCTTTGCTGACCTCGTTTTCACATATGTTTCAGGTATTGTTGGATGATATCGATTGATAAGATGCATGCTCACATAGGACTGGACAAGGCCTTAGTGACTCAATAACAATGATAGATTATGTTTAATATGTGTATTTAGATTTCCAGACGAAGTAATTATTCAATGTTTAATAAAACGAAACACTTTTTGGTATCCATGGTTATGAAACATTAATTCTGTTGCAACACTCCCCGACGTTTCCGCCGCGATTTGTTGTTTTACGCGGTCGGGGTGTGACAGAAAAGATGGTATCAGAGCCAATGGTTATAGGGAATTAGGTTATTAGTAATGCTTTGACCTAGTCTATAACCTTCTTAGGACCCTAACGCGAGTTTACTTGCGTTTAGTCATAAAACAATACCGTCACCTATCCTTAGGCGACGACCACAACAAGAACATAAATTTCAAAACCGCTTTGAAAACTAATCATCTGTTCTAGGATGATTGATTACAAGGTTTTGAACCCTCAATTGTAAGGTTTTGAACCCTCTGTTATATGGTTTTGAACCCCTTCGAATTTTCAAAATCTCGACAAGGTTTTGAGTCTTAAATAATGTGAACACGTGCAAACTGGAAGGGTGAATGCCTGTATTCTGGGTTTTCTGTCTAGGCAAGCACTTCGTATATATCTCATCAGACGCGAGACCAGTTGTGCTTACCTGGGAATTCTTGGGATGAGTGTTCACTTATAGGCGAGCATGTCTTCGCGATACATTATTTTTGACCCATTTACTTTGATCAGTCACTGTGTGTCGTTTGTTGCTTTGTAGTAACAAACAAATAACCACTATCCTTGCTTTCATCAGATTTGTTTCATCTCATTCTTTTCGTCTAAATTCTCTCACTCGTTTCCTTTCATGTTTCCTCTTTTAGACAATGCCTCCTCGACGCGAAAACCAGATAGAGACTGCCGAGCTGGCAGAAATCATTGCGCAGCAAATGGCTGCTCAATTCCCAAACCTCTTTGCTCAATGGAACCAAGCCAACAACAACAACAACAACAACAACAACAATGTACTATGCAAATACAAGGATTTTAACCAGGCTAAACCACTCAAGTTTAGTGGTTCTGAAGGAGCGACTGGGCTTCTTCAATGGTTCGAGAGCATTGAGAATACTTTTCGCCGTGTGCAGTGTCCGGAAAATCGCAAGGTAGAGTTTTCTTCGAGCGTATTTCAGAAGAGGGCTTTGACATGGTGGAACGGGGTTATAAGAGACAGAGGTGCCGAAGTTGCTCTCGCACAGACATAGGCTGAACTGAGAGCCCTGATGATGAGGGAATTCTGTCCTCGTCATGAGCAGCGAGCTTTGGAGAAGGAATTTGATGAATTAAAGCAAGATAGTGGTGAGCACAGGGCGTATACTGATAGGTTTGAGGAGTTGAGTCTGCTTTGCCCGACAATGGTTACCCCACTTGACATAGCTATCGAAAGGTACATCGATGGCCTACCTGACTCGGTACAAGACATCCTTACTGGTAGTAACCCTGCCACACTCCGTCAGGCGATCGAGTTATCAGCGACATTGACTGAGTCGCAGATTCGGAAGAACAAGTTACACAGGAAGGGTGACAAGGGCAAGAAACAGTCAGCTGACAAGGAGGATAGCAAGAAAGGCCAAAACAAGAAGGGTAAGGAAGGTGAGACGTCAAAGAAATCAAAGAAGTGAAAGGGTGCCCAAAATTTTGCTGTTACAGCACAGACTGCACAGAACCCGCGGAACCAACCAGCTCAGCCACCTGCAAAGAAAGCATATGCCGGTACCGCACCTTATTGTGCACGCTGCAACGGTCATCATGCAGTACAACAAGCTTGCTGGCAATGCACGGCGTGTGGTAAACTTGGGCATTTGGCCAAGGTTTGTCGTTTGGGACAAAATCAGGCTGCTCAGGTTCAAGCTCCGGTTCAAGGGAATGCTGTGAGATTTCCACTAGGTTCATGTTTCAACTGCGGAGAGATTGGTCACTTCCGCCACAACTGCCCAAGACTGGTGAATGCAAATGCTAACGCAAACCCGAATGCGAACGTCAACGTCAATGTGAATCCAGCACGCGGTCGAGTGTTTAACATCTATGAGGCACTCAATGATGAAGGAGTGAACAATTAGCAGTTTGTTTTTCCTCTGGTTGTTATCTTGTAACATTTAAAGACAATGCGGATGTTATATAAATAAAATTTGTGGTTTTATTTTTAACTAATGCAATTGTATGAATGTTTGATTCAACCTTATGATGTTAACACAAAGACAAAACTACTCGTGTGGTTCTGTCATTTTTATGATCACTTGTAATCTCCCTAAGAACCTCAAACACTTACTTCTTTTAAATCTAAAGTATCTTATCGTCTTGCACCATTCGAGATGCAAGAATTATCAAAACAGCTTCAAGAGTTGTCTGATAAAGGATTCATCAGTCCGAACTTTTCACCTTGGAGAAACTCCTATACTCTTTGTGAAAAGAAAGATGGATCTTTTCGAATGTATATCGATTAACGTAAGCCTGGTGAGCTTACCATCAAGAATCGATATCCCCCTACCTTGAATCAACGAATTTCTCCGATCAACTGCATAGCGTTTCATGCTTTTCCAAGATCGATTTGCGTTTTGGGTATCATCAACCTTGTATTCTCGAAGAAGATATTCCCAAAACGGTTTTCTGCATGAAGTATGGCCATTACGAGTTTACAGTCATGCCTTTAAGGTTGACAAATACTCCAGCCATCTTCAAGGACTTAATAAATAGAGTCTGCAAGCCTTATTTGGATCAGATCGTCATTGTTATTATTGATGACATCTTGAACTATTCATGTCCTGAGCCGATCACGATCAACACCTTCGTTGACATCGGAGCCCTGATTGAATTCCTTGTACACCTTAAAATGTACAATACAACTCAATTAGGACAAACCGAATTCCTTTTAAAGATCTTCCTATCTTCATAGTTAGATTCTTGAAAATATTTAAGGTGCCAAAGGAAATCCATGGATTGGGTTCCTGGTATGCTTTAAATACCCGTGTCCAAAGATAACAAATTAAAGGTCAAATTGAACGATTATGCGATTGAACGAGTATGCAATTATGCAATTATGTGTTTATGAGTTATGTGTTCTCCTCTATTTTTTTGTGTTTTTATACTTTGGATAATTCATTATCCAAATCCTCGCAGGATCTTTCATATCTTCATATGAGGGATTCGTAGCAGGATAGTCAAAAGGTACTACCTTAAATCCTTAATGGGCTTCTACGTAGTAGTTAAGACCCTTGGATTTTATAGTATCACTCCATGATTCATAAGAGACCCTTTTGGTGGTCTAGTCAAAAAGATTGATTCACAATTTGGTGAAGAACGACATCTAGTGATGTAGCTGGACAGACTCATTGATAGTCTATTTAGATCATTTATTGATTTAGTCAAAAGGACTCTATGGCGGTCTAGTCACACTCATCACAGGATTGTTCATTTGGTTTTACCCTACATATCATAAAATAGACTGTGTGAACTGTGCAAGGAATTGTCTGATTATGGACGCGTACATAATTATGAAATTTAGTGCACAGAAACCCAGTAAGGTTTATTATGTGTAAGAACCGATAGTGACAAAAAATAACAAAATGAGAACGATGTAATGGAGGTACGGTGGACGCACCAATGACGCTTCATATACTAGTATATAAGTGTCCCTCTTACATTGCCATCATGATGTTATTAAAGGTTACTAGAAGTTCAGAACCCTAACCAATGTTGTTCGATCTTTTCAACAACATGCTTTCAAGCTCTCACAAGTTTCCTCTAAATAAATTTCGGGACGAAATTTCCTAAAGTAGGGGAGACTGTAACACCTGTGCCTCCACGGTCATCAAACAAATACCAAACCAATGAAATATTGTATTTCATACTTGGGATTTCTAAAAATATGTGTATCATTTGCACATATCAATTTTTATTCAATTCCAAACTCTAAATCGCTTTCTGGAAGGTTATACGCGCACCGATGCGTAGATATAACCAGTTTAATGCAACGAACACTCCGGAATAGTGAAATAGGCTTAACGTACCTTAAATAACCTTTACATAACTTAGAAATAAGTTTTAAAGGCTTTGGTATGGCAAAAACAAGTTATATCGCTTACAGGGACTAAAGTTGACAAACTACGAAAGTATGCCAATTTGAACTGTAACAGACATTCCGGAACATGACCATAAGTTAAACATACCATAAATATCCTTTATATAGCTTAGAAATAGGCTTTGAGAGGTTCGGTGTGCTAAAATAAACTTTTGGGTCATTCAGGGACTAAAAGTGTCAAAAAGTGCACAAGTTTGCATTTTCGGGCATATCTTACGTTCTGAATACATTCGGACATCCAAAAATTTATGTAAGCACTAAAATATTTTATTTTAGTGTTTTACATAAGAAAAATCCATTCGTCACGCAATTTAGATCGTTTTTCGCGCTTATGCGCATTCCGTCGTAATTAAGCGAACATCGCGTTCGTACGGCCAAACGAACCGACATCCGAGATATTTTTGAACACATTTTAAGTTCCCTATACTTTAACTTCATTTTAGAGCTTTGAAATGGGGTTAACGGGCCTTAAACGTGTCGAAAATGGGCTGATTGCAATACAGGGACCAAAAGTGTAAATCTGCCAAACTATGGCCTAGCGGTGCGCTACACTTTTAACGTAGCGGTGCGCTAGCCTGTGCCAGAACAGATAATAACAAACAGTCAGCAGATTATCAGCTGATTAAACCACAACCACATGCTTGCAACTTGCATTTTCAGCTGATAAACATCAATTCTAACCACCACAACTTTGTGACAAGTGTACGGCTCGGATCGTGGCACGATATTCAAGAAACGATCCTAACGGCTCTACTTTTCCTATAAATACCCACCCCCCCCATTGCTTCAAAACCCACAAATCTGATCATTTGGGCTCTAAGTTGGAACCTTCGTTTCATACCTGAGTTACTTGGATCGGGATTAGCATTCGGGGACCCTTCGTAAGTCCTCTTTCGTTCTTTTATTGCTTTTCGAGTCCGAAAGTCAAACTTTGTTTGACTTTCTGCATTGACCAGTTTATGGTCGATGCAAAGTTCGTTTGAACTTCATAACGTGAGCGTGATCACGATGGTTATAGTCCCTAGCGACTATACCTACTGATTACCACGTTATCTAGGCTCAGTGACGAGCCGTAGTTTCGGTCAGAATACGTATTCTTGCGTATTTTGTAACCAAACTACTTATGGGTA
This sequence comes from Helianthus tuberosus, assembly GCA_030545235.1. Classification (NCBI taxonomy): domain Eukaryota; kingdom Viridiplantae; phylum Streptophyta; class Magnoliopsida; order Asterales; family Asteraceae; genus Helianthus; species Helianthus tuberosus. The sequence goes on along the minus strand of CM060360.1, from coordinate 62,843,025 downwards.
TCAAAACCGTTTGTTTTGATACCAAACCTGTTTTCTAAACTTAGTTAAGCATGTTTTAACATGCTTAGCTCGTCACTTTTAGTTTAGTGCTTAGATAGGGTCGTAAGGTAAGCGATCTAAACAATCGCTTATACTTTCGAACCCGACCCGTTTGGTCGATCATTAGGATCCGACCAAGCACATTAGGTGACCATAGTATATAATAATCTTACGAGGTTATACCTTATGGTCGCTTCGTTTAAGTAGTTGTATGATAGGTAGTTTATATGCCTTAGGTAAATTACCAAAATACCCCTTTGATGCCAAAATTCATTTTAAACATATGTAACATAACTTTTGACATCTAAACTGATTTGACAACCATATTAGACATGTTAAGGCATATATTACTTGTCATAGGACTAGTTAGGCGGTCCGAACGCGTTTCACGCAAACGACGCGTTAAAGTAGCATAAGCTACCTTAATGGGTCGTGATGGGTCGATAATACTTAGGTTAAGTTTCATTTAGTATGTAGGCTTTGTTAAACCATATCATATGAGTTCCTACACTCATTTGGTTTACAGACCCTCCTGCTACCCAGTCTTCCGATTTAGGTCCGGGTTATTTATGTAGTTACCTATATTAGGTACCGTTTGATTTCCGGGACTCCTCTAGCTTACTTGGTAGTTGTTCAAGACTCCTAAGCACTCTTAGGCGATTACATTATTCCCCTCTTTTACTGTTTTCAACTGTTTTGGGGTGACTCATATGTGCTAAATGTTTTAACAATGATTTCAAGAACGATTACAATAACAATTACAATGTGATTTCAAGAACGATTACAATAACAATTACAATGTGATTTCAAGAACGATTACAATAACAATTACAATGTGATTTCAAGAACGATTACAATAACAATTACAATGTGGTTTCAAGAACGATAACAATGGTTTCAAAAACAATTACAATGGTTTCAAGAACGATTTCAATAAAGTGAACGAACTTGTTGGTTGTAGTTACATGACCGATGACATTCATTAGCAATGATCAAGCCGACCAGTATTAGGTTATGGTACCATAGGATCTGACAAATCCCGTTATTCTCTATACCCATGGTTATGTGTGGATATTTTGGGTAACGACTGAATCTGTAATTATTAACTTACCCTTTGGTAAGGGTTTGTTAAGAACGAGAACGAGAGCGAGTTGGAACGAGGAACGAGTCAAGAAGGTTTGAATGTTATTAGAGAATCGACCACAAAGTAGTTTCACAATTAAAACAAGAACGACTAGAACGATTTTACAAAATGGGTTAACGATTGGGTAAACATCGGAACATGATTGACATTTGATCATGCATTTCCACGAAACATAGTATTGATTTAAACCAAGTATTACTTCAATATTTTGTTGTTGTGCATATGGTTTAGTTGAGACATTTCACTTGCCATACATGGATATTTGACATAGACATTTGACATGGATATTTGACATAGACATTTGACATGGATATTTGACATAGACATTTGACATGGATATTTGACATAGACATTTTGACATGATTTACACCTTGACATGAATACTTTGACATATTAATCAATACATTTGACAATTGATTTAAACATAGACATTTTACATTGTTTGGTTTGGTTTGATTAAGTGATTAAGTAACGATGCGTGTATAATATGATACAAACATGGTGGATACGCCGCTGGTACTTCCTATATATAAGTGTTTGTATGGTATTACATATTGTAGCGTTATTTGAATCATTTCAGTTTGAGACATAGAACATTTTATACAAGTAACATACTTTTCACAAGACATTTATTTACAAACAACTTATCTTATAAAGACTCATTTCACATGGTTATTCATTTAATCATGCATTATTCTCTTATTTATACATATCATCTAAACTTATTATTTTTCAAATGATTTACAAAGACAAAGCAAATTACAAGGTTCATGACTAAACATTTTCTTAAACTGAAGTCATGAATCTTATTTTCAACAAAACCAATGTATTCGCCAGCATTTCTTTGCTGACCTCGTTTTCACATATGTTTCAGGTATTGTTGGATGATATCGATTGATAAGATGCATGCTCACATAGGACTGGACAAGGCCTTAGTAACTCAATAACAATGATAGATTATGTTTAATATGTGTATTTAGATTTCCAGACGAAGTAATTATTCAATGTTTAATAAAACGAAACACTTTTTGGTATCCATGGTTATGAAACATTAATTCTGTTGCAACACTCCCCGACGTTTCCGCCGCGATTTGTTGTTTTACGTGTCCAGGGGTCTGTTACTCAAAAATCCCATTTTTCGACCCGGTTTCGAAAACTTGAAAATTTTTGAACCAATAGGTGCGGTTTCCCCCGAAAATGAAACCCTAAGTGCCGTTTTTCCCAAAATAACCCGTTTACCCTATCAATTTTATCTTTTTCGGTTCAAGAACAAGGGTTTGGGGTTTTTGTAAGAAATCGGGTGAATCTATGAACAATACAAGTGTATTTACTTCCCTTAACACTAATCTAACTAAATGCAAACAGATTTAGGCAAAAATTTTAGGTTCGATCCGAATGTTCATCAAGAACCCTAGATTTTTCCCCAAATTTGAGGTGTATTAACTACATGCAAGTAACTAATCTAACTAATACGAGTGACAGAATCATACCTTGATGTTGTTAGATCGGTAAGAGACGTTGGAATTTCACGAAAAATCGCCTGGAACCAGAGCTTTTGTGGGGAAACGGGGCGTGTGGAATGAAGAAACTGTTTTGAAAAAGGGGTTTAATCCCGTCTGCAGCGCGAACACGGCCCCGTGTCCAGCGGACACGGCCTCGTGCCGAGCTCTCTTTTTTTTTTTTTTCGTGCGCGTGTGAGTGCCCCATTTTCCATAAGCTATGGTTGAGAAAACTTACCGCTTTATTTTGCCGCCTCAATCGTTCGTAACTTACCAGGCATGATGTTTTTATTCTTCCACGGTTTGAAGCGAGATCTCTTCTTCCTCATCCTCAATAAATCCTTGATAGAGTTTCAGCCGTTGGCCATTGACTTTAAATGGTGGTCTACTTCGAGGTTTAATTTCTACTGCACCGTGTGGAAAAATATGGGTGATGGAAAAAGGTCCTGACCACCTAGACTTTAATTTACCAGGAAACAATCGAAGTCGTGAATTAAACAAAAGAACTAAATCTCCTACCCGAAATTCATTAGGTTTAATATGTTTGTCATGCCAATTTTTCATTCTTTCCTTATAAATCTCAGAGTTTGAGTATGCATAATTCCTAAGTTCGTCTAATTCATTTATTTGACAAAATCAATTTTTACCAGCAAATTCTAGATCTAAGTTTACATTTTTGATTGCCCAGTAGGCTTTGTGTGCAATTTCTACTGGCAAGTGGCAACTTTTTCCATAGACTAGCTTATATGGGGTTGTACCTATCGTTGTTTTATAAGCAGTTCGAAAAGCCCATAAAGCATCATCTAATTTATCAGCCCATTCCTTTCTATTTAACCCTACGGTCTTCTCGAGTATTCGTTTTAACCCTCTATTGGTCAATTCGGCTTGTCCGTTTGTTTGAGGGTGATAAGCTGTCGAAACCCGGTGATAGACCCCATATCTCGTTAAAATTTTTTCAAGTTGATGATTACAAAAATGGGTACCTCTATCACTTATTAAAGCTTTAGGTGTGCCAAAACGAGAGAATATTTTTTTCAGAAATCTTACCACTACTCTTCCATCATTTGTTGGAAGTGCTTCGGCCTCGGCCCATTTAGACAGGTAATCTACTGCCACAAGTATGTATTTGTTTCCTTTCGATGGTGGGAAAGGTCCCATAAAGTCGAGCCCCCACACATCAAAAATTTCACAAACAAGAATGCCATTTTGTGGCATTTCGTTTTTGGAAGAAATATTACCTGTTCTTTGGCAAGCATCACATGTCTTTACAAGATTTTGGGCATCTTTGTAAATGGTTGGCCAATAAAATCCTGAATCAAATACCTTTCGTGCGGTACTGGCAGCACCATGATGTCCTCCGTATGGACCTTCGTGACAATGGCGGAGAATTCTTCGTGCTTCACTACCATGTACGCATCGTCTGACGAGTTGGTCGGCACACATTTTGAAAAGATATGGATCTTCCCAAAAATAGTGTTTCACATTGGCAAAGAATTTTTTTCTTTGATGATGTGGCCATCCTTTTGCGACTATTCCACTAGCTAAGTAGTTAGCAAAGTCGGCGTACCATGGTTCCTCCTTAAATTCCACCATTTCCAGGGATTCAGTTGGAAATTTTTCGTTGATTTGCTCGCCCCTGGTTGCCTCCAAAGCTGGGTCTTCTAAGCGCGAAAGATGATCTGCTGCGGTATTTTCTGCTCCTCTTTTGTCTTTGATTTCAATGTCGAATTCTTGTAGGAGTAGAATCCACCTAATCAAACGTGGTTTTGCGTCTTGCTTCTTAAAGAGATATCGAATGGCTGCATGGTCTGTATAGACTATAGTTTTAGAAAGGACAAGATAAGAACGAAATTTATCAAAAGCAAATACCACAGCTAGTAACTCTTTTTCAGTTGTTGTGTAATTTTCTTGTGCATCGTTAAGTGTTTTACTAGCATAATATATTGGGTGGAAATGCTTTTCTTTTCTCTGTCCCAAGACAGCTCCAACTGCAAAGTCACTAGCATCGCACATGATTTCGAAAGGAAACTTCCAATCAGGTGCTATCATGATAGGTGCATTGACTAGCATTTCCTTCAGTGTTAGAAATGCTTGATTGCAATCCTTGTCAAAGATGAAAGGAGCATCTTTTTCAAGTAATTTTGTTAGAGGCCTTGAGATTTTTGAAAAGTCTTTGATAAATCGCCTATAAAATCCGGCATGCCCTAGGAAACTTCTAATAGCTCTTACGGAGGATGGAGGAGGTAATCTAGAAATGGTATCTATTTTGGCTCGATCCACCTCCATTCCTTCGCTTGAGATCTTGTGACCGAGTACTATTCCCTCCGTTACCATGAAATGGCATTTTTCCCAACTAAGGGCGAGGTTAGTTTCCTCACATCGGGATAGCATTCGTTCAAGGTTATCGAGGCATTGGTCGTATGAATCCCCAAAGATAGAAAAGTCGTCCATGAAGACTTCCATTGTCTTTTCTATCATGTCATGGAAAATGGCTACCATGCAACGTTGGAATGTTGCGGGGGCATTACATAGACCGAACGGCATGCATCGATAAGCAAAAGTTCCATAGGGACATGTGAAAGTTGTCTTTTCTTGGTCTTCGGGTGCTATCGGGATTTGAAAGTAACCTGAAAAACCATCTAAGAAACAGTAAAATTTATGACCGGATAATCTTTCTAACATTTGATCAATGAAGGGTAAAGGAAAATGATCCTTTCTTGTTGCTTCATTTAATCGTCTATAATCTATACATACTCTCCATCCTGTGACGGTTCTTGTTGGTATTAATTCATTCTTTTCGTTAGTAATTACCGTCATACCTCCTTTCTTTGGAACTACTTGGACGGGACTTACCCAAGGACTATCGGAAATAGGATAGATAAGTCCGGCGTCAAGTAATTTGATGACTTCGTTTTTAACCACCTCTTGAACATTTGGATTTACGCGACGTTGTGGTTGTATGACCGATTTGTAGTCGTCATTCATTAAAATCTTGTGTGTGCACATAGAAGGACTAATTCCTTTTATGTCAACAAGCTTCCAAGCTATTGCATTTTTGTGTTTTTTCAAAAGACTAATTAGTTTTTCTTTTTCTAGGTTATCTAATTTAGACGAAATAATTACAGGCAATTTACCATCTTTGTCTAGAAAAGCATATTCCAAACCTTTTGGAAGTTCTTTGAGCTCAAGTGGTGGGTCTTTAGGAGACTCCTTATTTGGTTGCTCGTTTCGATCAAGAACTTTAAAAGTTTGTTCTATGGCGACCTCTTCTTCAACAAAGTGGTCAATCTCTTCACTTGTATCGGGTGGTTCATCTTCATCTTCAATTAGGGGGTCATTATTGCCGAATGGATATTTCATTGATCGTTCGAGATCGACACTTCTTTTAAATGCCCCTAATTGAAGAGGTAAATTATTGAACTTCCGGTTTTTCAAAGCTTCGTAAGTTTTTACAAATGGTCGTCCCAACACAAGAGGAGCGTCATCGAGGATGACAAAGTCGGTCGGGATTACCATTTGATTTGTTTGAACCAAGACATCTTCAACTATGCCGATTGATTTTATTACTTTCCGATTGGATAGAAAAATGGGTATTTGAAGTGAAGAAAAATCACTAATACTTAATTTTTCGAAAATGTAGTTAGGCATTATGTTAACACAAAGATCTTTATCGATTGTGACATTACTAATAAACGAATTTTGAAAGAAACATGGAACCGGTGTGATGTTAATTTCAAATGGGTCTTCTTTTATTAGCGAAGTTTGATCATTAGTTAACTTAACACTTACTGTTTCGTCAATTTTAGTGTTAGTGTTTAACTCTTTTAAAAACTTAGCATGAGTGGGTACTAAACAATGATTTTCGAAAGAAGGTGACAAGAGATTAATTTCTTCAAAATTAGACTCTTCTTGGATTTTAACGTTGTCGGACTCACCTACTTCGTTGTTTAACTCATGTGTCGGTTTTTCACTTATTTGTTCTTCCATTTTTTTCATTTTTAGTTATCTCTTCCTTTTTTAATTCTTCTCTTGCGCGGGACTCTTTTATACATCGATCGATAACTCTAATGTGTTCTAATATCCTATCGGTCACTTCGGTTATAGAAAAAGAATCATTATTTTCTAAGCTTGAATCCGGTTGTTCGACCCTTTGTTCCTCATAATACCCATATGAAGTTGATGGTTCACACCATGGTCCCTCATTTTGAGCATATGATGGATAAGGTTCGTAATTTTGTTCTTCATAATACTCATACGAGGTGGGTTGTTCACGCCAAGGTTCCTCATAATAAGCATATGAAGGTGGTGGCTCATATCTTGGTTCCTCAAAATATGAGTAAGAAGGCTCATACCTTGGTTCATCAAAATACGAGTATGAGGGGGGAGGTTCATACCTTTGGTCTTCATAGGATGTGTATGAAGTTGATGGTTCGTACCTGGGTTCCTCATAGTAAGTGTATGAATTGGATGGTTGATATGAGTGATTATTTTGAATCGAACGTGTATTACGACAATTAGTGCAATAATTACCCCTACAATCATCCTCATCATAGGTGTAGTTGTAACCTCCTGAGTATTGATCCATAAGAATCACTCAGCAGACCACAACCGAGTCTCGAGATCAGAAAACAAAAATAAAAACGGAAACAGAGGCTGGACACGGCCCCGTGTTTAGTGGACACGGCCCCGTGTTCAGAATCTGTATCTGGGCGTTTTAATTAAATTGACTGATCTAGTTGAGCACGGGGCGTGTTCAGTGAGCACGGCCCGTGTTCAAGCTACTGTTACTGGGCGTTTATGAAAAATCTGCAGCACGGCCCCGTGTTCAGTGAACACGGCCCCGTGTACAGGACACTGTAAATGCAAAGCTAAACTAAATGCAGAAAAATGTGCGCGCGTTTTAAAAAAGGTTTTGAAAAACTGATTAGGCCGCCGATTTTAAACTTTCTCAAAATCCTTGTGTCCCCGGCAACGGCGCCAAAAACTTGATGTGCGTGAAAGTGTCGTATATTTTAGGTGTATATTTTAAGCCCTTTTTAACACTTACTTTAGCCAAGTTTTAAATTTATAAAACACGATATTTTACTAACACTAAACACACATATGGGCAAGTGCACCCATCGTTGAGCGTAGTATAGCGTTGGTAAGATACCGAGGTCGTCCAAGGACACAAGAGCTTTTAATACCGGTTTATCCTCAACGTCTAACCAAAACAAAAGTTTAGAAAAAATGTTTTAAACTAAGAAAAGTAAAACTCACTAAATGCTGAAAATAAAAATAAAAATAAAAACAGATAGACAAGATGAATCACTTGGTTCCGACTCGTATCTAGTATAACCTTTGATTATTTCCGCACTTTTGCACATAATTAAAAGATTATCTTAGTTATTGTAGTAGGCCCCTCTTTTGAAGGTGACGTTACCCTCACCCCAGTAGTTTGAGTCAGCAGGGATACAATCCTAAAGGGGTGGATTATTGGAAGATAATGAATTAAGTTATTAATAGTAGTTAACTTATGAGGGGATCAAAGAGTTTGGACCCCCGCCATCCAATACCGTGAAGTATTGAAGGAGGTCCTACTAAATTTGACCCAGGTCCATTGCAGGACCTCTAAACGCTGAACAATGGCAAGACCTTTACCAAACCGTTCCCTTAACCCCCTACCAGGTAGCCAACATACCTCCATATAGACCGTGGAGATATGAATGGTGAAAATCCTTTATTTTATATAGACAGTAAAATAATGCCAAGACACCACGGACAAACGATAAGGAAAGATCACCTTCAACATAAGTAACTAGTTATTAAAGTCATTAATACAAAACCAAATAAAAAGTGCAAAAGATTAGAAATAAAAAGTATTATACTAGACACTTTGTCTTCACCAAGTGATGTAAGAGACTTAGGCAAACATGGCCTTGATTGTCAAGAACTCTTACGATCAATCTTGGATCCCGAGACGACTCACACACTCTATGATGGACAATGGATGATGGTGGTGGATGATGGTGTTGTGATGGTGGTGGGTGGTGGATGAAGTGTGAGAGAGGTGGTGTGCCAAGGGATGAGTTGCAATGAAACCAAGCACTCCTATTTATAGGCTGAACAGAAGCCTGGGCACGGCCCCGTGTTCGCTGGGCATGGCCCCGTGCCCGTCTGACACTCTCTCTCTTCATTAATAGTAATTCGCAATTACAATTAATGCGCCTGCAGTACTTTCGGCACGCCCCCGTGTCCGCTGAGCACGACCCGTGGTGGGCAATAGAAGCTTCTATAGATTTGTCTTTTCTGCTGCTTCATGGGCACGGCCCCGTGCTGGCTGAGCACGGGGCGTGTTCAGCCTTCTGTTTTCTCTATTTTGCTTTGGAAGGTGCCGTTGAGGGTTCGGGCAGTCCACTAATGTTCCTTTTCTTGTATTTATGTTGGATTTAGCTGTCTTTTTGCTTCTTTTGCGTTTTTGAGCTCATTTAATCCTGAAAATACAAAAGGAAGACAAAAACACTCTTTTTCCAATATTAGTACTAAAAAGGGGTTAGTTTTATGCCTCATTTGATGTAATTTATATGTTGCATTTTACACACATCAGACTTATGTTGTAGAACTTGAAACTTAATTTAATTAAAACAAATTAAAAAAAAATACCAAACACACACAAGAGGTGTGTCTGGTCGATCAGGAAACGCAAGGGGGCGACACAAGCTCCTCACCAAACCCTAGCTTCCATAAAATTGATCAATTGAAGGTCATAATCAAGTCCAAATCGATTTTTAAGCACAAATTAGTGATCATCTAGTTGAAGGGATCATAAGGTATGCAGAATCTTGATGTTTTGATTCATCTTAAATTCTAGGTTAATTGTGAGAAACTGAAAGTGAGCTTGATTATGTCTTGCATGGATGAAATTAGAAGTGATATGGTGTCTTGGGATAAACCCTAGATGATTTATGTTCAAAATCTTGCATGAGGCTTGTAGGGTTTATAATCACCAATGTAGGTGACAAATAAGTTTGTAGAAACTTGATAAACACTAGGATTGTGATTCTTGTTCTAGTGTAATCTGAGTTCTAAGAGGTAAATTCTGAAATATAGAAGTTAAAACATGCGTAAATGTGCCTAATTGAAGTTGGTTTAGATGAAAATTACAAGTCATGAACTTGGTTTTGATTGTGTAAAAATATGACTCGCTAGGTGTTTGATAAAACGCCTAAGTGAGGATTAAAATGTTAAAAATTGAGTGAAAACGCAGATTTGATTATTATAGAGAATTATGCGTTAAGGCTTATGAAAGAGTTCTAAACTTATTATGAATTGAACTCTTTAGGCAAAGAATCCGGATCGTCAAGCGGACACGCCGGAGGGGATATGCGTTTGAAGGGTGTGCTCTAAAGGTACGTGACCTTAGTCTCGTTACATTGTGCAAAAACGTTTGGTTTTAGCGTATGAATGGTGTAGTAGTGTAATTTACGCGTTTGATGTGACCTTGAAGTGACGAAGCTCACTCGACCTATTTAACAGGTTAAAATAATGGTTGGAAATGGTTTTAGAAAGGTTTGACTTGTCATCAAGTGATGGTTATCACGCGACAACCAAACGGGTCAAAGTGGTGCTTTAAAAAAGAATCATATGCGTCGAGACTTGAAGGTCTCATATTGCGTTAAGTGTTGGATAGCACTACGCCAATGCATTGATCATATTAATTTGAGTTACGAACCTGATACATCGGGTCGATTAATAGAAATAAATTGTAAATGTCGCTAGAAGCGGAGTGCTTGAATTTTTGAAAACAAGCATCAAGTTCAAATGTAAGCGTAAAGCCATGAATGGCGTGAATACGCCAAGGTTTATAAGCCCGGGTAATTGGGTAATTGTGTCTAAAAAGTTTTAGAACAGAAAAATGGTATTTTGCACTTATTGCTAATGGGTTGGATAATTGAGACAGGGATTTCATGAATCATTTGCTCATAACTCGATTTTCATAATGTGAAATTTACATGGTCGGCTCCGTAATTTTATTACGGACTCATAGGATAAAGAATGGACTAAAACGGACAACCGAGTAAAAAGTTATGATTGTTTAAAGTTAGATTTTTGTGAATTTTCAGAGCTGGGCAAAATCCAGGTCTAGAAACTGGACCTGCTGGAAAACGTACTCCCCCGTGCCACGCGACGGGGGCATAGGGGACTGGCGCGACACACGGAGCCTCCCGCAGCACGCGAAGGATCGGACTAAGTCTGGCGCGTGGCACGACAGACTAATAACCAAATTTTTTTTTTATTTTTGTTATGTTTATGTATTTGGGACTTGTCTAAGCTCAACTAACATTGTTAAAACGAATTATTTATGTGGTTTTGACCTCAGGTGATGCTCGTCAGTTTCGGATGCCAATCAAGCGTGTAATCAAGAACCGAACACCATTTTTTGGAACCTTCCGCACTTAACTAAACCTGTCTAAACACTGATGTTTTGTAAACTCTAGTAGTTGTAATTACTTTGAACTAGATGGTCACTTATGTTAACTCACTAAACGATGTGTAACTTAACTAAGTTTGCTACAAATGCATTTTGTTTAAAAAGGCCCGTATTTCATGATTAAAATAATAAGAATTTGTTGGTGCACAAAATGTCTGTTGATTACATCATTATCAAGTCTTGTGTCTAGGATTGTTTGAATGATTACACATTAGGGTTTAAGTTAGGGTTTTTATGTTTAAACACAAGATTTCGCTTGAGAGGTAATGTGTTTGCTTGAAGCGAAATCAGAACATAATAGATTTCGCTTCAGACATGCTCAAGCGAAATCTCAAGCTTCTATATATAGGTAGTAGGTCATTTGAAGAAAGTTCAGTTGTCATTGTACGTGTGACGAAGTGCTGACGGATCTGTATCAGAAAACCTTGTACAAGCACTCATATTAATCAGAAAAGAAAGACTAAAAGGATTAGAGCTGTTATGACTTTGTTTACGTTGATTCCGCCTTCGTACACAAAGATGAACTACTTTTACTGACAGTTTAAGGTCGTACAACGGTCCAACAAGTGGTATCAGAGCTCAGGACGAGGAGTTCATACCATAGCAGCGGATTTTCTTCTTCCTACTTATTTCTTTTTACATTTTTCAGATCTGAACTAGTTCCAACGGTCGAAATGGTCTAATTTTCGAGTATAACGTGTAAAACGTAGTTTTAACAAAGCCTACAAAGATTCGGACTAAAATTCAGCTTAAAACATGTTAAAATTGACCTAAAACTAGATTTCGCTTGAAAGGTGTTCGATATTATAAGTTGATTTCGCTTCATATCTGACTGTTTGGACTGTTTCGCTTGAAATCTGCTGAAGCGAAATAGTTTGTGTTGGTATCGCTTAAATCAGATTGGTTTTTGGATTTCGCTTGAAGTTGAAGCGAAATAGAGTTCTAACAGTTTTCGCTTGAATTGAACTTGAGATCAGTTGAAGCGAAATAGTTGATTTCGCTTGAAACTGTTAATTTTTCAAAACCTAAAAATTTTTCTAAGTGTTTGATAATCTTGCAGGTACGATCAAAATGGATGATATTTTCATGAATCCCTTCAGCGATATGTACGCTTTCACGGGTAGTTCAGGAAACAACGATACTTCTTCAAGTGATGCAAACAAAAGTCCACCGAAAGAAAGAAAGAAGGAAGCTTGGGAGTCCGAAAGCGCATTTGGAACGTTTAACAAACCTCCTAAGCTGATGGCTATAGAAGATTATAGCAGGTGGGCAACAAAATTCGAAGACTGGTTGATGGCATTTGCTTTTCCTAGCTGGAAGAGTATGAAGAATGGTTTTGCACAAGGAAAGAAAAATGGTGAAGCATTAAGATCAGCTGAAGAGATTGACAATTTTGTGGCTGAGCAAAAATGTGTGGCATTATTGTTTCAATCGGTGCGTGAAGACATCATTTCACTGATAGATTACTCAAATTATAAAGACTTATGGGAAAAACTTGAAAAGAAGTGTCTTGGAAGTAAAGAGATTGTAAAAAATAAAAAGAAACTTCTTAGGAAAGAGTTTGATATGTTTAGTTGTATGAAAAATGAATCGGTGTGTAAAATGATTGAAAGGTTCGGTCATCTGAAGCTGGAATTAGCAAGACATGATATCAGATATTCAGATGATGAGCAAGTAGACAAGTTGTTCGATTCATTGCCAGACGAGATGGAGTGGAGATATTATGCTCTCATGCTTAAAAATACTATTCCTTCTGAATTGTTGACTCCAGATGTGTTGATTGAAAGACTGGAAAGTCATGAGCTAGAACTGAAGAAAACGTTTAAAGTCAATAATTCATCTTATCAGCAGAATTTGGATTTATACTATCCAAAGAGTATGATGCAGAAAGCTACTTCTCCAAAGATTGCATTTTCTGCTGAGAACGTTTCTTCAACAAACAAAGAAAGTCAAAGCAATTCAAGCAGTGGAAGCCATAGTGGTTATCACAGTGGATCTACATCTTCTGCAAATCATTCTGATGCAAAGTTTTCTTGCAATATCGCAATAGATCTGAAGAACGCACAGAATTTTGATGCGGAGTCGGCTAAGCAACAAATGGTCTTTTTGGCGTCTGTTTTGGAATCCTATGAAGGGTTGGTGGCTGGAAAGATTGGTAATACAAATCTGACGAAAGAAGACTACGATCAGATAGACCCTGAAGAAATGGAGCTGATCGACATTCGTTGGGCAATGGCAAGTGCAGTTCGACGTGCACAACGCTTCATGGAGATTACAGGGAGAAAAACGATCGGTGGTCCGTCTACTAAGTTGGGGTTCGATAAATCGAAGGTGACTTGCTTCAAGTGTAAGCAGAAGGGTCATTTTAAGAGAGAATGCCGAAACGCTTATGCTGATGAGTCGGAGAATCCGTTTCGAGATGATTATTACAAAAAGGCAATCTACCATCAGAATAAATCTGAGCCGCCTAGATTGAAGCAGTCTGAAGATAACAGAGACAAATCAAGGGCTCTTGCTGTGATTTATGATGATGAGGGGTATGATTGGAGTAAGGAAGTTTTACCGGAAGAAGATGCGGTTGGTTACGCATTCATGGCAAGCAATGATGAACCTAAGCCATGGAAAGATGATCGTACTGAGGAAGAGAAGTATCACTACCGGAAGATGACTGCTGAAACCAAGATTATCAGACTTTCTGGTATCTTTCTGGAAGCTAGAAGAGCAAACAGATGGGATCCAGATAGAGAGTGCTATCTTGATAGGTATGGCAACATTGCAATTGATGACAAAACGCTAGATATTGAAGCCATTATCAAGGAGTACAAAGAAGAAGATGAATATTGGCAACATAAGTGGTGGGGAACTCCAACTTCGAAAATGATTGAAGAAGAGAAAGAGAAAGAGAGAAAGGAGAAAGAGGAGAAAGAGAAGAAAGAAAAGCAAGTTGATACAGGCATAATTGATACTACGCAAGAGTTGACAGCTGAGAACCTGGGAGTGATGGCTGACAAAGTGCTAGCTGCAAAAGCACTTGAGGTAGATCCTAATTCTATCACTGAGTCAAAGGGATCAGTCAGTCAAAGTGTGTCAACGAATGCGTCAGGTAACAAGATTGATGGAAATGCTGACTGCAAAAATTGCACCAAACAATGCAATTTTTGTAGCACTGTCACGTATCTTAACAATGAGAAAATCCAGAATCTGACAACAAAGGTTAGAAATGTAGAAAATCAGATTCTCGATCGTGACAAAAGTGTAAGAGCTTCAACTGAACGGAACAAAGAATTAACGGCTCAAATTGAAAATGATAAAACTGAACGTGAGAAAATTAAATCTGAAAATGAAAAGTTAATTCTTGAAAACCGTCAGATTTCTGAAAAGTTTGAGAAATTGAAAAACATTGTCAAAGATAGTGATGATCGTAATGGCAAAACATTTAAAGAAAATGAACATCTAAGAGCTTTTTTGAGATTAAAAGAAGAATCGATTAATGAACAACTGGATCAAATTGCTAAATTGAAACTTAAAGTTCAAGAAGCTGAAATTGAGAATGAACGAATCCAGTTGAAGCTTAACAGTTATAAATCGGCAAGCTTTGTTTTGCAGCATATTGTTCCTAAACCTATAGGGAAAAACAAAGATGGCGAGGATGTGTTTTATGATGGAACGGGTGTAGGTTTTCACAAAGTTCCACCGCCAATTTTAGACAACTACACGAAAAAGCAGTCTAGTTTGGTGGAAATTGAGGAAGAAAGTGAAGTTAAACTTCCTGAAAACATTGATGTCACGTTCACATCTTCCAATGACGAGGGTGTAAAGTGTGATAGACAAAGTGCTTAAACCGGATTGTGACACTTCTGAGGAGGATGAGGGTTTCTTGGACAAATACATTCAGAAATCAAAGTCCAAAAACAACTTAAGTGATGAACCGGATCTTGTAATGTACAAGATGGCTGGATCTGATAAGTTGTTTTCGGATTCTGAATTTCCCATTGAGAATGTTAACATGAACAAATTGACAAATATTTTCAAACTTGTTGAAGTCGAGTTGTCAGCAGTGAATAATCTGAGTCGAAAGAAAGACAGGGTTTATAACAAGAAAAATGTTTATTCACCACGTTTTTACAATAACAATCGAAACAATTGGTCGGGTGATTATCGAGGTGGTAATAGTTATCGGAAGAACAGTTTTCAAAACAAGAGGTTTACTGAAAAGAAGGTGTTTGTGAATGGTTCACGGTTACTTTCTGATGAGAAAAATGAAATCTTTTCAAAATCGAATGAAGAGTTCTTTGAGAAAAGAGCTTCACAGTATCAGTCTGAAGGCACGAGTCGAGTAGTTGATACTCGTACTTGTTTTAGATGTGAACAAGTTGGTCATATTGCACGAAAGTGTACATATGTGAAGCCTAGGACTGAAGCTGTGAAGGTTCAACAAAAGAAGATTGATGTGAAGGGTAAATCACCAATGTATGTTGAGAAGAAAGTGGTTGAGAATCAAAAAGTTAAAAATGATAACATCAAAGTGAAAAATGAATCTATAAAGAAAGTGGTAACTCAAAATGATAAGTTTTATAAACGGGTTGCATTAACTGAACAAATTTGGAAACCAAAAACGGAAATGAAAATTTCAACTTTTGAAGTGCAAAAGGGTGAAGAATCAATTACGGTTGATTATGATGCAAAATTTCCACCTTTGAAGGCTGAAAATTTCAAAATTCAAATTGCTAGAGTCAAGGTTACACCTAAGGCAGATGAGGCCTGGGTGGACACCATGTTCGAATAAGCAGTTTGAATGGCCGGAGCTTCCTGGTTCGCGAAGCATGAATCGGCATCTTTTTGAAGTTGTTCAAATTGTAGTTTGTTTTTGTGCAGGATCTTCCACAATTGATATCCAGATGGATCATGGATAGTGGCGCATCTCGACATATGACAGGGAAAACTGCATTATTGTATGATGTGAGAAACATTAATGGTGGTTATGTGGGATTTGCTGGTCATGAAGGTGGTAGAATTGTTGGTGAAGGAACGTTGTCCAATGGGATTGTGACGTTTGAGAGAGTTAACTACATCACTGAGCTGGAAAACAATCTGCTTAGTATCTCGCAAATTTGTGACAATCAGTATACTACTCACTTCACTGATAAAGAATGTTTGATTCTGAAACCTGGTTTTGTTATCCCTGAAGAATGGATTATTATGAGGGCACCTAGAGTGAACGATTTATATGTGTTAGACATGACTGTAGCAACTACAACTACTGGTCAAGCACATTGTTTCGTGTCTAGAGCAACTGAGAAAGAATCCAGATTGTGGCACCGAAAGATGGGGCATATACATCTTAGAAAAATGAATCACTTGGTGCACAATGATTTGGTATTGGGTGTTAATATCAAAGGCTTTCATCTGGAAGGGGAGTGCATTAGATGTGTCAAAGGCAAGCAGAAGAAGAAGTCACACCCTACAAAGCAAGTCAATTCAGTTTCGAGACCTCTGGAAAGACTTCATATGGATTTGTTTGGTCCTGTGAATGTCAAAAGTATTACAGGAGATTCCTATTATTTGGTCGTTACTGATGATTATTCCAGATTTTCGTGGGTTTCTTTCTTAAAGACAAAAGATGAAACATTTGACAGTTTGATGGCGTTGTTCAGGAAGATTGAGAATTTGTACCAAAGGTGTATCAGGAGAATTCGAAGTGATAATGGTACTGAATTCAAGAACAGCAAGATGGAAGAATTTTGTGATGAAAAAGGTATTTTGCATGAGTTTAGTGCTCCGTACACTCCGCAGCAGAATGGAGTCGCAGAACGAAAAAACCGGACGCTAATCGAGACGGCTAGAACGATGCTCGCAGATTCAAAGTTACCAATTAATTTTTGGGCTGAAGCTGTTTCCGCAGCATGCTATACGCTCAACAGGGTTCTCACTGTGAAGAAATTCAACAAAACATGCTTTGAACTAATCAATAACCGCAAACCGAATTTGAAGTATCTAGAACCGTTTGGGTCACCTTGTACGGTTATAGAACCTTTTGGAAAGTTTGGTCCGAAGTGCATTGAGGGTATATTTGTTGGTTATTCAAATCCATTGCGACGTGTCTTCGTTCCAAGTGAGAAGCGGATTATTGAAGCTGCAAATGTTGAATGTCAAGGTTATACTATGCCGCCGCAGAATCCTGGTGATTCATGGCGTTATCATTATGACAAACTTTGGGATTCGTTTGACATGAGAGAAGAATCAGAGGATGATGAAGATTTCTTTGATGAGTTGGATATTTTGCGTGAATATGAGTCGCAGTTAAGGTTCCCAGCTGAGTATTCGAGGAGACCACGGGAAACTTCAAATGATGATGAAGCAGGTCCAAGTAATGCTGGTGAACATGATGATGTCCAACAAAATGAAGTTGCTCAAGATAATCAGTCGGTTCAGAATGATAATCTAGAAGCTGAAAACATGCCAGTATTTGATCATGGTGATTCAGATTCTGAGGGGGAGCAAATTCAGATTTCAGGTCAAACAAACCAAGTTGGTGAACAAGATGCAGAACAGAATGTTACTAATCTGGAGGGAAATGTAGATGTTCAAAGTGAAGTGATGCCGAGAACTTTTTCGTATCATCCAGAGGAGTTGATTATAGGAGAATTGCAAGCTGGTGTTCGCACTCGAAATCAGATTGATAAAGGACTTACATGTTTTTATACAAAAGTTGCTCCTTTGCAAACTGAATTCTCATTAAGTTGTTTTATCTCGCAGATTGAACCAAGAACTTACAAAGAGGCGCTTACTGAAGACTCTTGGGTCAATGCAATGCAGGAGGAACTTACTCAATTCGAGAAACTGGGAGTGTGGAAATTGGTTGATTTGCCGGATGGTCAAAGGAAAATTAACACCAAGTGGGTGTTTAAGTGTAAGAGGGATGATAGAGGAGTTGTCGTAAGGAACAAAGCTCGACTCGTTGTTCAGGGCTTTAGTCAACAGGAGGGAATTGATTTTACCGAAGTCTATGCTCCTGTAGCACGACTAGAGGCAATCAGAATTTTTCTTGCATTTGCGTCTTGGAAGAACTTCAAAGTTTATCAGTTGGATGTTAAATCGGCGTTTCTTTACGGGAAGGTTAAAGAGGAGGTTTATGTCGGTCAGCCGCCGGGCTTTACTGACCCAATCCACAAAAACAAGGTCTACTTATTGGACAAAGCGTTGTATGGTCTACATCAGGCGCCGAGAGCCTGGTACGAGACTTTGTCTCAACACCTACTCGCTAACAAGTTCATTCGTGGAAAAGTGGATGCCACTCTCTTCACTAAAGTCGTTGATGGTCATCTTCTGATAGTTCAAATTTATGTGGACGATATAATCTTTGGGTCGACAAATGAAAATCTATGCAAAGATTTTGAATCAGTGATGAAGCAGAAGTTTGAAATGTCATCAATGGGGGAGATGAAATTCTTTCTGGGATTACAAGTTGAACAACTTCCTGAGGGAATTTTCATTCATCAATCAAAGTATGTTCATGATATTCTAGAGAAATTTGGGATGTCAAGTTCTACTCCAGCTGCTACCCCACTTGCAACGAATCATGGGATTCACCCAGATCTCACCGGAGACAGGGCTGATGAAACTTTTTATCGTTCCATGATAGGTTCTTTAATGTACCTAACTGCTTCACGTCCTGATATCATGTACCCAACGTGCCTCGCAGCAAGATTTCAGTCTAATCCGAGAGCATCACACATGATTATTGTGAAGAGGATATTGCGCTACCTGAAAGGAACTCCTTCATTGGGGTTGTGGTATCCTAGGAAAGGTGATTTTACGCTCGAAGGGTATTCCGATTCGGATTTCGGATGCTGCAAAGTCAATTCAAAATCAACAACTGCAGGATGCCAGTTCTTTGGTCCTAGATTGGTTACCTGGCAGTGTAAGAAACAAACGTTTGTGGCGTTATCTACATGTGAAGCGGAGTATGTTTCTGCTAGCAGTTGCTGCTCTCAGATCTTGTGGATACAGCAACAGATGCGCGACTACGGTTTGCAGTTTCTTAACACACCTCTTTTTGTTGATAATGAGGCCGCAATAAATATAACTAAAAATCCAGTACATCACGCTAAAACTAAACACATAGAAATTCGTCATCACTTTATTCGTGATTGTTTTGAGAAAAAGTTGATACGAATTGAGAAAATCCACACAGACGAACAGAAAGCTGATTTACATACCAAAGCTTTTGATAAAAATCGGTTTAAATATTTGTTAAAACTGAATGGTATGAAGTTTCTGTCGGTGTCGGATGGCATAATTGGCGTTGATGAGGGTACTGTTGCGGATGAAGACGAGAAACAATCTGCAATGGTTTGTCGAATTTTTACTTGTTTTGGTATTTAGGGGGAGTAGATGTTTGTACATAGTTTATTTTCAGAAAATACAAAAACAGTAAAAAATGCAAAAATACAAAAACATGATAAAATGAAAAAGAGCTTGTGTATATAGGGAAAATGATAGTACATCAGTTAGACGATTACAGTATGCTAAAGTTTTGGAAAGTATAAAAGAGTTAAACAATCTTACTGATGATGTGTCGATAGGTTTTCGTACATTTAGTAGATTTATTCGGGATATAAACTTAAAATTCAAACTTGTGAATTCGTGGGGAACACTACTTGGATATATAGGTAACCCCTGAAATCTCGTTTGAAAGGTCTCGTAATCTGATATACTAGGTCTTTATACTCTATGATGTCTGGGGTATTATTCCGGGACTTCTGCTGAACGGTAGTTCTGACCTAGTCCCTGGCTAATACTTGCTGCAATGCTTGAAACACAGCATTAAACCCTCAGCATGCTGAAACAATAAAATTGATATATGCTGTTGTTGTAAGCAAAAAGATCCTCTAAAGGGGACACACCGATAAGTCGAAGCTGATATCTCTATGCGTATACGGAAGTATCGATCTGAGATCTCTCGGCCCTCGCATACCTAAATTATATACAGATATCATTGTAGTATTCTCACCTGTAAGACTGATTATTGAGATTCTGGATACGGGAGTATATTCAAGAGGTGGGACACATGAATGAGCTAAGTTCTTAATTCATCTAAATCGTATCCTGAATAGATTGAAATTTGTGTGAGAATTTAAGATGGATCAGTATATCGACAATCGAGGTAAATTGTTTAAATCTGAGTATGAAATATAGCTTAACGGTACTTGTGATTTGTCTAAAAAGCTGATATGATTCCCTGACACGCTCACCAAAAATATGTTTGTAAATAGTTTACTTTGTTTACTTTCTTCAATTTAAGTTTTCTGACTTTCATTTCTTAGTTTAGAACACTTTGATAAAATCCAAAAAGATTTTATTTCTGCTTTATTTTCTGACAAACCAAAGTGGAAAGTTGATTGTTGGATTCTAAGATGTGTGAAGCAGATGCAGGAGATTCTGGACTGAAGAATGAGGAGAGCTTACTTTAAAGAAGTTTGAATTGTTTGAAATGATAAAAACAAGTTCATTAAATTGATACTTGTTATTTTCAGAAAATGTTTGAAATTGATTGTTTTAAAATTAGTTTTGTTTTGTCAAATGATCAACCAAGGTCATTAAATTGGACTTGGTAGATTAATTGAGTAATCAGGGTCATTAACTTGGACTTGAATACTTAAGTGGATTATTAAAGCTGATTGAGTTTGTGAATTATTGTTGAAAAGATAGAATGGTTATGTTTGTTGGTTGAGTAACAGGATTGGACTTCATTATTCTCAACGGAAGCTAAATGTCAAAGCTTGAACCAGATTTCTCAGATTCTAGCATATCGAGAGGGGGAGTCTGTGAAAGGGGGAGTCTGGATCAACAGTTAAAGAGAAGATTGAAGTTTAAAGTTTAATGTTTGAAGATTGTGAAAGACAAAGACTTGAAGCCAAAGACTTCATCAACATCCAAGGGGGAGTCTGTTGGTGCACAAAATGTCTGTTGATTACATCATTATCAAGTCTTGTGTCTAGGATTGTTTGAATGATTACACATTAGGGTTTAAGTTAGGGTTTTTATGTTTAAACACAAGATTTCGCTTGAGAGGTAATGTGTTTGCTTGAAGCGAAATCAGAACATAATAGATTTCGCTTCAGACATGCTCAAGCGAAATCTCAAGCTTCTATATATAGGTAGTAGGTCATTTGAAGAAAGTTCAGTTGTCATTGTACGTGTGACGAAGTGCTGACGGATCTGTATCAGAAAACCTTGTACAAGCACTCATATTAATCAGAAAAGAAAGATTAAAAGGATTAGAGCTGTTATGACTTTGTTTACGTTGATTCCGCCTTCGTACACAAAGATGAACTACTTTTACTGACAGTTTAAGGTCGTACAACGGTCCAACAGAATTTCATACGAGTGTTACACGTAGCCTAATCAAATGATACAGGACCGGTGCTGAGCGAAGCTATGCATAAAGTTGATGTACTTAAGAGTCCATCCAAACGGATGGACATCAGGTCCATTTGAACGGATGGAATATGTTCATCCAGATATGTAATGTTTCAGTCCATCTGTCCGGATGGATGTGACAACCCGAATACTTCAGGTTAACATTACTTGAAATCCCACAACTTTTAGTGTGTGTTTGTTTGTTTTATCTGCCTATCATGTGCACCACTATAAGATCCCGGCCCACAGCCTTACATAACCGGCCCACTTGCTATGTATTAGCTTTATAAAACAATGATAAGTTTCCACTTTTCATATATCACAATTTCCAACACAACAACCCTAGTTTCCCTACATGCGACGGCAGTAGTAAGGCCTTCTTTATTTTGATTTCAATCTCATTTTGTCAGATTATTTGGTTAGTAAATCCCCACTTATTCATTATATGTTTGTGTGATGATGTATGAGCGATTGTTGACTAGATCGATCAAGTGTATATATGTGATGAATGTGTAATGTTATTCAAATAGGTTGTCCGATCAAGTGTTTTATCATGGGTATTGATTGAATGTGTTAAACTGATGGTGTTGTTATTCAAGTGTGTATGATTGAATTATTTTCGATGTTGAATGACTTAGTAGATATTCGGACCACTAATATAAACCGTGAACGAATGATATTGATTTAGGGTCGAATCAAATACATTAACAACTTACGAACATGTTAGTTAGACTTCCGTTACTGAACCGATTGGAATTAATGGGTGAGACCGTGGCTTGGCCGCATATAACCGCGGAAAATGTATGATCATATAAAGTTCGCAATGTGGGTTTGGGGTCCGGATCAGACCCAGTAACTGATCTGCTGGATTGGTTAATGGGCCGGGTACATTGGTTGGGTTCGTGTAGCGTAACCGTGATATTATATGTTGTTGCAAATTAAATGTGTGTTGAAGTTTCTTGATGGTTGATGTAGACTATCCGTGTTAATGATGATCGGCCCAGTTTATCGTATATGGGAATATGGTATAGCGATTTAGATGGTTAATGACATGAAACGAAGTTACTGAAATGTTGTGAATCATTGGCTAAGTCATGGTTTTGTGCATGGATGAGAATTACAAAGTTATAGTGTATATGGATGCACGTTGGTGTGAATAATTGCTACAGTTTATGTAATAGCATGAATTATACTTGTGACTATTTGCTAAATGTGCATGAGAGTTGCGATTTACGTAAACATGGAAACTGATTATCAATGGTAAACGTAATAGGATTTGATTGACCAACTGTGAATGAGCATTTAGTCTAACCGAGCAAACCAAAGGTGAGTTCACTACATTCGAGCATGCGTCCCAGTGGTTGGGGACAGTCAGTGGTTTGGGTAAAAACGGGTATATTGGTTAATATTCTCACCTATCATTTTTGTAAGTCTCTTATTCGGGTATTAGTTGGTAGCGCTACTTAGTTTTGGCACCCTCACACCGCTCCTGGATAGGACGGATGTGAACTAATGACCCAGTCGGGCCCAGTACTAGATAGGAGTACGTGGGATAGGGCAGTCATGTGCATCAGGAGCCGTCTTGTTCGGAATTGAGATATTAACAATATTACTTGCATTGGTTATTGAACTGTTTTACATTCAACTGGTAATAAACGTTTTCTAAAACTGTGAACTCGCCAGCTTTGTCTGATACATTTGTTACATGCTCGCAGGTCGTTAGGTGATTGAAACAGGAGCTTGTTGGCTGAAGAGCAAGAGTGGTCATGGTCATGCTGATGAACTTATTTAACAAACACTTATTTATTATGATCGTTTAATAATTACTTTATGGTATCTTTATGCTTCCGCTGAACTTGTGGTTTTTGGAATAATTTATGATTGGGATTTTATTACTATTATTGAAGGAATTTTATTTTAAACTTATGATTCAATGTAATTAGTGGCTCATTGCTAGTGGTCACATGCCTAACAGGGACACTCCCTAGGTGGTAATTTGGGGGTGTGACAGTTTGGTATCAGAGCCACTGGTTATAGTGAACATGGTTTTAAAATGTTTTATAAAACCAGACTATAACTGAACTGATCCGACACCGACCATGACACTCAGCTCCAGGCAGCAAGGTTCGTCTCTTATTTACTATTGCATAGCATGTTTAGTACTTACTTATGATTCGTATTGCACTTAAATGCACAAATGACACTACAGCACGAGTTTCTATGCAATCAGCCTATGTCACGAATTTTAGGAGTGGGACTCTTCTTGAACTTACATGTTTCGTGTTATAACGCTCTTGTTCATGTTATCTGAAGTTAGGAAGCCTTTTAACATGAGTTAGGAGGAATTGAGATGAACATGCAAACTAGATCATTATTATGGGTGCACACATAATAATAATGTGGGGTGCATGTGAGTCCCAGTGAATCTTGACAAGTGTGAAAAGGATTCCGTGTTGTTAGTTGGTCTTGTATTAGAACTTTGAAATCTGTGGATACTACATAGATACTTGACTTCTACTTGAGCTTGTTTGTTAATTCGTCCTTTTCCCATACTTATAGAATCATGAACGGACGTGGTGGAGGCCGTCGTGGTGGACGTAGTGGAGGCCGCGGTGGTGGACGTGGCCAAATCAATATGACTCAAGCCGAATTGACTGACTTAATCAACGCCCAGGTGGCTGCAGCCTTGGCGGCTTATCAGGCTGGTACGATATGTACCAAACACTCTTCCTGTTGAGTCATATACTTGAGCCTTACTTGTTTGTTATCTTTTCTCCTGTTAATAGGTCAGCCAGCACCACAAAATCAGCCTCACCCACCTGTCTGCACGTTTAAGTCCTTTATGGATTGCAAGCCCCAGACCTTCAGCGGGACTGAAGGGGCTGTGGGACTCCTGCGCTGGTTTGAAAAGGCGGAGTCCGTATTCGCGATGTGTAACTGCCCAGTTGGGGACATAGTGAAGTATGCTACGGGCACACTTGAGGATGGTGCCCTGACATGGTGGAATGCTCAGGTTCAGTTGTTAGGCATCGAGGCGGCGAACGCCACTACGTGGGAAGCCTTTAAGGAATTAATGAGGGAAGAGTACTGTCCTCGTGATGAGATACAGAAGTTAGAGAACGAATATTATAATCTGAAGTTAGCGGGATCTGAGGTTGAAGCATACGTGAAGCGGTCGTATGAGTTGGCTGACTTGTGTCCAAACTTGTCCCGACCTATGTCTCGAAGAATTGAGTTGTTTATCAAGGGATTACCTCCACGAGTGAAGGGTTTGGTTACTGCTGCAAACCTCAACAACATAACTGATATTGTCCGTATGACTCACAAGATTGTGGATCAGGAGGTGGAAAGTAACTCACTACCACCACGTATTTCTAGTACTACTACAGCCGCTGCTACTTCCACTACTCCTGCTACTGATAGCAAGCGTAAGTGGAACGATATGGACAAGGGGTCCAACTCTGCCCAGCCTCAGAAGAAAGCAGATACTGGCAGCAATCGCAGTTTCAGCCAGACATCGTCAGTGAATCAAAACCAGAGTAACAGTTCGGGGCAGGGATCTTATGCGGGGAAATTACCTTTGTGCAACAAGTGTAACTATCATCACAAGGGTCAGTGTAATCGGGTTTGTCATAGGTGTCACCGATCAGGGCACATGGCTAAGGATTGTAGGGCTACACTTCCAGCTCAGCAGCAGCCAGTACAGCAGCAGGGTAGGCAACAGAATCAGCCGAATCAGGGTGTACAGAAAGGGTGCTTCCAGTGTGGGGCTGATGGGCATTTCAAGCGAGACTGTCCTCAGCTGAGACAGAATACAGGGGGCAATAATAACGGAAACAACAATGCTGGGAACAATGGGGGCAATGTGGCACGTGGACGCGGATTTGTTCTGGGAGCTGGGGAAGCACGGAATGACGGCAACGTGGTTACTGGTACGTTTTCGGTAAACGATGTATATGCTTCTATTTTGTTCGACTCTGGTGCCGTTTGGAGTTACGTGTCTTTGAGATTCAGTCGTCAGTTAGGGTTAAGTCCTACACCTCTTGTAACGAAACACATAGTGGAGATAGCAAATGGTAAAACAATCGAAGCATCGCATGTTCTGGTTGGATGTAAACTCGATCTTTTGGGTCAGGTATTCGACATTGACCTACTCCCCATTAGTCTTGGAAGTTTCGACGTAGTTATCGGCATGGATTGGTTGTCCAAGTATCGGGCGGAAATTCTCTGTAAGGAGAAAATCGTGCGTGTTCCTCTCCCTAGCGGAGAATTTTTATCGGTTCAGGGTCATCGCAGTGGGACCCCGATTAGTATTGTTTCGGCAATGAAGGCTCAGGAGTATCTCCGTAAGGGCTATCCTGCTATTCTAGCCCTTGTCACTGATTCGCAGACTGACGAGAGGAGGATCGAGGATATTCCAGTTGTTCGGGAATTTCCTGACGTATTTCCTGAGGAACTCCCTGGTTTACCTCCGCACCGGCAGGTGGAATTTCAAATCGATCTCGCCCCAGGAGCAGCACCGATTTCTCGTGCTCCTTACCGTCTGGCACCAGGGGAGTTGCAGGAATTGTCAAATCAACTCCAGGAACTATTAGACAGGGGTTTTATCCGACCCAGCTCTTCACCTTGGGGAGCCCCAGTTCTGTTTGTGAAAAAGAAAGACGGGTCTTTTCGCCTGTGTATAGATTACCGTGAGCTCAATAAGGAGACGGTCAAGAATCGTTATCCTTTGCCACGTATTGACGACCTGTTTGACCAGCTTCAAGGGTCAAGTTTTTACTCTAAGATCGACTTAAGGTCGGGTTATCATCAGGTACGGGTTAGAGAGGAAGATGTTCCCAAAACGGCATTTCGGACGCGGTACGGTCACTATGAGTTCTTGGTTATGCCATTCGGGTTGACCAACGCACCAGCGGTCTTCATGGACCTCATGAACCGCGTGTGCAAGCCATACCTTGACGACTTCGTTATCGTTTTTATCGACGACATTCTAATCTATTCCAAGAACAAGGAGGATCATGAGCGGCATCTACGCCTTATCTTAGAGCTCCTGAGGAGGGAGCAGTTGCACGCGAAATTTTCTAAGTGTGACTTCTGGATACGGGAAGTACATTTTCTGGGGCATATTGTAAATGAGATGGGTATACACGTGGATCCTGCCAAGATCGACGCTATCAGAAATTGGGCGGCACCAAAGAATCCTTCGGAGGTGTGACAATTTCTCGGTCTAGCAGGGTATTATCGTCGTTTTATTCGGGATTTCTCAAAGATTGCTCAGCCTCTCACATCCTTGACACAGAAGAAAGTGGTTTATACGTGGGGAACAAAGCAGGAGGATGCCTTCCAACTGTTGAAACAGAAATTGTGTAGCGCGCCGATTCTGTCTTTACCAGAGGGTACCGAGGATTTTGAGGTGCATTGTGATGCATCGATTCAGGGTCTTGGTTATGTGCTGATGCAGCGCAACAAGGTGATAGCTTATGCCTCTCGACAGTTGAAAGTACACGAGAAGAACTACACGACACACGACTTGGAGTTAGGAGCAGTGGCCTTTGCACTGAAGATTTGGAGGCATTATCTGTACGGTATGAAATGCACCATCTATACCGATCACAAGAGTTTTCAACATATCTTCGACCAGAAAGAATTGAATATGCGTCAGCGTCGTTGGGTAGAGTTGTTCAATGATTACGAGTGTGCCATCAAGTATCACCCAGGTAAAGCTAACGTTGTAGCAGATGCTCTTAGTCGCAAGGAGCCAAAGCCAAAGCGTGTTCGTGCTTTACAGCTTACTATTCACTCTGATCTACCCACACGGATTCGTTCAGCTCAGGTCGAGGCCTTAAAGGATGAAAACATTGAAGCAGAGGGTTTGCGTGGTATCCAAAAGAAGTTCGAGCAAAAATCTGATGGCATTTACTATTTTATGGGGAGATTATGGGTTCCTCTACTTGGCAACCTTCGAGAACTGGTAATGGATGAAGCACACAAGTCACGATACTCCGTACACCCGGGATCTGATAAGATGTATCACGATCTCAAAGTCTTGTATTGGTGGCCGAATATGAAAGCTATCATAGCCACGTATGTAAGCAAGTGCTTGACTTGTGCCAGGGTCAAGGCAGAGTACCAGAAACCCTCGGGACCACTCCAGCAACCAGAGATACCGATGTGGAAGTGGGAACAGATCTCTATGGATTTTGTTACAGGATTACCGAGAACACAGGCGGGGAACGACACGATATGGGTAATTGTCGATCGACTTACGAAGTCAGCGCACTTTCTACCAATTAAAGAAACAGACAAGCACTCCCAACTCGCAGCGATATACCTTAAGGAGGTGGTTTCTAGGCACGGGGTGCCAACTTCCATCATTTCGGATCAGGATCCGCGTTTCACTTCGGAGTTGTGGCAGGCTATGCACAGGTCGTTTGGCTCGCGTCTCGATATGAGTACTGCGTATCACCCACAGACCGACGGTCAGAGTGAGCGCACTATTCAGACACTTGAAGATATGTTGCGGGCATGTGTTATTGATTTTGGGAAGGGTTGGGAGAGACATTTGCCATTAGTAGAATTCTCCTACAACAACAGCTATCACACTAGCATCAAGGCAGCTCCGTTTGAAGCATTGTATGGGAGGAAGTGTCGTTCACCTCTCTGTTGGGCTGAAGTAGGTGATAGTCAGATTTCAGGTCCTGAGTTGGTTTTAGAGACTTCAGAGATGATTGTGAAGATCAGGGAACGTATGGCGGCAGCTCGTGATCGTCAGAAAGCCTATGCCGACAAACGTGCTAAGGAGGTAGAGTTCGAAGTGAATGATCGTGTCATGCTGAAAGTTTCACCGTGGAAAGGCGTTGTACGTTTTGGAAAGCGTGGCAAGCTTAATCCACGCTACGTTGGACCGTTTAGAGTTCTTGAACGCATTGGTAAGGTGGCTTACAGATTGGAATTACCTACTGAATTGGGTAATGTTCACGATGTTTTTCATGTATCGCAACTGAAGAAGTGCTATGCTGAAGACCCACTGGCTGTACCATTCCAAGAGCTGAGGATCGACGACAAGCTACAGTTTGTCGAGGAGCCCGTTGAGATTATGGATCGAGAGGTCAAAGTACGCAAGCATAGTCGTATTCCGATTGTTCGAGTCCGTTGGAACTCGCGGCGAGGACCGGAGTTCACATGGGAACGAGAAGATCAAATGAAGCTCAAGTATCCTCACCTTTTTCCTAAAGACAAACCAGAATCTAGTAAAGCTGGTGAATCTCGGGACGAGTTTCCTCTTCAAGTTGGGGATGATGTGGCAACCGAGCAAAATCCGCAACAACCTTGATTCCTCATTTCATTCTTTTGTGTTCACTTGTCAAATTTCGGGACGAAATTTCTTTCAAGTTGGGGATGATGTGACAACCCGAATACTTCAGGTTAACATTACTTGAAATCCCACAACTTTTAGTGTGTGTTTGTTTGTTTTATCTGCCTATCATGTGCACCACTATAAGATCTCGGCCCACAGCCTTACATAACCGGCCCACTTGCTATGTATTAGCTTTATAAAACAATGATAAGTTACCACTTTTCATATATCACAATTTCCAACACAACAACCCTAGTTTCCCTACATGCGACGGCAGTAGCAAGGCCTTCTTTATTTTGATTTCAATCTCATTTTGTCAGATTATTTGGTTAGTAAATCCCCACTTATTCATTATATGTTTATGTGATGATGTATGAGCGATTGTTGACTAGATCGATCAAGTGTATATATGTGATGAATGTGTAATGTTATTCAAATAGGTTGTCCGATCAAGTGTTTTATCATGGGTATTGATTGAATGTGTTAAACTGATGGTGTTGTTATTCAAGTGTGTATGATTGAATTATTTTCGATGTTGTATGACTTAGTAGATATTCGGACCACTAATATAAACCGTGAACGAATGATATTGATTTAGGGTCGAATCAAATACATTAACAACTTACGAACATGTTAGTTAGACTTCCGTTACTGAACCGATTGGAATTAATGGGTGAGACCGTGGCTGGGCCGCATATAACCGCGGAAAATGTATGATCATATAAAGTTCGCAATGTGGGTTTGGGGTCCGGATCAGACCCAGTAACTGATCTGCTGGATTGGTTAATGGGTCGGGTACATTGGTTGGGTTCGTGTAGCGTAACCGTGATATTATATGTTGTTGCAAATTAAATGTGTGTTGAAGTTTCTTGATGGTTGATGTAGACTATCCGTGTTAATGATGATCAGCCCAGTTTATCGTATATGGGAATAGGGTATAGCGATTTAGATGGTTAATGACATGAAACGAAGTTACTGAAATGTTGTGAATCATTGGCTAAGTCATGGTTTTGTGCATGGATGAGAATTACAAAGTTATAGTGTATATGGATGCACGTTGGTGTGAATAATTGCTACAGTTTATGTAATAGCATGAATTATACTTGTGACTATTTGCTAAATGTGCATGAGAGTTGCGATTTACGTAAACATGGAAACTGATTATCAATGGTAAACGTAATAGGATTTGATTGACCAACTGTGAATGAGCATTTAGTCTAACCGAGCAAATCAAAGGTGAGTTCACTACATTCGAGCATGCGTCCCAGTGGTTGGGGACAGTCAGTGGTTTGGGTAAAAACGGGTATATTGGTTAATATTCTCACCTATCATTTTTGTAAGTCCCTTATTCGGGTATTAGTTGGTAGCGCTACTTAGGTTTGGCACCCTCACACCGCTCCTGGATAGGACGGATGTGAACTAATGACCCAGTCGGGCCCAGTACTAGATAGGAGTACGTGGGATAGGGCAGTCATGTACATCAGGAGCCGTCTTGTTCGGAATTGAGATATTAACAATATTACTTGCATTGGTTATTGAACTGTTTTACATTCAACTGGTAATAAACGTTTTCTAAAACTGTGAACTCGCCAGCTTTGTCTGATACATTTGTTACATGCTCGCAGGTCGTTAGGTGATTGAAACAGGAGCTTGTTGGCTGAAGAGCAAGAGTGGTCATGGTCATGCTGATGAACTTATTTAACAAACACTTATTTATTATGATCGTTTAATAATTACTTTATGGTATCTTTATGCTTCCGCTGAACTTGTGGTTTTTGGAATAACTTATGATTGGGATTTTATTACTATTATTGAAGGAATTTTATTTTAAACTTATGATTCAATGTAATTAGTGGCTCATTGCTAGTGGTCACATGCCTAACAGGGACACTCCCTAGGTGGTAATTTGGGGGTGTGACAATGGAGGCCCATCCGTCAAGATGGAGGCCATCCGCTAGGTACATATGCCCGGATGGAGACTGCCTATAAATAGCAGTGTAGGGTCTTGTCATTTGATAACTTTGTGTGACTAGAGTGAGGAAGCTCTGTCCAATTGATTTCGTGGTTTTGTACTATCACAATATCAATAAAAATCAACTTTTAAGTACATCTGAGTGTCTGATCCACACACGTATTTGGATTCCGCACATTATACATGTTCGTACGCATTCAACGTTAAAGGAATCAATCTAGGATTCGAACCAACATAACATTATACGGCCCGTATACATTATACGACCCGTATACATATGTATACGAGCAATATAATGTTATATGGCCAAATGTGTTTATTCTTTGAGGTTTGGTCAGTTTCTTTGGGTTTTAAGATCTATATACGGGTCGTATAATGCTATACAACCCGTATATAATTTTTTTTTGTAAAACCGAACAACCTTTTAATAAATTTTAGTAATTCTTCAGATAACATTTTCAGTATCCGGAGTTTGTTGGTTTGTTTGTAGCTAGGGTTCAGAATGCTTGAATATGGTGATATTAGAACACTGCACCTTGCATGTTCACATAGTGGCTTTGTGATGCTAGGATCTTCGAATTCGGTATGTACGTTAAATTTCATTAAATGATATTGTTATTCGTCTGTTAACTACCAGATGGAGTCCTTTCATGGTCTAATCCTATCAACTATGTAAGAGAGAGAGAGAGAGAGAGAGAGAGAGAGACCTTTAAGTACAGATCCTACAGTTGCATTTGGAATAAGAAGTCCAACAATTCGTTCATTATCTGTTGTCGTCTCAATGCCCACAACACGCAGTTGTAGATGGGCTTTGCAGGCTTGTTGTTGTTTAATAAATTTTAGTAATTATTTAGATAGCGTTTTCAGTATCCGAAGTTTGTTGGGTTGTTTATAGCTAGTGTTCAGAATGCTTGAATATGGTGATATTAGAAAAGGAAAAACACTACCATAGGTGAACCCTCCAGCAGAAATCGCAGGCTGATACATAAAAATACATATAACGAGTTATCGTCTTCTGAACCCTAACAACTGTCCATGTGGGTTGTCGCCAAAACCTTGCCGATGATCGTCTGTTAACTACCGGATGGAGTACTTTCGTGGTCTAATCATATCAATTATTCACTACATGGAGCAGATGACGGTGAACTTTACGTCAGTGGGAATAAGTTGATTAACAGAGGATTCATCGCGTATAAGTTGGTTTATGGGAACCATTTCTAGCTAGGGTTTGTTGGGTTGTTTGTAGCTAGGGTTCAGAATGCTTGAAGTTTTATTATAAATACCTTTGTGAAAGTTATCATCTTTTGGGTCAAGTGAAGCAATGAATGGAGGAATATATTTTACTTATTTTATGTTTAATATATGAAGCATATTATATAAATTTTTAGATGGTGTTTGTAAGGTTTTATTGCCTTGTGTAACTATGATTGACATCTATCATTGACATCTATATACGGAATGAGATTCTTCGAGAACTAGAAAAGGAGAAAATACGGAACGAGATTCTTTGAGAACTAGCAAAAGGAGAAAATACAGAACAAGATTCTTCGAGAACTAGAAAAGGAGAAAATACGGAACGAGATTCTTCGAGAACTAGCAAAAGATACGGAACGAGTTTCTTCCACTAATTAGTCAGCAGTCATTACTTCTTAATGAACTCGAATTCACAAAATGATGAGTAATGTAAGGAGAAGCGTTGGCATTCAAGGATTTAGACGCCATGATGAGCAGTTGGTCGATGACATGATAGATAAAGATCTTGCAATGAAAGCCAGTGCAAAAAATGCGGGAATGTTGTATAATTGATTTAGTTTTTGTTTGGCACCTTCAATATCCGTTGCTTCATTAAAATGACATCAAGTTTCATTTTGAAACACTCACCATTCCTCCGGTATTGTATATCAAGTTGCTTTCCGTCCTTCGGACACGCCTCATACAATACTGTAATAGGTTGTGGTTTAGCTAAAATGACATCAAGCATGACTAACGGTTCATAAGTGTCTAAAAATATGAAAATTCAGGTTCACCTTGTTTGTTTCATTCAATATTAAATATAATTACGGAATCTTATTGAATATGAACAAACCATCCATGTATGTTGTAAGTTAAATCCACAATCAATTTATAGAGCTGCAGCAACAGATTCAACAATATCGCTTTTAGTATTACTCATCATTTCGTAAATTCGAGTTCATTAAGAAGTAATGACTGCTGACTAAGTCTGACTTTGAATGCTCACACAGGGTGATAAACAATGTTGATATGGAATTGGAGAATCGTTGTGTATTTGCTTACTTATTGTTGAAATCAAAGAAAAGAGTAAAAAAAAGATGAAATGAGGCGTGTTATGTTGGAAACTGAGGTTGAAAATTTGAAGTAAAACATTTATATTTGCAAGTAAAAGATTTAACATCTCATTAACGTAAATACAATACTTACAAAATTTGATAGGCACTAGTTGTCAATACAGAAACTTAACAAGAGAAGCAGCTAAAAAAGCCGTGAACGGTGAGGAACACATTTAACATCTCACCTCCCTTTGATCAACATAAGCAATAACCTTCACCTTTTCACCATTACTGAACTCCATCCCACACTCTCCCGTGGTTTCTGTACCCATCTTCCTGCGAAATGGCGTCTAAACCCTTGAATCCCAACGTTTCTCCTTACATTACTCATCATTTCCTAAATTCGAGTTCATTAACAAGTAATGACTGCTGACTAATTGCAAGACTGTATACGGCCCGTATAAAGTTATACGGGTCGTATACAACTTTTATAATTTTTTAAATCAAATACTCAACATACGAGCACTGTTTTATGTCTTGTATACGAGCCATATAACGTTATACAAGCCGTATATAATTAACCAACTTTCTTTTTTTAGTTAGTATATATGGAATTGACGAAAAATCAGTAATGTTGAGGATTTAGAACTACGAATTTTGTTTGAGTTAGTACATTTATACACCAACGATGTTCTGATATCAAAAACTGTTGGAGAATGCATCCTTAAACTTGATAGCAGCTTTTGCATTTGTAAACTTGATAGCAACTTCTTGCTTAAACAATGTTCTGATATTGAGTTATACGTTCCTTGTAACCCAACTAAAATCTCGTAACTGTGAATCTCTTCCCTCCAAAAGCACCACCTTGTCGCGTATGGTCTCCTTAAGTCTAGATTATTGCTTAAACGATGTTCTGATATCGAGAATGTTCGTTTGGGGAAAATGTTCTAGAAACTGAAGGAAAAGGAAGGTTGAAACTATACAATAATAATGATTCAACACCAAATTTCATTTGTCCACACGAAAAGATGGTGGACCACAACTCCGCAGCAAAACCACTTTCGTCAGCCGACGCAACGCCATTTCCTACAGCAAGGACAACTGGTTTCAGTGTTCTTTTTACTTTGAAACAAATCCCATTTATTCAAAGAGAAAGAACACTCAGACTCTTGATAATCATTGTGAACTTGAGAACAGGAAGCTCAACAATGGTGGTAAGAAGTCTGCTTATGACTTTGTTTATCTACCCATTGGTTTCAAAAAAGTTATATTACGTTTTTTTAGCAAGCACGACTGATGATAGATGACTTGCACTATCAGAAGAAAACTTAAACAAACCACCAAACTAGGACATCAACATCAATTGATGTCCAATTGACGAACACGAATGTGTGATATGAGATTTATTTAAAAGTAAAAAGAAAACTGAAACCAGTTTGTCTGAGTTTTCTTTCTCTTTGATGAAATGGGATTTGTTTCAAAGTAAAAATAAAACTGAAACCCATTTACTTTGATAGCAGAAGCCGTTCGATTTGATGGTTCTGAACACTATATAGACTGCCAGATCGAATGGTCATTTATCTGAGTTTTCTTTTGTGACACTCTGGGTTTCCCGAGCAACTATCTTGCATTGAAATTATGTGTACATATTTTATTAAATGGAAACTTGTGAATTACCTTGGTGTGCTATATGATCCTTGAATTAAGTTGTATGTATGTAATAAGTATATATATATGTGTATAAGTGCTAGTGAACCAAAATCACAACTCAAGACCACCCGGTCTCGAGTAACCAGTAAACAGTGGGCCGGTTGGGTCGTGGACCTCCTTTAGTCCACCCGAAAGCCCATTAGGGTGCACCATTTGATATGAGAAACCCATGCCATCATCCACATTTTCCTTACACTCACTCTCACACTTTCCTACACTCTCCCTCTCTCACTAAAACCCTAAACCAAACACCTATCATCCCCTCTCCTCTCTCAGACTCAAACCAGAAGCATCAAGACCTCCGGATCAGCTCGTGATCATCGCTTGGACACTTCCTTCATCGTCTCACACACTCACAACCAAACAAGTTCCGGTTAGTACCATATCTCGGTTAGATGATAGAATATATTATGGATGATGTCTTAAATTAACAAGATGTATGCTTGTTGGATAATACACATGTTCTATGAGGATAGATGAGTTAAGATGACTAAGTTTAATGATGGATTTTTGTGTTGTAGTGATAATAGGATGATATGCAAGACATGTTCATGCTTTGATAGGAAATTGTTAGATAACATGCAAGATTGTTAGGACAATAAGAGTGTGTATGTGTATGTTGTAATCCGAGGAATGTATGATTAGATTCAGGAGTGATGCTGATTTGAATATATACTAGGATAGGGTTGTTTGAATAATCATGCTGCAAAATGATGAAAACCCTAAAGAAGAACAACTTGAATGTCATGAAAATATTTGAAAAACTTGTTGATTGATCGGTTTTGATTAGAATTTAGGCAAGAAAACATGTTAGTAGGAGCTAATTGGATAGTACACAATTCCATGAAATGGAAATCCTATTGGATAGTACAATCGGACAGGTTCTAGAAGGTTCGGACATCAGATGTGCAAGTCGAGATCTCTGGTCTCGACTCGAGACCCTCCCATGACAACTCGAGACAAGCTCCAAGACTCGAAATCAGCAAGGTCTCGACTCAAGATCTCGCAATCTCGACTCGAGACCCTCCCATGACAACTCGAGACAAGCTCCAAGACTCGAAATCAGCAAGGTCTCGACTCAAGATCTCGCAATCTCGACTCGAGACTGAACTCGAGACTTCTGAGGTTCCGACTCCTACCTACCTGACTCGAGACCACCCCGCTACAACCCGAGACCATTTGGTTGCGACTCGAGACCTCTCGGTCTCGACTCAAGACCACCTTGTCTCGAG
The DNA here is from genome assembly GCA_030545235.1 of Helianthus tuberosus. NCBI lineage: Eukaryota > Viridiplantae > Streptophyta > Magnoliopsida > Asterales > Asteraceae > Helianthus > Helianthus tuberosus. Next base: position 62,806,892 of record CM060360.1, on the reverse strand, counting down.
TGGGCTACTTGTTTTTCGTTATTGGGCCGCATCTAATGTTTGGGCTGCATGATTTTCCTGTTACTATTTACCTTGGCTAAGTGTTACTGATTAACTGTTCAAGTATTAGGGCAGGCCCAACACCCTCGTATGTTTTGTATGCTATGTGTCAAATACGTGTACCATATACGTGATTACTTGTGTCCGAGCCTGACCTATACTGGTAACCATTTAGGACGTGGTGACCAGCATACTTAACCAAGTAAACTAAACTACCGAGAAACCCAAGGTGAGTTCACAACTAATAAAGCATGCGTTCCCGGTGGTTGGGAAACGGAAACTCGAACAACGCTATCCCCTCGTAAGGGATACAAACCTATTTCTCTCCCCTTAAATGGGACTTTTAGTTAATTACTGTTTATACTGGATGCAACAAGCAATACTAAACAAAACTCTATCACTCAAGTCCTCACTTCTTAATACCGATTAGTCGCCGGGGTCAGGCGAACGGGTTATTAGTTGATAGCGCTATTTAGGTCTCACCAACCTCACATCGTGCCCGCGTATGGGATCGGGCGTGAACTAATGTACTCTGGCAACCGTCAATGATGATAGAACATTGACAAATGGGGCACTCTACGGAAACGTATGGATGAATAGTATTCGGTATTGTAAAAACAGTTTAGTCGCTTACTTATGGGGTAGCTCCCCATCGCATGTATAAACGGATAAATTAACTGGTGAAACAAGGTTTTGGTAATTAAAACTGGACAACTCGTGGACTCACCAACATTTTGTTGATACCCTACTGCATGCTTTGCAGGTACCCAGTGACTCAGGAGCTTGCAGCTTGGGAATGTGTAGTGGTCGTTTAGCCCGTGTGTTGGGTTTTAAATAATCTTGAACTATGAACCTTGTTTTGAAACTATTTGGTTTATGCTTCCGTTGTTTACTTGAACTGTTATTCGAACTTAAACTTTTTATAAACTTCAAACTATGATGTTTACTAACTAATGTGGTTGGTGAACATTTCTATTATTGACCAATGCTCAGTATAAACGGTGGCTGGATCCTGGTCAGTCACGCCTCCAAGCGGTGGTATTCCGCACGTGGATTTTGGGGGTGTGACAGATTGGTATCAGAGCCATTGGTTATAGTGAACTTGGTTTTAAAAAGAAAGTCTTTTTGAGAAAAACCAGACTATAACCCGTGACTCGTGACGACACTAAACTCCAAGGGCAAGACTCAACATATTAGACCTCATAGCTCGGACTTGTGTTTACTTGCTTGTTTATTATATGTTATTACTCTACTATACGTACTAGTGTGCCTAATTAGATAGATGTGCATTCCTCTTCTACCTCATTCTCGATACATTACGACATCACACTCATACTGTGTTTTCTGGCCATGAAGACAATGAGTGGACGCGGAAGAGGAAACGTTAACATGACTCAGGCTCAGTTCACTAACTTGCTCAACACGGTGGCTGCAGCTTTCGCAGCTCACCCTAGAGGTAAACTCGTTACCTTAGGATGTTTAGATCCTACCCCCACATCGTCTTTTCACTACTAAGCCTATTCGCTTCGCTTCTCACAACAGGTCAGCCTGCGCCTGCGCAGCCACGTATTTGTACTTTCAAAACCTTCATGGATGGCAAGCCTCTCCCCTTCAACGGCACTGAGGGTGCCATAGGCCTTCTGCATTGGATTGAAAAGGCCGAAGCTGTCTTTGCTGTCTGCGAGTGTCCCCTGCTAACTGGGTAAAGTTCGCGACTGGTACGCTTGAAGGAAATGCGCTTTCATGGTGGAAAGCACAGATTCAGATGCTTGGCCTGGAAACTGCTAATGCTACTGCGTGGGAAGATTTCAAGGACATGATCAAAGAGGAGTACTGTCACAGGGATGACATCCACAAACTCGAGAACGAGTACTATGAGCTCAAGATGGTTGGATCAGAGATTGAGACCTACACCAAGCAGTCCAACGACTATGCTACACTTTGCCCAAACATGTCCCGACCTATGTATCGAAGGATCGAATTGTACATCAAAGGGTTGGTTCTAGAAATCCGGAGCCATGTAACCTCAGCCAACCTCAATACCATACAGCCCGTGGTCTGTCTTGCTCACAAACTCACCAATCAGGCTGTGGAGGAGGGCAAGCTGCCCAAAAGGATCAGTGCTACTGCTGGAACTTCTAGCGATAACAAACGAAAGTGGGATGGAAATCAGGGTAAGGATGCTAACCCCACTCAGGCCTCAGTTCAGCAAAGAAAGACTGAAAATAACAAAGGCCCTCAGCAACAGGGTGGCTATCGAGGAAACCACCCCAAGTGTAACAAATGTAACCGACACCACAGTGGGCCATGTGGCAAAAGTCAGTGTCAGCGATGCAACAAGATGGGGCATGAAGCTAAAGACTGTAGGAGCCAGCTCCCAGCTAGGTAGAATCAACAACAACCCCAACAGCAACAAGGAAACAACCGTGGATGCTTCAAGTGTGGAGCAACGGGGCACATGTGAAAGGATTGCCCTGAACTGAATCAGAACAACAACAATCAGGGTGCTGGGAACAATAACAACAATGCTGGGAATGGTGCAAGAGGAAGGGCTTTTGTGATTGGAGCTGGAGAAGCAAGGAATGACCCCAACGTTGTAGCGGGTAAGTTCCTACTTAATGATCGTTATGTTTCCGTATTGTTTGATTCTGGAGCAGATGCTAGTTATGTATCCCTACGTATTAGTAAGAAGCTTAAGTCCACTCTTACGCCGTTAAGCTCTAAGCACATCGTTGAATTAGCTAACGGTAGAAACCTCGAGGCCTCACACGTTATTCGAAACTGCAACTTAGAATTGTCTGGTCAGACCTTCCGTATCGATCTCTTCCCCATCATTCTCGGAAGCTTCGACGTCGTCATTGGTATGGATTGGTTATCCAAGCATCGAGCTGAAATCCTCTGCCAAGAGAAAGCTATTCGTATTCCCCGTCCTCCTGGCAAACCCCTTATCGTCCAAGGCGACAAAAGCGGAGAAGTCACAGGCATCATTTCATTCTTAAAAGCCCAAAAGTGTCTATGAAAGGGGCACACCGCTATCTTAGCACTTGTTGCCGACACGCAGAAAAAGGAAAACAGGATTGAAGATTTTCCAGTTGTACGCGACTATCCTGAGGTATTTCCGGAAGAACTACCTGGACTCCCTCCTCACCGTCAGGTCGAATTTCAAATCGAACTAGCTCCCGGAGCAGCACCTATAGCTCGTGCACCTTATCGACTAGCTCCCGCAGAACTCAAGGAACTTTCTACCCAAATACAAGAACTACTGGACAAAGGTTTTATCCGTCCTAGCTCACCACCCTGGGGAGCCCCAGTGCTCTTTGTCAAAAAGAAGGATGGTACATTCCGAATGTGCATTGATTACCGCGAACTGAACAAGGTTACCATCAAGAATCGTTATCCACTTCCCCGTATCGACGATCTGTTCGACCAACTGCAAGGGTCGAGCTATTATTCTAAGATCGATCTACGATCGGGCTATCACCAACTGAGAGTCCGCGATGAGGACATCTCAAAGACTGCTTTTAGAACCCGCTATGGTCACTACGAATTCCTAGTTATGCCTTTCGGAATGACCAATGCACCTGCGATTTTCATGGATCTCATGAACCGAGTGTGCAAACCCTACCTCGACAAGTTTGTGATTGTGTTTATTGACGACATCCTCATCTACTCGAAAAGTCAAGAGGAGCATGAACAACACCTGCATCTTATTCTCGAACTCCTTCGCAATGAGCAACTGTATGCCAAATTCTCGAAATGTGATTTCTGGCTTAGAGAGGTCCATTTCCTTGGGCACATAGTCAATCAGGATGGGATTCATGTTGACCCCGCTAAGATCGAATCCATTAAGAACTGGCCTATACCTAAGACTCTGACCGAAGTTCGCCAATTCTTGGGATTGGCAGGATACTATCGGAGATTTATCAAGGGATTCTCTAAGATCGCTCAACCACTTACGACCCTCACTCAGAAGGGTGTTGCTTATAAGTGGAATGATGCTCAGGAATCTGCCTTTCAGGAACTAAAGAAGAACCTCTGTAGTGCCCCTATTCTTTCCTTACCTGAAGGTACCGACGACTTCATTGTTTACTACGACGCTTCTATTCAAGGGCTTGGTTGCGTGTTGATGCAACACGAGAAGGTTATTGCTTACGCTTCGCGACAACTCAAGATTCACGAGCGGAACTACACGACGCATGACTTAGAATTTGGAGCTGTGGTCTTCGCGCTCAAGATTTGGAGACACTACTTATACGGTACCAAGTGCACGATTTACACTGATCACAAGAGTCTCCAGCACATAATGGAACAAAAGGAGTTGAATATGCGGCAACGCCGATGGGTCGAACTCCTAAATGACTATGAGTGTGCAATTAAATATCATCCAGGCAAGGCTAATGTGGTAGCCGATGCCCTCAGTAGAAAGGAGTCCAAACCCAAGCGTGTTCGTGCCTTACAGCTCACTATCCACTCGAACCTCCCTAATCAGATCCGAAATGCTCAGGTTGAAGCATTGAAAGACGAGAACATCAGGGCTGAGTCCCTACGAGGATCGAGACAACGTTTAGAACAAAAAGAAGACGGTGCTTACTATGTAGCCGGGCGCATATGGGTTCCCCTTTATGGAAATTTACGTGACCTCGTGATGGACGAAGCCCATAAGTCCCGTTACTCAGTACATCCGGGTTCAGATAAGATGTACCACGACTTAAGGACTACCTATTGGTGGCCTGGCCTGAAGGCCCACATAGCAACCTATGTCAGAAAATGTTTGACTTGTGCAAGAGTCAAGGCTGAGTATCAGAAACCATCGGGCCTACTCCAACCGCCAGAAATCCCGCAATGGAAATGGGAGCAAATTTCCATGGATTTTGTTACTGGCCTACCTAGGTCTCAACGCGGAAATGACACCATTTGGGTGATAGTGGACCGATTAACTAAGTCTGCACACTTTTTGGCTATTAAAGAAACAGACAAGTTCTCTACCTTAGCGGAGGTATACTTAAAGGAAGTGGTTTCGAAGCACGGGGTGCCGACCTCTATTATTTCCGATCGGGACGCGCGTTTTACTTCTGAGTTGTGGCAAGCCATGCACAAATCCTTTGGCTCACGTTTAGATATGAGCACCGCTTATCATCCACAAACGGATGGGCAGTCTGAACGCACCATCCAAACCCTAGAAGACATGCTTAGGGCATGTGTGATCGATTTTGGCAAGAATTGGGAGAAGCACCTACCGTTAGTGGAATTCTCCTACAACAACAGCTACCACACCAGCATTCAGGCAGCCCCCTTTGAGGCATTGTACGGTCGTAAATGCCGATCGCCTCTCTGCTGGGCGGAGGTTGGTGACAGCCAGATCACAGGTCCAGAACTTGTGGTAGACACTACGGAAAAGATTGCCCAGATTAGGAAACGCATGGCAGCAGCTTGATGTGTGTAAAATGCAACATATAAATTACATCAAATGAGGCATAAAACTAACCCTTTTTTAGTACTAATATTGGAAAAAGAGTGTTTTTGTCTTCCTTTTGTATTTTCAGGATTAAATGAGCTCAAAAACGCAAAAGAAGCAAAAAGACAGCTAAATCCAACATAAATACAAGAAAAGGAACATTAGTGGAATGCCCGAACCCTCAACGGCACCTTCCAAAGCAAAATAGAGAAAACAGAAGGCTGAACACGCCCCGTGCTCAGCCAGCACGGGGCCGTGCCCATGAAGCAGCAGAAAAGACAAATCTATAGAAGCTTCTATTGCCCACCACGGGCCATGCTCAGCGGACACGGGGGCGTGCCGAAAGTACTGCAGGCGCATTAATTGTAATTGCGAATTACAATTAATGAAGAGAGAGAGTGTCAGACGGGCACGGGGCCGTGCCCAGCGAACACGGGGCCGTGCCCAGGCTTCTGTTCAGCCTATAAATAGAAGTGCTTGGTTTCATTGCAACTCATCCCTTGGCACACCACCTCTCTCACACTTCATCCACCACCCACCACCATCACAACACCATCATCCACCACCATCATCCATTGTCCATCATAGAGTGTGTGAGTCGTCTCGGGATCCAAGATTGATCGTAAGAGTTCTTGACAATCAAGGCCATGTTTGCCTAAGTCTCTTACATCACTTGGTGAAGACAAAGTGTCTAGTATAATACTTTTTATTTCTAATCTTTTGCACTTTTTATTTGGTTTTGTATTAATGACTTTAATAACTAGTTACTTATGTTGAAGGTGATCTTTCCTTATCGTTTGTCCGTGGTGTCTTGGCATTATTTTACTGTCTATATAAAATAAAGGATTTTCACCATTCATATCTCCACGGTCTATATGGAGGTATGTTGGCTACCTGGTAGGGGGTTAAGGGAACGGTTTGGTAAAGGTCTTGCCATTGTTCAGCGTTTAGAGGTCCTGCAATGGACCTGGGTCAAATTTAGTAGGACCTCCTTCAATACTTCACGGTATTGGATGGCGGGGGTCCAAACTCTTTGATCCCCTCATAAGTTAACTACTATTAATACTATAACCCGGCTATTTAGGACTGTATCCCTGCTGACTCAGACTACTTAGCCGAGGGTAACGTCACCGCCAAAAGCGGGGCCTACCACAATACTGCATTAATAACTTAATTCATTATCTTCCAATAATCCACCCCTTTAGGATTGTATCCCTGCTGACTCAAACTACTGGGGTGAGGGTAACGTCACCTTCAAAAGAGGGGCCTACTACAATAACTAAGATAATCTCTTAATTATGTGCAAAAGTGCGGAAATAATCAAAGGTTATACTAGATACGAGTCGGAACCAAGTGATTCATCTTGTCTATCTGTTTTTATTTTTTTATTTTTATTTTCAGCATTTAGTTAGTTTTACTTTTCTTAGTTTAAAACATTTTTTCTAAACTTTTGTTTTGGTTAGACGTTGAGGATAAACCGGTATTAAAAGCTCTTGTGTCCTTGGACGACCTCGGTATCTTACCAACGCTATACTACGCTCAACGATGGGTGCACTTGCCCATATGTGTGTTTAGTGTTAGTAAAATATCGTGTTTTATAAATTTAAAACTTGGCTAAAGTAAGTGTTAAAAAGGGCTTAAAATATACACCTAAAATATACGACACTTTCACGCACATCAAGTTTTTGGCGCCGTTGCCAGGGACACAAGGATTTTAGGAAAGCTTAAAATCGACGGCCTAATCAGTTTTTCAAAACCTTTTCAAAACGGGCCCACATTTTTCTGCATTTTAGTTTAGTTTTGCATTTACAGTAGGTTGAACACGGGCCGTGTTCACTGAACACGCCCCGTGCTCAACTAGATCAGTAAATTTAATTAAAACGCCCAGATACAGATCCTGAACACGGGGCTGTGTCCACTGAACACGGGGCCGTGTCCAGCCTCTGTTTCAGTTTTTATTTTTGTTTTCTGATCTCGAGACTCGGTTGTGGTCTGCTGAGTGATTCTTATGGATCAATACTCAGGAGGTTACAACTACACCTATGAGGAGGATGAATATAGGGGTAATTGTTGCACTAATTGTCGTAACGCACGATCGGTCCAAAATAGTCACTCATATCAACCATCCAATTCATACACCTACTATGAGGAGCCCAGGTACGAGCCATCAACTTCATACACATCCTATGAAGACCAAAGGTATGAACCTCCTCCCTCATACTCATATTTTGATGAACCAAGGTATGAGCATTCGTACTCATACTTTGAGGAACCAAGATATGAGCCACCACCTTCGTATACTTACTATGAGGAACCATGGCGTGAACAACCCACCTCATATGAGTATTATGAAGAACAAAATTACGACCCTTATCCATCATATGCTTACAATGAAGAACAATGGTGTGAACCATCTACTTCATATGGGTATTATGAGGAACAAAGGATCGAACAACCGGATTCAAGCTTTGAAAATCCCGATTCTTTTTCTATAACCGAAGTAACCGATAGGATATTGGAACACATAAGAGTTATCGATCGGTGTATAAAAGAAGCTCGCGCAAGGGAAGAGGAGTCCCGCGCAAGAGAAGAATTAAAAAAGGAAGAGATAACCGAAAGTGTAAAAATGGAAGAACAAATAAGTGAAAAACCGACACATGAGTTAAACAACGAAAAAGGTGAGTCCGACAACGTTAAAATTCAAGAAGAGTCTAATTTTGAAGAAATTAATCTCTTGTCACCTTCTTTTGAAAATCATTGTTTAGTACCCACTCATGCTAAGTTTTTAAAAGAGTTAAACACTAACACTAAAATTGATGAAACGATAAGTGTTAAGTTAACTAATGATCAAACGTCGCTAATAAAAGAGGACCCATTTGAAATTAACATTACACCGGTTCCATGTTTCTTTCAAAACTCGTTTATTAGTAATGTCACAATCGATAAAGATCTTTGTGTTAACATAATGCCTAACTACATTTTCAAAAAATTAAGTATTAGTGATTTTTCTCCACTTCAAATACCCATTTTTCTATCCAATCGGAAAGTAATAAAATCAATCGGTGTAGTTGAGGATGTATTGGTTCAAACAAATCAAATGGTAATCCCGACCGATTTTGTCATCCTCGATGACGCTCCTCTAGTGTTGGGACGGCCATTTGTAAAAACTCACGAAGCTTTGAAAAACCGGAAGTTCAACAATCTACCTCTTCAATTAGGGGCATTTAAAAAGAGTGTCGATCTTGAGCGATCAATGAAATATCCATTCGGCAATAACGACCCCCTAATTGAAGATGAGCCAGAACCACCTGATAAAGTGGGTCTAGCCAAGGACCCTTATAAACGTGGCGCACCATGGAGGCATTCCACGGAACTATCCTTAGTTTAATTTAGATTATTTTTTATGTTTTCTAGCTAGTTTAATTTTCAGGAATAAAACACACTCATGATGGTAAAGGATGAAAAGGGGAACGAGAAAAATGATCCCATGCACAAGAACAAGGCAACCCGACAATTTTCTCCATTTCAGAAGGTTCAACACGGGCCGTGCCCAACCAACACGGCCCCGTGTCGAACCACCTGCAGAAAACGCCCAGTACAGGTAACTGGACACGGGCCGTGTTCACCCAACACGCCCCCGTGTCCAGACTTCTGTTTCTCTTATTTCAATTTTGTTACTGGCACTTGAACACGGGGCCGTGCCCGGATAACACGGGGCCGTGTTCAGTGCCCAGTAACACAATTTTTTGCTTTTTAAACACTATTTTACACATCTAATCAACCTAAAATTTTATTTTTGGGACACATTGAGGACAATGTGTAATTTAAGTGTGGGGGGGGGATGCTAAAGCCTTGAATTTTGCAAGTCCTAAATACAAGCCTTACACAAAACTCTATTGGAACCGCTAATCACCCCAAATTTTTTTCAAAAATTTCATTTTTTTTTTACTTGTCTAGGTTTAACTCGGGAAATTCAAGTTCTCAAAAAGGTTATATTTTTACAAATTTACAACTGATAGCGTAGTGATAAAAAGAACCAACATAAGAAAATTATGAAAAGGCATGACAAACTTATTTAAAATTTGATTATATATACTTGATCACATAAAAACCCATTCCCACAAAAGTGAGTTTTGAGCCTTTATTGAGCACATAATTCCATATCATTTGACTAAATGCTCATTTTTCGTTTCTTGTGTGAATAGCCGCTTGGTTCTTACGACTCTAGAACTTGCCATGACAATACATTCCCGGTCCTTATCAACTTAAACCCGAGTAAGTAAATGATGGAGGCATTAGGACTAACATTTTTCATTTCTACACCATTATTTTTTCTTTTTCTTTTACCACCTACCAAAAAATCCCCCTAGTTAGCCCCTTTGAGCCTAAACCTTTTCGTTTCATCACCCAAAACAAAAACCCTTTCACCTACCAAAACCTTTTTCATTTTTAACCCTTTATTTTAGTAACAAGTTCGGTTTTTCCTTAAAAAAAAAAAAAAAAATCGATGATGATGAAGGAAAAAGAAAATAAACAAACAAAGTAATCAAAAATAACTTTGTTTGAATAAAAGCTTCATCAAAAATAAAAAGTTGCAAAAATACGAAAACCGACACTTGTTACGCTTTTAGCCCTTTTTCTACTAACCACTAACCCAACCACCTACCTTTAACCCTAGCCAACCCTTAACCCACAAAGTCCTCTTGATATCTATAAAGGTATAAAAGTTAAAAAGGAGGAGGATTGATTTCTTGGCAAGCCTATGGTAGGAATAAGTTCCATGACCGCTCTCGAGTGATTCACTAAAAATACACTTTCGGCCGAGTGTGAGTGATTTCCCCGCGAGGTATGTGAACTTGTATATAAATAGAATTTTAAAAAGGCATGTTATGCCCAAATAAGTAATTTCTTTTATGAACAGTTCTAAATAAATCATTACGAATAGGAGTGTAAATAAATAAAAATAAAACCCAAAAAGATCTTGGAAATCCCGACACTCTATGACAAGCCCAAAACCTTCTCTTCTACCTATTCCATTTGGGAGTGTAAGCCACATATTAAAGAGTTTTGCTTGAGGACAAGCAAAAGTTCAAGTGTGGGGGTATTTGATGTGTGTAAAATGCAACATATAAATTACATCAAATGAGGCATAAAACTAACCCTTTTTTAGTACTAATATTGGAAAAAGAGTGTTTTTGTCTTCCTTTTGTATTTTCAGGATTAAATGAGCTCAAAAACGCAAAAGAAGCAAAAAGACAGCTAAATCCAACATAAATACAAGAAAAGGAACATTAGTGGAATGCCCGAACCCTCAACGGCACCTTCCAAAGCAAAATAGAGAAAACAGAAGGCTGAACACGCCCCGTGCTCAGCCAGCACGGGGCCGTGCCCATGAAGCAGCAGAAAAGACAAATCTATAGAAGCTTCTATTGCCCACCACGGGCCGTGCTCAGCGGACACGGGGGCGTGCCGAAAGTACTGCAGGCGCATTAATTGTAATTGCGAATTACAATTAATGAAGAGAGAGAGTGTCAGACGGGCACGGGGCCGTGCCCAGCGAACACGGGGCCGTGCCCAGGCTTCTGTTCAGCCTATAAATAGGAGTGCTTGGTTTCATTGCAACTCATCCCTTGGCACACCACCTCTCTCACACTTCATCCACCACCCACCACCATCACAACACCATCATCCACCACCATCATCCATTGTCCATCATAGAGTGTGTGAGTCGTCTCGGGATCCAAGATTGATCGTAAGAGTTCTTGACAATCAAGGCCATGTTTGCCTAAGTCTCTTACATCACTTGGTGAAGACAAAGTGTCTAGTATAATACTTTTTATTTCTAATCTTTTGCACTTTTTATTTGGTTTTGTATTAATGACTTTAATAACTAGTTACTTATGTTGAAGGTGATCTTTCCTTATCGTTTGTCCGTGGTGTCTTGGCATTATTTTACTGTCTATATAAAATAAAGGATTTTCACCATTCATATCTCCACGGTCTATATGGAGGTATGTTGGCTACCTGGTAGGGGGTTAAGGGAACGGTTTGGTAAAGGTCTTGCCATTGTTCAGCGTTTCGAGGTCCTGCAATGGACCTGGGTCAAATTTAGTAGGACCTCCTTCAATACTTCACGGTATTGGATGGCGGGGGTCCAAACTCTTTGATCCCCTCATAAGTTAACTACTATTAATACTATAACCCGGCTATTTAGGACTGTATCCCTGCTGACTCAGACTACTTAGCCGAGGGTAACGTCACCGCCAAAAGCGGGGCCTACCACAATACTGCATTAATAACTTAATTCATTATCTTCCAATAATCCACCCCTTTAGGATTGTATCCCTGCTGACTCAAACTACTGGGGTGAGGGTAACGTCACCTTCAAAAGAGGGGCCTACTACAATAACAAAGATAATCTCTTAATTATGTGCAAAAGTGCGGAAATAATCAAAGGTTATACTAGATACGAGTCGGAACCAAATGATTCATCTTGTCTATCTGTTTTTATTTTTTTATTTTTATTTTCAGCATTTAGTTAGTTTTACTTTTCTTAGTTTAAAACATTTTTTCTAAACTTTTGTTTTGGTTAGACGTTGAGGATAAACCGGTATTAAAAGCTCTTGTGTCGTTGGACGACCTCGGTATCTTACCAACGCTATACTACGCTCAACGATGGGTGCACTTGCCCATATGTGTGTTTAGTGTTAGTAAAATATCGTGTTTTATAAATTTAAAACTTGCCTAAAGTAAGTGTTAAAAAGGGCTTAAAATATACACCTAAAATATACGACACTTTCACGCACATCACAGCTCGTGACCGCCAGAAGAGCTACGCTGATAAGGATAGGAAACCGCTAGAGTTCCAGGTTGGTGACCGGGCTCTACTTAAAGTCTCACCCTGGAAGGGTGTGGTTCGTTTTGGAAAACGGGGCAAGCTTAATCCGCGGTATGTCGGACCATTCAAAATTACCGAAAAGATCGGTAAGGTCGCTTACAGATTGAATCTGCCTGAAGAACTAAGTGCTGTGCACAACGTCTTCCACGTGTCTAATCTGAAGAAGTGTCTATCAGATGAAACACTTATCATTCCTTTCAAGGAACTTACTATTGACGAACAGCTACACTTTACTGAGGAACCGATTGAGATCACGGATCGAGAGATCGAGAGATCAAAACCCTCAAACGTAGCCAGATACCTCTCGTACGAGTTCGTTGGAACTCGCGCCGTGGCCCAGAGTTTACCTGGGAGCGGGAAGACCAGATGAAGCACAAGTATCCCCAGTTGTTCCCAAATGAAACTCCCAGCACTGAAGCTACAACCGAATTTCGGGACGAAATTCCAAACTAACGGGGGGATGATGTGACACCTCGTTGAAACGTTTTCACTTACACTAGCTTGACAGTGACTGCCTTAACTTTCGGGACGAAAGTTCTTAAAACTTGGGGATAATGTGACACTCTGGGTTTCCCGAGCAACTATCTTGTATTGAAATTATGTGTACATATTTTATTAAATGGAAACTTGTGAATTACCTTGGTGTGCTATATGATCCTTGAATTAAGTTGTATGTATGTAATAAGTATATATATGTGTATAAGTGCTAGTGAACCGAAATCACAACTCAAGACCACCCGGTCTCGAGTAACCAGTAAACAGTGGGCCGGTTGGGCCGTGGACCTCCTTTAGTCCACCCGAAAGCCCATTAGGGTGCACCATTTGATATGAGAAACCCATGCCATCATCCACATTTTCCTTACACTCACTCTCACACTTTCCTACACTCTCCCTCTCTCACTAAAACCCTAAACCAAACACCTATCATCCTCTCTCCTCTCTCGGTCTCACACACTCACAACCAAACAAGTTCCGGTTAGTACCATATCTCGGTTAGATGATAGAATATATTATGGATAATGTCTTAAATTAACAAGATGTATGCTTGTTGGATAAAACACATGTTCTATGAGGATAGATGAGTTAAGATGACTAAGTTTAATGATGGATTTTTGTGTTGTAGTGATAATAGGATGATATGCAAGACATGTTCATGCTTTGATAGGAAATTGTTAGATAACATGCAAGATTGTTAGGACAATAAGAGTGTGTATGTGTATGTTGTAATCCGAGGAATGTATGATTAGATTCAGGAGTGATGCTGATTTGAATATATACTAGGATAGGGTTGTTTGAATAATCATGCTGCAAAATGATGAAAACCCTAAAGAAGAACAACTTGAATGTCATGAAAATATTTGAAAAACTTGTTGATTGATCGGTTTTGATTAGAATTTAGGCAAGAAAACATGTTAGTAAGAGCTAATTGGATAGTACACAATTCCATGAAATGGAAATCCTATTGGATAGTACAATCGGACAGGTTCTAGAAGGTTCGGACATCAGATGTGCAAGTCGAGATCTCTGGTCTCGACTCGAGACCCTCCCATGACAACTCGAGACAAGCTCCAAGACTCGAAATCAGCAAGGTCTCGACTCAAGATCTCGCAATCTCGACTCGAGACTGAACTCGAGACTTCTGAGGTTCCGACTCCTACCTACCTGACTCGAGACCACCCCGCTACAACCCGAGACCATTTGGTTGCGACTCGAGACCTCTCGGTCTCGACTCAAGACCACCTTGTCTCGAGTGGGCTACTTGTTTTTCGTTATTGGGCCGCATCTAATGTTTGGGCTGCATGATTTTCCTGTTACTATTTACCTGGGCTAAGTGTTACTGATTAACTGTTCAAGTATTAGGGCAGGCCCAACACCCTCGTATGTTTTGTATGCTATGTGTCAAATACGTGTACCATATACGTGATTACTTGTGTCCGAGCCTGACCTATACTGGTAACCATTTAGGACGTGGTGACCAGCATACTTAACCAAGTAAACTAAACTACCGAGAAACCCAAGGTGAGTTCACAACTAATAAAGCATGCGTTTCCGGTGGTTGGGAAACGGAAACTCGAACAACGCTATCCCCTCGTAAGGGATACAAACCTATTTCTCTCCCCTTAAATGGGACTTTTAGTTAATTACTGTTTATACTGGATGCAACAAGCAATACTAAACAAAACTCTATCACTCAAGTCCTCACTTCTTAATACCGATTAGTCGCCGGGGTCAGGCGAACGGGTTATTAGTTGATAGCGCTATTTAGGTCTCACAAACCTCACATCGTGCCCGCGTATGGGATCGGGCGTGAACTAATGTACTCTGGCAACCGTCAATGATGATAGAACATTGACAAATGGGGCACTCTACGGAAACGTATGGATGAATAGTATTCGGTATTGTAAAAACAGTTTAGTCGCTTACTTATGGGGTAGCTCCCCATCGCATGTATAAACGGATAAATTAACTGGTGAAACAAGGTTTTGGTAATTAAAACTGGACAACTCGTGGACTCGCCAACATTTTGTTGATACCCTACTGCATGCTTTGCAGGTACCCAGTGACTCAGGAGCTTGCAGCTTGGGAATGTGTAGTGGTCGTTTAGCCCGTGTGTTGGGTTTTAAATAATCTTGAACTATGAACCTTGTTTTGAAACTATTTGGTTTATGCTTCCGTTGTTTACTTGAACTGTTATTCGAACTTAAACTTTTTATAAACTTCAAACTATGATGTTTACTAACTAATGTGGTTGGTGAACATTTCTATTATTGACCAATGCTCAGTATAAACGGTGGCTGGATCCTGGTCAGTCACGCCTCCAAGCGGTGGTATTCCGCACGTGGATTTTGGGGGTGTGACAGATTGGTATCAGAGCCATTGGTTATAGTGAACTTGGTTTTAAAAAGAAAGTCTTTTTGAGAAAAACCAGACTATAACCCGTGACTCGTGACGACACTAAACTCCAAGGGCAAGACTCAATATATTAGACCTCATAGCTCGGACTTGTGTTTACTTGCTTGTTTATTATATGTTATTACTCTACTATACGTACTAGTGTGCCTAATTAGATAGATGTGCATTCCTCTTCTACCTCATTCTCGATACATTACGACATCACACTCATACTGTGTTTTCTGGCCATGAAGACAATGAGTGGACGCGGAAGAGGAAACGTTAACATGACTCAGGCTCAGTTCACTAACTTGCTCAACACGGTGGCTGCAGCTTTCGCAGCTCACCCTGGAGGTAAACTCGTTACCTTAGGATGTTTAGATCCTACCCCCACATCGTCTTTTCACTACTAAGCCTATTCGCTTCGCTTCTCACAACAGGTCAGCCTGCGCCTGCGCAGCTACGTATTTGTACTTTCAAAACCTTCATGGATGGCAAGCCTCTCCCCTTCAACGGCACTGAGGGTGCCATAGGCCTTCTGCATTGGATTGAAAAGGCCGAAGCTGTCTTTGCTGTCTGCGAGTGTCCCCCTGCTAACTGGGTAAAGTTCGCGACTGGTACGCTTGAAGGAAATGCGCTTTCATGGTGGAAAGCACAGATTCAGATGCTTGGCCTGGAAACTGCTAATGCTACTGCGTGGGAAGATTTCAAGGACATGATCAAAGAGGAGTACTGTCACAGGGATGACATCCACAAACTCGAGAACGAGTACTATGAGCTCAAGATGGTTGGATCAGAGATTGAGACCTACACCAAGCAGTCCAACGACTATGCTACACTTTGCCCAAACATGTCCCGACCTATGTATCGAAGGATCGAATTGTACATCAAAGGGTTGGTTCCAGAAATCCGGAGCCATGTAACCTCAGCCAACCTCAATACCATACAGCCCGTGGTCCGTCTTGCTCACAAACTCACCAATCAGGCTGTGGAGGAGGGCAAGCTGCCCAAAAGGATCAGTGCTACTGCTGGAACTTCTAGCGATAACAAATGAAAGTGGGATGGAAATCAGGGTAAGGATGCTAACCCCACTCAGGCCTCAGTTCAGCAAAGAAAGACTGAAAATAACAAAGGCCCTCAGCAACAGGGTGGCTATCGAGGAAACCACCCCAAGTGTAACAAATGTAACCGACACCACAGTGGGCCATGTGGCAAAAGTCAGTGTCAGCGATGCAACAAGATGGGGCATGAAGCTAAAGACTGTAGGAGCCAGCTCCCAGCTAGGCAGAATCAACAACAACCCCAACAGAAACAAGGAAACAACCGTGGATGCTTCAAGTGTGGAGCAACGGGGCACATGCGAAAGGATTGCCCTGAACTGAATCAGAACAACAACAATCAGGGTGCTGGGAACAATAACAACAATGCTGGGAATGGTGCAAGAGGAAGGGCTTTTGTGATTGGAGCTGGAGAAGCAAGGAATGACCCCAACGTTGTAGCGGGTAAGTTCCTACTTAATGATCGTTATGTTTCCGTATTGTTTGATTCTGGAGCAGATGCTAGTTATGTATCCCTACGTATTAGTAAGAAGCTTAAGTCCACTCTTACGCCGTTAAGCTCTAAGCACATCGTTGAATTAGCTAACGGTAGAAACCTCGAGGCCTCACACGTTATTCGAAACTGCAACTTAGAATTGTCTGGTCAGACCTTCCGTATCGATCTCTTCCCCATCATTCTCGGAAGCTTCGACGTCGTCATTGGTATGGATTGGTTATCCAAGCATCGAGCTGAAATCCTCTGCCAAGAGAAAGCTATTCGTATTCCCCGTCCTCCTGGCAAACCCCTTATCGTCCAAGGCGACAAAAGCGGAGAAGTCACAGGCAACATTTCATTCTTAAAAGCCCAAAAGTGTCTACGAAAGGGGCACACCGCTATCTTAGCACTTGTTGCCGACACGCAGAAAAAGGAAAACAGGATTGAAGATTTTCCAGTTGTACGCGACTATCCTGAGGTATTTCCGGAAGAACTACCTGGACTCCCTCCTCAC
Source organism: Helianthus tuberosus (assembly GCA_030545235.1). Taxonomy (NCBI): domain Eukaryota; kingdom Viridiplantae; phylum Streptophyta; class Magnoliopsida; order Asterales; family Asteraceae; genus Helianthus; species Helianthus tuberosus. The sequence goes on along the minus strand of CM060360.1, from coordinate 62,789,561 downwards.
CGTCAGGTCGAATTTCAAATCGAACTAGCTCCCGGAGCAGCACCTATAGCTCGTGCACCTTATCGACTAGTTCCCGCAGAACTCAAGGAACTTTCTACCCAACTACAAGAACTACTGGACAAAGGTTTTATCCGTCCTAGCTCACCACCCTGGGGAGCCCCAGTGCTCTTTGTCAAAAAGAAGGATGGTACATTCTGAATGTGCATTGATTACCGCGAACTGAACAAGGTTACCATCAAGAATCGTTATCCACTTCCCCGTATCGACGATCTGTTCGACCAACTGCAAGGGTCGAGCTATTATTCTAAGATCGATCTACGATCGGGCTATCACCAACTGAGAGTCCGCGATGAGGACATCTCAAAGACTGCTTTTAGAACCCGCTATGGTCACTACGAATTCCTAGTTATGCCTTTCGGAATGACCAATGCACCTGCGATTTTCATGGATCTCATGAACCGAGTGTGCAAACCCTACCTCGACAAGTTTGTGATTGTGTTTATTGACGACATCCTCATCTACTCGAAAAGTCAAGAGGAGCATGAACAACACATGCATCTTATTCTCGAACTCCTTCGCAATGAGCAACTGTATGCCAAATTCTCGAAATGTGATTTCTGGCTTAGAGAGGTCCATTTCCTTGGGCACATAGTCAATCAGGATGGGATTCATGTTGACCCCGCTAAGATCGAATCCATTAAGAACTGGCCTATACCTAAGACTCTGACCGAAGTTCGCCAATTCTTGGGATTGGCAGGATACTATCGGAGATTTATCAAGGGATTCTCTAAGATCGCTCAACCACTTACGACCCTCACTCAGAAGGGTGTTGCTTATAAGTGGAATGATGCTCAGGAATCTGCCTTTCAGGAACTAAAGAAGAACCTCTGTAGTGCCCCTATTCTTTCCTTACCTGAAGGTACCGACGACTTCATTGTTTACTACGACGCTTCTATTCAAGGGCTTGGTTGCGTGTTGATGCAACACGAGAAGGTTATTGCTTACGCTTCGCGACAACTCAAGATTCACGAGCGGAACTACACGACGCATGACTTAGAATTTGGAGCTGTGGTCTTCGCGCTCAAGATTTGGAGACACTACTTATACGGTACCAAGTGCACGATTTACACTGATCACAAGAGTCTCCAGCACATAATGGAACAAAAGGAGTTGAATATGCGGCAACACCGATGGGTCGAACTCCTAAATGACTATGAGTGTGCAATTAAATATCATCCAGGCAAGGCTAATGTGGTAGCCGATGCCCTCAGTAGAAAGGAGTCCAAACCCAAGCGTGTTCGTGCCTTACAGCTCACTATCCACTCGAACCTCCCTAATCAGATCCGAAATGCTCAGGTTGAAGCATTGAAAGACGAGAACATCAGGGCTGAGTCCCTACGAGGATCGAGACAACGTTTAGAACAAAAAGAAGACGGTGCTTACTATGTAGCCGGGCGCATATGGGTTCCCCTTTATGGAAATTTACGTGACCTCGTGATGGACGAAGCCCATAAGTCCCGTTACTCAGTACATCCGGGTTCAGATAAGATGTACCACGACTTAAGGACTACCTATTGGTGGCCTGGCCTGAAGGCCCACATAGCAACCTATGTCAGAAAATGTTTGACTTGTGCAAGAGTCAAGGCTGAGTATCAGAAACCATCGGGCCTACTCCAACCGCCAGAAATCCCGCAATGGAAATGGGAGCAAATTTCCATGGATTTTGTTACTGGCCTACCTAGGTCTCAACGCGGAAATGACACCATTTGGGTGATAGTGGACCGATTAACTAAGTCTGCACACTTTTTGGCTATTAAAGAAACAGACAAGTTCTCTACCTTAGCGGAGGTATACTTAAAGGAAGTGGTTTCGAAGCACGGGGTGCCGACCTCTATTATTTCCGATCGGGATGCGCGTTTTACTTCTGAGTTGTGGCAAGCCATGCACAAATCCTTTGGCTCACGTTTAGATATGAGCACCGCTTATCATCCACAAACGGATGGGCAGTCTGAACGCACCATCCAAACCCTAGAAGACATGCTTAGGGCATGTGTGATCGATTTTGGCAAGAATTGGGAGAAGCACCTACCGTTAGTGGAATTCTTCTACAACAACAGCTACCACACCAGCATTCAGGCAGCCCCCTTTGAGGCATTGTACGGTCGTAAATGCCGATCGCCTCTCTGCTGGGCGGAGGTTGGTGACAGCCAGATCACAGGTCCAGAACTTGTGGTAGACACTACGGAAAAGATTGCCCAGATTAGGCAACGCATGGCAGCAGCTTGATGTGTGTAAAATGCAACATATAAATTACATCAAATGAGGCATAAAACTAACCCTTTTTTAGTACTAATATTGGAAAAAGAGTGTTTTTGTCTTCCTTTTGTATTTTCAGGATTAAATGAGCTCAAAAACGCAAAAGAAGCAAAAAGACAGCTAAATCCAACATAAATACAAGAAAAGGAACATTAGTGGAATGCCCGAACCATCAACGGCACCTTCCAAAGCAAAATAGAGAAAACAGAAGGCTGAACACGCCCCGTGCTCAGCCAGCACGGGGCCGTGCCCATGAAGCAGCAGAAAAGACAAATCTATAGAAGCTTCTATTGCCCACCACGGGCCGTGCTCAGCGGACACGGGGGCGTGCCGAAAGTACTGCAGGCGCATTAATTGTAATTGCGAATTACAATTAATGAAGAGAGAGAGTGTCAGACGGGCACGGGGCCGTGCCCAGCGAACACGGGGCCGTGCCCAGGCTTCTGTTCAGCCTATAAATAGGAGTGCTTGGTTTCATTGCAACTCATCCCTTGGCACACCACCTCTCTCACACTTCATCCACCACCCACCACCATCACAACACCATCATCCACCACCATCATCCATTGTCCATCATAGAGTGTGTGAGTCGTCTCGGGATCCAAGATTGATCGTAAGAGTTCTTGACAATCAAGGCCATGTTTGCCTAAGTCTCTTACATCACTTGGTGAAGACAAAGTGTCTAGTATAATACTTTTTATTTCTAATCTTATGCACTTTTTATTTGGTTTTGTATTAATGACTTTAATAACTAGTTACTTATGTTGAAGGTGATCTTTCCTTATCGTTTGTCCGTGGTGTCTTGGCATTATTTTACTGTCTATATAAAATAAAGGATTTTCACCATTCATATCTCCACGGTCTATATGGAGGTATGTTGGCTACCTGGTAGGGGGTTAAGGGAACGGTTTGGTAAAGGTCTTGCCATTGTTCAGCGTTTAGAGGTCCTGCAATGGACCTGAGTCAAATTTAGTAGGACCTCCTTCAATACTTCACGGTATTGGATGGCGGGGGTCCAAACTCTTTGATCCCCTCATAAGTTAACTACTATTAATACTATAACCCGGCTATTTAGGACTGTATCCCTGCTGACTCAGACTACTTAGCCGAGGGTAACGTCACCGCCAAAAGCGGGGCCTACCACAATACTGCATTAATAACTTAATTCATTATCTTCCAATAATCCACCCCTTTAGGATTGTATCCCTGCTGACTCAAACTACTGGGGTGAGGGTAACGTCACCTTCAAAAGAGGGGTCTACTACAATAACTAAGATAATCTCTTAATTATGTGCAAAAGTGCGGAAATAATCAAAGGTTATACTAGATACGAGTCGGAACCAAGTGATTCATCTTGTCTATCTGTTTTTATTTTTTTATTTTTATTTTCAGCATTTAGTTAGTTTTACTTTTCTTAGTTTAAAACATTTTTTCTAAACTTTTGTTTTGGTTAGACGTTGAGGATAAACCGGTATTAAAAGCTCTTGTGTCCTTGGACGACCTCGGTATCTTACCAACGCTATACTACGCTCAACGATGGGTGCACTTGCCCATATGTGTGTTTAGTGTTAGTAAAATATCGTGTTTTATAAATTTAAAACTTGGCTAAAGTAAGTGTTAAAAAGGGCTTAAAATATACACCTAAAATATACGACACTTTCACGCACATCAAGTTTTTGGAGCCGTTGCCAGGGACACAAGGATTTTAGGAAAGCTTAAAATCGACGGCCTAATCAGTTTTTCAAAACCTTTTCAAAACGGGCCCACATTTTTCTGCATTTTAGTTTAGTTTTGCATTTACAGTAGGTTGAACACGGGCCGTGTTCACTGAACACGCCCCGTGCTCAACTAGATCAGTAAATTTAATTAAAACGCCCAGATACAGATCCTGAACACGGGGCTGTGTCCACTGAACACGGGGCCGTGTCCAGCCTCTGTTTCAGTTTTTATTTTTGTTTTCTGATCTCGAGACTCGGTTGTGGTCTGCTGAGTGATTCTTATGGATCAATACTCAGGAGGTTACAACTACACCTATGAGGAGGATGATTATAGGGGTAATTATTGCACTAATTGTCGTAACGCACGATCGGTCCAAAATAGTCACTCATATCAACCATCCAATTCATACACCTACTATGAGGAGCCCAGGTACGAGCCATCAACTTCATACACATCCTATGAAGACCAAAGGTATGAACCTCCTCCCTCATACTCATATTTTGATGAACCAAGGTATGAGCATTCGTACTCATACTTTGAGGAACCAAGATATGAGCCACCACCTTCGTATACTTACTATGAGGAACCATGGCGTGAACAACCCACCTCATATGAGTATTATGAAGAACAAAATTACGACCCTTATCCATCATATGCTTACAATGAAGAACAATGGTGTGAACCATCTACTTCATATGGGTATTATGAGGAACAAAGGATCGAACAACCGGATTCAAGCTTTGAAAATCCCGATTCTTTTTCTATAACCGAAGTAACCGATAGGATATTGGAACACATAAGAGTTATCGATCGATGTATAAAAGAAGCTCGCGCAAGGGAAGAGGAGTCCCGCGCAAGAGAAGAATTAAAAAAGGAAGAGATAACCGAAAGTGTAAAAATGGAAGAACAAATAAGTGAAAAACCGACACATGAGTTAAACAACGAAAAAGGTGAGTCCGACAACGTTAAAATTCAAGAAGAGTCTAATTTTGAAGAAATTAATCTCTTGTCACCTTCTTTTGAAAATCATTGTTTAGTACCCACTCATGCTAAGTTTTTAAAAGAGTTAAACACTAACACTAAAATTGACGAAACGATAAGTGTTAAGTTAACTAATGATCGAACGTCGCTAATAAAAGAGGACCCATTTGAAATTAACATTACACCGGTTCCATGTTTCTTTCAAAACTCGTTTATTAGTAATGTCACAATCGATAAAGATCTTTGTGTTAACATAATGCCTAACTACATTTTCAAAAAATTAAGTATTAGTGATTTTTCTCCACTTCAAATACCCATTTTTCTATCCAATCGGAAAGTAATAAAATCAATCGGTGTAGTTGAGGATGTATTGGTTCAAACAAATCAAATGGTAATCCCGACCGATTTTGTCATCCTCGATGACGCTCCTCTAGTGTTGGGACGGCCATTTGTAAAAACTCACGAAGCTTTGAAAAACCGGAAGTTCAACAATCTACCTCTTCAATTAGGGGCATTTAAAAAGAGTGTCGATCTTGAGCGATCAATGAAATATCCATTCGGCAATAACGACCCCCTAATTGAAGATGAGCCAGAACCACCTGATAAAGTGGGTCTAGCCAAGGACCCTTATAAACGTGGCGCACCATGGAGGCATTCCACGGAACTATCCTTAGTTTAATTTAGATTATTTTTTATGTTTTCTAGCTAGTTTAATTTTCAGGAATAAAACACACTCATGATGGTAAAGGATGAAAAGGGGAACGAGAAAAATGATCCCATGCACAAGAACAAGGCAACCCGACAATTTTCTCCATTTCAGAAGGTTCAACACGGGCCGTGCCCAACCAACACGGCCCCGTGTCGAACCACCTGCAGAAAACGCCCAGTACAGGTAACTGGACACGGGCCGTGTTCACCCAACACGCCCCCGTGTCCAGACTTCTGTTTCTCTTATTTCAATTTTGTTACTGGCACTTGAACACGGGGCCGTGCCCGGATAACACGGGGCCGTGTTCAGTGCCCAGTAACACAAATTTTTGCTTTTTAAACACTATTTTACACATCTAATCAACCTAAAATTTTATTTTTGGGACACATTGAGGACAATGTGTAATTTAAGTGTGGGGGGGGGATGCTAAAGCCTTGAATTTTGCAAGTCCTAAATACAAGCCTTACACAAAACTCTATTGGAACCGCTAATCACCCCAAATTTTTTTCAAAAATTTCATTTTTTTTTTTACTTGTCTAGGTTTAACTCGGGAAATTCAAGTTCTCAAAAATGTTATATTTTTACAAATTTACAACTGATAGCGTAGTGATAAAAAGAACCAACATAAGAAAATTATGAAAAGGCATGACAAACTTATTTAAAATTTGATTATATATACTTGATCACATAAAAACCCATTCCCACAAAAGTGAGTTTTGAGCCTTTATTGAGCACACAATTCCATATCATTTGACTAAATGCTCATTTTTCGTTTCTTGTGTGAATAGCCGCTTGGTTCTTACGACTCTAGAACTTGCCATGACAATACATTCCCGGTCCTTATCAACTTAAACCCGAGTAAGTAAATGATGGAGGCATTAGGACTAACATTTTTCATTTCTACACCATTATTTTTTTCTTTTTCTTTTACCACCTACCAAAAAATCCCCCTAGTTAGCCCCTTTGAGCCTAAACCTTTTCGTTTCATCACCCAAAACAAAAACTCTTTCACCCACCAAAACCTTTTTCATTTTTAACCCTTTATTTTAGTAACAAGTTCGGTTTTTCCTTAAAAAAAAAAAAAAAAAAAAAAAAAAAAAAAAAAAAAAAAAATCGATGATGATGAAGCAAAAAGAAAATAAACAAACAAAGAAATCAAAAATAACTTTGTTTGAATAAAAACTTCATCAAAAATAAAAAGTTGCAAAAATACGAAAACCGACACTTGTTACGCTTTTAGCCCTTTTTCTACTAACCACTAACCCAACCACCTACCTTTAACCCTAGCCAACCCTTAACCCACAAAGTCCTCTTGATATCTACAAAGGTATAAAAGTTAAAAAGGAGGAGGATTGATTTCTTGGCAAGCCTATGGTAGGAATAAGTTCCATGACCGCTCTCGAGTGATTCACTAAAAATACACTTTCGGCCGAGTGTGAGTGATTTCCCCGCGAGGTATGTGAACTTGTATATAAATAGAATTTTAAAAAGGCATGCTATGCCCAAATAAGTAATTTCTTTTATGAACAGTTCTAAATAAATCATTACGAATAGGAGTGTAAATAAATAAAAATAAAACCCAAAAAGATCTTGGAAATCCCGACACTCTATGACAAGCCCAAAACCTTCTCTTCTACCTATTCCATTTGGGAGTGTAAGCCACATATTAAAGAGTTTTGCTTGAGGACAAGCAAAAGTTCAAGTGTGGGGGTATTTGATGTGTGTAAAATGCAACATATAAATTACATCAAATGAGGCATAAAACTAACCCTTTTTTAGTACTAATATTGGAAAAAGAGTGTTTTTGTCTTCCTTTTGTATTTTCAGGATTAAATGAGCTCAAAAACGCAAAAGAAGCAAAAAGACAGCTAAATCCAACATAAATACAAGAAAAGGAACATTAGTGGAATGCCCGAACCCTCAACGGCACCTTCCAAAGCAAAATAGAGAAAACAGAAGGCTGAACACGCCCCGTGCTCAGCCAGCACGGGGCCGTGCCCATGAAGCAGCAGAAAAGACAAATCTATAGAAGCTTCTATTGCCCACCACGGGCCGTGCTCAGCGGACACGGGGGCGTGCCGAAAGTACTGCAGGCGCATTAATTGTAATTGCGAATTACAATTAATGAAGAGAGAGAGTGTCAGACGGGCACGGGGCCGTGCCCAGCGAACACGGGGCCGTGCCCAGGCTTCTGTTCAGCCTATAAATAGGAGTGCTTGGTTTCATTGCAACTCATCCCTTGGCACACCACCTCTCTCACACTTCATACACCACCCACCACCATCACAACACCATCATCCACCACCATCATCCATTGTCCATCATAGAGTGTGTGAGTCGTCTCGGGATCCAAGATTGATCGTAAGAGTTCTTGACAATCAAGGCCATGTTTGCCTAAGTCTCTTACATCACTTGGTGAAGACAAAGTGTCTAGTATAATACTTTTTATTTCTAATCTTTTGCACTTTTTATTTGGTTTTGTATTAATGACTTTAATAACTAGTTACTTATGTTGAAGGTGATCTTTCCTTATCGTTTGTCCGTGGTGTCTTGGCATTATTTTACTGTCTATATAAAATAAAGGATTTTCACCATTCATATCTCCACGGTCTATATGGAGGTATGTTGGCTACCTGGTAGGGGGTTAAGGGAACGGTTTGGTAAAGGTCTTGCATTGTTCAGCGTTTAGAGGTCCTGCAATGGACCTGGGTCAAATTTAGTAGGACCTCCTTCAATACTTCACGGTATTGGATGGCGGGGGTCCAAACTCTTTGATCCCCTCATAAGTTAACTACTATTAATACTATAACCCGGCTATTTAGGACTGTATCCCTGCTGACTCAGACTACTTAGCCAAGGGTAACGTCACCGCCAAAAGCGGGGCCTACCACAATACTGCATTAATAACTTAATTCATTATCTTCCAATAATCCACCCCTTTAGGATTGTATCCCTGCTGACTCAAACTACTGGGGTGAGGGTAACGTCACCTTCAAAAGAGGGGCCTACTACAATAACAAAGATAATCTCTTAATTATGTGCAAAAGTGCGGAAATAATCAAAGGTTATACTAGATACGAGTCGGAACCAAGTGATTCATCTTGTCTATCTGTTTTTATTTTTTTATTTTTATTTTCAGCATTTAGTTAGTTTTACTTTTCTTAGTTTAAAACATTTTTTCTAAACTTTTGTTTTGGTTAGACGTTGAGGATAAACCGGTATTAAAAGCTCTTGTGTCCTTGGACGACCTCGGTATCTTACCAACGCTATACTACGCTCAACGATGGGTGCACTTGCCCATATGTGTGTTTAGTGTTAGTAAAATATCGTGTTTTATAAATTTAAAACTTGGCTAAAGTAAGTGTTAAAAAGGGCTTAAAATATACACCTAAAATATACGACACTTTCACGCACATCACAGCTCGTGACCGCCAGAAGAGCTACGCTGATAAGGATAGGAAACCGCTAGAGTTCCAGGTTGGTGACCGGGCTCTACTTAAAGTCTCACCCTGGAAGGGTGTGGTTCGTTTTGGAAAACGGGGCAAGCTTAATCCGCGGTATGTCGGACCATTCAAAATTACCGAAAAGATCGGTAAGGTCGCTTACAGATTGAATCTGCCTGAAGAACTGAGTGTTGTGCACAACGTCTTCCACGTGTCTAATCTGAAGAAGTGTCTATCAGATGAAACACTTATCATTCCTTTCAAGGAACTTACTATTGACGAACAGCTACACTTTACTGAGGAACCGATTGAGATCACGGATCGAGAGATCGAGAGATCAAAACCCTCAAACGTAGCCAGATACCTCTCGTACGAGTTCGTTGGAACTCGCGCCGTGGCCCAGAGTTTACCTGGGAGCGGGAAGACCAGATGAAGCACAAGTATCCCCAGTTGTTCCCAAATGAAACTCCCAGCACTGAAGCTACAACCGAATTTCGGGACGAAATTCCAAACTAACGGGGGGATGATGTGACACCTCGTTGAAACGTTTTCACTTACACTAGCTTGACAGTGACTGCCTTAACTTTCGGGACGAAAGTTCTTAAAACTTGGGGATAATGTGACACTCTGGGTTTCCCGAGCAACTATCTTGTATTGAAATTATGTGTACATATTTTATTAAATGGAAACTTGTGAATTACCTTGGTGTGCTATATGATCCTTGAATTAAGTTGTATGTATGTAATAAGTATATATATGTGTATAAGTGCTAGTGAACCGAAATCACAACTCAAGACCACCCAGTCTCGAGTAACCAGTAAACAGTGGGCCGGTTGGGCCGTGGACCTCCTTTAGTCCACCCGAAAGCCCATTAGGGTGCACCATTTGATATGAGAAACCCATGCCATCATCCACATTTTCCTTACACTCACTCTCACACTTTCCTACACTCTCCCTCTCTCACTAAAACCCTAAACCAAACACCTATCATCCTCTCTCCTCTCTCGGACTCAAACCGGAAGCATCAAGACCTCCGGATCAGCTCGTGATCATCGCTTGGACACTTCCTTCATCGTCTCACACACTCACAACCAAACAAGTTCCGGTTAGTACCATATCTCGGTTAGATGATAGAATATATTATGGATAATGTCTTAAATTAACAAGATGTATGCTTGTTGGATAATACACATGTTCTATGAGGATAGATGAGTTAAGATGACTAAGTTTAATGATGGATTTTTGTGTTGTAGTGATAATAGGATGATATGCAAGACATGTTCATGCTTTGATAGGAAATTGTTAGATAACATGCAAGATTGTTAGGACAATAAGAGTGTGTATGTGTATGTTGTAATCCGAGGAATGTATGATTAGATTCAGGAGTGATGCTGATTTGAATATATACTAGGATAGGGTTGTTTAAATAATCATGTTGCAAAATGATGAAAACCCTAATGAAGAACAACTTGAATGTCATGAAAATATTTGAAAAACTTGTTGATTGATCGGTTTTGATTAGAATTTAGGCAAGAAAACATGTTAGTAAGAGCTAATTGGATAGTACACAATTCCATGAAATGGAAATCCTATTGGATAGTATAATCGGACAGGTTCTAGAAGGTTCGGACATCAGATGTGCAAGTCGAGATCTCCGGTCTCGACTCGAGACCCTCCCATGACAACTCGAGACAAGCTCCAAGACTCAAAATCAGCAAGGTCTCGACTCGAGATCTCGCAATCTCGACTCGAGACTGAACTCGAGACTTCTGAGGTTCCGACTCCTACCTACCTGACTCGAGACCACCCCGCTACAACCCGAGACCATTTGGTTGCGACTCGAGACCTCTCGGTCTCGACTCGAGACCACCTTGTCTCGAGTGGGCTACTTGTTTTTCGTTATTGGGCCGCATCTAATGTTTGGGCTGCATGATTTTCCTGTTATTGTTTATCTGGGCTAAGTGTTACTGATTAACTGTTCAAGTATTAGGGCAGGCCCAATACCCTCGTATGTTTTGTATGCTATGTGTCAAATACGTGTACCATATACGTGATTACTTGTGTCCGAGCCTAACCTATACTGGTAACCATTTAGGACGTGGTGACCAGCATACTTAACCAAGTAAACTAAACTGCCGAGCAACCCAAGGTGAGTTCACAACTAATAAAGCATGCGTTCCCGGTGGTTGGGAAACGAAAACTCGAACAACGCTATCCCCTCGTAAGGGATACAAACCTATTTCTCTCCCCTTAAATGGGACTTTTAGTTAATTACTGTTTATACTGGATGCAAAAAGCAACACTAAACAAAACTCAATCACTCAAGTCCTCACTTCTTAATACCGATTAGTCGCCGGGGTCAGGCGAACGGGTTATTAGTTGATAGCGCTATTTAGGTCTCACCAACCTCACACCGTGCCCGCGTATGGGATCGGGCGAGAACTAATGTACTCTGGCAACCGTCAATGATGATAGAACATTGACAAACGGGGCACTCTACGGAAACGTACGGATGAATAGTATTCGGTATTGTAAAAACAGTTTAGTCGCTTACTTATGGGGTAGCTCCCCATCGCATGTATAAACGGATAAATTAATTGGTGAAACAAGTTTTTGGTAATTAAAACTGGACAACTCGTGGACTCGCCAACATTTTTGTTGATACCCTACTGCATGCTTTGCAGGTACCTAGTGACTCAGGAACTTGCAGCTTGGGAATGTGTAGTGGTCGTTTAGCCCGTGTGTTGGGTTTTAAATAATCTTGAACTATGAACCTTGTTTTGAAACTGTTTGGTTTATGCTTCCGCTGTTTACTTGAACTGTTATTCGAACTTAAACTTTTTATAAACTTCAAACTATGATGTTTACTAACTAATGTGGTTGGTGAACATTTCTATTATTGACCAATGCTCAGTATAAACGGTGGCTGGATCCTGGTCAGTCACGCCTCCAAGCGGTGGTATTCCGCACGTGGATTTTGGGGGTGTGACATCTTTCTCTTTGATGAAATGGGATTTGTTTCAAAGTAAAAAAGAAGACTTAAACCTGTTTTCTTTGATAGCAGAAGCCATTTGATTTGATGGTTCTAAACACTACATAGACTGCCAGATCGAATGGTCGCTAAAACAAGATTATAGGGGTGTTTGTATAGAAAGGGCCCTTTTCTTACCTTTTCTTTTTAAGAATGGATGATGCTATTATTGAAAGTTTCAGAGACTGTTGCCAACATTTCATATATTTCATTTAACAAATCACATTTATTTAAAGAGAAAGAACACTCAGGTTCTTGATAATCATTGTGAACTTGAGAAAATGAAGCTCAACACTCAGACTCTTGATAACCATTGCGTTTTTTAGCAAACACGACTGATGATAGATGACTTGCACTATCAAAAGAAAACTCAAACAAACCACCAAACTAGGACATCAACATCAATTGATGTCCAATTGACGAACACGAATGTGTGAGATGAGATTTATTTAAAAGTAAAAAAGAAAACTACATAGACTGCCAGATCGAATGTCGTTTATCTGAGTTTTCTTTCTCTTTAATGAAATGAGATTTGTTTTAAAGTAAAAAGAAAACTAAAACCCGTTTTCCTTGATAGTAGAAGCCGTTCAATTTGATGGTTCTGAACACTATATAGACTGCCAGATCGAAACCCTAATGTGTGAATATTAACTAAAAAAAAGGAAATCCTATCTATAAGGTCGTATACCATTATACAACCCGTATAAAGCTATATACGATCATGATTGTTTTAACATGGTGTATACGGACCGTATAAGGTTATACAGAATAGAATAGAATAAAATGAACTGACAAAGGGCACATACTTTGTCAGTTCATTTTATTCTATACGTGTCGTATAACCTTATACGTCCCGTATACACCATGTTAAAACAAGATTTTACCATGCGTTAATATTAACACCCATTTTTTAAAGTGGTTGTAAATGGTTGAGTGAAGGAGAGAGAAAAAAGAGAAAAAGTTACTGTTTACCAGTAAATTTCGAGGAGATACTGTTCACCTCTATAATTTTTTTATTATTTTTAAAAGTGATTGTGAGTGAAGCAAATAGAAAAGATAATGATAAAAGTATAATAAATATTATTTAATTGAAAAAGCAAGAGAAAATATAGCGTTTTTAGTGTAATTATAGAGATGGAGTAAGATGATTATGTGAATACTCTCATAGCTCATCCCACCTCACCTCTACTCTTTTTTTTTTCCGATGAGCACATTTTTTACCTTTTTTTATTTGTTTCACATCATGAGGGGTCAAAGTTCAAAGGGTGCGATTATAAATTGTTAAGAAGAGCAATCAGAATTTTTAACTTAAACGTTACACTACTTTTCTAAGGGGGCGCCCGCCCCCCTTACGCGTAACTCGATCCGCCCCTGACAAAGACTATCAGGAATAATCTAGAGCAGAAGTAATAAAAAAAACCAACATAACCATTGTCTTTTCATAGGCATTACAAATCTGAAAAACTAGCAAAGTCAAAATTACACCTATAATACTAATTAAGTGAATGTATGACTAGCACGTTCTCGCAATTTGTGTTCAATAACTTTTTCATTAGGTTCATTTACTTAAATTCACTATTATTCATTATAGATATGGACATAAAATACTTCTAACTTATATCCGGATAAAGAGGATACATATAGGGAAAACACATCTATATTTTAAAATAAGTTTCCACTATATCTTATATATATTATACCGGCTTGTATGCAAGTATGTGTATGCTCATTAAGTCTTCCATTAATGTTTGTTACCATAACAAAGGGTATTATAGTGGTTTTACACAAACTAGACTGAAAAATTTAACGTCCATCTATACTAGGGAGCATTTGTGTTACCCGTTTAGAATACCCAAATCCCGGCTTACGTTAGATGGATCTTCGCTGACGTCAGGATATCCCACTCCTTGAAGCTACAAAAGAATAAACCGTTAGCCTCGTCACGGAGGACCCCGGGAGGGGGATCCGTGACCAAGCTCCGGCGTGAGAGTAAGTAAACTTGCCGGAAAACGAGAGGAGCTTCTCCCGATGAGCAGAATCACCGGAAGGTTTCCTCTTTGGTGTGAATCTAATAAATACGTGTGTGGTATTAAATGTGAGAGAATATTGGTCGGAATTAATGAGAGGAGAGTAAATGAGAGTGTAGTAAATGAGATAGTTCCGGAGGTGATACCTGCCTTTGTTACCGTCTCTCTTCTTATATAAGTCCCAGACCTTATTACGTAGATAGGATATTTGTTGAGATGATCCAACGGGCTCTGATGATCCTCGAGGTACTCGGACACGTGTCTGGCCCTCCATGGTGAGATCATAGCCTCATTTAATGTTTCCGGCGGAGAAGTACCGTTCCAGCAAGAGATCCTCTGCTAATCAGACATTAAATGTTGCCTGTCTTCGCTTAGTCCTTTTTCCCGCTTCATAACGATAACCTTAGTGAGCAAGGTAAGTCCTTGTTGGGCTCTTCCGGTTGGGCCTGTACGCTGATGGCCCAAAGCGGGTAAATGGGGCTTCCCATTGGCCCGTCGTCAAGTCATCTTTAGTCCCTGGTTCTGAGTCCCGAGTCTCATGATCCGGGGCTGAATCATAACTGCCCAAAGAGAGACCTTTCCATCCTGTGGGCCCACTCATGGTCAGTTATAATTAACCGCCCCCATTAGTCATCATATCGCCATATTCTTATAGCGGGAATGAACCCCTTTGTAACACGTGCCCCTTTTTTGAATTTTGATGAGACCTGTCGACGTGAAAGTTTTCTGTCTGTCAGTTACCCCTTTTAAATACTCCATACCCTTTTCATTTTTCCTATTCAACTTCTCCTATTCCTTATCTTTTCCACAGCGATTTCTATCGATCATCACTCCCTCGTAAATCATGATTCGCTCCGGCCGTTCGATGATAAGATCGGTTCTGACAGCAAAGGATTTGAAATCCTTCGTTGAAACGTACAATATTTCTGAACAGTTTTCTCCGTCTTTACCGGGCCCTAATGATCCGGCGGTGTTTACGCCGGATGTGATCCCTCTTTATACCCTGGCTTTTTCTTCTTGTGGGGTTAGATATCCTCTTTCTTCTTTTAAAATCGATTTGCTTCGCCATTTCAAGGTGCACTTTTCCCAGTTGCACCCCTTGGGGTGGATGAGGGTGGTACATTTTGAGCTGTCTTGTGCAGCCGTTTCCGGTGAGCCCTCCGTCCCCTTATTCTGTATGTTTTACAAGCTGATCTCCGACGGGGATTGATACACCTTCGCTAAGAGACAGAACAATGTGTCAAAACCCTGCTATTCTTTCATGCCGACTTCCACTTACCCAAAGGACTGGAAAAATAGGTTCATTTTTGTTTCTGCTGCTATGATGTCAGAATCCCCTTTGCCCAGGGATGTTAATACCCCTATCGAAGATGTTATTCCAACCTTGTCGGCGAATGAGACCGTTCAGTGGAAACGCATGCATGAGCACCCTACCAGGGCTTTCACTTTTTTCGAAGGTATCTTGGCCATGGGGGGTTGAGCCCCTCCTATCCCGTTCGTCCCAAGGCTTTCTTTGGTAAAAAAGGTATCTTTCCGCCTTGAGTTTGTATTTGTTTGTCTTTGTCTCTCTGCATCTTCGTAGTTATCTTTAGTGACTTTTTTCTGCAGAGTTGACCTTGTGGGGGCTGCTCCAGGGAGATTCCAAGGATGTGCGGTTTGTGGTTGATGGTGAAGTTGTTCCGGGTTTGAGCCGGAGTGGGGTGGGGTGGTGTCAGCTACCGGGGGGTCCGCCCAGGCTGGGGTTTCCATTGTCGTGGGTGGTGATGAGGGGAACCCCTCTGATGAGGAGGAAAGTTCCCCTGACCTTCCCCTTGTTCAACATTCTAGTCAACATGATGATGAAGATGTGGAAATTCGTTTAGTTCGTAAGAGAAAATCTGTGAGTCCTCAGCCAGCCCCTGCTCCTCGTGACATTAGACAAAGACTTCGGAGTGCTAGTGGTCAAAAGCCTCCCCCTTCGTCGAGAGTTGTCTCTGATCTTCCTCCTACTGGGGTTAAAGGCTCTTTGTCTAAACATTTGAGGTCTTCAAGTCTTGTGAGTGCTCCTCTGCTGGTGAGCCCATTTTTTCCTCTTGTCTATTTTGCCTTATCTCTGTTTGATTTCTAATGCTTCTCTTGTTGCAGGGGAGTTCTGGTGATCCCATTGAGATTACTACTGGTCCCTCATCTTCCCGTGTACGGGACAAGACTCCGGAATTAGGTTTGGCCCACTTTACCTCAGCCTTTGAGCATTCTCCTCTTCATGCCACGGGGACCAGTAAGCCTTCTGAACCTGAGGGTTTTGTCCATCGGTCTCCCTTGGCTCCTATGTTTGCTGATGCTATCCCCTTTACCTACGTCCCTAAATGGAAGGTAACTCAGTCCTCAGTGATAGGAACTCCTGAGGCTGCCAGGGACTTCGTGAGTCATGTCGTTCCTCCTTCTCATAAATTCGTAAATTCCGCTTTGAGGGATGATCTTTTCGAAGGTCAATATAGTATGTCTCTTTGTGAGAGCTTTTTTAGGGGGGCTGGTATGATGCAGAGGATTGATGATCTGAGGAGGGCAAATGAAGGGCTTAAGGCTGAGCTTAAGGCTTCCCAATCTGTTGCCGCTGGACTTAAGTGCCAAGTGGTTGATGCTGAGAGGAAGTTGCAGGAGGAGAAGGTACACAGTCTTTTCTCTCCCCCCTCTCTTTTTTTTATATATACCTATACTGATCTTTTATCCAGGGGGCTGGAGCTATGCTGGAGAGGAAAGAGCGGGCTTGGGAGCAGGAGATGGCGGTGCTGGTTGGAGAGAAAGAAGAGTTGGCTGCTGAGCTGAAGTATTTGAAGGAAGCCGACTCCGTTTCCCAGGAGCAGCTTAACACCATATATGCGGACTATGGGATAATCTCTGATGACAATCAGCGGTTGGCAAGGGAAAAGCATTGGCTAATTACTGAAGGCTTTGGAGCCTTCCTTGCTGCTGTTGCCCAGTCGGAGGATTTCAAGAGTGGCTTGGAGGAGGTGTACAGGGCGTACAGGGATGTTGGCTACCAGTCGGGATTGAAGGATGGCTATAAGTACTCCGCTCATGGCCTGGACAGAAAGGAGACTCCTCTTTATAATTCCAAGGCGAAGAAGAAGTTGTCCAAGCTGAATGAGGAGTTTGGGCGTAAAACCCCGGCCATCCTTGAGAAAATCCTGGAGCATCCCCTGATATCTATTGATGAATTAAAAGCCCCGTTTTCCTCTGCCGGCCCCTCGTCTCCACCATCTTTATCCGGGGGTGATCTCGAGTGAATTTCAGACATTTAACATCTTTCGATATGGCTGTAATATGGATAACTTAC
The DNA here is from genome assembly GCA_030545235.1 of Helianthus tuberosus. Classification (NCBI taxonomy): domain Eukaryota; kingdom Viridiplantae; phylum Streptophyta; class Magnoliopsida; order Asterales; family Asteraceae; genus Helianthus; species Helianthus tuberosus. The sequence goes on along the minus strand of CM060360.1, from coordinate 62,772,019 downwards.
CTGCTCTAGGACACTTTTGAACTTTGTTTGGTTGCTTGGGAGGAGGTCCTTTGTGTCGGGGGCTTCCTTAGTATATAATCATGTAGTTTATGGCTATGTATTGCTTTCTTGTCTTTTGCCTGTTTCTTGTTGTGGCTGTTTGTTTTGCAGGGGCTTTTACCGAGGGTCAGTTCGGTGCTTCCCTGGAGACTTTTAGACTGCTTAGCGAGGAGCTATATCTTTGTCTCGCTTTGCTATATTTGTTATTCCGTGTGTCTTTTACTCTTGCCAAAGTTATTGAGGCCTTTCTTTGTGTATGTACTTTATATGAATAAAGAAAACTTCCTTTTGTGGTTTTGTTTATAAAAGTATGTTGCATTTTTTGTTTGTTTGTTAAACTATGATTGTCTATTCGAGGCCAATCGATGGGCAAGTTTATAATGTGGTATTATGTTTTTGACTTGTTTTGCCCGTTTTCTTTTGGGTTAGCTAGACCCTTATTTGCCCCACGGCCGGGCTTTTGGCATGTTTGAGATGACTTATACACGTGTGTTTACCTGTTAGTTAGGTTTAATGGTTTTCCTGGGCACGTCTGCCCAGGTGTAATACCTATTGTTTTGTCAAAAGAGGACATGTTGACTGTCCGTTTTCCATTTACTTCCTAGGGATTTATACTTCCCGTCATAAATTGTTACAAAAGATCTGTCTTTGGGGGAACCCTAGATTAATAGTTAACTACTACAAAAGTGGCTCTTGGCCGTTTTCCTTGGGGGTGGACCCCTTACACATAATATTTCCTAAGCTGCATGAGATTCCAGGTCCTGGGGACCTCCTTACCTTCGAGTGTTTCCAATTTGCAAGTTCCTTTGTCGTTCGCCCATATGACCCGGTAGGGCCCCTCCCAGTTGGGGCCTAGCTTTCCGGTGCTTTCCTGCAAGCTGGCTTCATTTGCTCTTAGGACTAGGTCTCCGGGAACGAGGTTGAGCTTTTTCATCCTGGTGTTGTAATAACTTTCCAGTTGTCTCTTGTATTTGGCCTCCCTAACTGCTGCTATTTCTCTTCTTTCTTCCAAGAGATTCAAGTTCGTCCTGAGGTCTTGCTCATTTTCCTCCTCCCGGAGCCTCATTCGGGCAGTTGGGGATCCTATCTCAGCTGGGATAACAGCTTCTGTCCCGTAGGTTAGGCTGAAAGGAGTTTCCCCATTACAACCTTTAGGAGTTGTTCTGTATGCCCATAATACGAATGGTAGTTCCTCCAGCCATCCCTTTTGCTTCCTCCCGAGTCTTCCCTTCATTCCCTTGATGACGCTTTGGTTAGCTCTCTCTACCAATCCATTACTTTGGGCGTGGGTTATGGAAGTGAACACCTGTTGAATGTGCATCTGTTCGCACCATGGCTTAAAAGGTCTTCCAGTAAATTGGACGCCATTATCACTTACCAGCTCCTTTGGGACCCCATACCTGCAGATGATGTTGTCTAACACGAATCGCCGCATCTGTTCTCCAGTGATTTTGGCCAGGGGCTTCGCTTCGATCCATCTGGTGAAATAATCAATAGCCACCACTACATATTTGACCCCTCCCGGCCCCTCCGGGAATGGCCCAATTATGTCGATAGCCCATTTTTGGAATGGCCAAGATGTTGAGACCGATATCATGGGGTGTTTGTGTCGGTGAGTCATTGGTGCATGTACCTGGCAATTATCACATTTCTTGATTTCCTCGGATGCTGTCTCGTACATTCGTGGCCAGTAGAACCCTGCGTTCATTGCCTTCGTCACTATCGTCCTTGGGCCCGAATGCATTCCGCAAATCCCCTCATGCATCTCCCTGACCGCATATTCAGATTCTTCCATATCGACACATTTCAGGGATGGACCCAGATATGATCTTCGATATAACTCCCCATCAATCAGCTCGTATTGCAGGGCTTTGACCCTTATCTTTCTGGCTGTCCATTCCCCCTCGGGTAAAATTCCATCCCTGAGGAACTTGATAATTGGTGTCATCCATGTTTCCTGAGTACTCTCAACTGTAGCTACCTCCTTCGTGTTAAGGGAAGGAGATGTCAGGACCTCCACCTTAACTTCTTTTGCGAGGTGGTCAAATGCCACCGAGGCCAATTTACTGAGAGCATCAGATTTTCTGTTTCTTCCTCGGGGGATGTACTCCAGTCTGAAAGTTTTAAATGCCTTGGTCATTTCTTTCACTTTTGCCACATACTGGGCCATGATGCTGTCTTTGGCTTCATACTCTCCTTGGTACTGTTTTACTACCAGTTGTGAATCGGTGCTAGCTTCTACGTGTCTTGCTTTCATTTTTTGTGCCAGTCTCATTCCCGCCAGGAGGGCCTCATACTCGGTAGTGTTGTTGGTGTTTTCAAAGTCTAGCCTCACTGCGTAGGTCAGCTCAATCCCCTCGGGACTTATCAGTGTGATGCCTGCCCCGCTCCCTTCTTCACTAGAGGCCCCGTCGGTGAGTAGTTTCCACACAGCCTTGTCCTCTTTTTATTTTTCTTCTTTCTCCAAGGCTTCCCATTTTAAAAGCTCCTTCTCTTCATCCTCGGGTACCTCTGCTAAAAAGTCGGCCAGTATCTGCCCCTTCATGGTCGTCCGGGGCTTAAACTCCAGTGAGTGTTCCCCTAGCTCCACAGCCCACTTAGCCAACCGTCCCGACAGCTCCGGTCTCCTGAGTACCTTTTGAAGGGGTTGGTCAGTCATCAGGGTAATCTTGTGCCCTTGGAAGTACCTCCTGAGTCTTCGAGATGCGAAGACTAGGGCCAATGCTAGTTTCTCTAGAGGCATGTAGCGTTCTTCGGGACCTTTAAGTGTTCTGCTGATGAAATATATTGGGATTTGTTTCCCTTCCCGTTCTACCATCATGACTGCACTTATGGTCGTTTTTGAGGCGGACAGGTATAGGAGCAACGGCTCCCCGGGTACTGGGGTGGCCAACGTTGGGAGCTTGCAGATGTAAGCTTTCATTTCTTGGAAGGCAGCCTCAGCCTCTGTGGTCCATTTAAACTTGTTTGTCTGGAGGCAGTCTTTCAACACTTTCATGAAGGGAAGGGTTCTGTCGGCTACCTTTGATAAGAAACGGTTCAACGCTATTAGTTTCCCGTTTAGCTGCTGAATGTCCTTCAGGGACCTGGGAGATCGCATCTCAGCCATAGCTTGGGTTTTCTCAGGGTTTGCTTTGATTCCTCCTTTAGTGACCACTACTCCCAGGAAACTCCCTTCCTCTACCCCGAAACAGCACTTCCCGAGTTTTAACTTCATGTTCACATCTTGCATAGTGTTGAGAGTTTCGGCCATATCGTCTATCATAGCCATCTCCGTCAAACTTTTGATAACAATGTCGTCAACATATACCTCCAAATTCTTTCCTCGTTGCTCCCTGAAGAGGGTGTTCATGAACTTTTGGTATGTGGCTCCAGCATTTTTGAGACCGAAGGGCATTTTGGTATAACAAAATGTCCCTTCGTCTGTGATGAAGGCAGCTTCTACGTGTCTTGCTTTCATTTTTTGTGCCAGTCTCATTCCCGCCAGGAGGGCCTCATACTCGGCAGTGTTGTTGGTGTTTTCAAAGTCTAGCCTCACTGCGTAGGTCAGCTCAATCCCATTGGGACTTATCAGTGTGATGCCTGCCCCGCTCCCTTCTTCACTAGAGGCCCCGTCGGTGAGTAGTTTCCACACAGCCTTGTCCTCTTTTTCTTTTTCTTCTTTCTCCAAGGCTTCCCATTTTAAAAGCTCCTTCTCTTCATCCTCGGGTATCTCCGCTAAAAAGTCGGCCAGTATCTGCCCCTTCATGGCCGTCCTGGGCTTAAACTCCAGTGAGTGTTCCCCTAGCTCCACAGCCCACTTAGCCAACCGTCCCGACAGCTCCGGTCTCCTGAGTACCTTTTGAAGGGGTTGGTCAGTCATCAGGGTAATCTTGTGCCCTTGGAAGTACCTCCTGAGTCTTCGAGATGCGAAGACTAGGGCCAATGCTAGTTTCTCTAGAGGCATGTAGCGTTCTTCAGGACCTTTAAATGTTCTGCTGATGAAATATATGGGGATTTGTTTCCCTTCCCGTTCTACCATCATGACTGCACTTATGGTCGTTTTTGAGGCGGACAGGTATAGGAGCAACGGCTCCCCGGGTACTGGGGTGGCCAACGTTGGGAGCTTGCAGATGTAAGCTTTCATTTCTTGGAAGGCAGCCTCAGCCTCTGTGGTCCATTTAAACTTGTTTGTCTGGAGGCAGTCTTTCAACACTTTCATGAAGGGAAGGGTTCTGTCGGCTACCTTTGATAAGAAACGGTTCAACGCTATTAGTCTCCCGTTTAGCTGCTGAATGTCCTTCAGGGACCTGGGAGATCGCATCTCGGCCACAGCTTGGGTTTTCTCAGGGTTTGCTTTGATTCCTCCTTTAGTGACCACTACTCCCAGGAAACTCCCTTCCTCTACCCCGAAACAGCACTTCCAGGGGTTTAACTTCATGTTCACATCTTGCATAGTGTTGAGAGTTTCGGCCATATCGTCTATCATAGCCATCTCCATCAAACTTTTGATAACAATGTCGTCAACATATACCTCCAAATTCTTTCCTCGTTGCTCCCTGAAGAGGGTGTTCATGAACCTTTGGTATGTGGCTCCAGCATTTTTGAGACCGAAGGGCATTTTGGTATAACAAAATGTCCCTTCGTCTGTGATGAAGGCAGTTTTTTCTTCGTCCTCTATTGACATTTGGATTTGATGGTATCCTTTGTAGGCATCCAAAAAGCATTTCAGGGGGTTCTGGGATAGGGAATCTACCTGGACGTCTATTTCCGGGAGGGGGTAACAGTCCTTAGGACATGCATATGTTCAGATCTTGGAAGTCTATGCACAGTCTCCACCCCCCGTCTTTCTTTTGAACCATAACCGGATTGGCGATCCAAGACGGATACTTCACCTCCCTAACTATCCCCGCCCTGAGCAGTTTTCTGGTTTCCTCACAAGCAGCCCGTCTCTTGTTGGGTCCCATGCTTCGCTTTTTCTATTTCACCGGTTTTGCCCATGTGTAGGTGTTTAGCCGGTGCTCGGTCAGGCTTCTGGGGACTCCTGTCATGTCCCCATGTTGAAATGCAAACACATCTATGTTGTGGAGAAGCAACTCCTTCAGGGCACTCTTGCATTTGTCACTTAAGTGGCTTCCCACTTTGACCGTTTGTTCGGAGAACCTGTCGTTAAGGACCCACTCTTCTACTTCCTTTTTCTGGGGTTTCTCAGGTGCCTCCTCTTTGGATACGGAAGAGATTACCTCATAAGCAGATTTAACCCATGCTAGACCCTTCGGTGTCTGAAATACCAAAGCTCCGTGTGGGGTGGATGCCTGTGCCTGTAAGTCTCCAATCCCAGGTCTTCCTAAGATCGCGTTGTAATTTGAGGGTGCCCGGACCACTGTGAAGGTCAGATTTATTGTTCGGACCCGATCCCCTACCCCAACTGTGAATGGGAGCCCGATCTTTCCCAAGGGGTGTGATATGCTGTTATTGAATCCCACCAAGGGGATGGAATCTTCTTCTAACCGATCTCTTACATCTCTGTCGAATCTAAGGAAACAATGCTCGTATATCACCTCGACACCGGACCCTCCGTCCACATGTATCTGAGACACCTTATGGCCAGCTATTATGGCCGAGATGTTTAGGGGAAGTCGTTGCACTTCGCTTTCTTCCAGGTATGGCATAAGGATGGGAGCTTTCATGCAGTTCGGGGAGCTCAGGATCCTGGCTTTTACACTGCGGGTGGCATCGAATTCATTCCTCCTTCTAATCATATCAATGTCTGCCCTCCCAGGCTCCCTTACATCTCTTCCCTTGCGGTCCCCTCCCCCTTCTTTAATTTCCTTAACCAAGTGGGCCAGCCTTCCCGTCTTTACTGCAGTCTCTATTTCTCTTTTTAAATACATGCAGTCATCGGTTTTATGCCCGAAACCCTTGTGGAATTCACAGTATTCGTTTGGTTGTGCTTTTGGCCCGGGCTTTATGGGCGGTGGCCTCGGGAAGGAGTTCTTTACCCTCTCGGTGGCCAGTATCTCACTTGGGGTTTTGGTGAGAGGGGTGAAATGATCAAAATAAGGAGGGGGACCCCTCCCCCGGGGTCTGTACAGGGAGTAAGAGGGTCTTGCTCTGTCATGCAGCATTCTATCAAAAGTGGGTTTTCTAGAATAGGGTGTACCTTTGTCAGGGGGCTTTGTAACTGGGGCGATCCTCCGGGGTGTGACGTCCGTTTCCTTGGCTTTGCTGACCATATCCTTCCCTCTGACAAAGGCTCTGACCCTGTCCATAAGGTTGTCAAATGAGTGGGGGAACTCCTCCCCCAGTTTCTCACACAGCTGGGCGTGTTTTAGCCCGTTTATGAAACTGCTAATCTTCATGACCTCCGGGACATCTTTGATGTTCATGCTCTCCTTGACGAACCTCTCCATCTACTGATCTATCCGCTCATTGTCCCTTTGTCTTATGTGGAGGATCTCGTTTGGATTCCTGACCACCTTTCTCTGTTGACCAAAGTTCCTGAGGAACTTCTCGCTTAGCTCTTCATAACTATCGATTCCCCCCGGAGGGAGGCTGTCAAACCAAAGCCGGGCTCCCTCTGTTAAGGTTTGCACAAACATGTGGCACCAAACCGGCATGGGCCACCGTCCCGGTTGCCCTGCCCCCCTAAAAGCATGGAGATGATCTTCAGGATCTCTTGTCCCATCATATCGGTCAAAGTTTGGGGGTAGCTTAGTCTTAGGGGGCATTGGTGCTTCTGCTATCCTCCGGGTGAATTTAGAGACTTCAGCTAAGTCCCGTGGGAGGTAGGGTTGATCCAGGCCGTCGTCGCTTGGTTTTTCCTTTTCCTTTTCTTTTCCTTCCGGTTTCTTTCCCGTAATGAGATCCTCCCTCTCTTCCGAGGACATCTGTCTAAGGGTTGTCAGGAATGTTTCCGGTGGGTCACTTCCACTGCCCTTGTTCTGGGGGTCCGCCTTCTCTTGATTAGAGGGTGTATCGAACGACAACTTAGCCCTGATACTGTCGAGCTTCTCTTGTCTTTCTAAGTCCTTCAGACACTTTCTCAGTTTCTCTCTGTGCACGGCCACAAAATCTGGTGTTATCTTGAGAACGCTAAATATTGCGAGAACCGTGAGAACGAATGAAAAAACCAATCAAAACCAATTTTTTTAAGACAACCCTCATTGTAATTAAGATACAACATCGAAAAAAGAATTTACAACATCAAATAATTCATTTCTCCTTTCAAAATCACTCTTTTTAGATTTTTTACACATGTGTAAATCTAGATTTACACATGTGTAAATGGCAAACTTACACATGTGTAAATTTTCTTTATTTACGAATTCACGTAAATTTAAACGTGTCAATTAAATTTCTAACATTGTATTCGAATAATAATGATAAGTGTATAAAAATTTTTTGAATTCAAATTGTTTTTGACCAAGTTCTCACGGTTTTTTCATTTGTTCTCACGGTTCTCACAATATTTAGCGTTCTCATTTAAACCCTCCCCTATATATATATATATATATATATATATATATATATATATATATTATTTTTTTCATTTAATTGTAAAACATTAATTGTTTTTTCACTTATCTCATTTATTATCATTTTTTACTAAGTAATTAATCATAACGACTATTATCCTCCACACTAACTTTTTTTTTGCCTACACACATAAAATGTTATCCTACATATTTCGAAATTCATCCTACATGTTGAAATTTATCCTACGCAACTCGTAATTTATCCTACACAACTCTTAATTTATCCTACATTTTAAATTTTTTTTTTTTTTTGAGAAAATATATATTTTGAATATAAGTTACAAAAAAAATAATGTAGCTAACTATTAAAGAGAAAGATTACAAATTAATGACGTATGTAGATTTACCAATGTACCCTTATAGTAACATTAAATAGTTATATTAAATGAAGTAAAATAAAGCATTCTTATTGGTTGAAATTTCTTCTTTTTTTCTTCTTACAAAAAAAAATCTTCTCATTTAAACTTTCCACTATATATATATATATATATATATATATATAGGGGGAGGTTCATTTGAGAAGAAAATTAAATTGAGAATAAAAAGAATAAAGGGTACAATTGTAAAACATTAAATAGTTTTTCTCTCATCTCATTTATTATTATTTTTTACTAATTAATTAGTCATAAAGAGTATCATCCTACACACTAAAATTTTTGCCTAGACACATCAAAATTTATCCTACACGTTTTTGAAATTTATCCTACACATACTGAAATTTATCCTACACAACTCGTAATTCGTCCTACACACCTCATAATTTATCCTACACTTTAAATTAATTTTTTTCTTCTTTGAATATATATATATATATATATATATATATATTTAAATAAGTTACAAATTTAATTTAGTGGGCTATTAAAAAGGAAGACTAAGAATTAATGATCTATCTAATTTTACCAATATACCCTTACACCCATATTAAATACAAAAATTAAATGAAGTAAAATGAAGCATTATTATTGGTTGAAGTTTGTTCTTTTTTATTCTTACAAAAAAATTCTTCTCATTTGAACCCTCCACTATATATATATAGGGGAGGGTTTAAATGAGAACGCTAAATATCGCGAGAACCGTGAGAACAAATGTAAAAACCACGAGAACTTGGTCAAAAACAATGCAAATTCAAAATTTATTTTTACACTTATCATTATTATTCGAATACAATGTTAGAAATTAAATTTACACGTTTAAATTTACGCGAATTCGTAAATAAAGAAAATTTACACATGTGTAAGTTTGCCATTTACACATGTGTAAATCTGTTATGTTTACACATGTGTAAAAAAACTAAAAAGAGTGATTTTGAAAGAAGAAATGAATTATTTGATGTTGTAAATTCTTTTCTTGATGTTGTATCTTAATTACCATGAGGTTTGTATTAAAAAAAATTGGTTTTGATTGGTTTTTTCATTCGTTCTCACGGTTCTCGCAATATTTAGCGTTCTCAAGATAACCATCCCCTATATATATATATATATATATATATATATATGTATATATATATGTATATATATATATGTATATATATATGTATATATATATGTAGGGAGCCGCTAAAATAGAAACCACATCCAGTTGTAAGAACCGCGAGAACCACTTTCAACCAATCAGATTTTGCCACTCAAAAGGTTATTTTGGTCGTTTACCACCAAATGTCATTTCACCTACCTCTCTCCTCATTTATAATTGTCAGAAGTGTCTCTCTCCACCTTTTTAAAACCCCATCTCCTCTCTCCTCTTAAACCACATCACTACCTAAATTCAAAATAACCCCCCCCCCCCATCTGGTTCTCTTTGCCGGCGGCCACCGCCTGGTTAAACAGCGAAGATGGTGATGATGACGATGATGATGATGATGATGATTGATGGTGAGGATGAAACCGCCACCCACCCCTGTTTTTTTCTCCCCCACACTCGTTTATCCCTGTTTCTCTCTCTCTCACACCCCTGTTTCTCTCTCTGTCACACTCGTTCACCACCATGAAACCCTTCGTTTTTGGGGGTTCCGACGCACATACGGCCGGATTTTCAGAGAAAGAGGAAGAAACGTTGTAGAGAGAGAGAGTCCTAGGAGTGAGAGAGAGTCCGAGGAGAGAGAAAGAGGACGACGGCGGTGGTCGGTGGGCTGCCGACAAAGATAGCGACGTTTTTCTTGATGTTTTTTGTTGTGATATTGTGTCTCCTTTTTTGTCCCGATATTTTTGATGTTTGTGGCGGTGAACGATGGGTGAAGGGGGTTGTTGTGGTGGGTTAGGGGGCGGTGGTCGATGTCGCAACCCCCGCCCCTATCTGTTTCGGGAATGCGGACGCGAACTCAGTATTGGTGGTATCACTATTTATCATTATTTGGTAGCGGAAATTACATCAGGACCGTAGTTAGGAAATATTTTATTAGAGTAAATACCACACTTTTATGATACTAAACATATTGGGATAAAACCCAAGTTTTCATTACAAATATTTTCATAGGGATCTTCCCTATTTTATTGAATAAAACATCTTCTTTTATTTAGGTAACTTTTATAGCCACTTTTCCAAGCCTTCAGTGTTGTCCAACAGGCTTCTAGTTGGCTTTCACATTTTGTTACCTGAAACACGTTTGAAAACATTTTGTCAGTAGGAAATACTGGTGAGTGAATCCCAATTTAATCAAGACAGATTTTATCATTCGCAGTAATGAGGGCGATCTCGCAATTATATTTGTTTCCAATTCTTACTTTAATTACTGTTGGTGCACTTGTGTCTGTACTTTGTCTGTATTTCGTCATGATACAAAACGATGTCTTTAATGTAAGGTTGATGTAAGTTTGACCAAGTCAACCATCCTCCTGGTTTGACTTGACCAAACAGTTAGAAAAATGTTGTAAGCTGGTTGTGTCGAAGGATGTGTCATCGAAGGATTGTTTTATATCCTTCGATGAGCTCGAAAGATGAACATTCGATAGATGAGTTCGAAACATAAACCTTCGATGGATGAACTCGAAGGATATCTCGAAGGATATCATCCTTCGAGGTATTTGTGAATCTTTCGATGGCTTTCTGGTCGACAGATGATCTTTCGATCAATCTGTCTGATCCTTCGACCAGACCTGCTGTGCCGGGTATATATACCCATGTAGTGTGTTGTGTGAAAATAGAGACAGAAGAGAGAAGAGAGAACACACACGAGAGAACTTTGAGAGTTTGCAGAATACATCTGTGAACATTGGGCTTGTAACCGAACCTTTCATACGCATTAATACAAGTGGTGTTAATCGTTGAATGTTGTGTGTTGTGTTTGTGCTTGTTCTCGTATAAAGTCTCGGTTGCATGCTAGCTTGAATTCCGCACTCGCTAGTGTGTTTGATATAACAAGGATAAGGTTTTATCTCATCCTCGAGAGGGACCTACAAGTGGTATCAGAGCCGTGGCTCTTTTCCTTGTTAAAAACCGGATTTTATACAAGCTTTGGAGTGTTTTGGACAAAAACTCATTTGGTTTTGCTTCTGTTTTCAGTGTTTTTCTCGCTGTTTTTGTCGTTAAAACGTGTTCAAAACTTGTCGGGTGTGTTAAGGGAAGGTTTGGGTAACTTTAAAACTTTTTTTTAGGTGTTTGGTGATTTCCGACCATAATTCCGGCTTACTCCGATACCGGTTTCTGGGTATTTTTATCATATTTTATTGTTTAAAATCTTGGTTTTGGTAAAAATCATGGTCTGACCATACTTTCTGCGAAAGATCTCACCAACCCATCACCTTTTTCACCTACCTGTCACTCTTTGTCAACTGTGTCAGTTCGATTCGATAGATACCCTTCGAAGTCGAAAGATCATCTTTCGATCAAGGAGGTTCGACAGATACCCATCCTTCGAACATCTTTCGAAGTCAGTGAGTTATCTTTCGAGCCAAGGAATTTTTCGAAGGATATATTGTTCGTACTACTGTTACATTTCGAAAGATAAGGATCCTTCGTCTTGGTGAATCTTTCGAAGTCATTGTTCGAAATTCAACAGTGATCTTTCGAACACTGTTGATCCTTCGAACAAGTGTCTATCTTTCGAACAGGTGTTGATCTTTCGATCCTTGTCTGTTTAAGTTTAACAGGTTGTGCTTTTCAGGTCTTTCGATTCTTGATCCTTCGGCTGGTTGTTATCCTTCGAGATTTTAACATAGTTTGTGAAAATTAAATTTTTAAAAGGAGAAAACTTATTTTTCAAATTTTAAATCAATTTTCACTTAATATATTAATTTCCATAAAATGGGAACAAACGGTCAGTGGGATCCAACCGCGTGGACTCAAATAACTTCGACTCCAAAATCATCAGCTATGCAATCTACGCAATCTACGTCAGATTTCGACAAAACTGCATGGATGCGAGCTATTGCCCCACCTCAAGCTGCAATGATAACTGCAAATCAATGGGCTTTGGTCACAAATCAAAGCAACAGCATTCAATCTATGATGCAGAACGACAGTGAAACTGGTACAAGCACAAAACCGCCAAAGTTAAATCACATCAATGATTGGGGATGGTGGAAAGAAAGGCTGAGAACTTATGTTCAGGGACAAGGTCAAGATCTATGGATGTGCTTCTTCACAGCTTTTGAAAATGAGTTGGAAGTTGCAGGATCTAATCCACAAACTTACAGCACTTTGTCTGAAGAAGATAAGAAGAAGTTTGAGTTAGAAAAGAAAGCATTCATGATTCTCACACAAGCTCTTCACAAAGACATTTACCACCAGTTTGTTTACTGCACGACTACTAAAAGCTTGTGGGATATGCTCACGTTACGTTGTGAAGGAAATGCTCAATCTAGAAAGATCAAGCAAGAATTACTGAAGAAAGAGTTTGAAGGATTCACGTGTTTGGAGAATGAGACTTTGGCAGAGTTATCTACAAGGTTCCATCACTTGTTGAGCGAGATGTTTGCTTTTAAAGTCACTGCCACTCCACAAGAATTGGTGAAGAGATTCGCTGATAGCTTACCAGCAAAGTGGAGCAGTTATCTTGAAATTCTCAAAGAAAATGGTGTTCTAGACACAATCACCGTTTATGAATTAATTCAAAGATTGGAGAATAAGGATGTAGAAGAAAAGCTTAAAGCAAAAAGAACACAAACTCCTCAAAATCCAGAAATGTACTTTGGGATTGCAGGAGGTATCAGTGGAGAAAAACCAGCTTCTCAACACGCGAAGCTTCAAACAGCTTTCATCTCAAGCACCGGACCTTCCACAACAGATCAGTTTGATCCTTCAGCATACACGATGATGTATTCGAGACCAGATGTGCAACCGAAAGCTCAGCAGCAACAACCGCAACAGCAAGGGTTTTATGGAAGCTCTTCAAACTTTCAAGCCACTTCCAATCCTAACACAGTCAGATTAGACACTTCCAACTTTTCCAAAGTCAGTGTCGAAGTAACCAAGGAGCATATGGAGATGTTGAATACCTTGGTTAGTGCTTATAGTGGATTGATCGCAGGTCAGATTGGGAATATCAATCTAACCAATGAAGATTATCAGCAAGTGGATAAAGAAGAGTTTGAAATGATGGATATCAAATGGGCTCTTGCTAGTGCAATTCGAAGAGCAAAGGAGTTTATGGAAAGGACGGGGAGAACCAACTTGGAAAACAAGAAAGACACCAAGTATGGGTTCGACAAGCAAGCTGTCAAGTGCTTTAACTGTGGCGAACGGGGTCATTTCAAAAGGGAATGCACAAGACCAGCTCAGCATGGAAATCAAAATCCGTTCAGAAATCAAGGCAACCAGCAGAACCAGAACGGGAACAATGTTCGTACGTTGATACCTGTCAATAACCATGGCCAAGCAGGGTCATCAAATGCCAACTGGGGGCTGGTGGTTCAAATAGATGAGGGTTGTGATTGGTCGCTTCAGCTTGGAGAAGGAGGAAATGGTGGAACAGCATGTTTTGCTGAAGTCGTAAAGGATTTAAAGCACGCCAGTGGTGGAGAATCTTCCACCAATGGTGTTGCATCTTCTGAAGATGAAGACAGTTCTGGTTATAGTGGAAGCTCAGATGAAGAATCCTCCACTTCAGGAAATGATCATGTGGATGAGACATCAAGTGCGTCAGTCGATGCAGATATTGATGAGCTTTTAGAAGAAGCTGCAGCAGGAACTGAAAGAAGATCTAATTTGATGGATCAAGCTGCTTACTCTTCGTCTTCTCTCCATTCAGCCTTTATGGCTAATGTCGACAGTTCATCAGGTCAGGTATGTGTCGATGAACCCACTGTAGTTAGCTGTGAAAAGTGTGATAGTTTAAATGTTAAATATGCAGAAAAGGAAAGTCAGTTTGAAATCACACACAAACACAATCAACAATTGATTGTAGATCTTGCTAAAGCAGCTGAAGCTAACGTGTTTTTAACCAGAAATGAAAAGGAATTTAAAACAACAATTGCGTCATTAAGACATGATGTTTCAGAATTACAAAAAGCTGTTTTGCGAAAACAACATGCTAACAATGATCTTATAGACACAATTGAAAAGCAGATGGTAGAGTTGGCAACCGCTCGATGTGAATGTGAAACAATCAAGCAGAAATTGGAAAGTTATTCCAATTCCCGCTATGTATTGGATCACATTATTGATGTTCAAAAGAAAAAGGGGGATAAGAAGTGTATGGGATTCAAATCATGTCCTCCCCCAATGAATCACAATTACTCCAAATTGCCTGATGACGAGGATATGCCCCGTTTTGAACCTACTGTGCCACTCGGTCTAGATGACTTTGCAGCAGGCCTCGGGTTCACAACTGGTACATCATCCTCGGGTCAATCAGAATCTGAGAAAAGTGTGACAGATTCATCGTGTGTTAAGGAACAGAGTTCTCCCGTTGTTGAGGATACTGATTCTTCGGATGATGAATCTGATGAAATTGTGAACCAACAGTCTAACTCGGTTACAACAGATATTCCAATCGAGAATCACATCCTGTGTGATCCACCAGTGAAACCGAGTAAGACTGAAATGTCAAAAGAAATGGAGTCGATTGTATCAAGTTTTGAAGGGAGTAACTTGTTGTACACGCTCAAAGGAGATAGCAAAATCTACTCTAACAAAGATTTTCCAATTAAAAATGTAAATCAAGATTTAATTGAGCAAATTTTTGAAGGATGCACTGATAAGTTTTTGGGGAACAAAAGTGGCAAAGTTACCGTCACTCAATGTGATCCAATTCCGTGTGAACAAATTAGAAAACAATACGGAAACCAAAAACTACAAGTTGAGCGAAAACAACAAGTCAATTCCGGAAAAGGTAAGGTACAGGGAAAGAAGGCTCAGAACAAGAATTTTCAAGCACCTAAGGTTCAACAACAATGGGTGCAAAACAAAAGAGCTCCTGTTAAGAAAAGAGAACCGAAAGTGAACTTTGTTGGATCCGCGGGTTCAGATAAACTTGAAACATTTCAGGATAAATCTAACATTGATTTTGTAAAACAAGTTAGAATTTTAAAACGAAATGATCAGAATAACTACACCCAACACACCAACGGAGGTGATTTAGGTCCAAGCACGTCTAGATCACAAAGCTCATTGTCTGGTTCTCTGTCTGATCATCAACATGTTTCTCCGAGGTTTGTAGAGCGGAGAATGTGTTTTGAGTGTGGCACAATTGGGCATATTGTAAGATACTGCCCATACCTGCAAAAGTTGAAGGCAAAAACAAGTGCTCCCCAAGAAACCAATTACCAAAAACGATCATTTTCCCCGAAACAAGACCCACGTGTCTTGAAAGAAAGGGAAAAGAAGTTAAAACAAAAGAATCAAAAGGTAATTGAAAAGGCCTTAAAATCAGAGGTCAAAGAAGAAAAACCTGTTCAAGCAAAACCTAAAACTGTAAAACCAGTAAATGCTAAAACAATTAATACAAATACTGGTAAAGGACAAATAGCTTGGAAACAAAAACAGGTAATTCAGTCAGGGGGAGCACCTCAGGTTCTTTTTCCTAATCATCAAGTGATTGAGATCACTTTTCTTGATGATCAAGGACGACCCAAGTCCACAAAGGCTTGGGTCCCTCTCTCCAACTAATTTTTGAGTGAGTGTGTAGGATATTCCAGGAGGAACTTTCGATAGTCGTAAGATTGTTGATAGTGGAGCATCTTTGCACAAAATAGGCAACAGAAGAAATTGCTGCCTTTGATGGAGAGAAAAAGTAAAGGGAAACAGAAATGTCTGTTGAAAGAGATTGAAAAGCTTCGACAAAATGAAAATCATTTCAAAATGTGAATGTTCAAGGCTTTGATCGGGTCCCCGGGATAGATTCAAATCAAAATGTACGCACCTGCAGCACGTCTGAAGTTCAACAATCTACAAGATGAACGTGCAGTGTACATTTATTCGTGGTGTGATTGAAGAAAATGTGTTTGTTGAACAAACCAACCGGGTGTGCGGATGCCTTGGCATGGGTTGAACAATCGCACACTACTTCACAAGAGAAAGACAAAAACCTTCGCTGGTGCAATGTGGAAGTCCAGCCGGACCCAAAGGTTTCTGATCTTGTTGCTGTGAAGAGTTTTCTAAGTAGCTACAAAATCGACATTGAAATCCACACCGGGTGGATATCCAGTTTGGGAGAGCACTCAGATTCCTTGCAATGCACGAAGCAGTTGCAGGATATGGTTTTAAATTTCTAATCTCTCTTTTACTTGTCGATATTTAAGCTGCTTTATGAATTATTATTATCTCGTACAGCACTCTTTGGCCAGACAATGTTGTCATGGTCCGCACCGCTTACTGACATGCCAACTCATTTTTTCCAAAATTCGATAAATCATTTTTGATTCAAAATTAATTTTGGTAAACGGCATTGATTTAACCAACATCGGAAAATCATTTTTGTAAATACCTTTGTGTTTTAAATTTTATCTTAGTTTATTGATTTTAGGGGGAGTAAATCCAAATTTGAAAATCCAAAAACATCGAAAAATTTCAAAAACACAAAAACAATAGAAAAACCAAAATGAGTTTCCTGGCGAGCAAAAGAGAAAATGATAGTACATCAGTGGTCTGTCTAAACCTCTTTAAACCTTAAATGAAAAACGATAAGCAGCTCTATATAAGATGTATCGGTAGGCTCACAATCATTTTGAAGTGTGCAGGGTGATATAAACTTAAATCGACTGAAGACCAGGTGGGAACCATTCATTGGCATATGGTCTTAGTACCGAAATTTCGTTTGAGAGATTGCCGAGGTTCTGAGATATTCGGTCTTTATGCTGCTTATCATCTGGGTATCATGGTTGTATCTTTTACCGAAAAATAACGGGGACGCAAGTCTAGATCTTCCATGATACCATACATACGTGTACATACTGCATACGACCTCAATAAGTGATCAACAATCACATGTCCAAACAAATAAGTGATAAAATATCACAAATTCTTTCCGGGTGTCAAGTTCGTCTCTCTGCTGTACGAAAGTACTGACCTGTTCACGGACTTGCTCCTGCGCCCTCATGCATATGAAAACCAAGTTCCTCATCAATAAGTGATTCTATCACATAGGGCTTGTTTTCAAATCAAAATAAGTGAGAATCTCACATCATATACGGTCAAACAGATGATAATCGGTATACTCACCGGTAAGATGAACCCTCGTGCATACCTTGATACGGGAATATGTCGTGATGTGGATGAACACCGGTCGGTAAGTATAAATCATACCTTAACGTATCCCCTCGCCATGATTACATCTGATAAGTTGAGCTTATGTGGACAACAATACCGATAATTGTTATAGGATGCTTATCTTAATGTTAACTAATTGAACAAAGAGAGTGTTTTGACATGATCGTACACTGATATGATTCTCTTACCCTCGAAACTCGCAAAAAGAATGTCTGTAAATATTTATTTAATGCTTTCAATTTCTGCATCTTTGTATATTTTTTTTATTTATTGCTTTCCGTCTTTACATTTGTAAAATGAAAATTTCAAAAAGATTTTAGGTGTGTTTTAATTTAAACTTTATAAAATCCAAAAAGATTTTTCTTCTAGTTTATTTTTGATTGACCGATGTTGGAACTCGAGTCTATCCTACCCAAAATCCTGATCGTAAGCTGGAAAACAATTGCATCTTCATAAACAGTCGAAGTTAACGAGTTTTGAAAGTTATAGGATTAAAATGAATATTTTTCTAAACTTTCAAACTGCTGTCGGTTGGTGTTTGATTGAGATTTGATCTCATATGTGTCGTTAGTTTAAATGTTAACTATATTCCAAGCGGTTGTTCTCATTATGCGTTTAGCTTTCTTGCATGTGCAGATGCTAAAGGCGAGGAGAACATGTTCGATGAAAAGCTTTGGAATGAAGACACGAAGTGGAGGCACTCAAAGGATAAAATGATCGAGTTGCCGATGTCCCTTCATCAACATCACAAGGATCTGAAGAATTGACAAGTCAAAAGATTCTCGAGCATGACTCAATGGAGAGGTCAATCTAAGGGGGAGTTTATTGACACACTACCTAAGTTAAATGAGGAGTTTGTTGATATACTTTCTACTTACGACGCGTGAAGACTTTTGAAGATCCTCCGACATGAAAGTCACAGAAGACGAACCATCACGAGTAGCGTCCAAGGGGGAGTTTGTTGATACACTTTGTGTGGACGCGACTCGGCTCAGTTCGACTCGGCCTTGAAGACTTGAAGACACGAAGATCGAGACAAAGCTACAGCCAAGGGGGAGTTTGTTGGTGCACTTGTGTCTGTACTTTGTCTGTATTTCGTCATGATACAAAACGATGTCTTTAATGTAAGGTTGATGTAAGTTTGACCAAGTCAACCATCCTCCTGGTTTGACTTGACCAAACAGTTAGAAAAATGTTGTAAGCTGGTTGTGTCGAAGGATGTGTCATCGAAGGATTGTTTTATATCCTTCGATGAGCTCGAAAGATGAACATTCGATAGATGAGTTCGAAACATAAACCTTCGATGGATGAACTCGAAGGATATCTCGAAGGATATCATCCTTCGAGGTATTTGTGAATCTTTCGATGGCTTTCTGGTCGACAGATGATCTTTCGATCAATCTGTCTGATCCTTCGACCAGACCTGCTGTGCCGGGTATATATACCCATGTAGTGTGTTGTGTGAAAATAGAGACAGAAGAGAGAAGAGAGAACACACACGAGAGAACTTTGAGAGTTTGCAGAATACATCTGTGAACATTGGGCTTGTAACCGAACCTTTCATACGCATTAATACAAGTGGTGTTAATCGTTGAATGTTGTGTGTTGTGTTTGTGCTTGTTCTCGTATAAAGTCTCGGTTGCATGCTAGCTTGGATTCCGCACTCGCTAGTGTGTTTGATATAACAAGGATAAGGTTTTATCTCATCCTCGAGAGGGACCTACACAAACAAATATGTTCGTTTGATAAAATGCATAAACGGGTCAAAATTTGGTAAAAGGGCGATAAGCCGAAGACTTAAAAGTCTGAAATTTTTATTATGAAGGTTGTTGGATTTTAACTCCATAAGATGGAGAATTAAATTACGGACGCGTAGGAAAAAGAATCGGGTAAAACGGATCAATAACGAAGAAGTTATGGCCGTTTCCGTGAAATCAGATCGTGCAGGGAATATGCAGCAACATTCTGTCTAAAAGGGGGCCTAGCGTCACGCGACGCCCCTTGGCGTCACGCGATGCCCCCAAACCCGGAAAAATGTTATTTTTTGTCATAATTAACCCATGTACTTGTTTGAACTTCATATTTGACTATCAAAACTAACTTTTAAGTTGGTTTTGATCATAAGTGATTGCCATGAGTTCCCGGATGAAGATCAAGCGACGAGCAAGAACCGAACACGATCACGAAATAAGCTTCCGCACTATGTATCGTTATTATGTTAAATGACGAATGTCGTTTCATTGTTTCTTTTAAGTGACGAACTTAATTACATTATGTTCTAAACTTTTAAATTGTAAAAAGGTTTTAGTAAACCCGTTTTTCCGATGGATATGTAATCTTAATTACATGATTGTTTTCGTAAATAATACGCTAAACCTTGATTTATAAGAACGGGTGTTACATTAATCAATTCCAACATGAATTCTAAATCATCTATTCATCAACATACATCATCACATTATTCATTACAATCCATGAAGATTCCAAACCGTGTTAAGTCCGAGATCGGCATAACAAATCATAACGATCTACACATGATCAAGAACAATTAACAAGAGCCTATAATCATATGTTCATCATCGTTACAGTTAGCATATATCACGATATAAATATAAACTATAATCAAGAAGCTATAATCCTATAATCAACAAGGGTTGAGAACAAACATAAACATACTAACCGATGAATGTTAGGGTCGTTTTCTAGAATGAGTGAATGATAATTCTCCTAGAGGAAAGGCTCGATCTACGCGTACGATACCTCGACTGATCCCAATGTCGTCGCTGCCTTAAGGATTGATTAGGGTTGTAACAAGGTGTGTTTGTGAGATAATGAGGGTCACGTACCCCCTATATGCGCATGATAGAGTGAGTGGGCTAGGCCCGCGGTTGCTTCGTCTTTGGGCTCGGGGAAATGGAGCTGGGCCGAGGGCTATTCAATTAACAAGGAGGAGGTCTGGCCCAAATAAGAGGTGTGCGGGTTGAAAGGTGTGTGTGTGATTGACTGATAATTCGTAACTCAACTCATAGTACAAAAACAACTTACAGTTATACAAACAAAACAATCTCGTACAATTAACTCACGTTTGCCATAATATACACCTAGTCACACGTAATGAAGTATATTAATACCATCTAATAGTCAAGAAATTAGGTAATGCTAACCTTGAAAGTTCGGTTTGTCACATGCATAGAATTCCAAAGCTCATTGACAATTTCTTGTGTGGTAGGTTGACTTTTAAAAAGCTCTATCATCTGCTTAATCAATTCTTTCATTTCAGTAACATCCGTTTCAATGGTAGACACTCTAACCTTCAAATCATTATAACTTAATTCATCACCTACTTTAATAGGATCATCTGAATTTCCACATGTAGCGGTTGTATTTGTTTTGATAATAGGAGAAGTCTCCATATCATCAGAAACAGATGCCCCTTTTTCTTGGTTCTAGGGACTTCCCACTGAAGCAGAGATTACAGTTGTAACCTCATCAGTGGTTGCCTTCAAGGGAGTCTTAATGATGTAACAATTGTCCAACTGATCACCAATGTGTTCAACACTTGTAGTGGCTGCTCCACTTGAACTACCACCAAGAGTTTCGTAATACTCAACGGGGATAATCTCCTCAACTGTTTGTAGGATAGCAGATTGAATTGGTTATGTCATAGTCATTTGTTGCGCTCCACTCTCAGTAATGTGTGCATTAAAGGAACTGTTTTCTTTCTGAAATTCAATTGCTTCAAACAGAGGTAATATTGTTGATGGAACTTGAGAAGAGGGTTGTGGTGTAGAAAGCGTTATTGCCCTAGGAGAGGGACTTTTAAACATACTTTCATATGAAAGGTCTACTTCATGTTGTGGTGTACATGTGCTTACAACATGATCCTTTTGTGAGGATACGTGAGGAGTTTGGATGGGCTGAGATCTTTCAAACAACTTTGAGGAAGTAGCAGCAGTGGTTTCAAGTGACATTTGTGTTGTCACTGCATTAACCTCTGGGATCTCATCTTCAAGAGGAACCTTTTTATTTTGTTTGGTTTTGGTGGGCTTTTTTGATGTGACAGGTTTCCTTTTGCGTTTTCCTGGTGTGTGTTTCACAACACCGGTTGTGGTGTCATGATCACCAGGAGCAGTTGGCTCAACAACAGAGGTTTGAGCAACAGATGCGGACACTTCTAAAACAGGCTCATCCCCATTTGTTTCTGTTCTTGAAACTTTTGACTCTTTATCCATAAGTATAGTAAAAGTTTTACTTGTAAGACTATTTATTTGAAAAGCTACACCTTGTTCAAACTCTGTTTGTGACACTTGTTTTCGTAGGTAGTAGCTTAGAAGTCTTGGATACAACAAAAAAAGCATTACTATGAACACCTTTTTTTTCACATTTTTCACATTATTCAACAAATCAGAAAACAGTGCTTGTGATAAATTGTAATCAGATTTTGTTAAAATAGCATAACCCAAATACTGAATGTTTAAAGGTATCTCATTAAATGCTGTAGGACCCTCTCGAGGATGAGATAAAACCTTATCCTTGTTATATCAAACACACTAGCGAGTGCGGAATCCAAGCTAGCATGCAACCGAGACTTTATACGAGAACAAGCACAAACACAACACACAACATTCAACGATTAACACCACTTGTATTAATGCGTATGAAAGGTTCGGTTACAAGCCCAATGTTCACAGATGTATTCTGCAAACTCTCAAAGTTCTCTCGTGTGTGTTCTCTCTTCTCTCTTCTGTCTCTATTTTCACACAACACACTACATGGGTATATATACCCGGCACAGCAGGTCTGGTCGAAGGATCAGACAGATTGATCGAAAGATCATCTGTCGACCAGAAAGCCATCGAAAGATTCACAAATACCTCGAAGGATGATATCCTTCGAGATATCCTTCGAGTTCATCCATCGAAGGTTTATGTTTCGAACTCATCTATCGAATGTTCATCTTTCGAGCTCATCGAAGGATATAAAACAATCCTTCGATGACACATCCTTCGACACAACCAGCTTACAACATTTTTCTAACTGTTTGGTCAAGTCAAACCAGGAGGATGGTTGACTTGGTCAAACTTACATCAACCTTACATTAAAGACATCGTTTTGTATCATGACGAAATACAGACAAAGTACAGACACAAGTGCACCAACAAACTCCCCCTTGGCTGTAGCTTTGTCTCGATCTTCGTGTCTTCAAGTCTTCAAGGCCGAGTCGAACTGAGCCGAGTCGCGTCCACACAAAGTGTATCAACAAACTCCCCCTTGGACGCTACTCGTGATGGTTCGTCTTCTGTGACTTTCATGTCGGAGGATCTTCAAAAGTCTTCACGCGTCGTAAGTAGAAAGTATATCAACAAACTCCTCATTTAACTTAGGTAGTGTGTCAATAAACTCCCCCTTAGATTGACCTCTCCATTGAGTCATGCTCGAGAATCTTTTGACTTGTCAATTCTTCAGATCCTTGTGATGTTGATGAAGGGACAGCGGCAACTCGATCATTTTATCCTTTGAGTGCCTCCACTTCGTGTCTTCATTCCAAAGCTTTTCATCGAACATGTTCTCCTCGCCTTTAGCATCTGCACATGCAAGAAAGCTAAACGCATAATGAGAACAACCGCTTGGAATATAGTTAACATTTAAACTAACGACACATATGAGATCAAATCTCAATCAAACACCAACCGACAGCAGTTTGAAAGTTTAGAAAAATATTCATTTTAATCCTATAACTTTCAAAACTCGTTAACTTCGACTGTTTATGAAGATGCAATTGTTTTCCAGCTTACGATCAGGATTTTGGGTAGGATAGACTCGAGTTCCAACATCGGTCAATCAAAAATAAACTAGAAGAAAAATCTTTTTGGATTTTATAAAGTTTAAATTAAAACACACCTAAAATCTTTTTGAAATTTTCATTTTACAAATGTAAAGACGGAAAGCAATAAATAAAAAAAATATACAAAGATGCAGAAATTGAAAGCATTAAATAAATATTTACAGACATTCTTTTTGCGAGTTTCGAGGGTAAGAGAATCATATCAGTGTACGATCATGTCAAAACACTCTCTTTGTTCAATTAGTTAACATTAAGATAAGCATCCTATAACAATTATCGGTATTGTTGTCCACATAAGCTCAACTTATCAGATGTAATCATGGCGAGGGGATACGTTAAGGTATGATTTATACTTACCGACCGGTGTTCATCCACATCACGACACATTCCCGTATCAAGGTATGCACGAGGGTTCATCTTACCGGTGAGTATACCGATTATCATCTGTTTGACCGTATATGATGTGAGATTCTCACTTATTTTGATTTGAAAACAAGCCCTATGTGATAGAATCACTTATTGATGAGGAACTTGGTTTTCATATGCATGAGGGCGCAGGAGCAAGTCCGTGAACAGGTCAGTACTTTCGTACAGCAGAGAGACGAACTTGACACCCGGAAAGAATTTGTGATATTTTATCACTTATTTGTTTGGACATGTGATTGTTGATCACTTATTGAGGTCGTATGCAGTATGTACACGTATGTATGGTATCATGGAAGATCTAGACTTGCGTCCCCGTTATTTTTCGGTAAAAGATACAACCATGATACCCAGATGATAAGCAGCATAAAGACCGAATATCTCAGAACCTCGGCAATCTCTCAAACGAAATTTCGGTACTAAGACCATATGCCAATGAATGGTTCCCACCTGGTCTTCAGTCGATTTAAGTTTATATCACCCTGCACACTTCAAAATGATTGTGAGCCTACCGATACATCTTATATAGAGCTGCTTATCGTTTTTCATTTAAGGTTTAAAGAGGTTTAGACAGACCACTGATGTACTATCATTTTCTCTTTTGCTCGCCAGGAAACTCATTTTGGTTTTTCTATTGTTTTTGTGTTTTTGAAATTTTTCGATGTTTTTGGATTTTCAAATTTGGATTTACTCCCCCTAAAATCAATAAACTAAGATAAAATTTAAAACACAAAGGTATTTACAAAAATGATTTTCCGATGTTGGTTAAATCAATGCCGTTTACCAAAATTAATTTTGAATCAGAAATGATTTATCGAATTTTGGAAAAAATGAGTTGGCATGTCAGTAAGCGGTGCGGACCATGACAACATTGTCTGGCCAAAGAGTGCTGTACGAGATAATAATAATTCATAAAGCAGCTTAAATATCGACAAGTAAAAGAGAGATTAGAAATTTAAAACCATATCCTGCAACTGCTTCGTGCATTGCAAGGAATCTGAGTGCTCTCCCAAACTGGATATCCACCCGGTGTGGATTTCAAAGTCGATTTTGTAGCTACTTAGAAAACTCTTCACAGCAACAAGATCAGAAACCTTTGGGTCCGGCTGGACTTCCACATTGCACCAGCGAAGGTTTTTGTCTTTCTCTTGTGAAGTAGTGTGCGATTGTTCAACCCATGCCAAGGCATCCGCACACCCGGTTGGTTTGTTCAACAAACACATTTTCTTCAATCACACCACGAATAAATGTACACTGCACGTTCATCTTGTAGATTGTTGAACTTCAGGCGTGCTGCAGGTGCGTACATTTTGATTTGAATCTATCCCGGGGACCCGATCAAAGCCTTGAACATTCACATTTTGAAATGATTTTCATTTTGTCGAAGCTTTTCAATCTCTTTCAACAGACATTTATGTTTCCCTTTACTTTTTCTCTCCATCAAAGGCAGCAATTTCTTCTGTTGCCTATTTTATGCAAAGATGCTCCACTATCAACAATCTTACGACTATCGAAAGTTCCTCCTGGAATATCCTACACACTCACTCAAAAATTAGTTGGAGAGAGGGACCCAAGCCTTTGTGGACTTGGGTCGTCCTTGATCATCAAGAAAAGTGATCTCAATCACTTGATGATTAGGAAAAAGAACCTGAGGTGCTCCCCCTGACTGAATTACCTGTTTTTGTTTCCAAGCTGTTTGTCCTTTACCAGTATTTGTATTAATTGTTTTAGCATTTACTGGTTTTACAGTTTTAGGTTTTGCTTGAACAGGTTTTTCTTCTTTGACCTCTGATTTTAAGGCCTTTTCAATTACCTTTTGATTCTTTTGTTTTAACTTCTTTTCCCTTTCTTTCAAGACACGTGGGTCTTGTTTCGGGGAAAATGATCGTTTTTGGTAATTGGTTTCTTGGGGAGCACTTGTTTTTGCCTTCAACTTTTGCAGGTATGGGCAGTATCTTACAATATGCCCAATTGTGCCACACTCAAAACACATTCTCCGCTCTACAAACCTCGGAGAAACATGTTGATGATCAGACGAAGAACCAGACAATGAGCTTTGTGATCTAGACGTGCTTGGACCTAAATCACCTCCGTTGGTGTGTTGGGTGTAGTTATTCTGATCATTTCGTTTTAAAATTCTAACTTGTTTTACAAAATCAATGTTAGATTTATCCTGAAATGTTTCAAGTTTATCTGAACCCGCGGATCCAACAAAGTTCACTTTCGGTTCTCTTTTCTTAACAGGAGCTCTTTTGTTTTGCACCCATTGTTGTTGAACCTTAGGTGCTTGAAAATTCTTGTTCTGAGCCTTCTTTCCCTGTACCTTACCTTTTCCGGAATTGACTTGTTGTTTTCGCTCAACTTGTAGTTTTTGGTTTCCGTATTGTTTTCTAATTTGTTCACACGGAATTGGATCACATTGAGTGACGGTAACTTTGCCACTTTTGTTCCCCAAAAACTTATCAGTGCATCCTTCAAAAATTTGCTCAATTAAATCTTGATTTACATTTTTAATTGGAAAATCTTTGTTAGAGTAGATTTTGCTATCTCCTTTGAGCGTGTACAACAAGTTACTCCCTTCAAAACTTGATACAATCGACTCCATTTCTTTTGACATTTCAGTCTTACTCGGTTTCACTGGTGGATCACACAGGATGTGATTCTCGATTGGAATATCTGTTGTAACCGAGTTAGACTGTTGGTTCACAATTTCATCAGATTCATCATCCGAAGAATCAGTATCCTCAACAACGGGAGAACTCTGTTCCTTAACACACGATGAATCTGTCACACTTTTCTCAGATTCTGATTGACCCGAGGATGATGTACCAGTTGTGAACCCGAGGCCTGCTGCAAAGTCATCTAGACCGAGTGGCACAGTAGGTTCAAAACGGGGCATATCCTCGTCATCAGGCAATTTGGAGTAATTGTGATTCATTGGGGGAGGACATGATTTGAATCCCATACACTTCTTATCCCCCTTTTTCTTTTGAACATCAATAATGTGATCCAATACATAGCGGGAATTGGAATAACTTTCCAATTTCTGCTTGATTGTTTCACATTCACATCGAGCGGTTGCCAACTCTACCATCTGCTTTTCAATTGTGTCTATAAGATCATTGTTAGCATGTTGTTTTCGCAAAACAGCTTTTTGTAATTCTGAAACATCATGTCTTAATGACGCAATTGTTGTTTTAAATTCCTTTTCATTTCTGGTTAAAAACACGTTAGCTTCAGCTGCTTTAGCAAGATCTACAATCAATTGTTGATTGTGTTTGTGTGTGATTTCAAACTGACTTTCCTTTTCTGCATATTTAACATTTAAACTATCACACTTTTCACAGCTAACTACAGTGGGTTCATCGACACATACCTGACCTGATGAACTGTCGACATTAGCCATAAAGGCTGAATGGAGAGAAGACGAAGAGTAAGCAGCTTGATCCATCAAATTAGATCTTCTTTCAGTTCCTGCTGCAGCTTCTTCTAAAAGCTCATCAATATCTGCATCGACTGACGCACTTGATGTCTCATCCACATGATCATTTCCTGAAGTGGAGGATTCTTCATCTGAGCTTCCACTATAACCAGAACTGTCTTCATCTTCAGAAGATGCAACACCATTGGTGGAAGATTCTCCACCACTGGCGTGCTTTAAATCCTTTACGACTTCAGCAAAACATGCTGTTCCACCATTTCCTCCTTCTCCAAGCTGAAGCGACCAATCACAACCCTCATCTATTTGAACCACCAGCCCCCGGTTGGCATTTGATGACCCTGCTTGGCCTTGGTTGTTGACAGGTATCAACGTACGAACATTGTTCCCGTTCTGGTTCTGCTGGTTGCCTTGATTTCTGAACGGATTTTGATTTCCATGCTGAGCTGGTCTTGTGCATTCCCTTTTGAAATGACCCCGTTCGCCACAGTTAAAGCACTTGACAGCTTGCTTGTCGAACCCATACTTGGTGTCTTTCTTGTTTTCCAAGTTGGTTCTCCCCGTCCTTTCCATAAACTCCTTTGCTCTTCGAATTGCACTAGCAAGAGCCCATTTGATATCCATCATTTCAAACTCTTCTTTATCCACTTGCTGATAATCTTCATTGGTTAGATTGATATTCCCAATCTGACCTGCGATCAATCCACTATAAGCACTAACCAAGGTATTCAACATCTCCATATGCTCCTTGGTTACTTCGACACTGACTTTGGAAAAGTTGGAAGTGTCTAATCTGACTGTGTTAGGATTGGAAGTGGCTTGAAAGTTTGAAAAGCTTCCATAAAACCCTTGCTGTTGCGGTTGTTGCTGCTGAGCTTTCGGTTGCACATCTGGTCTTGAATACATCATCGTGTATGCTGAAGGATCAAACTGATCTGTTGTGGAAGGTCCGGTGCTTGAGATGAAAGCTGTTTGAAGCTTCGCGTGTTGAGAAGCTGGTTTTTCTCCACTGATACCTCCTGCAATCCCAAAGTACATTTCTGGATTTTGAGGAGTTTGTGTTCTTTTTGCTTTAAGCTTTTCTTCTACATCCTTATTCTCCAATCTTTGAATTAATTCATAAACGGTGATTGTGTCTAGAACACCATTTTCTTTGAGAATTTCAAGATAACTGCTCCACTTTGCTGGTAAGCTATCAGCGAATCTCTTCACCAATTCTTGTGGAGTGGCAGTGACTTTAAAAGCAAACATCTCGCTCAACAAGTGATGGAACCTTGTAGATAACTCTGCCAAAGTCTCATTCTCCAAACACGTGAATCCTTCAAACTCTTTCTTCAGTAATTCTTGCTTGATCTTTCTAGATTGAGCATTTCCTTCACAACGTAACGTGAGCATATCCCACAAGCTTTTAGTAGTCGTGCAGTAAATAAACTGGTGGTAAATGTCTTTGTGAAGAGCTTGTGTGAGAATCATGAATGCTTTCTTTTCTAACTCAAACTTCTTCTTATCTTCTTCAGACAAAGTGCTGTAAGTTTGTGGATTAGATCCTGCAACTTCCAACTCATTTTCAAAAGCTGTGAAGAAGCACATCCATAGATCTTGACCTTGTCCCTGAACATAAGTTCTCAGCCTTTCTTTCCACCATCCCCAATCATTGATGTGATTTAACTTTGGCGGTTTTGTGCTTGTACCAGTTTCACTATCGTTCTGCATCATAGATTGAATGCTGTTGCTTTGATTTGTGACCAAAGCCCATTGATTTGCAGTTATCATTGCAGCTTGAGGTGGGGCAATAGCTCGCATCCATGCAGTTTTGTCGAAATCTGACGTAGATTGCGTAGATTGCATAGCTGATGATTTTGGAGTCGAAGTTATTTGAGTCCACGCGGTTGGATCCCACTGACCGTTTGTTCCCATTTTATGGAAATTAATATATTAAGTGAAAATTGATTTAAAATTTGAAAAATAAGTTTTCTCCTTTTAAAAATTTAATTTTCACAAACTATGTTAAAATCTCGAAGGATAACAACCAGCCGAAGGATCAAGAATCGAAAGACCTGAAAAGCACAACCTGTTAAACTTAAACAGACAAGGATCGAAAGATCAACACCTGTTCGAAAGATAGACACTTGTTCGAAGGATCAACAGTGTTCGAAAGATCACTGTTGAATTTCGAACAATGACTTCGAAAGATTCACCAAGACGAAGGATCCTTATCTTTCGAAATGTAACAGTAGTACGAACAATATATCCTTCGAAAAATTCCTTGGCTCGAAAGATAACTCACTGACTTCGAAAGATGTTCGAAGGATGGGTATCTGTCGAACCTCCTTGATCGAAAGATGATCTTTCGACTTCGAAGGGTATCTATCGAATCGAACTGACACAGTTGACAAAGAGTGACAGGTAGGTGAAAAAGGTGATGGGTTGGTGAGATCTTTCGCAGAAAGTATGGTCAGACCATGATTTTTACCAAAACCAAGATTTTAAACAATAAAATATGATAAAAATACCCAGAAACCGGTATCGGAGTAAGCCGGAATTATGGTCGGAAATCACCAAACACCTAAAAAAAAGTTTTAAAGTTACCCAAACCTTCCCTTAACACACCCGACAAGTTTTGAACACGTTTTAACGACAAAAACAGCGAGAAAAACACTGAAAACAGAAGCAAAACCAAATGAGTTTTTGTCCAAAACACTCCAAAGCTTGTATAAAATCCGGTTTTTAACAAGGAAAAGAGCCACGGCTCTGATACCACTTGTAGGTCCCTCTCGAGGATGAGATAAAACCTTATCCTTGTTATATCAAACACACTAGCGAGTGCGGAATCCAAGCTAGCATGCAACCGAGACTTTATACGAGAACAAGCACAAACACAACACACAACATTCAACGATTAACACCACTTGTATTAATGCGTATGAAAGGTTCGGTTACAAGCCCAATGTTCACAGATGTATTCTGCAAACTCTCAAAGTTCTCTCGTGTGTGTTCTCTCTTCTCTCTTCTGTCTCTATTTTCACACAACACACTACATGGGTATATATACCCGGCACAGCAGGTCTGGTCGAAGGATCAGACAGATTGATCGAAAGATCATCTGTCGACCAGAAAGCCATCGAAAGATTCACAAATACCTCGAAGGATGATATCCTTCGAGATATCCTTCGAGTTCATCCATCGAAGGTTTATGTTTCGAACTCATCTATCGAATGTTCATCTTTCGAGCTCATCGAAGGATATAAAACAATCCTTCGATGACACATCCTTCGACACAACCAGCTTACAACATTTTTCTAACTGTTTGGTCAAGTCAAACCAGGAGGATGGTTGACTTGGTCAAACTTACATCAACCTTACATTAAAGACATCGTTTTGTATCATGACGAAATACAGACAAAGTACAGACACAAGTGCACCAACAAACTCCCCCTTGGCTGTAGCTTTGTCTCGATCTTCGTGTCTTCAAGTCTTCAAGGCCGAGTCGAACTGAGCCGAGTCGCATCCACACAAAGTGTATCAACAAATGCGGTGGTCTTGGCTGAGAGACAAGTTAAAAGAGTATGAAACAAAAATTTCATTGGCGGAGGGAAGTTTGGTTTGTACATAGTAACTTCCTTTAATTGTGCATCATACCCTCTTTCAATGAACTCTGTATGAAGTTCAGGTTTTTCAAAGTTGGTCTTACCTCCCAAGTCGTCCAATGCAAATGTAGTGGAAATTGTAAAGGGAGAAATTCGTACCACACTTTTCCCGACCTTAGATGTGATGGCAATTGGATTATTATCTTCAGACTCTATTTCAGCATTAAACCAAAATTGTCGGAGTGTTTCTGTATGAACCAGAGCATCAGCAGTAAGGATTGATTTGTATTTTGATGACGTTAAAAGGTAAATTATTGAGAGAAAGCTGGTGTTTTTGCTGGTTTTCTCGAAGATGGGGAGGTAGTTGTGAGGGTTTTTGATGTTCAGAGACATGATCGTAGAAGAAGGTGATTTGGGGATGAAACAGCGTTTAAGTTGGAGGGTTTTTAATATGTTGGAAACTGTTTTTGAGAATTTTGAATTCGAGACGACAGTGGTAGAAGCTCGATTTAGGGATGAAACAGCTTTTATATAGAGAGAAAAAGTGAAGGCTGACGTGGCAGTAGTTACAAATATCTGATGGTTAAGATCTGTCCACGTCAGAACCTCTCTTGCGACAACCGATGACAGTTGTTTGGAAACCTCTGTTGGTCGACTATAGAAGTTGGGAACATTGTGAGGCAAACAGTCGTTAGATAAACAGGAGTTATGAGAACAGATGATAACTTTCAGCAGTTGTTTTATTTTTAGCTAACATATGTCCAACTCAGAACCTCTCTTGTGATAATGGATGATAGTCAGCAGTATAGTAAATCAACAGTCATTAGGATAAACAGAAATTATGACAACAGACGGTATCTTTTAACAGTGGATGTATTTTTAGGCCAGCATAAGTTTCAAAAACAGTTGTTTTCAACAGCTGTAACTCAACAGTCGTAAGTCACACATCTGTTATTAGCCCAACCACTGTTAGTATCAAAACCTCTGTTGAGCATTTTAAGATTGAATCATCTGTTGTTCGTTAACATTTGTTGGCCCATAGCAGACCTTTGCATCTTCAAACATTTATTCATCAGCAGATGCTCTCTTTTGTCTGACTTTAGCTACAACACACCTTTTACAACAGCAAATATCGACTCTTTGTAATTAGGTCTTACCGCAAATTCTTCCAAAAAACTGTTATTGATGAACAAATATTCTAGATGTTACACATCAACATCAATATCAGTCTGCAATCCTTAGATGTTATTCAAAATTATATAATAATACTTAGGAATGACTGAAATAACTAAAATGAAGATGCGACAACAAAGATTAATAGTATTAAAATTTATTCATTTATTCAACAGTGGTAAATCAACAGTCGTTAGCATAGACAGTTGTTTCATAAGAGGGTTCGATATATATGACAACATCAGCATGCTTATACAAAGGTCTACAATTACAATTTCACATACTGTGCAACATCTAATCTAATGGACTAACAAATTCCCAAAATTTTCTATTTAACCTAACCACTGTTACTATAAAAACCTTTTGTTGGCTCAACATATTTTGAATATCATCTGTTGTTCTTTAACATCTGGTCTCCCATACAGACCTTTCCTTCTTCAATCTTTCATCATCATCAGATGTTCTCTTTTACCACACTTTAACTACAACAGACTTTTTACAACTCCAAATATCGAGTCTCTTTAATTTGCATGAGCACAAATTCTTCAAAAAACTGCTATCAATGATCAAATTTTATACCTTGTGTTATCTTTGCACTCATCTGTTCACAATTAAACCAACCCTTGATCCTATTAAACCTCTGTTGACTTACCAAACATCTGTTCAGACACATTTCAACATCAACATATAATCTAAATCAAACTCAAACACTAAATAAGTAAAACTAAAACGCAACAACATAGATTCATAAGATTAAAATTTATTCATTTATTCATGACATTAAAAGTCCAATAATTACATAACATACTGAACAACTAAACTTTCAAATCTAACAATAACAGCAAGAATTAAGAAATTTTAGCTTCAACTCCATCGATTGCTGAACTTCTTGATGTATGTCCTTCTGCATCGCCATGAACTCCACGTCTCTATCACTGCACTCTATATTACTGACAACACAAAGCTCACGAACGGAAGTTGAAGGCATCCGCATCAGATTTCTGGAAACCTGCTCTCTCGTGAACAGGCCAACTTGCAATCCATCAAAACATCTCTTCAGCTCTTGAAGAGTAGCCCTATCTTCATACACCTGTTCCTCGATTTGCCTGACAAAATGCTGCTTTAAATCATCTTATTTTGCAGAAGTGAATGACGCCATCTCAAAAAACTATATTACTCGACTTTCCTGAAAGTATCTTATCTTCGTAGGAAAACGTGATGAAAAACATGTGAAGTGGCTATGAGTTTATATACTGAAATATCTAACAGTGAAAGAAATCACACTTAAAGTCATTGTACATTTAATAATCTAATCAATCAAAACGTGTAAATTTAATAGAAACATATTAATGTATATTTTAAAACAACAGTCTTTTAATGCAAAAACCTTTTCAAACCCCAACTTTTATGGGAAAACTTAAAAATTAAATATCAAGAAACCCAAGGGACAAATTTTCGAACTTCAGAGAACAAAAGCATATTATCATATTACAATTAATCTCTTCATTTACCATGTAGACGCGTTTTTAAACTCTATAAAAGACCGATGATTACTTTTGATTCAAAACATCAACAAATTGTCCTACACATCAGCCTCTCTGTCAAAAAAATTTCCAAATCAGAAAATCCAACAAAAAAATCTACATGACAAACTTCAGCTTCTACCACTGGTCAGACACCAGCGATGTTAAAACACAATTCTCGATGTGGTCACTCAAAGAAAAAAGAACAGACGAAGAACTAAACAGGAAAGTCAACATAATCAATGACACTAATTACAACAAAACCTGGAACAGCATAGCATTGCTCGACGAAGTCCTCCACTCTCCTCCATCATATTTCCAGAACAATGCAGAAGAATTTCTGACACAACTACTAAAACAGGATCAGAAAATCTGCAACATGCTAACTGATAGAGATAATGAAATCACATGGAGAAAGGCCAGAGTCTACGAAATCCTAGCAAGTGTTAACTTTAGCGTGTAATAGTTTATAAATATTTCAGTAATTTTCTATTTTTCTATGCAATAGTTTAATTTAATAATCTCAACATGCATCTTAACATATTCTAAAATGTAAGTGTCAATAAGAACTCTCAACATCATCAACACTTGTTTGTTCATAATCATTTTAAACTACAGGTAATCAAAATAAGAAACAAACCTAAAATGCAAAGGTCTCCTCTCAACTGTTGTAGCACATCTAACTTTTCACGATATTGCACCAATCTATACTCTGTATAAAAGAAGAAAATATCGCTGACATAAGAAAAGCTGACTTTCGATTTAACGAAAATTGAACAATGCAACTCTCCCATCAAAGAAGGTAGCACATGCAACTTTTCACGATGTTGCAACAATGATACTGCAACATCGATGTTGAAAGGTTGATGTGTGAAGGGAAGCTTTATTGAAACGACGATATTGAAACAATGATACTGGAACGATAACATGTAAACAGAAGTTCAAACACATGATATTGAAACGATGATATGTAAACAGAATCAACAAACATTCGAACAAAGAAGTATAATCGGATATTAGCCGGCTGAATCACGAGAAATATGCATTTGAGAGAGAGAGATGCACTCGCAGATATGAGCGAGAGAGATAGAGTTGAAATTTGAATGTGGAGCCAGATTCATATATCTTATTTATAGGATTCGAACATGTGGTTTGAATTTTGAATTTTAAATCTGGAGCCCGAATTTTGAATTTGGACAGAGGTTTACTTTGGCTAAGACGAGCAGAGGTTTGATTGTAAGGTGAAGGGGATAGGTTTGAATAGAATTTTAAATGATTTTATATATTAGGCTTTATGATGCAGTAATGACATAAGAAAAGCATTGTTGGACAGCCTCTCTGGCTGACACATCAGATTTTCTTATGTCATTGGGATTTCTCATTTTATAGAAAGTATAGATTGTGTGGTATTTATGTTGTAGAGAGTTAATTTTACTTTCAAAAATTAGTTTCACAACACATTGGTTGGTTTGGGTTAACCCTAATTACACACAATATTTGCATAATTACACATAGGTGGTCGCGTACCGTTGCATGTTAAAAGTCTTTTGTATTTAAACCTTTCATTATATATATATAGGGTTAGGTTAACGTACAATATCCCTTATCTTACAATATGTACGCGCTCATCTCAGCTGTCAGATCTTCATTCCACATTGAAATCGCATGTTGGTTTTTTGTAACAATTTCGCATGTTGGTTTTTTAACATGCGATTTCATCAAAATTACCATATGCGAAATTGTTACAAAAAAACATGTGATTTCATCAAAATTATCACATGCGAAATTGTTACAAAAAACCAACATGCGATTTCATCAAATTATCACATACGATTTCATCCATGTTATTTTATAACATGCGATTTCACTATATCGTATGTATTGTACGTTAAGGGATATTGTATTTTACACTTTCACTATATATATATATAGGGTAGGGATATGGTAAAAAGTGTCTAAAATGTAAGAAGGGTAAGAAGTGTTTTAAACCATTGGATATTTGATCTAATGGTTGAGACTAATAGGGTATAAAAATGTAAATTGTGTTTTAATTAGAGGGACCTTATGTAAAATTGAAGGGCAATAGTTTCTTTTTAAATATTTGAAATATGGTAACCGTAACCTACACAACCAAAAACTCCTAAATTCGCTCCTTTTTCCTTAAATATCGGAATTAATGATTCACCTTAATTGTAGGAGGTCTTTGGTTGCATATTCTTCATACGTTATCATAAAGAGATCTATAATCAGATTCATGGCGTGGTGTTTTAAAACAACTGGATAAAATTGACTATGATTCAAGTCATGGTGTTTTATCTGGAGACATTGTTCATGGCGTGGTGTTTTAAACATCTATGATTCAAGTCATGGTGTTTTATCTGGAGATATTATTCATGGCGTAGTGTTTTATCAATACAAAACATTCCCAGATTTTAAAACACCATGACTATGATTCAAGTCATGGTGTTTTATCTGGAGACATTGTTCATGGCGTGGTGTTTTAAACATCTATGATTCAAGTCATGGTGTTTTATCAGGAGACATTGTTCATGGCGTGGTGTTTTATCAATACAAAAACATTCCCAGATTTTAAAACACCATGACTATGAATCAAGTCATGGTGTTTTATCTGTAGACATTGTTCATGGTGTGGTGTTTTAAAACACCATGACTATGATTCAAGTCACGATCAGAAATGAGGATGACGAAGATGAAAGACGATGATGGTGAATGATTTGTGGAGACGTAAGAAATTGGTGACGGTGGTCGGAGATGTAGGTGTTCAAATCGGAGAAGATGACGTGAACTGTGATGATGATGACGGAAGGTTAACAAGATGGTCGGAGAAGATGATCTGAATCGGAGATGGAGATGAAACGATCAATCCCTAAATATTCTCATCGCCAGTTTTTTTTTTCTAGTTATATTGGAAATCAAATAATTGACAAGAATGTACAATTACTAATATACCCTTTTGAATTAATTAAGATGAGGGACACTTGTCATTCCCAAATTATTTCTTACACTTCTTACAAAAGATGGACTTTGTACAGGATCCTCTACCTATATATATATATATATATATTAAGGTCCATTTTTGTTAGCCACTCCGTTCCTTAAGGGCTCTCTAGTTACTCAGGAACGACCTCCCTAGGTTAAAGAAAAATTAAGGGCCCATTTTACTAGCCACCCCCGGCTCTTGAATTCTCAAGGACAGCCCTAGGTAAAAAAAATAGGGATACCCCTAAATCTTTATCCTAGTTCCGCCAATGTAATACACTACCATTACCTCCTACTATCCATAATACACTACCATTACCAATATGTATATTATTTTCACTTCATGCACATGTACATCAACACCCTTTATGTCATACCAAACAACATATTACATCATAAAGTGACAAATATAACCAAACAATCAACCACTAGATATAACTAACTAAAAACATATATATGGGCCTACTTTAACATTCAAAATCACAAACTTTTTGTACTAAAACACGTTATATCATGGTCATACATAATGATGCACATGTGCATTTTATATATTACTAATGTAAAAAGTAGTGTATTACAGACGG
Organism: Helianthus tuberosus; assembly: GCA_030545235.1. Classification (NCBI taxonomy): domain Eukaryota; kingdom Viridiplantae; phylum Streptophyta; class Magnoliopsida; order Asterales; family Asteraceae; genus Helianthus; species Helianthus tuberosus. The sequence continues at coordinate 62,735,244 of CM060360.1, read as the reverse complement.
TAGTGTAAATGACAGTGCAATTGTATAATACTGGTAATGTATTACAAAATTTTTCAAAAAATTATACATTTTCGCACGTGCATCGATAATTGTTACTCGAATTTTTTTAGTGACGAAATATAGCAATTTTTAAAAAAAAGATATTAAAAAAATTTTTGAACGTTTTTTTAAATAATCTAAGTATTCGTAACAATGTTAAGCTTTGCTTATGTATATGGTAGATATATCGGCAACACTCTTGATTTTAACGTTTGTTCTTGACCTTATTCAGGGTCGAAGTATAGGGGGGGGGGATCCCAAATTTTTCGATATGTAGTTTTCGTATAGAAATTTTTGGGTATATACGTTTTCAACCCCCGATTCTATAGAAATTTTTGGGTATATACGTTTTCGACCCCCCGTCATTCGGGTCAAGCTTCGCCACTGACCTTATTAGTTTTGTATCCTAAACTTTGCCGATGTATTTGTGCTTAAAACTTTTCCTTAAAGACAATGTACCAACATGTATTTGTGTTTAAAACATGCGGGTACATATACTAGTATATATAGACGTATCAACATATCATGATCAAACACAATAAAATCATTCCTTTCATTATAAGTGACGATGATAGGGAAGATCCTACGATTCGGAAGAAGGCAATATCACACCATCATTTCTCGTCAAATAATAAAGCCCTCATCTCCAACCTCATCTCATCTCCGGACTTATAATCTTTCCTACCTTGATCAAGGCATCCCTCACATGTACATGCCACTAATTCTTTTCTATCCAAACAATGAAAATTGCAGTGTAACTGCTGATTACAAAGCCCAAAAGCTGAAGAAATCATTGTCACAGACCCTAACACGATACTACCCGTTTGCGGGCAGGTTACATACACCAACACCACCATACGTCGATTGTAACGACGAGGGAGTCGTGTTTGTCGAAGCCAAACACGACAGCCAACTCCACAAGTTCCAACATACCATTGAAGAAGAAGAAGAAGATGAGACTGTTGGCCAACTTTTTGCTGATGACATGGTGTGGCGAAGGTCTCCTCATAGCACTAGTCTTGTTGGTGTTCAACTCAATCACTTTGCATGTGGCGGAATCGGGTTGGCAGTGTCTATGTCACATAAAATTTGCGATGGATGCACTCTTGGCTCATACATGAATTATTGGGCTTCTGTGGCTCGTTGTGGTTCCACTGATCACAAAGAGGTACTACCTCTTAACCCACATTTTATTCAATCCCCAACTACTACCAATCCTATTAATCCTCTTCTGCCCACAACTCAAATTACGTGTCCACACTTTGTCACCAGAAAATTCATTTTCCCCAATTCAAAATTAAGTGACCTCAAGAACAAGGTCTCCTCTATAAACAGTCCTACACGGTTTGAAGTATTGTCGTCTCTAATTTACAAAACCGCGGTGGCAGCTACCACCCAAAGATTTTACGCCATATTTTTTAGTGATTCCCGTAGATATACGTAAGCATTTTGTCCCCAAGTTGCCCCAAACTACCGTGGGAAATTTACTTAGAACCATGTTGGTGACGACCCGACATGAAAGTGAAACTTCATTAATGAAAGTTATAATCTCTACACATCCTTGAAGTACAAGGGTTTATTAGTTATTAGTATAAAGTAAGTTATATGGCGGTTAAAAGGTTGTTATATGGCGGTTACAAAGTTCGGGGACTGAAGGTGTAAAACTGAAAGATTATAACCGCTTAACTAAAGGAAAAGACATGTCTCCTTAGAGGCATGCCTATTCGATCAAAGGGTCACAAGGAAGACAAGGGGGACGCGACTTTTGGTTGTAAAGACACACCTCTTCATATTTAATTACATCCACACATTCAAGAGACGCACCCATTCGTGAAAGGACACGTCTATTAGATCGCAGCCATTAGAAACTATAAATAGGGCCTTAGTTTTTCATTTGTAATCAATTCCATTGTATTGTATTGTATTCAAACTCTCAGTTTATATATTCAAGTTATTCGATTGTCTAGAGATCAAAGATCCATTTTGGGGCCAACAATTGGTATCAGAGCGTCAGGCTCTAGGCATCGCAGGGAATTCACGATCAGGTTTTATTATTCTTTCTCAATTCGCAAGTTAGTTTTATTTTCGGTTCAGGATCGAACCAGGGGTTAGGAATCTAGGGTTTTTAATTCCGGGGTTTAGTGCGAATTAGATTGTTTGATTATTACGCGTTTCGGGTTATACGCGGGTTAAAGATTTGAGAGTTTGTTGAATTCAAGGGAATTGTATTTACCGGTACAATGGTTCGTATTGGTGGCCAAGAAATTTTAGAAACAAGAAAGTAAGAGTTGTGAGAATTCTAAGTTAGCAATCAGACTAGGGTTCGTGAGTGTATCGAACCGAGTACAGGAGCGCAGAACGGGGTTATTTTTATTTCATTTGGAAGAAACAAAATTTAACTCGGTGGTTATGGGCGATCAGTTTTATTCGCGGGTGAAGGTTTGAAGGCCAAATTCATAGTATAGAAAAGAAAATTGAGTGAATCAATTGGGAAAAAAATCAAGTGAGTCGATCGTGAAGAAGAAGCGAGTAAAGACGGAATCATTCGAGTGATTCGAAGTGTGTTCGAAGAATCTAGAATAACCAAGTGAAGGCTCGAAGGTTTTTTCAATCAGAAACAAAGCGGAATAGACAATTGTAGATGCAGTAAATGCAAAGAAACACAGTGATGCAGCGAATGCAGAAAAGGGAAAATTGATGTAGTGAATACAGGAAACAAGAAGAAAAAAAGTGCAGTGAATGCAGAGTTGAAGTTATTGAAACAATGAATACTATTGGTGAGACATCAAAAAAAAAAAGGTTTGTGTGATTCGAAACTGCGGGGAAAAGTGTAGTCGATTTGTGAGGAGTCGAAGGAAAGAAGAATCGTGTGATGCGGAGATAACCCGTAAGGAAAGCAATCAATGATGAAGAACACGTTGTGAGAGATAACCGTGAAGACGAGATTAAATCTGTGATAGACCAAGAAGAAGGCACGCGTGTGAACGAAACAAGTAATCCTGTGACTGGGTCAGAAGAAGGAATTGTTGTGTGATACAACCGCAAGACAAATCTAAGTGAGTTAGATTGTTTAAATCTATGCGTGATGGATTTAATTCATGTGATATCATGGTGGGCATGTTAATCAAGACCTATGGAGTTCGTGTTGAGACAACTACACAAGAAAAGGTTCGTGTGATACAAATCAAGTACGGTCAAGACAAGTGTGAAGCAAAATATTCGTGTGAAGCGAGTTCGAGTGAAACAAGGTTCGTGAGGAGCAAGGTTGGTGAATAAGAAGATCCGTGTGAAACGTTGGATACCGAGGAGTTTCAAGAAGATGGAATTGATCAAAGTTCAAGATCTACAACTCAAGGATGTTCGTGATTAAGGGGGTGAATGAAAGTTATAATCTCTACACATCCTTGAAGTACAAGGGTTTATTAGTTATTAGTATAAAGTAAGTTATATGGCGGTTAAAAGGTAGTTATATGGCGGTTAAAAGGTTGTTATATGGCGGTTACAAAGTTCGGGGACTGAAGGTGTAAAACTGAAAGATTATAACCGCTTAACTAAAGGAAAAGACATGTCTCCTTAGAGGCATGCCTATTCGATCAAAGGGTCACAAGGAAGACAAGGGGGACGCGACTTTTGGTTGTAAAGACACACCTCTTCATATTTAATTACATCCACACATTCAAGAGACGCACCCGTTCGTGAAAGGACACGTCTATTAGATCGCAGCCATTAGAAACTATAAATAGGGCCTTAGTTTTTCATTTGTAATCAATTCCATTGTATTGTATTCAAACTCTCAGTTTATATATTCAAGTTATTCGATTGTCTAGAGATCAAAGATCCATTTTGGGGCCAACAATTAAGTGCGTTGGTTTCCGAGATAAGAAAAGAGAAGATGGAAGTTAAGCGAGTCCAAAGTTCGCAACTGGCTTCTCAAAGCTTGGAATCGGTTATGTCAAGATTAGGTGTTAGCAATAGACCCTTTTGGTGTTCGAGCTTATGTGGGTTCCCTTATAGCAAAGTTGATTTCGGATGGGGAAATCCCACCGTTGCAAGGGTAACGTTTGGCAGGAATGGTTGTGTACTGATGGATACTCCAAATGGTGATGGTATCTTAGCACGGGTGACTTTAGAATCACCAGACATGGAAGTATTTCAGAATGACAAAGAAATGCTTTCATTTTGCAAAATTAACTGAATTTCAATCCTTTTGCATTTACTTGTTTATGATTAAATAAAAAAAAGAATACTCCTTATACGTAATATATAATTGACAGCAACCTTTGTCAAAATTTGTAACTTGATCCAAAATTTAACAGCAAGTTAGCAACATCAAAATTCATAATGATAACATAACGATCCCCGTTCTCATCAGCTGGCCGGTGTCAATATTTAAATAAAACATGTCCCAAAATACAAACAATTAGCATTATATTCTTAAGAATGTAAAAAAAAAAACTAAAAGACATGTACACATGTTCAAGATGGTTGTCAAGAACACTTTCAAATAATTATAGACCATCCTTGACTTCTAGGATTCACACCTACTGCTGTCTAAATTCGGTAATAGGTAATAGATCGATATTCTCTAATATAACCGTTACCTATTAAAATCGGTCGGGACAATGATGGTACGGTACCAGTATTTGGAACAATCATCACAACAAACCAGATATAGATACAACTACATGGTACATATACACATATACATAAATAAACATTCAACCAGATACATACACATACATATAGACAATACAATGTATATATATCATATAAAAGATGTTTATAACGTTGGGAAAATCTTGTTGATAAGCATACACAAACTTCATCATATATCCCAATACCATAGAGCTGCATTCGCATCCGTTAAACCTTTAATAAACCTGCAACAAAATGTTCTTTTTAACTGTGATCTAGAATGCAGAGTGGTTTCACTGGAGATTCACCTAAAAAAACAATAGTGAGTACTTGAACAATTGAATCTCTCCAAACACAGCATTTGAACGTGATCCTTCCCTTGAGTTGGCCCTTTACTCTTTTTGGTTGGCCATTTCCGGTCCTTCGAAAGTTTAACAGAACAAGCAACCCCTCGCGGTTGGCCGGTTGCATTTTTGTTGGTGTAACACTACAGGATAAATATCTCTGCCCATTTGCTTTGACTAGTCATGGACCCATTTAGTGCTATCCAATTTTTTTATATAAAAAAACAGCTATGATTCTAGCCGAGCAGAGCTGTTTCGTATAAGTTTTGAGCCGAGGTGAGCTCACTTAGCTCGGTTGTGATCCATTGAACACGTTTCGTGGAATGACCACAAGCTCCCTTGTGAATCAAAGTTCCCCATTGTGGGTCACATGCTCATATTGAATCCCTTCTCTCAATGAGACTGTACCCTTTATGCAACAATAAAATTATGTTCACACTTGTCACAAAAGTAATCAAATTCATTCAAGCCGCATAACGTTCGACACATAGTTTCACGTTTGGGTTGTTTAAATACTCACATTTGCTCGAAGTACCTTTTTTTTGCACGAGTTCTTTCCTCTAGTTGTTAACCTCTTAAATAAAACACATTACATGTCAAATGCAAGTTTTGACATAAACAATGGTAATAGCAGTCAATATTGTATTACCTTAAATATGTAAATTGTAATTAATGCTAGGGTTTTGTATATCCCTATATATTTTGATGAATGAGAATTGAGGAGGCAAGAAAAGCCATTTATCCCAAATCCTTACATGGTATCACGAGACCAGGCTTCTTAATTGCCGTCTCCTCTTCGTTCCCCTTCTGCTCCCTCGTCTCTTCTCCTCTCGGCTTCCACCATGGACGCCAAGCTCCACCCTGCTTCAACTGTTAACAATATTAAGAGTCTTGTTCCCGTAACCCTAGAGATGGACAGCGGTTTATACGCGTCATGGAGCGAACTTTTTCGCCTCCACTGTCGTGCGTTTCAAGTCATCCAACATCTGTCTCCAAAGCCAGAAGTTGAGTCGTCTTCATCAAAAACAACCGAAAAAGATAAAGACACGCTCACCAAACCTGCCGATGATTCGTGGGATCGGCTCGACGCTATCGTTTTGCAATGGATCTACGCAACGATATCGAGCGATCTTTTACATACCATCTTGAAACCCAATGCTACTGCCCACGAAGCATGGGTGGCTCTCGAGAATATTTTTCACGACAACAAAAGTTCCCGGGCTATTCACCTTCGTCACAAGTTCTCTAACACCCGCCTTAGCGGTTTCCCGAACGTCTCCGCATACTGCCAACAGTTGAAAGTTCTCTCCGATCAACTTGCGAGCGTTGGTTCGCCAGTTGACAACCAAAGTCTTGTCCTCCAACTGATCAGTGGGTTAAACGAACAATATGAGGGGATTGCTACGATTTTACAAAATCAAGATCCTCTTCCTAGCTTCTATGATGCCCGATCCAAACTCATTCTGGTGGAATCTCGCAAGGCTGAACAGGCACTGCAAGCGTCTCAGGCAGCCGGTACCGCGCTCACCGCCAACTCCACTCGGTCCACCGGAAACAATAATAATGGTTCGGCCGACTACCGCACGGATAATAATTATGGTGGCCGCGGTCGTGGCCGTGGTTCGCGTGGTCGGGGTCGTGGCAGGAACACTTGGGGTCGCGGCCGTGGGAATCACACCAACCATGCTTGGCAACAGCAACAGTGGCATACTCCCTCATCTTGGGCTCCTCAGCCTTGGTCTACCCCTCCCCCATGGGCCGCTCAGCAATGGGCCGCACAAACCCAGCAGCCTTGGGCTGCCACTTCGCAACAACAGTGGGCTATGCCACCTTGCCCCTATCCGACCATCAACCCCCCTTCTGGCAATCCAGCTTCGGCTCAGGGTATCCTAGGCCCTCGACCCAACCAGGCCAACCATGCTGCCTATACGCCTACGGATATTGAACAAGCCATGTATTCCATGTCGTTGAACCAACAGGATCCGATCCCGGTAATGGACACTGGTGCTACAACCAACATGACCCACACCCAAGGTAATTTTACATCTTATTTTAATAATCGCATCCCGCAGGATATCATTGTTGGGAATGGTTCGACCATTCCGGTCGTTGGACATGGCACTCAAATACTCCCACCACCCTTCCCACCTTTCGTTCTCAAAAATGTCCTATACGCACCCAAACTTCTTAAAAACCTTATTTCTGTTAGACGCTTTACCACTGATAATTCGGTTTCTGTTGAATTTGACCCGTTTGGTTTTCTTGTGAAGGACTACAAGACCCGGATCCCTATCCTACGATGCAACAGCAGCGGTGATTTATACCCGTTATTGCTTGGTCCGGGAAGCACCACCAATCCCTCCACTTTTGCGGCTATTTCCTCACAATTATGGCACCATCGTCTCGGCCACCCGGGACAACCCACTATGCAACTTTTAAACCGTTCTTCTTCTATTAATTTCAGTACCTTGAATAATAAGATTTGTCAGTCATGTGTGTTTGGAAAAAGTGTTCGTTTACCATTTGTTACTTCTCATACACGTATTTTCCAACCTTTTGACATCATACATAGCGATCTATGGACATCTCCTATACTTAGTTCGGGTGGTCATCGATATTATGTTCTTTTTCTCGACGACCACACGAATTTTCTTTGGACATACCCCATATCTCAAAAATCCCAAGTCTACACTATATTTTACAACTTTTACAAATATATTGCAACCCAATTTGAAAAGAAAATCAAAACCCTTCAATGTGATAATGGTCATGAATATCTCAACTCGTCTTTCACACAATTTTTTAACGAACACGGCATGCAATACCGACTTTCGTGTCCACACACGTCATCTCAAAATGGCAAAGCGGAACGTCAAATCCGCACCATTAACAACATGCTCCGCACCCTCTTGGCTCATGCATCCTTACCATCCTATTTCTGGGATCACGCTCTCGACACCGCCACCTATCTCCTAAACATACTACCCACCAAACACAAAAATCACCCCACCCCCACCGAAAACTTATATCATCGTATCCCAACATACGACCATCTACGCGTCTTTGGTTGTCTTTGCTACCCCCTTGTCCCCTCTACTACTATCCACAAACTTGAACATCGCTCCTATCCGTGTGTCTTCCTTGGGTACCCATCAACCCACCGGGGCTACAAGTGCTTTAACTTAAACACCAAACAAATCATTATCTCTCGCCACGTCGTCTTCGACGAAACCATTTTCCCTTTTGCTAACCATATTTCTCCATCGCCCTCCTATGACTTCCTTCAACACGGTTTATCTCCCCTCTTGTGGCCCTCGGTTCAGTTTCCATCCGCCACCCCTTCCATATCGACCCAATCTCCTACCTCCTCCATCTCGGCCCAATCTCCACCCACCCAACCTACGGCCCACTCCCCTCAAACCCCACCCTCGGCTCACACTTCCCCCTCGGCCCATACCACTCCGCTCACTACCCAGCCCAGTTCTTCGGCCCATACCACTCCGATCAGTTCTTCGGCCCACACTCCACCTCTCATCCCCCCTATACCAGACCAGCCCTCTACCACCCAACCTACCCGTACCATGCGAACTCGCGCCATGGACGGGATTACCAAACCTAAAAGACAACTCAACTTACACACTGCATCCACCTCATATGTTGTCTCTTTACCTAAAAACCCAACCGAGGCCTTGTCCACACCGGTTTGGCATCAAGCCATGACCAATGAATTCGATGCGCTTATTAAAAATAATACTTGGGATCTCGTGCCACGAACACCAAACATGAACATTATTCGTAGTATGTGGTTATTTAAACACAAGTTCAAATCGGATGGTACGTTAGAACGATATAAGGCACGACTTGTATGTGACGGTCGATTACAACAGGTGGGTATTGACTGCGGGGAAACGTTTAGTCCAGTCGTAAAACCATCTACTATACGCACGGTACTTTCAATTGCACTGTCTCAATCTTGGCCCGTACATCAGCTAGATGTCTCCAATGCCTTTTTACATGGAAAATTGAACGAGACCGTATACATGTATCAGCCGATGGGTTTTCGCCACACAGGTTTTCCTGATTACGTGTGCCGCTTGAACAAGTCTTTATATGGGTTGAAACAGGCTCCGCGTGCATGGTACCAAAGATTTACTGATTACGTATTGACGTTGGGTTTTCAACAGAGTAAATGTGATGCTTCATTATTCACTTTGCATAATGGTATGACTGTTGCCTATTTGCTCCTATACGTTGATGACATTCTACTAATCACTTCCACAGACCAGCTTCGACATCAGTTGATGGCCCGCTTGGCCAGTGAATTTGCTATGAAAGATCTCGGGCCGCTTAGTTTTTTTCTCGGGATCGCTGTTACTCGCCAAAACAATACTATGTTTCTTTCTCAGCAGGCCTACGCCTTGGACATCATCGCTCGAGCTGGGATGCAGTCTTGTAACTCATGCGCTACACCAGTGGACACGCATTCCAAGCTCAGTAGCCAATCAAGTGAGGATTTTCATGACCCCACTCTGTATCGTAGTCTCGCTGGAGCATTACAGTATCTCACGTTTACGCGGGCCGATATCAGTTACGCGGTTCAACAGATTTGCATGCACATGCACGCTCCTAAAACAGGTCATTGGAATGCTTTAAAACGCATCATACGGTACATCAAAGGCACCCCATCTTACGGTCTTACCTTATGCCCGTCCGCGAACCCATCTCTACTCGCATACACGGATGCGGATTGGGCCGGCTGCCTAGACACTCGTCGTTCTACAAGCGGATATTGTGTTTATTATGGTGATAACTTAATCTCATGGTCGTCTAAACGACAACCGACCATTTCTCGTTCCAGCGCCGAAGCCGAATACCGCGGTGTTGCTAACGTCGTTGCTGAAATCTGTTGGTTGCGCAACTTATTGCTTGAGCTTCGTCGTCCTCACACTCGTGCCACGTTAGTATACTGTGACAACGTCAGCACTATTTATTTGTCCGGCAATCCGGTACAACATCAGCGTACAAAACACATTGAGCTTGACATTCACTTTGTGCGGGAACAAGTCCAACGGGGTCAAGTACGGATTCTACATGTACCTTCTCGACAACAAATTGCTGACATTTTCACCAAGGGTTTGCCGCGGGTACTATTTGATGATTTTCGCTCCAGTCTCAACATTCGGCAGCCTCCCGTTTCGACTGCGGGGGTGTAATAGCAGTCAATATTGTATTACCTTAAATATGTAAATTGTAATTAATGCTAGGGTTTTGTATATCCCTATATATTTTGATGAATGAGAATTGAGGAGGCAAGAAAAGCCATTTATCCCAAATCCTTACAAATGGTTTAGGGGGGTGGGAGTGGTCACTAGTGATACAACTCTATCACTCACAAGCACCAATCAAGTTCCGCCATGTCATCAACCATTTTTCCATCACTCACAACCTTTTTTGGAGGCAATGGCCATCACTCACCACCACACCCAACAATTTCCCCCCAACCAACTATTACCCTCACAAAAAAACCATCACGGCCGTGAAAAAAATAACGAAATCAGATTTCATTATGGTATAACGCGTTTTCGTTTATGGTGGCGGTGGACATTTTGAAAGTTCCACGCATTATGGAGCTTTATCACGAAAGTTTAACGATCGACCCCGCCTGGCCTTATGCATTTTAATACCCCTTTAACCCATCTTGAATACATACAAGTTACCAAGGCTTGTTTACCATCATTTTTTAACATCAACATTAGGCTTTCTCTTTTATTGACCCTTTGACCCATTGGTAATCAATTCATCAAAACTCACCTAATTTAGTTCAATATCACCAATTTTTAATTATAACCCAATTATAGTTGCTTAAGCTGATTTAACATGAAACCACTAATTTTACTATTCTATTCTGTAGGGAAAATACCCCCAATCCATATTAAACTCAAATTTTAACACAACCCACTAGATTACTTAAAACCCCAAAACATTCATGGTTCATCGTAATTCATGGCGTTTCCATGAGTTCCAATTTGCCCAAACATCTAATGTAGGCAAAGCCAATGAAAGTCACGTTGAAATGGGAAGTTGTAGTGACGCGGGTTCGACCCTTGTGGTGCCCATATCATGGAGGAGTGATCGAGGCTATTTGCTGGCATCATAACCCTTGCGGGGTGGGATGATGAGTACCCAAAAGGGTACCACCACAATCCTTTTTTTAAGGTAGGCAAAGCCTGTTACGGTCTTAATAGTATAGGGACTTGTGATGTAAGTGTTGAATAGAATAGGGAGCATTTGTAATAGTTGGTTTATTAGTTTGGTATTGATGATATCGAGTAAAACTCTTCTCGCTCTAGTTTTCTTTCTCTCTCTAAATCGATTGTAACAAAGTCTATAGTTTTCTAGATTTTGACCATTACTCAACATGCATTTTCTTTCTCTCTCTAAGTCGATCGTAACAAAGTCTCAACATAATTTTCTAGATTTTGACCATTACTCAACATGCATTGAGATTTGACACAAAAGCTTTAAGGTTTCGAGTTGAGACATCCTTTTTATTATTATTATTGGAATGGCTATTTCATTCAACATGGCACCTAGCAAGACGCTAGGCCCAAAACACAACATACCACGAAAAGAAAAGAAAACACCCGCTTACAAAGAAAAACTACATCAATCAGTCCACGATAACGCTCTACACGGATATTTATTCTTTTAACCCATAAATAGCCGAGTGATTTGATGTCTTCAAAAACTTTTGTGGCATTCGCCTCCTTGTTTGAGAAAATGAGCGCATTCCTCGTTTCCCACATACACCAACACGCCGTCAATCTTGCTTTTAACCCGGCCCATAATGACTCTTTTGTGAATTTACAATAAGTCGCAACGCAAAAAGCAAATATGGGCGGGATGTCACACCAACTACTAATCAAATGTCATATTACCGTAGAGATGTAGTGTGTGAAATGGTAACGAATAATTGATCACGTTGATTCTGAGAATACCCGTGACAGTCTTCCACAAACCACCCAAATTCGTCCTATAGGGTTAAGTATTTGAAATGAAAGAATGTTCTTATTGCAAAATTAATGAATGACCATCCATAGTACATGACAAGTACTTAAATAAAGACAGAAATTCAAAACGGGCCATAAAAGGGCCACGGGGGAAACACAAGCCCAAAAACAGAGTTGCATAAAACATGAAGAAAAACACAAAAGTGCTTGTAACTTCCACTAGATTTGACTAGTAGAACGCCTAAAAAAGCCCAGAAACTGTTTTTCACTACACTTGATGTAGGATACTAGATGTGTTCATAGTAGTGTGTTTTATGTATAATGATAAGGCTTTTTTGTAACCCGGTTGCAGCATTGATGTGCTTTTTGTGTTTGAAGTATATTTTTGGTGTGTTTTAGTATATGTTGATATGTTTTTCATAGTAGGGTTATCTCAACTGTTTTGATCTAATTGAGTATGTTTTAGTGATAAAACACAAGGTGACGAACTGGTTACTCATAAAACACAATGTGACGAACCAATTACAGATAAAACACAATGTCGTGATCGTATTGTTATAATTGATAATCATCCATTTGAAATCAAATAGATATTCACCTTTCTTAAAAATCTCGTTAGTTTATGAGATAATACATTCCGTAATTAAATTAATTATCAAATTACAATCATGCCCTTTTGATTAAAATAACTACTTGTCACATGTCACAAAGAGATGACTTCCTACACTTTTAAGAAAAGTTAGTTTTGTAGTCAACTCTCACCCATATTCAATATACTAAAGAAAAATGAAATAAATAACAGGCTTGTTTAATCTCACAAGCCGGCTCGAGCTCAATAAGTCGGGCTCGAGCTCATTTACTAAACAAGATATTTTTAGGCTTGGGCTCGGCTTTTTAAGCTCAGCTAGTTTTGAGCATTTTTCAAGCCGATTTCAAGAGGTCTGCTCGTTTACACCCCTTGCCACAAGGCAAAAGCAGTATTCATTAATTAGTGTACTTGTCTTTTCCTAACCAAAGAGTTCTGTTATATAAACTTCAGTCGCGAGACGACACAAGACAGACATCAAAACATAACCAAACTCAAAGAAAGTAACATTTGAAACAAGTATAAAAGCATTTAACTCGAAGCATATCATGCCATTATCTTGGCGGATCTAACAAACAAGCTGTCAACAACCTTGCCCATGTTTTGAATGGTCTCGAGAGTTGCAGGGAAGATAGCATCCGTTTTTGGATCTTCAAAGATGATGAGACACCCAACACCCTGATCCAGCGTTCCCGCAAACTTTTTGTCCAGTATCATTTGCGACAGTTTCTTCTCCACATGCTCCACCGGAAGCTCAATCAGGCTCGCTATGTGACCTATTTCAACCCTTGAAAACGGTTCGATCAACCTGCACAAACGTGTTTATTCGGGTTATTTTCATCTCCAGCAGGTCAAAACAAATTAACAAAAGAGGAAACAGGCTAAAAATCGCCTAAGGTGCATTTTTAATGAAGCTTAACTTTTATCAAAGTAATATAAATTCTGTAATCATATGTGACACCTAACTATTTACGAAAAAAATAATATTTTTCGACATGAAGGTGTTTTGGGTCACAACCAACCCAAAGTCCCAAACTGACCGAACTCGTGTAAACAAGATTACATGTCTTGACCCGTAACCCCAGCCCATCCATTTACATATGAATTAGCTTAAAAGTCACCTAAAGTGCTTTCTTAATGCGGTTATGTCAGTTTTACTATATTAGCCCAAAATAAGAATTTTTAACGTATCTGCCCCCATGGTCCCTATATCTAACCATTTTGGCCCCTAATTCTAAGTTCTAACCAAACCCCAACTCTAGTTAACTTCTTGGTGACATGGGTTGCACATGATGGGTAAAATTGTAATTTCCCCTCCCCCTTTTATGACTTTATAAATAAAACCCAAATCTTGAACAAATCATCATCATCTGCATCTCTTTTATTACTTTACAAAAACCCAGATCTGATTTCATAATTTGCACCGCCTGGTGAAGAACCGACGACCGGAACTCAGACCGGTGGCGATGGTGTTGTTTAAGGGCAGGGTAGTGGTGCCTATGGCCGGAACTCGAACCACCACTCATCCCCCTCCATTGCAGTAGATCCGTAAAGAAATGACGGTCAGAACTCGATTAGTCATCCCCCCCTCCATTGTAGCAGATCTGAATGTGTTATATCAAAGATTTGGGATGTGATGTCAAGGTTTTGGTGGAGATTTGGGCGGAGATCTAGATCTAGTGATGGAGGGATTTTTTGTTCTTGGAGTGTTAGTTATAATTGTAAGTTGTTTAATTTCTTCGATTGTGGCTGAGTTGATGACTTGTATTGCTTTTTAATGGCGTTTCTTGATCAGTCTAGTGATTGTGGTCCAGATTAGATGTTTAGTTATTTTAATTGTTTCTGAATCGATGGCTATTAATTGCATTTTGATGATATTTCTTGATTTCTTGATCGGACTATTGATAATGTTCCAGATTAGTTGGTTGATTACTTCAATTGATGACTTTGAATAGCTTTTGATTGCATTTCTTGAATTCTTGATGAGGCTAGTGATTATGGTCCAGATTTGTCGTTTAAATACTTCAAAAGTTGCTGAATCGATAGCTTTCAATAGCAGTTCTGGGTTTGAAGATCTGAGAGTGGGTTTGAAGATGAAAGTGGGTTTGAAGATCTGGGTTTGAAGATCTGGGTTTGAAGTTCTGGGTTTGAAAGTGGTTTGAAGATCTAATGTGCAGATGATAATTATTGTTTCTTTTATTTTTTATAAAGTCAGTAAAAGTAAAGGGGATGGGAAATTACAATTTTACCCATCATGTGCAACCCATGTGACCAAGAAATTAACCAGAGTTGGGGTTTGGTTAGAATTAGGGGCCAAAATGGTTAGATATAGGGACCATGGGGGCAGATACGTTAAAAAATCTTATTTTGGGCTAATATAGTAAAACTGCCATAACCACCGGGGCCAAAAACGTAATTTACTCAAAAGAGTAAAATGCATTTTTCGTCCATGAGGTTTGGCTACTTTTGCGACTTTCGTCCAAAGGTCAGTTTTTCCGCGTCCACAAGGTTTAAAATCTTGCCATTTTCATCCAACTCGTTAACTCCATCCATTTTTTAACGTTAAGTTAGGGGTATTTTCGTCTTTTTAGACATTTTTGTGATGATTAAAGGGTTTGGGTGGAGTGAAAGTCAACAAAGGGGAGAAAATTGGATAGAGTTAACGAGCCAAATGAAAACGCCAAGATTTCAAACCTTTTGGATCCGGTGCGGAAAAACAAACCTTTGGACGAAAGTCACAAAAGTGGTTAAACCTTAGGGACGAAAATGGCATTTTACTCTATTAAAAATAAATAGGTTATTACTGATAAAAGCAAAACAAACTGTAAGCATGTTTAATTTACTAGCCATCAATAAGAAAAATTAATACTTTTGAAGCGTGTTTGAAATCACAACCCAACCCAAACCCACCCATTCAAATTGCTATCAGCGGTGACAATTAAGATCATAATCCTAACCTGCATAAGTTTTGCTCCAAAAGCGTGTCATAGAGAGAAGAAAGATGCCTATGAACAATAGGATCTTCATCCAATTGTGCTTTAAAATCCTGAAGGGCAGTTTCAAACAGCTTTAACGACCTCTTGGCATAAGCATCAGCAACCGCTTTCATCGCATCAAGTTCTGGACCTAAAAACTTCAACGCTTTCGAAGAGATTATCCCCGCCACGTCATCAGCCTGGTTCACCATGATCTTACACAGCAACATATACTTAAGACTGTAAACAGCCCTCGGATCATCAAGCGCATTAAACGCCTCAAACGCTTCAAAGAAATAACTATACGCTGTTTTGTAATCCTTTTCTTCTGCATGAAGAATTCCACTCTGTAAATCAATCGTGCCTTGTTGCGCAGGCGGCACGTAGATCGCGTTTGCCGCGGTTCTAGCGGCGGTTAATGCGGCTTTCGCTTTCGGTAGGTTTCTTAACGAAAAGTGTAGTTTACTTTCCAGTAAGTCGATATCAACCAGAAGTAATTTGTCGTCTAGTCTTCTCACCTCTTTGACCAAACCCGAGAGTAAAGTCAACGCTTCGGAATACTCCTTGCTATCCATCAACAACGCAGCAAGACGGGCCTCAATCCGTTGCCGTAAAAAGGTACGTTTTTCAGACCGGGTCCATTCTACCATTTCTCTACATAGCGATATTTGAAGATCGGTGGTGTTTGGTATTTTGGCAACAGAATCTATGATTCCCCTGACGATTTTTGCGGTTTTGGCTTTCGGGATGAGTGAGAAGAATGGTCGTAATGTGGTTAAAAGGCTGCGGAGATCTTCTCCTCGATTTTCGTCCCTGAGGAGTTCGGAAAGTTTTGTGATTGCTTGTTCTTTGACGCGTAGGGCTTCGGAAGAAGATGCGGGGTTGTTTAGGACTTGATAAAGTATGGTGATGGCGTCGGATGGGCTTTTGGCTTCTGAAGCTAGGTCGAGTGATTCTGATGTAGCTGGAAGATGTGATGACGACATATCTACGCTGGAAACTGCATCAATGATCAAACAATGTATAATTATAACAAAGTCACCCAATTTCAAACGAAGTGGTTTAATATGCTAAGTTCTTGATGGCTAAACCATACAAAAATATGATCGACTTTTTACAAAACATAGTGTTAGATGTGAATTTTTTCCAATCAAACTGTTACATCAGTATGCAACTACGCATGTAATATTAACGACATAGCAATAGCTCAACTTCAATATTGCTAAATGAACGTGCCAAAAGGCAATAACACCCACCCAAGGCTAGACAAGTAATCATGATTTAGTCAAATATTAAAAGGAGGCAATTAATGCAAGTCTGAGCTTCACAGTGATCATAAACAGGCAAAAAAGCTATGTTGTCAAAGGCACAGCCTCGCGTGACAGGCACATTTTCAGGCCAAGTTCCAGCCAAACAATTACACTAGCCCTAAACAAGCCTAAAACCATAGTTGTCGAAGGTGCAAGGCGCACTCAAAGCGCAAAGGGCGAGCCTAGGGCCTCGGTGCAAAGCGCTTAAAAAGCGAAGGCTTTTAAAGCGAGGTGTATAGTATAAAAATATAATTTTTAGGGGTTTTAGACATGTTTTAGGCTTCTTTAGGTACAAAGATAGTCATCAATTTGCTGTCCAAATTAGTTCAACTTAATATGTCATGAATTCATGAATGTGCAGCAAAAACCATATACTAAGATAAAAAAATCCTTAACAAGCTATGAGTTTTCATCATACAAAAGCTACAGAAAAGTAAGACTTCAATTGTTAATCTCATTTTCACCAAATTCCTCCATTATTTAGATGCTTTTCTCATCACATCATAATAAATTTATTCCAATTAAAAACAGAATAACCAAACAAACATTAAGTACACTATTCAAATCAGATCAAGATTAAGGGGAAAACATTCAGAAACCCTAATGTCAGATGTAGAATCAATAATAGAAAAGCAAAACAAAATTACTTACAATGGAGTGAAACTATGTAAACATAAAGACGAATTAGCTATGAAAATAAACCCTAAATCGTGATTTAAGTTGAGTAAATGATGATGAAATAGACAAAAAGTAAGAAATAGATCAAGAGCATACCGGAGTTAACAAGTGTGGAAGGTTGGGATCGGAGGAGAGATTGGGAAGGAGATGTCTTGGGGGAAAAGAAAAGGCTCTTGTTTAAATTCTTTTTTCACACTTTCGCCACATACATATAAGAAGATCTCTAGTTTTGCCATGGGTTTTAGCTAATGACACACTATTTATTTAGGCTAAGCAAATGGTATCGAATTCTGAAATCGAACCGGTATCATGCCGGTACTAGTATTGAATTGTTTTCACTATCAATTCAATACCCACCTTTTGGAATTTTCGAGTTCAGTACGATACCGGTATTTTACCTATATTCACCTTCAAATATAGTACCGTATTTTCGGTATCAGTACCCATTTATGTGATGATTTTCAGGATCGGTATTTTCGGTGTTGTTGCTTGTACTGAGCTCATCACTCGGCTACATGGTGTGGTTTAGAGCTCTCGTGCTATTTAAGGTGTCACATTCCTGTCACGTAAGCAATGGAGCTTTAACTAGCTCAACCTTTAATTAGCATGATTTGGTTTAAAGCCTCCTCAAACATTCTTTTTTTTTTAATTTCAAAACAACAAAAGTTGAATAAAATAGTAAAGTGCTAAAATTAAAATAACTTAAAAAGGTTACAGACCAAACTAAAAAAAAATCTACTAAAGTTGAAAAATAATAAAGAAAATACTAATTTTAAATACACTTAAAATTAATTAGGTTATACACACGTAGACTACACACGATTGAGTATAAAAAATGATGCAATAAAAAATATTTATTATAAATGATTATATATTACATTACTTGTAATATAAAAAATTACAAATGAATGTTGCATTAAAAATGTACAAATCTATTAATACAAATACTAGTTACAATTCTATAAAAAATTATTTGTAGATAACAATGGACGTCCTAATTGTAAGATAACCATTTTTATCAAAATTAACAATTTAACTCCATCTTTACTTTTGACTCAGAAAAAAATCACGTACAGAACATGTGAAAACACTGATTATATTAACAACAAACCAACTCTTAATAGTGATTGTCCTTAAATTGTATGTATCCTTATCGTGAAATATACAACGAAAGATTGTCTTCTTTGATCTCGTTTACTACGCTAGACTGAATAAATGAGACAATATAAAATGAAAATGTATACGTATTTATTGAAAAATTTTAAATTAATTTTTGTGACTCCACTGCTACCTACCGACGGGGCTCACCGAAAATCAGAGTGTGACAGTGGGTTGGGTTATTTTATGTTTGTTTAAAACTAATGTGGGTTGGGCTTTGGTTTGAGTAATTGGGCTAAAGGTTAAGTTCATAAGGGTTTGTTAGGGGTGTTTGGGGTTCCTTCTAGGGGTGTGCATGGGTCGGTTTGGGTCGGTTTTTACTATTATCCATAACCATAACCGCTAGTTCAGTTATGGAGTTTTGGTAACCATAACCATAACCAAACTTCGGTTATGGTTAATCGGTTATGAAGTCGGTTATGGTTCGGTTTTGGTTAATTTCGGTTAAGTAACCAAGCAAGGTTTGAAATAAATAGGGTTGTGCACGATTTGAACTTAGCTTGAGCCTATTTTATAAGATAACGAAGACTAAACTTTTTGGTTAAACTACCGATTTAGAGTTCTTTTTTTATAAGGTAATTCTCAAACAAAAACAATTATGGCCATAACACCTTAGTTCTTTATCAAAATAAATGACATCTATATCAAGATCATTTTGTTACTAACATACTTTTATCTTAGTAAAAACCCTCTATATGGTTTTGTAAAACACAAATCTATTAAATAAAGTTAACATCACAACTTCGGTTCGGTTTCGGTTATATTCGGTTAACCAAAGCTTCATAACCATAACCGATTGAGCGGTTATACAAAGTTTCATAACCATAACCATTGGTTATATCGGTTATTAGTGGTTCGGTTATGTCGGTTATGGTTCGGTTATCGGTTATGGTGGTTAATTTGCTCACCCCTAGTTCATTCTATTTCAACTTATTGACTTATTTGAGGCAAAAATGACTTTTCAAAGTGTTTGGAATTCCTTTGTGTGTGAGTGAATAAGTCAATAAGCCAGGAAATCCTGACTTATTAGAGTTAAATGCTTGGTTGGTCCATGTGGTTTGCAAAAAAATCACTATTGGTCCTAGTGGTTTACTAATTACACGCGTGGTCCCAAAACTTGTCAAAAATGAACTCGGTTGGTCCCCAGCCCTAACATCAGTTAAATTTCTCAGTTAATTATGTGTGAAATGACTATATTACCCTTGAACAATTAAAAAAATAAAAATATATATATAAAGCCCACTGATCATCATCATCTTCAACCTATGTCCCTCAAAAAACTCAAACACCACCACCTCATCCACCATCACAACCTGCAACTACCTCCACCATCACCATATATATCTTTAATTAATGACGATAATGTCCCATGTGTGTTGTCGGAAACCGGTCAAGAACAGTCTATTCTCCGGTGGATTATGGGGGATGTTGAAGACCCTTCAAAGGGTTTGAATAAAATGCTTCACGGTGGTGCTACGGCTGAAGACGGCGGCGGAATGTCAACCGGGTTTGGTGTTGTGGATCAAGGTTATCTTGGTTTTGATTCCGGTAATTGTTGGTGCACTACATCTGTTGATTACGTCTAGGTGTCTAGGATCAGGTCTTACGTCGTATTGTATAGTATAGGGCACGTTTTACGAGAAAACGGGAGTCTGTATAGGTTTTATAGGTCTGGTCCGCTTATACGGACAGGTCTGGTCCGCTTATACGGACATAGTCTGGTCCGCTTATACGGACATAGTCTGGTCCGCTTATACGAACATGTCCGTATATCCGAACCAGTCTGCCTATAAATACCGTATAAGAGGTCCTCATTTGTAACTTTCAGAATTCCATACCGAAGCTCTGCCGGTGTGAAGAACGAGCTGTAAATTGTATCAAATCAATAAAACAATAGATTAAAGTGAAGAACAAGCTATATCTACCTAAGTTTCTTGTTATTCCGCACCTGAAACATAGGAGAACGCCTCTGAACGACTCGTCTAGGTCAGATTACGATCCTACAAGTGGTATCAGAGCTTGGGAGGAGGTATTCTACAGAGAATAGCTGAAATTCATTGTTATTTCTCACTTCTACATCTTCTTTTTCATCCAGAACGAGATTTCACGGTCGAAATTTACTCAGATTTTCACAGATTGTGCGTATTAGTATAGATATAAATCCTGGAAAGTTTGAAGCCAAAATTCGAGGTTTTTACGTGTCAAAACATGTTCGCTATGTGGATCGCTCGTAGTGACGTCATCCTGGATCGCTCTTAGATCATTTCTGGTCCGCTCCAAAGTACACTTTTTAAGTTCTGGTTCGCTCATTCATACAAAATTTGGATCTGGTTCGCTCCAATACAATTTCTGGTCCGCTCGTTTGTACATCATCTGGTCCGCTCTTGTAAACATTTCTGGATCGCTCCAAAGACATCTCTGGTCCGCTCGATAGACACAAGTTCTGGTTCGCTCCAAATTGTTTCTGGTCCGCTCGATAGACACAAGTTCTGGTTCGCTCCAAATTGTTTCTGGTCCGCTCGATAGACACAATTGCTGGATCGCTCCAAAGTCATCTTTCTGGATCGCTTATTTGAACAATATCTGGTTCGCTCCAAAGGACAATGTTTAGTTTGCTCGAGTGTACATTGTGGTTCGCTCCAATACTGGTCCGATTATCTGTCAACACTGGTTCGCTTCAAGAAATTCTTTAGGGTCAGCTTCAAAGTACATTGTTGGTTTGCATTTGTGACAAAGTTAGATTCGCTCCATTGATAATTTGTGTTTTGCTCGAAAAGTTGGTTTACTTTTCTGTACGTGTTAAGTCAATATGGATTCCGGGTTTTATAATGCGTTTGCAACACCGTCATCACCAGCTGCGATTGCTCAAGCCATGAATCTTGAAAACGAGACGGGAACCACTCAGAAACCCCCGAAACTGATGAGTATTGAAGAATACTACGGGTGGAAAGATCGCTTTGAAAACTGGGTTCAGGCAAATCATCTCAGATCATGGGAGTGTATATTGAAAAAGTACACGTTGCCTGAAACTGAATTACATGTTAAAAAGGAGATATCTGAGTTCACTGATCAAGAACGAGCAATGTATAGAGCTGAGAAAATGATGATTAGTTTGTTGCAGCAGGCGATAAAAGAAGATATATTCATCCTGTTACAGCACGACAAAACTGCTAAGTCAATTTGGGATGCACTAAAGGTCAAGTTTGAAGGAAGCGAAAACATGATCAAAAGCAAGAAAGCGTTACTAAAGAAAGAGTTTGATTTGTTTAGTAGTTTGCCGGGAGAGGATACTAAAAAGCTAATCGAGAGATACTGTCATTTGGTGCGATCTTTATCTATGTTGGGTGTTGAAAAAGGTCGTGAGGAGTGGGTGGATAAATTGGCGGACGCGTTACCTCAAAAGGAGTGGGGAACGTATTTGATGATCTTGAAGAATACTGGTGTGTATGATGGGTTGACAATCTCACAGTTTATAGAGAAAATTGAGAGTCAGGATCTTGAACAGCAGAAGATTGCGAGGATGAATAGTCCGAGTGGTCAACAGGATGTGAAGATGTATTACAAGGGTAGTATTCCAGCCACTGAGTCTGAAAGAAGTCCGAAGATTCAAACTGCTTTCAGTGCTGGTGATTCATCTGAGAAAGCTGATCAGGGTTTGAACAAGAATAGCAGCGGGTTTTCATCATTTCCGAGTGTGAATCCGAAGGAGACTAACACGAGTTTTCAGTCTCAGAGTACAAAAGCAGGAAATGGATACGTGATTCAATGCAACATAGCTCTCAACCTTCCAGAAGGTCAAAGTTTTTCAGAAGACACTGCTAAAGACCACATGGCTCTACTTGGTTCTGTCTTGTTATCTTATGAAGGTCTAGTTACAGGTCGGATCGGAAATCCTATGCTCACAAAGGAGGATTACGATCAGATAGACGCTGAAGAAACACCAACTAAATGGTCGGAACCGAGATAGTTAGGGGGTTTGAATCCGCATAAAAGGTTAGCTCTCCCTCGGTTGATTCAGTTGCAATGGAATTACTTCTCCGGTAGCTCTGCAAAAAAGAACACCGTTAGCCTCGCCAAGGGGAGAAGAGGGTTCTCTCCTTGACCCGACTCCGGCGTGAGAATAAGTATTGGTATCAGAGAAGATAAGTATTTGAAGAGTGAGAGTAGTCTGAGTTTATACCTGAACAGTTCTCTTATTTATAACCGGGAGTTTTTGGGAGGGAAAACCCATTATTGAAAAGATAACGGAAAATGCTTAACGCCGTAGCGGTTATTTTTCTTCCGTTTGATTTCTTTGATCTGACGTTAATTAACCTCGATCCGAAGTGAATGCACACGGATCGTGGTTTGATCTATGGCTAGGGGATCGCCACGTGGAAAGAGATTAAGTGGAGATTACTCCTCGATTGCATGCCTTCGTTGTGACTTCAGAATTGCTTCTGGTGACGACACGTGTCCAGACGGTTATAACCGTCTGGGTGGTGCACGATTGTATTTCTTTCTAGAAGATTACTGCCATAATCCAGTGTGACACATTACTATGTGGACACAGACAAATAAACTCCAAGTCTGGGTGTTGTGGCGGAAGTATTGAGCAAAGGTTTTTCTAATCCTTTGTTGAATGGGAAATGGCGCAAAGATTTATGTTATCTTTTGGGCGCGCGATTATAAGCTACTGACTTCTTTGTTCTTTTAGCAGGACCAGTGCGCAGCCGCGCAAGGTCAAAAAGGCTAGAAAAGTTAGCTTGTGGTGTGGTCTCAAATCCTTTTTATGAGGTTTTTGGGACCTTACCCCTTCAAGTCCCCCCAGTCTAGTGTTGTACTTATGCAAGTAAGTGGAGCACTGGACTTATGAGAGGGAAATGTTTTTGGGCGCGTTTTAAAATAGGACAGCTTCTATGAGAAGATTTGTCCTTTTGGAAAAAGGGAAAAAATCTTTGTAATCATGCTCTGACACGTGATGACGTCAACTAGCAATTAGAGTGGGTATTTTTCTCTTTGAATTTCGTAATGGCGCTTGTCAGACCTTATTAATGAGGATGTGACCCTGGCTCCTGTAGCGCCGTAAGTGACACAATTCTGATAACTAATGATAGGCAGGGTTCCCATTTTCCGAGGTTGAGTTTTTATATATATATAAGTTTTGGGATTCCTTTTATTATTCATTTGGAGAAGATGAAGGGGAAAAGTTCCGTCCGCTCCCGTCGTCTCTCAGACATCTTAGCGATCCGTGATGCTGCTGAAGCTCTTTTGTTACTTGCCGATTCTCCATCACCGCTGCTCACCGGAACTGGTAAGATGATGCCTGCCGTCAGGTCTGTTGACGTTGGTCTTCAGACTCCGGAGGTTGATAATGAGGCCGTCATGTTGTCGGTCGAAGGTTTAATGGCTCGTTTCCCAACCCTTCGTCCGAGTATATGTCGATTGGTGTACCAGCGTCGTCGGAAGAAATCTCCGGTGAAGATGGATGTTGAAGATGATCCTACGGTTGATTAGGTTTGGGGGCTGTATCGTCCTGTCTTTTGCTTGTATACATAAGTCTTGTTAGAAAAAACTTATCTTTTGAAGATCACGGGTGTGATTAGTGTTTAAAGTCTGTTGTTTGATCCTCTTGCTATCTTGTAGAAGCGAGGTTTTTTGTTTGACTGTTTTAGTTTCTGGAACTAAAATTGTGAAGATCATTGCCATGATCTTGTTTCTGAAGTGCTTGGTGATACATCGATAATGTACATACTTTACGTGTTTGAATTACAATATGTTGCATGGTTTTAAATAATTTTTTGGATAGGTAAGGCGAATGAGAGATGGTATTGTGCTCATGTTTGAACGTTTGTCTAAAAGGCGTAGCAGTTTGCCCCTTTTGTTTTTGTTTAGACTGTTCATGAGGTATACAATGTTTGACCATATTGTTTTCGCGCGAACCCAAAAAATTACATGCAATTTTGTAATAAACAGTAATATAAGTAGAAGTAATGTTTGTATTGATAATAGCGCAAGGCTTTGTAACATATAATAAGGAAAGACATTGCCTGAATGCTTTTGAAGGCTTAGATCATATGTAACACCTGCGCAACTGTTGCGCGTTCCAGGTGCGAGGAACTAGAGTTCCGTCGATCCTTTTTAGGGTATATGCTCCCTTGCCTAGGACCTCGTTAATGACGTATGGTCCTTCCCATCTTGGCGCTAATTTGCCTGGCTTTTCAGCGTTTGACGCCTCATTGTCGCGCAAGACAAAATCACCGGGGACAAAAGTGCAAACGCGAACGCGCGCATTGTAGTATTTTTCGAGCTTAGATTTGTACCTTGCTTCTGTAATTGCGGCGTTTTCGCGCCTTTCTTCGAGAAGATCCAAATCCATTCTCCTTTCTTGTTCGTTGTTCTGTCTTTCCATAGCTATCATGCGCGGTGATGGTAAACCTATCTCGGCTGGAATGACGGCCTCAGATCCATAGACTAAACTGAACGGAGTCTCGCCTGTGCTAGTCTTTGGCATTGTTCGGTGTGCCCAAAGGATGCTGGGAAGTTCGTCAACCCATCCTCTGCGCGCTGTCCCGAGTCGCGCTTTTATGCCGTCAACGATCTGTTTGTTTACGCTTTCTACCTGTCCATTCGCTTGAGGATGCGCGACGGAGGCGAAGTTATGCTCGATCTTCATTTCTTTGAACCATTTTTGAAGATCTTCTACGGCGAAGTTCGTGCCATTGTCAGAAATGATGCGCAATGGTAATCCGAATCTGCAAATGATATGTTCCCATATAAATTTGCGGATTACCATTGCTGTTGTAGAGGCCAAAGCTTTAGCCTCTACCCACTTCGTGAAGTAATCCACTGCGACGATGATGAACTTTACCGCGCCCGGTGCGTCAGGAAATGGACCGACAAGATCGATCCCCCACTGTTGGAATGGCCAGGCGGAAGTAACAGGTATTAGTGGATTTTTAGGTCGGAGTGTCTTTGGTGCGTGACGTTGGCATGCCTCACATCTTCTTAATAGGTCGACTGCGTCCATGTGCATTCCTGGCCAGTAGTATCCAGCGCTCATTATCTTTGCCACGACCATGCGCGGTCCCGCGTGTATTCCGCATAACCCTTCATGGATTTCTCTAACAAGGTACTTTGCGTCTGTTTTATCGACACAGCGCAATAGTGGGCCCATAAATGATTTCCGGTAGAGGACGCCATCCGCCATTTCGTAATTTACTGCCTTGTGTTGTATTTTCCGAGCTTCTGCCTTCCCTTCTGGTAGCTTCCCGTGTTGGAGGTACAAGATAATCGGAGACATCCAAGATGGATCTCCCATTTCTATAACGTTTACTTGTTTGAGATGAATGGAAGGGTTGGATAATACCTCTATGCGTACTTCTTTTGCTAAGTGTTGAAAACTGGTTGCAGCTAGCTTACTTAGTGCGTCAGCATGTTTATTCTCGCTTCTGTTTATGTGATTAACTTTGAATGTTTGAAATTGGCTGATTAACATCCGTGCTTGTTCAAGGTATAATGCCATGGCTTCTTTTGCATCATAATTGCCATTGACTTGCTCGGCTACCAGTTTTGAATCGACGTTAGCTTCGAGATTTCTTGCTCCCATTTTTAACGCTAAGCGAAGGCCTGCCAAGAAGGCTTCGTATTCTGCTTCGTTATTCGTACTTTTGAAGTCTAATCGTATAGCATATGTGAGCTCGTGGTTGTCTGGGCTGATTAATCGGAGACCTGCTCCTGCTCCATCGTCATTGGAAGCACCATCTGTGTGTAAGGTCCAGACTCTGTCATCGAAAACAGGTACTGGGTTCTGGATTGCCTCACATTCTTGTACTTTATCGATAGGAACTTCAGTGGCGAAGTCTGCTAATACTTGCCCTTTGATCGCGGGCCTTGGTCTGTAAAAAATGTTGTATCCTCCCAGTTCAATTGCCCACTTGGCCAGTCGTCCTGCTATGTCAGGCTTGGATAAGATCTGGCCTAGGTGGTAATTGGTAAGAACTGTGATGACGTGGCCCGAAAAATACCTGCGTAGACGTCGGGATGCGTGTACTAGCGCTAGGACTAGCTTTTCTATCATTGAGTACCGAGTTTCCGGGCCGGTAAGCATTTTGCTGATGTAATAGATTGGAGTTTGGATGTTCTCGCGTTCTACCATCAATACAGCACCGACCGCTACTTCCGCGGCAGATAGATATAAAATTAGTGGCTCTTTTTCTTTTGGGGCTGTCAATGTTGGCAGTTGAATTAAACATTCTTTCATTTGTTTGAATGCGGCTTCCGCTTCAGATGTCCACTGAAAGTCAGTTTTCTTTGCGCAATTTCGTAGCGTACTGATAAATGGATAAGACTTTGCCGCGTGATTAGCCAAAAATCTGTTTAGAGCCGCTAATCGTCCAGCGAGTCTTTGCATTTCTTTAACTGTTGCGGGTGACGGCATTAACTGAATAGCCTGCACCTTTTCTGGATTTACTTTAAAACCATCTTTTGTGACGATGAATCCCAAAAATTTCCCTTCTTCCATGCCGAAGGAGCACTTAGTTGGGTTGAGTTTTAGACTGACGTTGCGCAAGGAGTCGAATGTGCGCTGGATATTATCAAGCATTGTGCTTTCCTCATGACTCATGATGACGAGGTCATCCATGTATACTTCGACAGTCTTGCCAATGTCATCTTTGAAAATTGTGTCCATTAGGCGTTGATAGGTTGCGCCTGCGTTGCGCAGGCCGAACGGCATTTTGGTATAACAGAAAATGCCTTTATCTGTGCGGAACGCCGTTTTGTCTTCGTCTTCTTCTTTCATCTGGACTTGATGATAACCTTTGTAACAGTCAAGAAAACACTTCCATCTGAATGACGCTAGAGAATCGACTTTCTTGTCTATCTCTGGGAGCGCGTAACAATCTTTTGGGCACGCTTTGTTAAGGTCTTTGAAGTCAACGCACATTCTCCACCCGCCGCTATGTTTCTGCACCATTACTGGGTTGGCTACCCATGTATGGTACTTTACTTCGCGCAAGATACCCGCATTAAGTAACTCTGTTACTTGCTCGTCCATTGCTTTTGCTTTTTCTTCACTGAAACTGCGCCTCCCCTGAGCAACAGGTTCGACTGATGGCTTGATGTTTAGACAATGTTGCGCGATGTTGCGTGGGACCCCAGTCATGTCTGCTGGGCACCAGGCGAATATATCTTTGTTGTTAGACAATAATTCTTTTAGTTGTATGCGTGTTGCTGGTGAAATGGCTGGTCCTAACAGAATGGTCTGTTCTGGGTACTCGTCGTTTAGAACCCATTTCTCTGGTTCATTTGATGCCGAAGGTTTGGCTACTTTTGCTGGTGGTTCGTCATCTACGAACATGACTTCTTTGCTTGAATACAATATTGCAACTCCAGTTTCTGTCGGAAATCCACAAGCAGCGTGTGGAATGGAAGTGATCATGCTAAATTCCCTTTGTGACCTTCGCCCGAGCAAAACATCATGTCGTGATGTCGCTGGCATGACCATGAAATTAACTGAAACTGTTCGTGAGTGCTCGCCATCGGATAAGGTTACCGGGAAAACGATTTGTCCTAATGGAAATACAGCTTCATTACAAAATCCGGTGAGGGGAAAATCAACCGGCTCTAAACGTGCTTTGTCTTCTGGATCCAGCTGCTTAAAGCACTGCTCGTATATGATGTCCATCGAGCTTCCTGGATCTATGAACATATAGTCAGTTCGGTAATGACCGAAAATACCAGTGATAATCACTGGTCGTTCTTCCTGGGGGCCCCCAGGAACAACGGGGAACACTACTTGCTGTTCTCTCCAATGTTGATCATAGTTTCGTTTATTTGATCTCCGTGATGGACCTCCTTGAATCATGCATATTTGTTTCTGATAATTGCTATATTGGTGGGATTGAATGTCCTCCCTTTGTGGTACTGGTGGATCCAATATTGCGGTATCAATTTTTTCTCCAGATCTGATACTTGACAAATCAGATCTGGCGATTTGAATAACAATTGTGTTTAAAGCAGCTTGACATCTGCTAAACCAATGTTCTGGGAATTCCTCGAACTGTAAATTGTTTCCGACGTTTGATCGAGGACCAAGCTGTCGGTGAGATGACGAATTTTCTGCCATGTGCAAAGACAGAAAATAGAATGGACTGAATCAAAACGAGGTAGAAACTAGAAAACTGATGAAAAATGGTGGGCGCCAATGAAGAAACACCAACTAAATGGTCGGAACCGAGATAGTTAGGGGGTTTGAATCCGCATAAAAGGTTAGCTCTCCCTCGGTTGATTCAGTTGCAATGGAATTACTTCTCCGGTAGCTCTGCAAAAAAGAACACCGTTAGCCTCGCCAAGGGGAGAAGAGGGTTCTCTCCTTGACCCGACTCCGGCGTGAGAATAAGTATTGGTATCAGAGAAGATAAGTATTTGAAGAGTGAGAGTAGTCTGAGTTTATACCTGAACAGTTCTCTTATTTATAACCGGGAGTTTTTGGGAGGGAAAACCCATTATTGAAAAGATAACGGAAAATGCTTAACGCCGTAGCGGTTATTTTTCTTCCGTTTGATTTCTTTGATCTGACGTTAATTAACCTCGATCCGAAGTGAATGCACACGGATCGTGGTTTGATCTATGGCTAGGGGATCGCCACGTGGAAAGAGATTAAGTGGAGATTACTCCTCGATTGCATGCCTTCGTTGTGACTTCAGAATTGCTTCTGGTGACGACACGTGTCCAGACGGTTATAACCGTCTGGGTGGTGCACGATTGTATTTCTTTCTAGAAGATTACTGCCATAATCCAGTGTGACACATTACTATGTGGACACAGACAAATAAACTCCAAGTCTGGGTGTTGTGGCGGAAGTATTGAGCAAAGGTTTTTCTAATCCTTTGTTGAATGGGAAACGGCGCAAAGATTTATGTTATCTTTTGGGCGCGCGATTATAAGCTACTGACTTCTTTGTTCTTTTAGCAGGACCAGTGCGCAGCCGCGCAAGGTCAAAAAGGCTAGAAAAGTTAGCTTGTGGTGTGGTCTCAAATCCTTTTTATGAGGTTTTTGGGACCTTACCCCTTCAGACGCCGAAGAGATGGAACTGATGGATATCAAATGGTGTCTAGCTAGTGTTCTTAGACGTGCTGAAAAGTTCAAAGCAATTACCGGGAGAAATGACTTTCTTGATGCTTGTGTATCTACTTTAGGTTTTGATAAATCTAAAGTTACTTGTTTTCGTTGCAGGGAGAAAGGTCATTTCAAGCGGGAGTGTAAGAACAGGGAAGCTAGTGGCGCTCAGAATCCGTTCGGAAAAGACGACTATTACCGGAAAGCCATTTATCAGCAGGTCGGTCAATCACAAGATTCACAGACAGCTCATGGTAGAAAGATTGAGGATTCCAAGAGAGCGTGTGCAGTAGATTTCAACTGGAACAACTATATATCTCCTGATAACAAAGCATGCATAGTCGATCAAGATGATGAAAGACTACCAGAAGGCTTCAGCTGGGATATGTTTGTTGATGAAAAGGGTGATTTCAAAGCTTTCATTGCAAAGATTGTTAGAGAACCAGACATATTTGCTACATGGATGAAATCTATTGGTGAGACAGTGAAAAGTGTGAAGGAAGAGTCTATTACATCTGAAGAAAGCTCGGAAAGTGCTGATGAAGATTCACTAATTTCAGATGAGAGTGTTCAAAATGTTGTTACTTCAGAAAAAGAAGTGGTTTTTGATCAAACACCAGTTGATTCTGGTTTATCAGATGCTAGTTCTGAAAAATCTGTAGAGTTTGATCAAACACCAGTTGATAGCAGCAGTGATGATGAGGAGGAAAAATATGTTAATGTTGCAAAATCTCATCTTTCTCCTGAAAGTTTTCATTTCTATTTTGCAGATCGAGTAGAGAAACTAAAGGAGAAAAGAGTTGCTAAAGAACAACAAACTGAATCTGATGGTGATGTTCAGAATGTTGAAAGTGTTGTTAAGAAGATTACCGAGGTTGAAAAAGAAGAAGAGAAAGTGATTGAAGTAGAAAAAGTGATTGAGGTTGTTAAAACAATCGAAGTCGAGAAGATTGTTGAAGTCGTCAAGCCTTGTGAGAAGTGTTTAGAAGTATGCAAGGAATGTGTTGCGAAAGACGATATTATTGCTGAGTATGAGAAGAAGAAGGAGCAGTTACTGTTCAATCTTAACTATGTGAAAGAATCTTATGATGTATTGAACAAAACAGTAACTGGTCTCCAAAAGACAAATTCAGAAAGAGAACAAGCACTTACGATGATGAATGCTGTAATGATGACAAAGCAAAAAGCTATAAACTTTTACATCGAAGAGAGTGCTAAATGGAAGCAAGAGTTGGAAACAAAGAAGATTGAGAATGAGAGAATTAGACGTTTATTACAAAGTTATTCTAGTTCTGATTATCTCATTGATCGTATTTACCCAACTGTTGCAGGTATGGAAGCTTTTCAAGATGAGAAGCCGAAGGAAAAGAAAGATTGTGGTAAGAAACCGACTGTTAGATATAACAAGTGTCCGCCTCCAATTTGGGAAGGGTATTCTCCTAGAAAACCAAACGAGGAGCAACTTGAAAAAGCAGTCAATATAAAGCTAAAAACCGACACAACTGATGTTTTACCAGATAACATTGACGTCACATTTACCTCATCTGATACTGATCATGAGTCTGAGTTAATCAAAAAGGTGGTCGATCAGGTGTTGGATACTGAGGAGGAGTCCGAGTCAAAGTCTGAGTCTGGAGGGTCAAATTCGTCGGTCAACAGTTCACAGTCGTCGGTTAAACGGTCTTATAGTAAAGAATTTTTGTTATCAAAAGCAAATTTGGATGATAAAGCATTTGAAGTTGCATACACTTTAAATGATTCGGACAAATTATACTCTGACAAAGAGTTTCCAATAAGAAGTGTTCGTTTTGACATGATCAAAAAGGTTTTCAAAATGACAGAAATTAATATTTCTGAAATAAAAGATTTAAATCTTACTGAAAAACCTAAAAAGTACACTTCAAGAGTTCAACAACGTCTAAACAAGAAAAAGGGTTACAATTCTGGTTCTGGTTTTCAAAAGAAACAAAACCAAAATCGTAGCTACAAAAAGAAAGGTCTTGGATTTATTCCACCAGAAAATCATAAAAATTTGAAAAATTCTAAAACAAAAACAGAATTTGTGTCAGGTGGACTTGCAGAAGAGGAACAGAAGAAACCATTCTGGAGACAGTCAAATCAAGAGTTTCTTGCTGAAAGAAAGAAGAATGGAGCTAATATATGTTACCAAAGAAAGACTCGAACTTGTTACAGATGCAATGAAATCGGTCACATTGCATGGAATTGTACAAAGAATGCCAAAACAAAACAGGGAGTTTCTCAGAAAATGAAAGAAAAAGTTGTTGATGTTGAATCACCGACTGAAAAACTTAGAAGTTTTGAGAATTCAAAATTCGAGGTTGGTGAGTGTTCAACGAACAGGTATGAAAAGAAAGGAAAAGACAACCAAGTGTGGGTTGTAAAGATAGATGAGGTGAATGTCGGCGATGAATCTGGTTCCACAAAGCCAGAAGAGCCACATGTTGAGAAGAAGATTTCAGTGAATGATGAGGAATTTCCATCACTGAAATTTGAAGAAGTTAAACAGAAAGTTGGTAAGGTTGATATCTTGAATCAGTTTTACACAGAGAAAACTAAGTTTGATGTCGAGAAAACATTCAATGGAAGTGTTAAGAAAATTTTTGGGAAAATGTTGAATGGGAAAGTTAAGGGGGTTAAAGATTTTTATGCAACTAAAAAGGCAACTTACAACCCCACTGCGCAAGAACTGAAAGCCATCAAGTCAGAGAAGACTTGGATGGAAGTCTGTTTCCCTTGAAGTCTTAGGACTTCGCCGGAGATCCCAAGTTTATATTGTGGATCAGGAATCGGCATCTTTCTAAAGTTTAAAGTTTTTGGTTGGAAAATTTTGATAGTGTTTGAATGTTTACAGGTTGAAGGACTACGCCGGAGCTTCCAAGTTGGTAAGTGAGAAGCAGGAATCGGCATCCTGATTGGTAAAATGATACATGTAGACGTGACATTCCTACAGTTGGTATAGATTTATACTTACAAGTGGTATTGTTTGTGATTCTATAAGTGGTAAAATCAAGGACATTAAGTTGTACTTGCATTTTCCTACAAGTGGTTGACGACAAAATGATGAACCATACCCCGAACCTACAAATGGTTAAAAATTAACAAACTTATTTTCCGGAAAAATCATTTTGATTAAAACAAACTTGAGTGTTTTGAAATCTAAATGAGAAAATGGTTTGTGATAGGGGGAGTTCTGATTGTTTATGGCTAGTGAATGGCGAATTGAGGTGATTCGATATTAGTTGTCAAGTTTGTTGTACAGTTTGTTTTTCAAATTTCCTTTAATGTGTTTGCATTTTAGGGGGAGTAGAAATTTCTGAAAATCCAAAAACATTAGAAAATTTGAAAAAGCCAAAAACATGATAAAATTCAAAATGAGTTTTTGTTGTATAAAAGAGGAAATGATAGTACATCAGTGGACGATCACAACATGCTAAAGATTTGGTAAGTTTAAAAGTGATAAACGGTCTCACTGATGATGTGTCAGTAGGTTTTTACACATTTAGTAGATTGAGACGAGATATAAACATAAATTTCAAACTTGCTTTGTTCTGTGGGTTAACACAAACTTGGATATATAGGTAACCCCTGAAATCTTGTTTGAAAGGTCCCTTATTCTGAGATACTAGGTCTTTATGCTCAGTGATATCTGGGGTATTATCCCGGGACTTCTGATTTTGCGGAAGCAATGGCCTAGTCCCCGGAGAATACTTTACATTTGCTTGAAATATAGCTCTCCCTCAGCTAAAAAATGATGAAACATTGAAAAATGCTAATCATGGCTGTTGAAACAAAAGATCCTCTAAAGGGGACACACCGAAAGTCGAAGCCGTCATCTCTCTGCGTATACGGGAGTATCGACCTGAGCTCTCACGGCCCTCGTACTATAATTTATTCCCCTTACAGATATCATCTGTGGTATACTCACCTGTAAGACTGAATATTGGGATCTGGATACGGGAGTATATTCAAGTAGTGGGACACACAGATAAGTTCAAGTGTTTAAAACATTAAACTCGTATCTCGGATCAATTGAACTTTGTGTGAAAATTTAAGTGGATCAATATACTGACAATCTAGGTGAATTGTTTAGAACTTAAAATGAAATGAAGCTTAACGGTGTTGGTGATTTGTCTCAAAAACTGATATGATCCTCTTGCACAAACTCACAAAAATATTGTTTGTAAATATTTTATTTCTGCATTTTAGTCTCTCAGAAAATCCAAAAAGATTTTGTGTGTGTTTTAGCATAATTTTTGAAAAAGTCAAAAAGATTTTCGACAACTGATGTTGAAAACTTATTTTCAAAATTCCGAGTGCTAAACATGATGAGCAGCATTTGAGGGGGAGTGTTTGTGTAAATCTAACTGTTTTTGTTAAATCTAATCTTCTTCAAGTGGTTCATCATAGATATTTGAGAGAGAGCCTGAGATGTTGCAATTGTATGTTTGTTTTAGTGATTATGAGAGTCATGTGTTGATGCACAGGTATTTGATATGTGATAAAATTAGAAAATTTATGTCTGGGTTAAGATTGTGCAGGTAACCAGGTTTCGATATTCTGAAAATCTCTGTTGGAAGAGAGTCAAGTTTCGATCCTGGAAATCAATTCTGAAAGCCTGTGAAGATCAGACAACGATCCTGAAGATGTTACTGAAGAATAAAAGAATGCCAGTAAATCGAGAAGGGGAGTCTGAAGATTGAGGGAAGAGAAAGCCCAGAGACTGATCTAGATTGAAGATGTGAAGACACAGTTTTGCAGTCAGAGTGTATAGACGACTCCATCAACATCTGAGGGGGAGTCTGTTGGTGCACTACATCTGTTGATTACGTCTAGGTGTCTAGGATCAGGTCTTACGTCGTATTGTATAGTATAGGGCACGTTTTACGAGAAAACGGGAGTCTGTATAGGTTTTATAGGTCTGGTCCGCTTATACGGACAGGTCTGGTCCGCTTATACGGACATAGTCTGGTCCGCTTATATGGACATAGTCTGGTCCGCTTATACGAACATGTCCGTATATCCGAACCAGCCTGCCTATAAATACCGTATAAGAGGTCCTCATTTGTAACTTTCAGAATTCCATACCGAAGTTCTGCCGGTGTGAAGAACGAGCTGTAAATTGTATCAAATCAATAAAACAATAGATTAAAGTGAAGAACAAGCTATATCTACCTAAGTTTCTTGTTATTCCGCACCTGAAACATAGGAGAACGCCTCTGAACGACTCGTCTAGGTCAGATTACGATCCTACAGTAATATTAATCAAATTTCTCATAAATTTAATGAAAAACATGGGTTATCTAACTTGTCTTTAACACCACCGTCGTCGCCGTCGTTGCCGGCCACCACCACCACCACCAGAAGGTTGAAGACCCTCATAGCCCTTTTGTGTCCCGGTTTAATTCATCACAAATTCATCTAGTGGATGTGAAACCCCAATTGGTAATCAATCAAAATCAATCTCAACCTCATCAAAATCCAAGTTTTTTTGTGCCATTAGAACATCAAACCCTAAATCCACCACACCCAAAAAGGTACAACTCAGGAAGCACACAGTCCAACTTCCAAATGCACAAAACCCCTTTTCTTGATTCACCCCCAAACCCTCTTCAATTGCCATCATCAATCAAGAAAACGTCAGCCATTGATGAGTTGGACCATCATCATCAAGGGATCATTGACCAGCTTTTCAAGGCAGCTGAAATGGTTCAATCCGGGAACAATCCTTTACTCGCGCAATCGATATTGGCGCGGCTCAATCATCAGCTTTCTCCGATCGGTAAGCCTTTCGACCGGGCTGCTTTTTATTTCAAGGAAGCTCTTCAATTACTAATTCATTCAGTTGTCAACAATATGAATCCTATTGCTTCACCATTTAGTTTGATTTTCAAAATTGGTGCTTATAAATCACTCTCCGAGGTTTCGCCGTTAGTTCAATTCACCAATTTCACTTGTAATCAAGCATTGCTTGAAGTCTTGGATGGGTTTGACCAGGTGCATATAGTTGACAGAGGTTGAAGATGATGATGATCAGTGGGCTTTATATATTTTTTTATTTCTTTTAATTGTTCAAGGGTAATATAGTCATTTCACACATAATTAACTGAGAAATTTAACTGATGTTAGAGCTGGGGACCAACCGAGTTCATTTTTGACAAGTTTTGGGACCACGCGTGTAATTAGTAAACCACTAGGACCAAGAGTGAAATTTTTGCAAACCACAGGGACCAACCAAGCATTTAACTCGACTTATTACTTCTCAAATAAGTTGAAAAGTCATTTTCAAAAGGAAAGCCAAACATGCACTTAATTGGGTTTAGATTATAGACTTATAGTGGTTATATATTTTTAGTAGTATTTTTTTTAAATCAGAGTTTACTAATTTTTTTAAAGTATAAATTCATAAGATTTTTTACCTAAGGGGTGCGGACGAAAATTTCCAACAGGTGCAGTCAGAGTTTTCGACGGATTTTAGAACTATTTTTCTTCAAGGGATGCACCCGCCCACCTTAGGCTGGGGGTGGGTCCGCCCCTGGTCTAACGTCATTGTAAATGACGTATATTTTAGGACCATATTCTATAAATGTTTAGATTGAAGTTTAAAATTTTGTGCATTACAACTTCTTATTTATGCTATGTGTTATGGTAATCTACAAAAGCTGAAAAAAAGTGTTCGTTCATTAAGGATATAATGTATTCATGAACACTTATCAAACGAGATTTTCTATTCGTGTTCGTTCATTAAGGAAAAGAACGTGTTCATGAATGGTTCACAAACACCAACGAACACAAATAAAATCGACAAAGACGGTGGTGGCTATAGGTGGATGGCGCTAGACCTTATCGTTGAACGAAGTTCGATAATATTTTTTGATCTGAATAATGAGAAAGAAAGTGCAACGGTGCATAAACAAGGTGTAGATAGGGTTTCCTTAGACTATTTCTTTGGGTGATGAGATCAATAAGAATTAAAGAATATAAAAAGTTTAGATAAATTAAATAAATGTTAAAAAAAAATCTTTATTGAACAACATAAACAAACGAACATAAACGAATGTTCATGAATACATTACCGAACGTTCACAAACGAGACCTCTGTTCGTGTTCGTTCATCTATCTAACCGAACATAATTTCTTGTTCATGTTCGTTCATTAAGTAAACAAATGAACGTAAACGAGCTTCCCGCTGACCGTTCGGTTCGTTTATAGCCCTAAAACTCGAGCTTAATAAGTGAAGCTCGGTCTTGTTTACTAAACAAGTTTATTTTTTGGCTTGAGTTCAAGCTCGTTTCGAGTTTGCTTTCGAGTCAAGCTTGAATAGCTCGGCTCGTTTTTATCCTTAATCATACCCCTTTAGAATAATTATTCATATATAGTATTAGTTCATCACATCTTGATGAATAGTTATATAGTTTTGTCTTTTTGTGGTTTTATGTTTTGTTTTGTTTTTTTATTTAGGTTTTTTTTCATTTTTGTTTTACAAGTTTATTTTTTATTTTTATAATTTTGTTGTAGAAAGTTAAACAAGCTTAGTTTTTTATTAGTTTTTGTTGTATGTTTTTTTCAGGATTTTGTCGTCGTTCGGTTGCTACTTAGCATAGTGTTTGGTAGTCACATTTGGTTCCTTGTTTTTTTCGTTTGGTTGCTATTTATCACGATGTTTGGTAGTTTTTACGTCACGTGAGTTACTTGATGTTAAAAATTTGTATTTTTGTTTTACGTTTTTCCCAGTTTTGATCGTGGTTCGGTTGCTACTTAGTACCGTTTTATGCCTCTTAATAGAATATTTGTATATTTGTAAATGATTGTAATTGACTTGATCATGATCTCCTCTAAATTAGGAGACTTAGTCATTGTATCTATATATTCATACGTAAAGGAATGATAATGATATCTTGAATACCACCCCCCCCCCCTTCCCACCACTTAAACTCAATAATGTCCTATTTGCACCTAATATTATCAAAAACTTAATTTCAGTTCGTCGCCTTACAACTGATAATTTAGTTTCTGTTGAGTTTGACCCATTTGGTTTTCTTGTGAAGGATCTCAAAACACGGGCTCCTATCCTACGATGCAATAGCACAGGCGATCTCTACCCTCTCACTCAGCCTCTACCGCTCAACCTCAACCAACACAAGGCCTTTACTACCATCTCTCAAGATCGCTGGCATCAAAGTGTCACACCCCGAAATTATCAGAGCTGGCGTGACTGGACTGGTATCTTCATTGCACAGCGGAAGCAAAATAAGTTAAGTCTTTTAGTAAATTGAACGCCCACTAAGTACTCGAATTCCCAATGGTTCTCCTATTCCAACTGTGCCTTGTCTTAGAACTGTAACCTGAGAAAGAAACATGCGAAAAATCAACATAAAGTTGAGCGAGTTCATAGTTTGTTTGTAAAAGATTTGAAATAAATCTTTTGAATAAACGGTTTGTGAAATAATATTGAGAAAACGAATTTAGAAATCATTTTCTTGCCAAGTTATATGGAAACATTGTATTTGTAACCATGTATTTGTAAGGTCTCGTATTTGTAATGTTCGTATACCCGTCAATGCCCACCCTGACTTTGACTTCATGCCCGCATAATCCTATGCTTTTTGAATTTGTATAAAAACATGACATCTAATTTGTATAAATCAAGTATTTCTGTGAGTATGTATAAACCTTTCATGTATGAATAAAAGTCCCTGGTATGTAGCATTAAGGAAAAAGAGATCACCAATGGGTTTCAAAGCCACTGGTATGTGTGAAAAAGTGCAGGGAAACTCAAACCTAGCAAACTTGTTACCGGGCTTCCGGCTGGAAGACACAGTCACCTCTATGGGCCGCCCCGGCCTCACGGGTGTGGGCTCGCTACACCCAAATAGATCTATCACTCTTGTGTCCCTCGGTCCTATAATGAGGATTAATGGTCTCAAGTGTTGTGCCCACCCTTCACATGATCTAGTCTAGTAGTAAACCCTCCTTAGGCTAACCATACCATGTATAAATAAATGTCTGTAAATGCCTGTAAATGTCTGTAAATGATTGTAAATGTCTGTAATAATTGTAACATGTATTTTACCCCAGCCTCTAAGGCTGAACCTCCCCAGCCTCTAAGGCTAACTTCCCATAGTCATAAAAATTAATCACGTTTCGATAATACGCATTTGTTTTGTAAAAACCGGTATATTTAGTGTAAAGTTCATTCGTAAACCGTTTGAGTTCCTTGAAATCCGTTCGTAACATGATTTAGAAATGTGAGTTTTCATTCATTCGAAAACTTTGTATGTTCTTGCAAAAACGTGCTTTGTCTAAAATATGCAATCTTTGTTTATCGAAAACCTTGTATGTTTCTGAAAACGTGCATGTCTTTCCACCCCGAAAACATTTACAAAATGTAAAACTGTAAAAGGTGGGGTTATGAACTCACCTGAATATTCCTGTGCAAAGCTAGCTATATACGACTTTGTGATGTCGTTTCCAAGACTTGACTCGCTAGCGTGCATTCTACAATATTCCTAACACGGAATGTCTTATAAGTTTCTAAATAAGCGCAGTAATTAAACTACGTGTCATCGAGCTCTACCGAATCGTTAGCCGAACGATTCGACGGTAAGTTGTTAACTTGAAAGAAACGAATAGGTTAAGCTTGTTAAGGTTCATCTAATGTCGGTGAGATTTAAAATATATGAGTATTTATATCTGAATATATAAATACACCGGTAGAATAAGGTTAGTCGTTCCGAGGAGTCGTGCGTATATATATAAAGAATATTTATATGAAAACATCACATAACACGTCCGTATTATGCATCGCGTCTCCCGTGAGAAGTATCGAAAGATGTGCATATGCCGTTTAGGCGTTTGAAATAAATATAAAACCATATTTATTTTAATAAGAGAATTCGTTTTGTATGATACTTGAAATAAATATACAAACTATATTTATTTTTCTAAAAACGGATTCGTGTCGTTTGATATTTGGAATAAATATAAAAACTATATTTATTTTATAAAGCGAAGGCGTGTTCGGCGTTTGAAACAATACAAATAATTATATTGATTTCATAAAAGATTGGTCGAATTTTCGAAGGTTAAAATAAATATAATAATTATATTTATTTGTTGTAAATAATTTCCGAATCGTTGATATCGAAAGTTGTAAAGTGTTTGTCGTTTGAAATAAACTATGTTTATATCCATTTTTATAAAATAATCGCTGACATTTCGAAGTTTAGAATAAATATAATATATATATTTATTGTTGTGAACAAGATCCGTATCGTCGTTTTGTTTAAAAACATTCGTGCTAGACATATTTGTTTCGTAATTAAATTTTGATCCGCAAAGTTCGCTTTATGGTAAAAATACATTTTGTTTATGGTTTATCTCGAAAAACGGACAGAGTTTCCTCTGTTTTTGGACGCCCCGGACAACCAAGTTGTCGTTATTCTTTCAAAATTCAATCAATTTTCAACAACATTTACGTATACTCAATTTATATAAACGAAGTAAGAAAGTCAATGTGTACTTTAACTATCTATTTGTCGTTTTATTTCGGTTCGAGCTCGTTTCACGTGATAATAACCATAAAAGTAACGAAACTATTTATCGCACTAAAAGACTTTACCACAATCTCGTGTCGAAACGCTAAATGGGTTGACTGAGTTGACCGGGTCAACTGAGTTGACCGGGTCAACTGAGTTGACCGAGTCGACTCGGTTTGACCGAGTCAACCAAATCCAAAGTTGAGTCTGACCAAGCCGCTTGACCCGAACCGTTGACCGAACTACCCTTGAACCGAACTGAACCAAAACACCTGAACCCAAGTCTAATCCGAACCAAAACCGAACCCAAGTGAACAATATGAGCCGAACCTAACAAAACGAGAACCGATCATACCCCTAGGCTGAACCAACATAGCCACCCCCACCATTGTCGCCGTCCGGCCGGCCCGGAGCCGCCGCTGGCGGCTGCCGCTGCCGTTAACCCGTCGTACCACCACCGTAACCCCCCCTCCATACCGAAAATGACTAAAATACGACAATCCACTGTTAAAAGGGGGTCGAACACCCGAAACAAAAGAAGAAAAGGAAATAAAGAACCGAGTCAGGACTCACCGAAATTTCGCCGGAATAATATAAGTCTTGAAAATGAACAGAACGGTACCTAATAAGCCGATCTACGCATGCATGGAAAGAAAAATCCAAAACGACTTCGCCGGAACTTCACCGGAGTTGCTCCACAGCTCAAACGAGTGATATTCTTTGAAAACGGACACCGCCATCGTGTCGAGAACGTCCAGTTTAGTGGGGGTAGGGGTCGGATCAAAAGATGGGTCGCCGGAAACACCGCCACCACCGGCGCCGTCGTCGCCGGCCGGAGTCTCGCCGGTCCGGTGGCCGGGTAATTTCTAGAGAGAGAGAAAGTGTTGAGAGCATTTTGTGTGTGTGTGTGTGTGTGTGTTTATTTGGTCTGCACCAAATGAAGAGTAGTGGGGTATAAACCCCTTTTATACTAAGGATTAGCTAATGGGTTTTGGGCTTGGGCCCAAGGCCCACGAGCCTAAATCTGGCGTTTTCAGTGGTCCGCCCGCACATACGAACCTGATTTCAGAACCCGAATCCACCATAACATTGTAAAATAATACTTCAGAGTTCAAACATGTAAAAATGATGTCGGTATCCGCCGTAGTCACGTTCGTGCGTTGATAACGGTAAAATCACGAAAATTTATATCGTTGTCGTCTTTACTTCGTTTATCGATTCGGTTTCGACTGTAGTTACTAAAATTTAATTACGAAGCTAAATATATCGAAAAAAATTTAGTATTTGTCGGCGTTGCCAGTATTCTGTTCGGTTTCAATCCGTTGTCGCCTATCATTCAGCAGATTTTTCCGTAACCACCGTTCACGCCCTGTAAAGTTGGTTAGCCGTTTCTAGGCACTCTAAGGCCTAATTAAGTCAATATGCGTTGTAAACACTATTTATTATCGCGTTAATCACTTGTTAATTACGTAATTAAGAGCCGTAAATCACGGGTTGTCACACAAAGACTGGGTCATCCTGGCACCAATTTATTACAATCGTTAAAATTGTCGTCTTTTATTGATTATGGCAAACATAATAAAACTTTTTGTCAATCTTGCGTTTTTTGGTAAAAGTGTTAGATTACCGTTTTACGATTCCACTAATTGTACTCGTTTGCCCTTTGACATCATACACAGCGATCTTTGGACCTCACCCATACTTAGTACGGGTGGACACAAATACTATATCCTTTTCTTAGATGACTTCACTAACTTTCTATGGACCTTTCCACTAACAAATAAATCCCAAGTTTTCAACATTTTTACACAACTTCACAACCTTGTCCGCACACAATTTGAACGAAAAATTAAACAATTTCAGTGTGACAACGGTAAAGAATATGCAAACAAAAACTTCTACACGTTTTGTCACCACAATGGTATGCAATTTCTTTTTTTATGTCCCTACACATCATCTCAAAATGGAAAAGCCGAACGAAAAATCCGCACTATAAATAATATGCTCCGTACCCTTTTAGCCCAAGCCTCATTACCTACTAATTTTTAGCACCATGCTCTTGAAACCGCAACCTACTTACTCAATATCCTACCAAGCAAAAACCACAACTTTCGGTCACCTACTTCCCTTCTCTACAATGTCACACCCGAATATGATTATCTACGCATTTTCGGGTGCCTTTGTTATCCCATTACTCCCTCCACTAATATCCACAAACTTAACTATCGATCGACTCCATGTGTATTTCTCGGATACCCACCAAATCATCGAGGTTATAAATGTCTCGATCTCTCTACTCATCAAATAATTATTTCTCGACACGTTCACTTTGAAGAAACAATCTTTCCTTACACCATCCAATCGCCTACAAAACCTCTCTCTTATGACTTTCTCAATCCTACCATACACCCACTTGTTTGGGAACACCTTGCATCCCAAAAACACCCTTCTGTCAATCACGATGCCATACCTGACCCATCTACTCCTTCCCCTCAAACCACCCACCACGGCCCAATCCCCTCACCATCTAACCACGGCCCAACTGCCTCTCCCAATATATTTCCCTCACAACCCATGTCACCTTCAACCGGTCCATCTACAACCCTCTCACCAGGCCCACACCAACAATCCCAGCCCATACCCATAACTCTGATTCATAATCCCTCTCCAATAAACTCCCCACCTCCACCCCCCTCCACCAGTACGCACCATTCACACTCGCTCAATGAGCGGCATCGTTAGACCGAAGCCAAAATTCAATCTTCATACTACCACTGTCATTCCCATACCCAAAAACCCTCAGGTTGCCTTAGCCACTCCAGAGTGGTACAATGCCATGTCCAATGAATTTAGTGCCCTTATTAAAAACAAGACCTGGGAACTTGTACCTCGTACTCCTGACATGAATATTATTCGATGCATGTGGTTATT
Source organism: Helianthus tuberosus (assembly GCA_030545235.1). Classification (NCBI taxonomy): domain Eukaryota; kingdom Viridiplantae; phylum Streptophyta; class Magnoliopsida; order Asterales; family Asteraceae; genus Helianthus; species Helianthus tuberosus. The sequence continues at coordinate 62,691,922 of CM060360.1, read as the reverse complement.
TAAACACAAGTATAGGTCTAATGGTAGTTTGGAACGCTATAAAGCTCGTCTGGTCTGTGATGGTCGTAATCAGGAACAAGGGGTTGATTGTGGAGAGACTTTTAGCCCGGTTGTTAAACCGGCTACTATTCGCCTTGTCCTCACTCTAGCTCTGGCAAAATCATGGAAGATACATCAACTTGATGTCACGAATGCCTTTCCTCATGGTAACTTGGAGGAAACTGTTTACATGCACCAACTTATCGGTTTTCATCATCGGGATTTTCCTGACCATGTCTGCCTTCTTAAGAAATCCCTTTATGGTCTCAAACAGGCCCCTCGTGCCTCGTACCAGCGTTTCACCGATTTTGTCACTTCACAGGGGTTTCGCCAGAGCAAGTCTGACAACTCTTTATTCATCTACAAACACGGGCATGATGTTGCTTATCTACTTCTTTATGTTGATGATATTATTCTTACTACTTCCACTGATGTTCTTCGACAGAGACTTTTACATACTCTTGCAGGTGAATTTGCGATGAAGGATTTGGGGCCTCTTTCATATTTTTTGGGCATACAGGTTACTCGCACTGGGGACAACATGTTTTTATCTCAACAGTCATATGCTCGTGATATCATTCATCGTGCCGCTATGGATTCATGCAAACCAGCAGCAACCCCCGTCGATACTCAGTCCAAACTCTCAGCTGAATCGGACCCTTTACACGATGATCATTCTACCTATCGCAGTCTGGCAGGTGCCCTTCAATACCTGACTTTCACCAGACTTGACATCTCCTATGTTGTTCAGCAAATTTGTGTACACATGCATGCTCCTCGGGTTGCACACTGGAATGCTTTAAAAAGAATTATCCGTTATATTCAAGGCACTATCGAGTTTGGTCTTCACCTCAATCCCGTACGGGTCTTATCTCTTGTATCCTATACGAACGCTGACTGGGCAGGATGCCCTGATACTCGCCGTTCCACCTCCGGATACTGTGTTTACATAGGGGATAGTCTTATCTCTTGGTCCTCTAAGCGGCAATCCACCATCTCTCGCTCCAGCGCTGAAGCCGAATACCGTGGAGTTGCTAATGTTGTTGCTGAGCTATGCTGGCTACGCAATCTTCTTCTGGAATTACATCATCCGATCACGTGTGCCTCTCTGGTCTACTGTGACAACGTCAGTGCTATATATCTGTCAGGCAATCCGGTGCAACATCAACGCATGAAACATATTGAACTCGACATTCATTTTGTTCGTGAACACGACATCAAATAGCCGATATCTTTACAAAGGGTCTTCCACGCGTTCTATTTGATGATTTTCGGTCCAGTCTCAGCATTCGTCCACCATTCGCTTCGACTGCAGCGGTGTAATAGAATATTTGTATATTTGTAAATGATTGTAATTGATTTGATCATGATCTCCTCTAAATTAGGAGACTTAGTCATTGTATCTATATATTCATACGTAAAGGAATGAGAATGATATCTTGAATAATTCTTATACCTCTTGGCCCTGCAACACTGATAACACGTTTTACGCCCCCCGTCTCACAACGCAAGGTGCTTAAGACTAGTTTTAATTATTACAAAATATAAATTATATGAAAAAAAAATTATAATTTTTTGAACGACAAGCATCCCCTCCCAAAAACCAAAAAAAAAAAACATATTACCCTGTTTTTGAGACTTACACTTGTCCACTACTTACAGTTATTAATCTGACCCCAAATTTTTCACGGGACACGTTTTTCTATTATTCTTTGTGCCACCATTAAGAACCAAAACTTTCACGGGACTCATTTTGCTATTATTCTTTGTGCCATTAAGAAAACGAACATCTAACAAGTGGATATATTTTCAAAAAGATGTAGCATTTTATTTATATAATAATAATCAGTTTGGAATAAACCGTATAATTGAATAATATACATGCAACCAAAAACAAACATTTCTGACATTCACATTCATGCATCATTTTTTCCAATACGTACTTCAGTTAAATAAAATTCTACATTGAAAAAGTAAAATCAAATTTGTAAAACTAAGGCACTTAGACCACCCGTAGCGGTGAACAAAAATAATGTCCCCACCATGGGGCATTATCCGACACGTGTCATCCCAGTCAGCATGGGGCATTATAGCATAAAGTGGTGTAGTGGGGCATTATTCCAATAACGTCCATGCTATCATTTCCCAATTATTTTTTTTTAAACTTTAAATACTTCATTAAATAAAAAAAAATACATTACTAGAAATAAAAAAATTAAAATCCGATTAAATAAAAAAAATACAATACTAGAAATAAAAAAATTAAAATCCGATGAAATTAAAAAAAAAAAAACACTAGTTTTCATCTTCGCTTTCTTCACCCTCGCCAACTTCGTCTTCCTCGTCCTCCGTTCTTCCTCTCCCTCAGGTGGTACATACCGAACCGACCATGCATGGTGTACCAAATCAACCATTAACTGGGAATGGTACGGTTCGTAACGCAACTCTCGCGCATTATTCAATCTTTCTTCCATTGACGCCTGTGGATGCTCCTCTTGAACGGCTTCTGGCACATAATTCTGGCATATCGCCTTTCCTTCGTCTTCCAAAATCATGTTGTGCATGATTATACACGCGTACATAGCATCTCTCATTTTTTGCTTGCTCCATGCACGACAAGGATTTCTCAAATATTGCCAGCGTTGTTTAAGAACCCCAAAGCATCTCTCAATGTCTTTTCGTGAAGACTCTTGAACCTTTTTAAAGTATGCTCTTTTTTCATCAATAGGATCACTATACGTCTTCACGAAAATCGAATACCTAGGATAAATTCCGTCGCTCAAATAATATCCATGAGGGTAGTAGTTTCCATTTGCGTAAAACGACGCTTTTGGAGCTTTGCCAGAAATCCACTCCTCTAACAACGAAGATTGTTCAAAAACATTGATATCATTGCATGACCCGACCACGCCAAAGTAAGCCGACCAAACCCAAAGGTCCTGTGAAGCAACCGCCTGAAGAATAATAGTGGGTTCTTTTTTGTCACCCCGTGTGTGTTGGCCTCGCCATGCAGTCGGGCAGTTATCCCAACGCCAATGCATGCAATCTATGCTCCCGATCATACCAGGCAAACCATGCTCAGCATTATGTACCTCGTAGATCTTTTGAAGGTCGTCCCATGTGGGCGTTCTAAGATAACGCGCACCGTACACATCAATTATACCTTTATAAAAAAACATAGACAAACATAAGCTTAAAAAAATTGTAAACATACTCGAGGTTTAAAAAAAAGTAAAGTATAGGAATTGTACCGCGAAAAAAATGATCCAAGCTGTCTCTCGTTGTTTTCTCCGTCATTTTTAGATACTCGTCGTTGATGTCGGTAGTGTTTCCATAAGCAAGGATTCTTAACGCCGACGTACACTTTTGGATACCGGTAAATCCAAGTGCCCCTCTCGCATCCGCTTTTTGTTTAAAATAATCGTAGTTGGCTTCCAAGTCGTCGACTATGCGTAGAAACAACCGCTTACTCATTCGAAAACGACGCCTAAACATTTCGTTCGAATATGTCGGCGCCTCATCAAAATAATCTTTCATCAACCGATCGTGTGCCCCGCGTCGGTCTCGTTCAATATAACCTCTTTTATTTTTTTCTGCTTGGGGGCGACGACAATGCTCGACATATCTCACCGCTAGTTGACAAGCACTCGTAACCGCCTCTTGCTCAACCTCCTGATCGGTTGAACCATCGCCATCCGCAAAAAACTCGTTGTAGTAAAAATTTACCATGGATGAAGAACTAGGAGAATCCATCAAGTTTTTATAAAATGGTTGTGTTTTTTAGAGAGTTTTTGTGATGATTTTGGTTGAAAATGAATGAGTTTATATATATAGGGGTAAAATGTTTAAAAAAAAAACTAGCCGTTTGATAATCTTGCCGTTGGAGACTTGTGATTGGTTAGTCAAAACATGTGCAAGTGTTTTAAAAAACACGCCGGACTCAATTTTTTTTCAAAAAAAAACGCCTGGAAACGCCGGGTGTAGTGGAGGCCGGGGCGTTTTCCGGCGTTTTTTTTGAATTTTTTTTTTAAAAAAACGCCCCACTACGGGCAGTCTTAGGAGAGGCTCATCCTTGGAGGACGAACCTTCACGTCAGTGCCACGTAGGATGGGTGTGAAGATGAGGCAAAGAGGATGAAAATAAGGAAATGGGGGATGGGCCTAATATATATATATGTATATATATATGTATATATATATGTATATATATATGTATATATATATATATAGTGGAGAGTTCAAATGAGAAGAATTAAAAATTAAGAATAAAAAGAATAAATGATACAAAGGTAATTTGAACAAATTATTTAATGATTCTGTTATTTATTTTTGTTATTCAAATTAATGAACTCTAAACATTTAATGATCCTATCTTATAAAATAGTTGTGCACCTTACACAACAAAAACAATCATGCACATGATCTTACATTTTCAACATTTCCTACACCTTTAAAATAATATTTTGGTGTATGATACAAAATGTGTTGGACTCAAACAATTTTAAATCATTTTGCGACTCATAATAAAATATGTGTAGGACACCAATTTTTAAATAATTTTGTCACTTTTAATAAAAGTTGTGTAGGAGCCAATACATTAATGATGGTGAAGGAGGAATTTGTGGTTGCATTAATAAGATTTGAGTAACTCTTCAAAATATTTATTAATAACATCAAAATGTCTATACTACCATTAGTAATTAAAACATTAATTAAAAGGAGACAAAAATAATATCTTGATTCACAACCATTGATCAAAAAAATATAGGGTCTAGATTAATTCAATTTTTCTTCTTTTAAGAAGATTCTTCTCAAATGAACATCCCCCTATATATATATATATATATATATAGGGTAGTGTTCATGCGAGAACCACCCTTATTGGGAGAACCGCGAGAACCAATGTGAATGGATGACAATTTTGTAAATAATAAAAAAAAAATTCTGAAAACCCCGCTCCCCGCTCAAACGATACGGACGTCAACATTTAATTTAACTATGATTGATAATACAATTTCACGTCCGACAACTATCAATACCCAAACACAACTCTCCCAATCAATCAATTTTCCCTAAGAATCTCATAAAAATCAGTCCGATACTCACCGACGCTCACAATTTTAGCCGTTCGTCATCAATATTCGTCCTACGATCATCGTTGCTAGTGCAATCGTCGACCGTCGGCTCGAAATTAGGGCAAAAAACGGTCATAACGAATCGATTTTAGGGCAAAAAAGGTCGTAATCGGCATAATCGGCGAGGTTTACGAGGTTTATTGCACGAAGAGGAATATTACGAAGAACATAAGTCGTTGCATCGATTTACGAATTTGAAAGATCATACAGCCGATGTAAGTTAATACAAAGTTCTTATGTGCTTGTTCATACTATGTAAGTTAATACAAAGTTCTTATGTGCATATGCACCATAGTTGAATGTATAAGTTAATACAAAGTTTTTATGTGCATATGCACCATAGTTGAATGTATGCACATGTTCATAGCTGAAGTTGCATAGTTATAGGTTATAGTTGTATAGATGCATATACACGATGTATAGATGATTTTGGGAATGTATATCTGTCATATTTGTATGTATGCACATGTGCATAGTTGAAGTTGCATAGCATCGTTTAATAATTTGGCAACACGAAATCTGATTTGGTATGTTAGTGCACATGTGCATATTGTGACAGATTATGATTACATGGATCATAATAATAAGGTGATGCTGTGATATGTATAGATGTGCACATGTGCATATTTTTAATGATAGAACAGGCTTGCACAAAACAGGTTAATAATGTATAGTTGTGTGTTATGTAGTTATGCACAAATGCATTGATAATAAACTAAATTTGTGATATGTACAGTTATGCACATGTGCATATATTCTTATAATAGGTTGTTATGCAAGTGTGCGTAGTTTGAAATAATAGATTAACAAAGTATATAATGATGATGCATATGAATTTGAATAAGAGGCTCACTTATACATGAATGATGGTTAATTAGTATGTAATTTAATTAACAAAGGTATAATCGCATGATATACCTTATTAATATATTCTGATCGAATGAGTTTGATATGCTCAGCAATGATATGCTCGGCAGGCAACATGAGTTTGATATGCTCAGCAATGATATGCTCAGCAATGATATGCTCGGCAGGCAACACGAAGTTCGAATTGATATTTGTTAGGATATAATTATAATTTAAATTTGTTTGTAAGTTAATGCACATGTGCATAATTATGAACACATATGTAGCTTGTTTGATTTATATAATCATACACATGAGCATAAATTTTTTAGCATATATATATATATATATATATATATATGCACATGTGCATATGTTAATATGCACATGTACATATGTTAAAATGCATATGTGCATATTTTGTATATTGACCGTGCATATGGTAATATGCACATGTACATATGTAGATATGCACATGTGCATATTTTGTATGATAACGATTATAACGACACATGTGTGCATATGTTGTTATGTTGATGCATGATATCATAAATTAATGTTGATGCACACGATACTTTGTAGATCATCAATGGAAAAAAGTCAAAAGAAAGTAACATTTGATCTGAGGTCAAGAGATGGAGGATCAAAAAGTATGCCTGACGCGACTGAGGATGAATACAAGAAAGATAAGCCAAAAGGTTATGGTTTGTTAATTATATAGTATATTGTTTGTTTTGTTTTGAATGTTTTTAAAAATATTTTTTTTGGTGTTTAACCATTATAATTTGAACTGTAGGCATATTGAAAAGGCAAAACAGATCGAAATATGAGGAAGTCAGTATAAGGAAAAGTAAACGAAAACATAACGAAACAACTGAAGATGTCGAAGGATATAAAGGTGTCGAAGGAGTTAACACTATGAATGAAGGGATCCGTACTAGGAATACAAGGTCCGTAAAATCAAAAAGCACGTCAGTTGGAAACGACGGAAGCACATACGAGGTGGATATGGAAGATATCGATGGTATGTGTTATTAAAATAATTAATCGTACTTTAAAATGCATATGTGATTATTTAAAATGCATATGTGATTCTTTAAAATGCATTTGTATTTCTTTAAAATGCATTTATGCTTTACGATGTACAAACGTGTTTTTTATAATTTTTTTTGTTTTTATTTGTTTGCACATGTGCATCGTAATGCATTACTAAACAGAAAGTGTAATGCATTATTAAACATAAACTAAACAAAAAACTGTACAGCATTATTAAACAGAAACAAAGAACGGAGCAGTTAGAACAACGAATAACAGAGGAACTAGAACGGAAAAAAGTCAGTGATTCAAAGATCTGTTCGGGCAGTTAAATGGCGTTCCATACGTACACGTTTATCACCGCATCAACTTTTGAGGGGTGTAAACGCAATGTCCAACAAACAGAAGCAAACAGTACAAAACATGGGGTTCGGGAGTATATTAAAGATCAAAACAGACAGCATACCAGGAAGACTGGCACATTTTGTAGTAGATAGGTTTAACCAAAGATATATGGTGATTAAGTTGAGTGTAGGTAATATAGAGGTCAACGAAAATGTAGTCAGCGGGTTGTTAGGATTAAGAAACGGTGGGGTTGAGCTGAATTATCAAAGAAAAGAGAGTAAAAAAGGGATAAGTAAGGATAAAACAAAGAAAAATGAAAAGAATGAGGAAACCATTGAGCACAACGAGGAAGAACAAATGAATATTGATAAAGATAAAAAGAAAGGGAAAAAAAAGAAAGGGGAAACACGCAGAAAGAAAGAAGTAAAAAGTAAGGAGGATTTAGAAGGCAATGTAAAGGATGTAAACGAAGAAGAAGAGGATGAGGATGAAAGGTGTGGGACATATGCCATGTGGACCCATTTGTACAAAGGGTGTCCAATGACAACAAGTAGGATAGTTGAAAGAATAATATGTAATCAAGACGACGACGGGGTATTTTTCAAATATGATTTTTTAGCGTTGTTTATGAACACAATGGTAGAGATAAACAAAGATGGAACGTGTAAAACTGATTTTCTCAAGTGTTTAGAAGAAGAGGATGAGGATGAAAGGTGTGGGACATATGCCATGTGGACCCATTTGTACAAAGGGTGTCCAATGACAACAAGTAGGATTGTTGAAAGAATAGTATGTAATCAAGACGACGACGGGGTATTTTTCAAATATGATTTTTTAGCGTTGTTTATGAACACAATGGTAGAGATAAACAAAGATGGAACGTGTAAAACTGATTTTCTCGAGTGTTTAGATGAAGACATCTCCGTGGAAAACGTGAACTGGTGCAAATTTATTTGCGACACGATCAAGAACAGCAAAGACGGGTGGCAGCGAGACAGCATGTCGATATATTTCAATGGCGCGCTCACGATTCTGGTGGTAAGTTAATTGGAATGTTTGTAAATCGTATAACGTATTATTGTTGTTGTTGTTATTGTTGTTGTTGTTATTATTATTATTATTATTATTATTATTATTATTATTTTGTTTATATAATTTTGTAACGTATGGTGATAATGCACATGCACATGCGCAGATGATATACGTGAACCGAACCATGTGTGGATATATAAATTCAGTTCGCACAACAAGTCCGCTATCGTTTTGGACAAAAGACATGTTGAGTATTAGGGAAAAGTACGAGATAAAGAATGGGGGGTTTGGGAAAGGATCGTTACGAGAAAGATATATGGAGGATAGAGTTTCAGAAAATGTTTCATTCAAAGGGGATGAATCAGTGGCATATGTGACATATGTTAAAGGGGTTGGTGTCGATATCTATGTCAGAGACGCAGATAGGGGCGTAGATGGTAAGGGATCTGTCAAGTCGGCTGATAACGGCAAATTTCAACCAATGTCATTTGAGGTATGTACAATATTTATGTTAATTTAAGAATGCACATGTGCATATTTGTGATGATCATATTAATGTGATGTATGAAAAATGCACACGTGCATAATTGGTTATAACAAATAATGTTATTTATGAAAAAAATACACATGTGCATTAACAGTATAAAAAAAAGGTGGATGCAAGTGTTATTGTAATAAAGAATAGTTAAAATAAAGTTAATGCACACACAAAAAGAATTTATGCACATGTGCACAATGGTTTGGTGTTATCATTAAAGTTAATAATTATAATAGTTTTATATAAAGCACGTGTGCATAATACTAAATGTTAGGATGATACAGTTCGATATGTAATTCATGTTGTACAAGATGATGCATATGTGCATAATGTTGTTTTGATATGAACATATAACTCATGCACATGTGCATAATGGTGTTTTATAATAATGTTGTGTTGATATGAACATATAACTCATGCGCATGTGCATAATGATTGTTGGTGCATCCGTCTGTCGTCTACGTCTTCAGTCATGTCTCAGTTCGTTGCGAAGAATGTTCAAGTATGATGTCATGATGACATCACCAAAGCAACATCATCATGACATCATCTCACTAAAGACAAAAGGATTAGAATATGAAATTTGGTTTTCGGTCAACATGTTTTAGAATTGATTCCGTACATGTGTCAAGGTCTAGATCAGATTCCGCTTTTATGTCATGAGGTATCGCTTTTGTGGCATGTGAGTGATTCCGCTCTTGTGTCATGTACACATAAGCGGAATCATGGCATCTATAAATACCTCATGAGCGAAATCAGTAACATAGTTAGAGGTCTTGTTTCCGGTAACGAACTGCTGCCGAAGTGCCGTTTGACTTGTAATCAGTGTGAAATCAATATATAAGGCAAGATTTAGTAGAACAAGCTGTTTTTCGTGTTCGTTTATTGTTATTCCGCACCTTAAACGGATTAGAACACCTTCGATTGACTCGTTTGGGTCAGCACGCGATCCTACAAGTGGTATCAGAGCTCAGGACGAGGAGTTCTGTATATATCAGCTTGTTTTCATCTCTATTTCTATCTTCTACACCTTCTTTCATCAGTTCGGGAAGATTTCACGGTTGGAATTGAACGAAAATTTCACAGATTGTTTAAAATTGAACAATAACAAACCCTTGAAAGTTTGAGACTGAAATTCGAAGTATAAGTGGATCAAATTGGTGTTCGAAGTGATTTCGTTTTTGTGAACATACACTTGATTTCGCTCCAATGGACACATATACATTCTGATTTCGCTTTTGTGTCACCCAAACCTTGTGATTTCGCTTATATGTCACCCAATACACTTTGATTTCGCTTTTATGTCACCATTAGATCCTTGATTTCGTTCCAAAGACATTCCAAATTTTTTGATTTCGCTTTTAGGAACATCCAGAAGATCTGTTTTCGCTCGTTTGTCACTGTCATTGAAAATCAAGTTATCAAATCATGGCTGAAGAGTTCTACAATGCGTTTGCGACACCCGTTGCCCCTGTAACTCCTGCTGAAGCGTTGTATAATGAGAATGAGACAGGCACTCATCAAAAACCGCCGAAACTCATGTATATTGAAGATTTTCAGGGTTGGAAGAACCGATTCGAGAACTGGGTTCAAGCTTACAGATTCGAAGCATGGTGTTCTTTACTGAAAGATTACGAGAAGCCAAAGAATGAACGTGGTTTGGAAAAGGGTTTCAATGATTTTACAGAAGCTGATAAGTTGAAGTACACTAGTGAGAAGATGATGATCAGCATCCTTCAGCAAGCTGTTAAAGAAGACATCTTTGTCTTACTTCAACATAACGGAACTGCTAGATCCATCTGGGAAGCTTTGATTCAGAAATTCAGAGGGAGTGCTGATATGATCAAAAACAAGAAGGCATTATTGAAGAAATCATTTGACATGTTTACTGCATTTGATCATGAAACAACGAAACAGACTATAGATAGATACTGTCATTTAGTTTTGGAAATGGGTAGGTTGGATATCAAGAAAGAGGACGATGAGTGGGTTGACAAACTAGCTGAGGCGTTACCACAGCACAAGTGGGGAACATATTTGATGGTTGTGAAACTTATGAGGAAGACTGAGAGTATGAACTTGGCACAGTTTATCCAGAAGATTGAGGAACATGAGCTGGATATTCAAAAGACTGCTATAATGACGAATCCAAATGCAAAACAAGATGTTAGTTTGTATTACAGAGGTAACAAGTTTGAGGCTACTCCCAGCCCTAGTCCAAAGATTCAAACTGGTTTTAGTGCTGACAGTTCATCTGGAACAAAGAGTAGTAATGTGACTCAAAGTGGTGGATCTTCATCATTCTTGTTAGGCCCTAAAGTGTGAGACTGACGCATCAAATTAATACAACGAGCTATGGTTATGAACTGGGTCTTACCGGGTTAGTTTATGTTAGGTTGTGGACCTTTATAGGTCATTTGGGCCATGCTTTAGGCCATGTGGGCCAAGCAGGCCCAAGGGAAGTCCATGTAGGGAAGTGGGCTTGTCCATGTATATAAACAAGTTTTCAACTTGTTTTTAGGTTTGAACCTTTGGAACTTCATTGTTACAATTCCTAGAGAGAGATAGAGAGGGAGGCGATTTTGTGAGCACTTGTACTAGACGGTTTTGCTTGTTAAAGTAATAGAATCGTGTGCAAGTGTTGAAAGTGATTCGGTGTGTTCTTCGTATTGGTTTGTTCTTCATATTTTCGTGTTTTTCTTGAATCTCACCAAGTTTGGATTCCGCACAAACTTGGTGATTGTTTGATATCATTGAAAGATCCGGTTAACGGGACTTACAAGTGGTATCAGAGCTATTAGAACCTATTCTAGGCTCGTTTTGATATCAAATATTCAAGATTTTGAAATTTTTTATCGAAAATCATCAAGAACATACATTGTGTTCTTCGCGTTATTCATCGTGTTCATCTTGTTTCAAACGAAAATCAGTATATTTTGGTGATTTAATCCTTTGAAAGGGTGTTAAAAGAATTATTTTTTTTAACTTTAAAAGGATTCGCTTTATCTTTTAAGTGTTAAAAAGATTTGTTTTTTTTTAAATTCCTATCATTTCGGGATTGTGGTTTTCAAAACAGTATTACAAAAAGGTCTACCAAATCTTCTGAGTCGCAACCGAGCTTCAATTCATCTTAGTTCTCAAGTCAACAATCACGGTTTCGAGTTACTACATTAGAGTCGCAACAGAGATTTCGAGTCCACCTCATATCTTCTCCGACTCGCAACCACAGTTACGAGTCCACCTCATATCATCGTTCCGACTCTCATCAAGCATCCCGAGTCGCAATCATTTTCTTACAACATCAACATCATCAGTCGCAATCAGAAGTAAGGTCTCGGCTCATCCTGTTTAGTTTCGACTCGCAACTTCGATTACGAGTCGCAACCACCGTTTTGACTCGTTCGACTCGCAACCACCATTCCGAGTCGCAACCGAGATCTCGATTCATCACGTTTTGTTTTCAAGTCGCAATCATCAGCTGGTCTCGAGTCATTTGTTCCTGTGTCGCAACCGCGGTTTCCGGTCATCTTCTCCGATCTGGTCTTCATCTCCATATCTCAAACAACCTGCAACTTCATCTCGAGCTCATCATCTCCGACGATACCGTAAAACATCACATAACCACCCTCCGTTCACTGTTAACTCTTCGGTCACCGAGTCACAACATTCTCCGGCCGTCGTTCATCCTACCACCATCTTCTCCGACGATCTCCGACCATCACCTTCATCATCATCATCTCCGGTTTCACTTCCATCACCAAGTTGGCTATCTAAGTCGATCATCATATTCTAAGTCGATCATCATCATCATCATCGTTTTGAGTCTTCAAGTCTTCACTTTCTTCTTCGTATATTCATCGTTGTCGTTTGATTAATAAAATAAAGAAGATTTTTTTTTTTTGTTTCGTGACAGTTGAGGTGTCGGGAAATAGAGGGTGTTGGAAAGGATTGAACGGAGAAGATGATATACATACAGAAATAGTTTTTTTTTGTATATTAATTATAATAATCATTTAGCAATCATTTCATCATCATTAATCATACTATATTACTATATTAATAAATATAATAATTATAATAATCTAATCATTTTGTCATCATTAGCTAATCATTATATAATAATAATAATAATAATAATAATAATAATAATAATAAATATAAGTATTCTCTTTTAGTAATTAAAAAAAAAAAAGGGTTGTTTGGGTGTGAAAAGTTTGACAGGTTTTGAGGTGCAGTTCAAAAAGCGGGTTCATTCGACTGCTGAGTGTTTGAGTTAGCGAGTGCACGGGTTCTTGTTTGGTTTGTATTTTGAGGAGACGAACAAAAGTATCAACCACTGAAATTATGGCATTCGTGTTTCACAAACCAGTTGCTCAAGAAATTACCAGAGAAGAGATACTTTCTGTCTTTTGCACTCCTGAATGTAGAGAAAGGGTTGAGGCATATCATTTACACAACGCTGAGCTAATACAAGATTATCAAGACATAAAAAATAAAAATTTTACTTTATCAAAGAATGAAAAGCTTTATAAAGATAAAATTGAAGCTCAGCGAAAAGACATCATCAAACTTAAGGATGATGTAAGTGTAAAAACAGCCCATTTCTTAGAGGCACAGGAGAAGGTATGCATTTTAACTAAGGAACTGGAAGATATTAGAGACAGATATCAAATTAATGAACTTAATATCAAGAAATTTGATTCTTCCAGCAAACTAGTTAAAAACCTGTGCGATCAACAGCTTGCGTACAAAGAAAATAAAGGGCGTGGTTTGGGTTTTAATAAGGCTCCTCCTCCTTATAATGACAATTATACATATTTACCTATGACTGAGGAGGAGCTGATGAATGAAAGTAAAATGACTTATGGTCCTAAAACTGATAAGTCATCAATCAACAGCAGACCTGTTGATAAACGAGCGACTCCTCCAATAAATTTTGTCGCTAAGGGTACAATTGATCCTAATGCTTCGTCTACATGTGCAGATGAAGTAGTTGAAGTAATGGTTGAAAAAGTAGTTGGGGATGAACAAGCATCAGAGTCTCATTCTTCTGAAAATTTAATAAATGAACTTAATTCAGACTCTATTTCGATGTGTGATATTTTTAACTCGGTTTTTCGCTCTGTGATTAATTTCAGGCCTGACGGTTTGGGCGAAAACGTTGATGCTTGTGAAACAAAGACTGAAACGACAAATGAAACGAATGAGCCAGTTGAACCATCTGATTCCAAATGTGAATCATCTGAAGCAACTGATTCTAAGAAATTGGAATCAGTTGATTCTAGTGGATTCAGCTCAAAGGCGTCATGTGCAGAACCGTCTTGTGCTGAAAATTTGTCAAAAGTTTCAGATGAAGTTCCTGCTAAAGTTTCTGGTGTTTCATCTAACAAACCAGAACTCTCTGATTCTGTCAAAGCTGATGACATGAAGGATGAAGAGAAGATAGACGTGAAAAAGGCTCCAAGTATGCAAGCTGAACAATCTGAACCTTCTGTAAGTAATGAAAAGGTTCAGATCAAGCAACAAGAGCCGAAACGAGCAGGTAAAGGACACAGAAAGAAGAGGCCTAAACATCAAAGACAAGCAGGCTCTCCACAGTCCTCAACGGGCAGCAATAGTCCTCAAAAGGCCCGTGATGTGAAAAATGCTTTTGTTAAGCCAGTCTGTAATGGCAAATGTGAGAAATATGCATTTGACTGTGCTAACAAAGCTTTCGGAAAGACTGGTGAGATTTCAGAACAAGACTTGCAGTCTAAACAAATCAAGAAGAATCAAAAGAAATCTCCACCACAGAAGGCCCCGGCAAACGACAAGTATAGGCATCCAAATTCATCTTCGTCTGCTGGAAATGTGCAACAAAAACAAGCACAGAAAGGACCGGTTCATCCTTCAGGGCCTGGAAGAGCAAATCCAACTGATCAGAATGCTTTCTACATGAAGAGACAGACATGCTTCAATTGCGGCATTGCTGGTCACATTGCTCGGAACTGCACAAACCGTCCCTATGTACCCTACTATATGCAAAATCAGAGGGTTACATCAAAGGATAACAATCATTCCAAGCCAATGAAGGTATCATCACCTAAGGCAATGAAGAATGTGAATCCCAAGGTTAAACCTTCTGATGGGGATTGGAACGCTGCTAAAAACAAATGCAAGGCTGTTCAAGAACAAAAACATATTTCTAAAACTGAATCAGCTAATGTTGCTCAACCGAAGGCAACAAACACGTTTGCTAGACCGAAACAGATTTGGAAACCCAAATCCAAAGCAGCAACGTCTCCAATCCTTGAAATGAAAGGGGACTTGTGTTTAAAAGAAGTGTCTTATTTTGATGCTTTAGGAAATCCCAGGACCACGATGGCCTGGGTACCCATGTCTTACTAATCTCCTTACCTTTCAGGAACAACCAAGGAGGAGCTGTTGACAATCTCTGGAATGTTGATAGCGGTTGTTCCAGAGATAAAAACGGGTAACATTTCACTGTTGCAAAAAGTTCAAATTTTTTTTACAGATGATATGTTTCCTTTGGATGAGATATGGGAAGTAAGAAATGATCAGCAAAAGGTACCGTTTAAATTCAGTACTTTGATTTGAATTTGATTAGTCTTCAATCTGATGACGGAACGGTTAAGCAAAAATATTTTTCTCTCTTTTTCTTAGTTTATAACTTTGTACATACTGTGTCCTTTCTCTAGTAAATGGTAAATTTGCGCAAAAATACAAGATTTATGCACAAATTTAGGGGGGAGAGGAACATATAGATAGATATAGAGTTTAGGAGGAGAAAACTCAGGAAATACAAAAAGAGTTTGCTGTAAATATGTATTATTTTAGGGGGAGAAAATGAGAAAAATACAAAAACATTAGAAAAATGAAAAAGCCAAAAAAGATAAATTGCATGATATGGGAAGTGAAATAAATGTTCGTGTTAAAGGGTTTGACTAACACATGTAAGGTGCCATAGCTGAAAAGACTAGGATCTACTGCGATATGTCGATAGGCTTGACGCTCAACATGATAAAAGATACTAAGTGTTATAAACATAATGAACTATGTACCATGTGGGTAACATACCAACGGCGTATGATTTTATGGTCTTAAATCTTGCGTTGATAGATAGCCAACATCTGAGGTTTTGGGTCTTTATATTGTTGAATCATCCGGGGATATCTTGGCTGTTCTTCTGTTCAGAACTAAAATGAAAAACATGACCCCAGGAAAGAAAGTCACTTGGAATTAGCTCATTTCTATTTGAATGTTTGTATGTTGTCCCGATACACACAATTTTGATCTGATTCTGAAATCTTCTCTGAAAAAGTCGTGTACCTCCTCTGCTGCATCCAGATATATGCTGACCTGGAGGTGCTAGGCAACGACAGCTTCTGCTGCATCCAGATACATGCTGACCTAGCTGTACGTTGTCGCGCTATAGATCTAATACACCCGAAAGAGGCCCTCAAGTGCCCAAAAGAAACCCAAGAAACCTATATCAAACTGAGAAAAACTCATTTGATCTGTATATTATACCATCTCTGCAAACGATCTATTCTGTTCTCTTCTCAACCTATTCCCAGTTAAGATTTCAGAAATCTGGATTGGACTTGTGAAATATGTGGTAGGGAAGATACTTGCATGATAGAGTGTGCTGTTTATATTTCCAGGATTTGATTATTATTTATTTGGGTGTTCATTGTTAAGAAATCAAAACATGATAAAACAGATTATATGCAGACTTAGACTCAGTCAGGATATCTTAAAGGATGACATCAGTATACTCACCTGCTACGATGAATCGTTGTGCTTACCTTGATCGCGGGGGTATGCCTTGGAATGGGACACACGGGTATAATAGTATAATATTTCCTAAAGCATATCACGAAGTTGAAAAATTGAAAGTTGAGCGTTAAAGTTTAAGTGGACAAACATATTGGCAATCGCATAGACCAGTTTGATTAGGCTCGTACTGAAAAGTGTTCCTTAGTCTGCCTGAGAACGAATTTTGATCCCATTGCAATTGTAATTGTATATTATGGTAGTTGTTTATATTTTGAGTTTTTATTTGTTTTTAGTTCTTAAAAATTGAAAAATTCAAAAATACAAAAATAGTGTCTTGTTTTTCTATAAAACCAAAAATCCAAAAATAGAGTGTTTATTTATTTTTCTTAAAATTAAAAATGTAACCGTTCTTGAAGATTTGACTGATCATCAAAAGTTAAAAGAATTTAAATTGTGAAATTTCATGTACCTAATGTTCATGTGGTACTCTCTCTGTTGCATAAGAAATGTTTGCTTATGAGTTTGTGAGCATGTGCAGAACTTGATTTCAATCAAGAACAGGGGTTGATGAAGACTGAGATGCTGTTAGTTGCTGAAGAAGCCTGAAGCAGCTCAACAACAAGATGTACCTGAGTCAGAAGAACCGGATACGAAACGTCGTCTGACAGTGAAAGTACATTTGAAGAAGTACCGTGAACCTGCTTGAAAGACAAAGATTGAAGAAGAAAAGATCTGTTGAGAATCCTCCTCTCACATTCTTTTTTACAAGACTTCAAGCAAAGCTGATCAAGATCCTTATATGAAGCTAACCACAAGAGCTGAAGAAAGAGACCCAGTGCTGAGAGTTCAGAAGTCAAGAACTTCCACAACATCTGCAGCATAGCGACAACCATAGACTTCGTTAAAGACGTTGCTCAATTCATGTTATGAAGACAATTTGATGGCATCAGTCTAGGGGGAGATTGTTAGGCCCTAAAGTGTGAGACTGACGCATCAAATTAATACAACGAGCTATGGTTATGAACTGGGTCTTACCGGGTTAGTTTATGTTAGGTTGTGGACCTTTATAGGTCATTTGGGCCATGCTTTAGGCCATGTGGGCCAAGCAGGCCCAAGGGAAGTCCATGTAGGGAAGTGGGCTTGTCCATGTATATAAACAAGTTTTCAACTTGTTTTTAGGTTTGAACCTTTGGAACTTCATTGTTACAATTCCTAGAGAGAGATAGAGAGGGAGGCGATTTTGTGAGCACTTGTACTAGACGGTTTTGCTTGTTAAAGTAATAGAATCGTGTGCAAGTGTTGAAAGTGATTCGGTGTGTTCTTCGTATTGGTTTGTTCTTCATATTTTCGTGTTTTTCTTGAATCTCACCAAGTTTGGATTCCGCACAAACTTGGTGATTGTTTGATATCATTGAAAGATCCGGTTAACGGGACTTACAATTCTCAAGCTTTGATCCAAACAACAATGCACCTAGCCCTCAAAATCAAAATTCTACAAATCTGCAGTGCAATGTGACACTGAACATCCAGAATGGTCAAGTTCTTTCTCCTGAGGTGGCAAAGCAACACATGGCATCTCTTGTTACCATGTTAGAGTCGTATGAAAGCCTGATTGGCGGAAGAATTGGTAATCCGATGCTTAAAAAAGAAGATTACGACCAAATTGATGCAGAAGAGCTTGAGCTGATGGATGTGAAGTGGTGCTTAGCTAGTGCCTGCAGGAGAGCTGAAAAATTTCAACAAATTACTGGCAGAGACGAATTCCGGGGAATGGCTGCTTCTCCACTTGGTTTTGACAAGTCAAAAGTTACCTGTTTCAGATGTAAAGGAAAAGGTCACTTTAAACGAGAATGTAAAAACCAAGAGTCAACTGGAAGTCAAGAAAAGAGCAATTATTATCAGAAATCAATCTTTCATCAAATCGATCAAAAACCTCAACAAAAGGAACCACAAACTGCTCATGGGAGAATGATTGAAGAAGCCAATAGGAAAGCTTATTATGGGATAATTGATCAGAATGATGAGGTTGTTGCAAAGGGATTTAGCTGGGACAAGTATATACCTAGTGAAACTAAATCTAATGTGGCACTTGTTACCAGGATTCTGGATCAAAATGAAGATTGTCAGAAAAGAATTCCGATATTTCCAGATCTTGGAAGTGATGTTGATACGGATGATGAGGAAGAGTATCTTAACAAATGTAGAAAAAGCATTGATCCTGACAGTTTTAATTTTTTCTATGCAGATAAAGTTGAGATACTGAATCAGAAGAAGATTGCTCGATTGCAGAGAGAGCTAGAAGCAGCAAAGCTACTCGCTGATGAAAAGGCAAAGACTGAAGCAACTGCTGAGATGGCAATAGAGAAGATTGTTGAAGTAGAGAAAGTAGTGGAGAAAATTGTCGAAGTCGAGAAACTTGTGGAAGTTGAGAAAATTGTTGAAAAGATAGTAGAAGTTGAAAAGACTGTCGAAGTCGAAAAGATAATTGAGAAAGTAGTTGAAGTCACGAAGCCTTGTGAAAAATGTTCAGAGTCTTGCAAAGTTTGTGAAGAAAAAGATAAAAAGATTGCTGATTTAGAGAAGATTAAGGAAGATTTACTGTCTGATGTGAAGTATGTGAAAGAGTCATACGATGTACTGAATAGGACAGTTGATGGGTTGAAAAGAACGAATGCTGAAATTGAGAAAGCAAATGAAAAGATGAGTGGAACGTTAATGACGAAGCAAAGTGTTATCAATGAGTACATCGAAGATTGTGCAAAGCTAAAGAAAGAAGTGGAACTTGAGAAGATTGAGAGTGAAAGGATTAAACGATTATTGTTGAGTTACACTACTTGTGATTATTTGATTGATCGTGTTTATCCTACTGTTGCAGGTCTTGAAGCGTTCATGGACAAAAAGACTGAAGATACTGATACTGGTAAGAAATCAAGTGTCAAGTATAACAGATGTCCGCCCCCGATCCATGAAACTTATTCTCCCAGGAATCCAAATGAAGAGCGTCTAAAAAGGGCAGTCAACATCAAGTTAAAGTCTGAAATCATTGATGTATTACCAGACAATATTGATGTTACATTCACAGCGTCTGACACTGATCATGAGTCTGAGTTAGTAAAGAAAGTTGTCGATCAGGTGTTGGATACGGATGAGGAGTTAAAACCGGAGTCTAAGTTTGAAAGTCCGAGTTCGTCAGAAAAGAGTCCGAATTCACCGGTTAATAGGGTTTACAATAGAGAATTCCTGTTATCAAAATCTAATTTGAATGACGGATCAATCAAAGTGGCTTATACTTTGAATGATTCAGACAAATTATATTCTGATGAGGAATTTCCAATCAGAAGTGTAAAAACTGAAATGATCAAACAGGTTTTCAAATTAACAGAAATTAATATTTCTGATATAAAAGATTTAAATCTTGATGAAAAACCTAAAAAGTACACTTCAAGAGTTCAACAGAGATTGAACAAGAAAAAGGGTTATAGTTCTGGTTATGGTTATCGAAAGAAACCAAATTACAACGGTAATCTAAAAAGGAAAGGTTTAGGATTTATTCCTCCTGAAAATTATCAAAATCAGAAAACTTATAAACTAAAAACAAAATTTGTTGCAGGTGGAAGTTGTGAAGATGAGCAGAAGAAATCGTTTTGGAAGCAGTCGAATCAAGAGTTTCTTGCTGAGATAAAGAGGAATGTGAAGAAGTTTGCTCAAAGAGTTGATAGAAGAACTTGCTTCAAATGCCAAAAGGTTGGGCATATTGCTTGGAATTGTCAACAGTCCAACAACACAAAACAGGAAGTTATTTCTAACTCAAAACTGAAAGAAAAACTTGTCTTTGAGAAGAAACAATCAACTGAAAAATCGAAAGTGTTTGATAATTCTATTTTTGAAAAAGGTGAGAGTTCAAAACGATTTTACAAAAGAAGAGGTGATTTAACCAAACAAAAATGGATTGTAAAATCTCAAAGTAGTTCTGACAATGAATCTGATTCCATAAAATCAGAGGAGTCATTTGTTGAGAAAAAGATTGTGAATTCCGTTCTTGAGGTGAACGATGAAAATTTTCCTTCATTGTCAAAGGAAAATTGGAAGTCGAAAGTTGGGAAGGTAGAGATCTCAAATCAATTCTTTGCTGATAAGGGAGAATTTGATGTTGAGAAGGCTTTCAATGGGAAAGTCAAACATATTTTCGGTAAGATGGTTGATAGAAAGGTAAAAGGTGCTCAAGAATTTTATAAATCAAAATGTTGGTGGGACAGATGTTTGCCACCAAAGTCACCCAAGGCTGGTGAGGCTTGGGTGGACGTTATGTTTGAGTAAAAACCGGACTTGCCGGAGCTCCCAGGTTGGTTTAAGTGGAGCAGGAATCGGCACATTTCTTGAGAAATTTACGAAAGTGATTTCGACTTACAAGTGGTAAATCAGGGACATTAAATTGTATCTGATTTTCTACAAATGATTGAGAAACAATGTGATGAAACCCCTAATCTACAATTGGTAAACTCAAACTTATTTTCCGGAAAAACCATTTGATTAAAACAAACTTAAGTGTTTTGAAATCAATGGGAAAATAGTTTGTTGTGAGGGGGAGTTCTGATTGTTTATGCCAAGTGGATGGCGATCTGAAGTGATTTGATATCAGTTGTCAAGTTTATTGTACAGTTTGTTTTCAAATTTCCTAAAATGTGTTTGCATTTTAGGGGGAGTAAAAATTTTAGAAAATCCAAAAACATTTGAAAATTTGAAAAAGCCAATAACAAGATAAAATCAAAAATGAGTTTTGTTGTGAATAGAGGAAATGATAGTACATCAGTGGACTGTCATAACATGCTAAAGAATTGGAAGGTATAAATGTGATAAACAATCTCACTGTGGATATGTCAGTAGGTTTTTATACATTTAGTAAATTGTGACGAGATATAAACATAAAATTTACTTGCGTCTACGTGGGGAACACCTCCAGGATATATAGGTAACCCCTGAAATCTTGTTTGAAGGGTCCCTTATTCTGAGATACTAGGTCTTTATACTCAGTGATATCTGGGGTATTATCCCGGGACTTCTGATTTTGCGGAAGCAATGGCCTAGTCCCCGGAGAATACTTTCTGCTTGCTTGAAATATAGCACCACCCTCAGCTAAAAAATGATGAAACATTGAAAAATGCTAATCATAGCTGTTGTAATTCAAAAGATCCTCTAAAGGGGACACACCTAAAAGTCAACTAGGCTCTCTGCTGAACGGAAGTTCTGACCTGAGCTATCACGGTTGCATAATTTATTCCCCTGACAGATATCATCTGTGGTATACTCACCTGTAAGACTGAATATTGGGGTCTGGATACGGGAGTATATACTGAGGTGGGACACATGTAGATGTTTAAGTCCTAAAACATTAATTCGTATCTCGAAGCAGTTGAACTTTGTGTGAAAATTTAAGTGGACAAGTATACTGACAATCTAGGTGAATTGTTTAGAATTTAAAATGAAATGAAGCTTAACGGTGTTGGTGATTGGTCTCAAAAACTGATATGATCCTCTTACACAAACTCACAAAAATTTTGTTTGTAAATATTTCTTTACTGCATTTTATTTTTGTTATTTCAAAATCCAAAAAAGATTTTCGGTGTGTTTTAGTATAAATTTTGAAAAAATTCAAAAAGATTTTCGACAACTGGTGTTGGAGAGCTAATTTTCAAAGTTCCAAGTGCTAAACAAGATGAACAGATGGTTTGGGAGAGTGTGTTGTTTTTGAATTTGAAAATGATATTTTTTAAAAAATGGTTCATCATAAACTATAAATGTTAGATCATTTTTGTGATATTTTCAAGTGATGTCTGATTGTGTTCAAGTTGTCATCAGAAAATTTATTTTTGGGTAGAGCATGTGCAGGTATAGTCAGATTTCAATTTTAAACATGAAGATAGTGTGTCAGGTTCCGATACCTGATATAGAGATTGAGAGAGAAGAAAGAGATTGAGGATACTTTCAATGTAAAATACTTCAGAGAATTAGAGAAAACTGATAAAGACTAAAGATGCAAAGACTTGACACTGAAGACTCCGTCAACATCCGAGGGGGAGTTTGTTGGTGCATCCGTCTGTCGTCTACGTCTTCAGTCATGTCTCAGTTCGTTGCGAAGAATGTTCAAGTATGATGTCATGATGACATCACCAAAGCAACATCATCATGACATCATCTCACTAAAGACAAAAGGATTAGAATATGAAATTTGGTTTTCGGTCAACATGTTTTAGAATTGATTCCGTACATGTGTCAAGGTCTAGATCAGATTCCGCTTTTATGTCATGAGGTATCGCTTTTGTGGCATGTGAGTGATTCCGCTCTTGTGTCATGTACACATAAGCGGAATCATGGCATCTATAAATACCTCATGAGCGAAATCAGTAACATAGTTAGAGGTCTTGTTTCCGGTAACGAACTGCTGCCGAAGTGCCGTTTGACTTGTAATCAGTGTGAAATCAATATATAAGGCAAGATTTAGTAGAACAAGCTGTTTTTCGTGTTCGTTTATTGTTATTCCGCACCTTAAACGGATTAGAACACCTTCGATTGACTCGTTTGGGTCAGCACGCGATCCTACAATGATGTTTTATAATGTGATAAAGCTGATGCATATATGCACAATGTTGTGTTGATATTATTAACTTTGTTTTATTAATGTGTTATTAGTTAGGAGCATGTTCTTATGGTTGAAAGTTTAATGGCTGAGATATTACGCAAAAAAGAGTTGTTAAATAAAGAGTTGGATGATATTTGGTACAAATATCCAAAATATAAGAAGGTTGAAGAGCTGGTGAGGGAGTATGATAAAACATTTAGAGGTGAGAACAAAATGTCGGGTTTGTTAAGTTGAAAAGAGAAGGTTGACATCAAAGAAAACGAAGTGATGGAATATGAGAACGATAAAAAGGTTAATGTTAAAATCAAAGGTGGGATGAAGGTGTTTACAAGGTCAAGAAAAAGAAGTTCAAGAGATGAAAGTGACGTGTTGGATGGTGTATCAAAAAATGACGAATGTGATGCAATGAAGGTGGATGGAGCGACAAAAAACGATGTGGATATAAAATTAGACAAGGTTGTCGGTGAGACCATTAAGTGGGCAGAAACGGAAAAGGTTGTTACGAAGAGGCAAGCACGTAGGAAGAAAGAGGTAGATAACACCATACCGACTTTTACGTTGTTGTCACAAAGCTCGCAAAGCTCACAAAGTTCACCAGAATCAGACATTGGAACAAACGTGCATGTGAGTGGTAAAGATACAAATGTGGTTGACATGAATGAACCATTAAATGACGATGAAAAAACGTTATGGCAATATTTGCTGATAACAATTGACGACAAACGAAGGTATGGACGTGTATTCTAATGTTATGTTATTATTTGTTGTGACATAATAATTTAGAGTTATAATCTGATGCACACGCTAATATTGTAGGGTGGAAGAAAGAAAATGTAATGCGGACGATCAAGAAACAGATGTTGAAAAGGAGAAGAGAGAGATCAGCCTGACATTCAAGTAAGATTAAATATGCATTAATTTTTATTTATAAATCTTTTACATAATGTTTGATATGTTAGGTTTTAGGTCAGTATGTGTCAATGTTAAAAGTTATTTTATAGTATGTTCACATGGTGCGGGATGTTTGGGTTGGCTTTTATTTGTGTGATACTGGTTGCGGCTGGATGGGCTGGTTATTATTGGTCATATATTGAGTTATTTAAGATTAAGGTTTGGACGGTTTAGAGTTTTAGGCGGATGATGGGTTATTACATGTTTTTTGGTTTTATTTGGTATATTATTTGCGGCTAGAATGGTGCTAAAACAGGTATTGTTTTATGCCGATGGCTTACGGGTTGGTTGTCTGATTGAATATAACATAAGGTTAATATGTGAAGATGGTTTGTCTTGTTAAAAAAATGAATATATAAAAAAGTACTTGCAAAACATTTGAGTATGGGAAGCAATTTGTTTAGAAATGACATAAACTTTTGGCATATAAAGCATTTAATCAGTAAAGTCGGAATAAATAAGTGGGTTGTTTATACTGTTCGCATGTTATAATGGTCTGGTTGGTTGCAACTGATTAGGTTAGTGGCTGTTTTGGTTTGAAGGGTAGTTAAAAATTTAGTGTAGGTATATCGGATGATGACTTTTGGCATAAAATAAGGTATATAGTATATGTAATGTATCTGATGCACATGTGCATACAGAACATAACTGATGTAATTTATTGTGACGATTACAGCACAACTATTTTTGAAACCTCGCATGTATTGGCAACACGAGCATATTTGATAAACACCTTGGAGGATGGGCAATGGATTTCACAAAACGTGATAGACTGTTGGGCGGCTATTTTGAATTATGAAGAGAAAAAAAAACAATACATCAGGGAAAAGACGATTATGGTGTTATACGACAACTATCGTAAGTGTGTTATAATTCATGTTTAACAATCATATTTAGTATAGTTATAATTGTGTGTGACATGTATTAATGTAATGTGCAGCCGGAGTTTATGTTAAAAACGAAACAGACAGAAAAACAGGCGTTTACAACATTAACTTCACGCTTGAAGGAGGTTGTTGAGTGTAACAATAAAATGTTGGAGTTAAAAGAATTTAACATCATAATAATACCAATGATTGAAAGAAAGCATTTCTATATAATATGCTTTGATTTAGAGAATGCAAAGGTCGAAGTATTTGATAATATGGTGAGTAACCGCGGGTTTTATAGAATGTCAGCAGGAACGAGATTTAAAGAAAATGGAACACCATCTAAAGTGGTAAGTCTATATTTTTTATATTAAATGTTATATTTGAAAATAAGGATATATGAGTATGACATGTAGTAACACGCAGTATTATTATTTTTTGTAGAAAAATTACATGGTTGGGTATTTGAAGGATGTTAAACATCCAAGCGCGGCACGCATGGCAGCCGCAACGTTGACGAAGAAAAAACTGGAATGGGCGACGAGCGATAATTTCAACGATTGTGGCGTGTTTACTATGAGGCACATGGAGATGTACAAAGGAAGTGAAGTCGAGTTTGAATGCGGTTTCAGTACGCGAAAAAAATTCAAGACATGCAATTGCAAAACCTAAGAATGAAGATTGCAACAAAACTGATACTATCAGAGGCGAATGTGTACAAGAATACGGTTATGTACCTCGCAAGAAAAGCAACACAAAATTTGAGTGATGAAAGAATGCAGAAAATGTTGGAAAGAGGGAGCAAAACAAGAAAAATGCTGGAACGCTCTTAGCGAGTGGAAGAATGGGGGTAAAGTTTGAGGGTATTAGTTCATGACACGTAGGTAGTATTTATAGTTAATTAGTGATATTTGAACATTAAACTGGTACTTTGGATTGTTTTGTTTGGTTAGGCATGTTATATGGTTGTGTTGGGAAGGTAACAAGTTGGTACAGTTATGATGCATGTTACAGTTTTGGTTAGTTGTGGTTGGAACTATATAATCATGTTACTAATATTTGTTGGTTGATATATTGAGAAGTTGGAATTTTAGCAAATTGGTAATGTGTATTGTAGAAATTGTTATGTTGGATGGGTGATATGGTGATCAATGTTTGGATTTACAGTTCATATAGTTTGTTGTTTATGCACACGTGAAATAATATGGTTACAGTCACAAGTTCGTATTGTTTGTTGTTTATGCACATGTGCAATAATATGGTTAAATGACCCATATGCACATGTGCATAAAGTGATATAAATGCATGTTATTAGTTATAAAATTTATATGTTTGTTAAAATATGGCCTGTTACGTTGATTAATAAATTAAATGACCCGTATACACATGTGCATACATTATGTGCATAAAGTGATAAAATGCATAGATTAAAGGTTAAGTTTGTATAATGTATTACAATTGGGTATAGCTAACAAATGGTTTTAAATTCATACTAGTAACATGTATAATGTTAAACAATATTATATAGATAAACAGGTGGTTTAAAAAACGGTATATACTTGTAAATACATATGCACATGTGCATATGACAAGTTAATCATCAATATCAATACTGTAAGTTAAATGGGTACTAACAAAAAATAAATAAAACAAACATTGGCAGTCATAATTAGATAAGTTCGGAAATCATAAGTTGTAATATATAATACATCAATCAAGAATCACGAGCTATGTTGGATGGTTTACGACGTCTGGTTGAACGCCTAAGGCTTTGATCAGGCTCAAAAGATTGTTCAGATTCACGCCTAACATTTGTTCGCTCGGGTACGGGAGGTTTTTGCATGGAGACGGGGTATTCAGATGCATCGTAATCAGAAGAATTATACTCATCGATGTCATCATTGGTGTCATCGTTGGTGTCATTGAGATCAACATCAGTATCATCAGAATCGGATTCATACGGGTCGGGTAGTCCAGCGGCGATATCAGCAGCATGTTTAGCTGCTCGTGCAGCAAGTTTGGCAGCTTTGATTTTCTCGCAATTGCGGGAATCGTGGTCAAATACATACTTGTTGCATTTGTTGCATAAGCGGGCGACTTTTTGTCGTTTACCGGCTTTCTTTCATTTATCTTTAATGTTTTGACCACCGGGTCCGATCCGTTGTTTTTTGGTCCCGCAACCTTTGTTTCTAATACCTTGCGGAGGATGGACACTTGTGCTTAGATTCGAAGGTATGTTTAATATGTCACTGATGTTTGCAGTTTTTTGAACGGAACGAGGTTGAGGCTCACACGGGAACTATTCGAATACGCGGTTTCTGATGCGTTTAATCTCAGAAGATAAGGAACGTAGCTGATCAGGATTGCGTCTGAGTCGGTTTGTGCATTGAGTGACTAAATCCATTATTTCATTGTGGATAATAGCAAACTCGTTGTTGTTAGATGAGTACATGTTAGATATGCTATGAACAACTGACGGGAGCGCATCTCGTTTCCAACATGGAATGATGTAGTGGGACGGTATCCGTTCAATTTGGTGGTAACGGAATATACAGAATACATGTCGGCATAGGTATCCAATACGAGTGAACCCAAGACATGTACAGCTTACTGTTTGTTCAGGTACATTGAGCGACACCTGCACATGTGCATAACATATATTATAAATAGAATGAATACATGAAGGGTAATATGAACAAGTGAATAAGTTATAATGTATAATAAAATAAACATTTGAATAAGTTTTCATGTATATTAAAATAATCGACTCAAATACACTGTTTGATATAGGAACAAGTGAATAACATAAGACAAAATTTGATATATGCACATGTGCATAACAAAAAATTATTCAAACAAACGGTTATAATAAATATAACATAAGACAATTTTTGATCATGCACATGTGCATAACAAAAAATAATAAGACAATTTTTGATCATGCATAAGACAATTTTTGATCATGCACATGTGCATAACAAAAAATAATAAGACAAATTTTGATCATGCACATGTGCATAACAAAAAATTAATCAAACATACAGTAGACAGTTATAGTAGATATACTGAGGTTAATATGTAGTAATGGTATATTGGGGGTATCATGCACAAATAAGTTTGTTGATACATGCACATGTGCATAATTAGGTATTTAAGACGTATTAAAACATATTGGGTATTTATGTTGTGTGTATTGAACATTAAAACATATTGGGTAGTAAGGACATACCTCGAATTCTTTGACATAAGACATGTTTGATTTGCAGTGACGAACAGTGTAATTTTTTATGTCAGTCGTTCCAGGACGTTCAATTGGCATGCAATGGAACATGCCCATGTATATTTCTTTTCGAACTTCAAGAAACATGGACCATGTGTATGTTTCGGAAGCGTGTGCCTCTATGCGAAGACCGGTAGACAAGCGAGGGGTCGACATATCGCTTTTAAATTCGAGATCTCGTTGTGTGTGTCGTTGAGCATCAATACTGGTTTCAAAACACATTAGAAATTGAACTAATGTGTTAGTTTCTGATGAGTTGACTTTAAAACACGCATTTGAGCTCTCGCATCTTGATGTAGTCTTCATCAAACAACACATCGATGTCTCTCTGAAATAACACGGGACCCATTCATGCCGTATAGCAAACATCTCACAAAGCCATGGATGATTATCTAGGTGATATTCATCCATTAATACATGCCATCTTTCTTCGAATGTTTGTGGTGTGATGAATAAATTCCACACCAACTTATGAGGAAACATGAATAATAATAATTTGAATTATGTAATCATATTATATGGTTTAATTGGAACCGTGTTAATATTAAAAATAGAGTATTTACCTTGGACGGGAGTTTTCTCATTATGTGCCACATGCACAAACGATGGATAGAGTTTGTGAAAACGGTTGATACAGCTTGTTTCATTGATGCGTCTTGGTCAGTGAAAACAAATATTGGTTGTTTCTTATGTGCAGCCAGAAAGGTGTTTAGTAACCATGTATATGACTCTATAGTCTCATCGTATAACATGCCAGCGCCAAAGATAACACATTTCTTGTGATGATCAACTCCGGTGAATGGCACAAAAATCATTTTGTATCTGTAAATAAAACATATGATAATAAAAAAATTAAAATAAAACATATGACATTAAAAAATATTAATAAATTCACATGCTGAAAAGTATAGTATCTTACTTGTTGGTGTCATATGTAGCGTCAAATGCACACACATCACCAAAAGACTCGTAATTTCGCAATGATACGAAATCAGCCCAAAAGAATGATCGCAACTCATTGTTAACTATGACACAATCAAAATAGAAATCTTTAAGATTGGTAACTCGAGATCTCATGGTATGTAATTGGATGTCTGCATCGCGTTCACCAATGAATGCACGTATGTCTCTAGAGCAATTTTTGAAATCTTCTGTTGTGCCACGAACATTTTGAGGTCCGCCTTTAAGTGATGCTTGAATGTTATGGGCAATAGTTGAGCTGATTTTGTTAAGACTAACTTTGTGGATGAACTGTTGCTCCTCAAATCCAAGTTTCCTGTTTTGTTTTAACATGTTGGCGTGATCGCTACCAATCATGCAATGGTTGTGCGCGGCGATGAAATCATATATTTTGTATTGTTCGGTAGCACGATCATAACTCACTTTGATACGCGCACGACACCCGGAAACTGTGAATCGGCTTCGTTTGTGTTGTTTCTTGGATTTATCATATATGGTTGTAGCATGCTTGGATGGAGCATTGGGGTCAGATTATGTGACCCGTGGTTGTCCTTCTCTTGAACATAATATATATCTATGGGTGCAGATTTTCATATTAGGATTGTCATGATATT
This sequence comes from Helianthus tuberosus, assembly GCA_030545235.1. Taxonomy (NCBI): domain Eukaryota; kingdom Viridiplantae; phylum Streptophyta; class Magnoliopsida; order Asterales; family Asteraceae; genus Helianthus; species Helianthus tuberosus. Next base: position 62,661,863 of record CM060360.1, on the reverse strand, counting down.
TTTTGTTCTTCGATGTGCCGATACGAGTAGAAAACCCAGATTGTGTAGCATACGTATTGTACATCATGACAATATCTTCCCAATGGGTAAATGTACTGTTTATAAAAGGAAGGTATCTAACATCAACTTGAGGTATCCAATACGGGGTGCCGTTAGGTGTAGCATGTATGGCAGCCGTAATTGTGCCTGCGAGAAATAATTAGTAAATTAAAAACTTGTGAGAAATGATTAATAAATTAAAAAACTGTCAACATAATATACGGACGAATAGTATAATTGTAATTAATATGCACATGTACACTGTCAGTTAGTTAATGTACATGTAAATTGTCAGTTAGTTAATGTATGAGGTCATAAGTTTTTTTTTTCAATCATAATGCACATGTGCATAAATTTGCAATGTAACATAATTTGAAATATGATGCATAATTTGTAATATGAGGCAGTTAACATAATGCACACGTGCATATAACATTGAGTAATCATAATTTACAACATACTGCACATGTGCATATAATATTGAGTAATCATAATTTACAACATAAAACAGTTGTGAACATGATGCAAAGGAGTATATCATTGAACAAGTCACATTTTACATAAAATGGATACAAAATACGTTTTTACATGATGCAAAGGAGTATATCATTGAACAAGTCACATTTTACATAAAATTGATACAAAATACCTTTAGTTTCAAACCGAATGAATTGTAAGTGTTGATGTTCTGTGCTTGTAGGCGCTGTACCAGTAGATGTGGTGTTACCAGTAGATGTGGTGTCAACTGATAACGATTGATCAGGTAGATTAGCAGTCTTAGAGCCAGAGCCTACGTTGCCTGATGTAAACATGAAATCAAGCTTCTGTATTTCAAACCCATGAAGGGTGTGTCGATTTGCAACTGTTGTAAACACAGGATTGCAACTTTCATTTGGATTAACAGCAGGTAAAGTATTGACATCAACATCAGCAGGTAAGGTATTGACATCAACATCAGACGGACCCACGACAGAAATAGGATTGACATTGAAATCAAATGGGCCGCAAAAATCAGCATCAAGATGTGGATGATATGAAGAAGATGTTGTATGATGATCATCAGATGCCGTAGGTTCAATTCCAACACGAGATGAGCCAGACGAAGCCATGAGTAGCCGAAATCAGTATCACAACGACGTAATCAATAGCACAATTGAATCCCCTGTAAAATGTGTATGTCAACGCCGCCGAGAAGCGGGTAGAAATCAGTAGCCGTCGTAGATCGCGTCGTCGATTAAGCAAAATCTCCAACGAAACCCTAGTTTGTAAAAGACGACAGTGAAGATAAACCCTAGTTGAAAAAGACGGCAGTGAACAAGAAGTGGAACGCGTGTTTTTTTTATTAAATGTCATTAATTACAAATTTGTCATGTGTTCACATTGGTTCTCGCGGTTCTCGCAATAAAGGGTGGTTCCTAACGGATCTTTATCCTATATATATATATATATATATATATATATATATATATATATATAGGGTGGGGTTCTAGAGTGAACACTGGTGTATTTGCGAACTGAGTGAACAAATCCTGGCCATTGATCTACACACGTGTATGGCCGGGATCTCATCATTAAATCGTAAAATATACTAGTGTATTTCAACATGAAATCCTGGCCATTGATCTACACACGTGTATGGCCAGGATCTCATCATTAAATCGTAAAATACACTAGTGTATTTCAACATGAAATCCTGGCCATTGATCTACACACGTGTATGGTCAGGATTAGTTCACTCAGTTCGCAAACTACACTAGTGTTCACTCTTGAACCTAATCCTATATATATATATATATATATAAGTGCTCTAAAAATAAAAAAAAACTAAATAAAAATGTTGTTTGTTAAGAGTTCTGAAAGTTCTGCAATTATTTAGAGTTTTGAAATGAACCCACATATAAGGTTGGGTTCATTTCAGAACTCTAAATAATTGCAGAACTTTCAGAACTCCTAATAAACAATCAATATATATATATATATATATATATATATATATATATAGGATAATGCTTAGTAAGAAACCCCATATTCTTAGAAAACTTAGCAAACTATATTAGTGGCCATCATTTAGCCACGTATGCATCCCACACCTCTTGTTACTTTTTGCAGGAAGGTTATTTATGTAATTTTGTGTTAGGCAAGAGTTGATTGACATCAGCATTTAATGCACATCATCTCACTTGTACAATGCACCCACCCCCATATTTCTTTTATAATTTCTCATTTTTCTATATTCTTCAACTGATTTACATATTCATCTTCTACTCCCATGTTCATTTCTCCATTAATATCCATGGACACAAATCCACCAACCTCACAATCAATGTCGCCGATCCATACTTTCCCCAACCGGTTCTTTTGCAGCGACTTCCAAAATGATGAGGAATTTAATGCTCCAGGTTTGTCCATATATTTAATTTAACTGTTCACGAAGTCCTGTTTTTTTTTGTCTTTTACAACTTTTTAATCTAATAATCCAAACTATACTGCATGTCCATGTTCACTTGTTCCATTCGAAGCTTCTGTATACACTTATATGCATGTTGATTGTTCTCGGTCATCTGAAGCCCCTGTTAGATCCCCGGATGTTGTGATATCCAACAATTTCATGAACAGCGCGTTTAATGATGACCAGGTTATGGATAATGAAGAAGGTTTGTTTTTTCTATACTTTGGTTTTGTTTTTTTCTTCCCCAGATATGGCATTGTTAGAAAACTTATTCCATAATGTTCACATGTAGCATCCCAAGATTCCCATATGCAGGACATGACTGTTGCTGTTTCTGGATCACCGTATGGTCCTTCTATGTTTGCTGAATCATCACGCGGCCAGTTAGACGGTTGTATATATTACATGGGAGCCCACTTTTTTCTCATATCACAGATTTCTAACCTTTTGTCATGCCATGTATAGCAGATTCCTAACCTTTTTCGTTTTATGATGCAGGGCCATCGAATCCATACTTTGTTTTTGATACCCCTCAGGGAACCCGTTACTGGATTCCTAATGTCGCTGATAAGTTCATACCAGTGTGTGGGAAATCTTATCCAACTTTTGCGGATGTTCTTTCGATGTATGAACTTTATGCTTTTGAAGCAGGTTTTTCTGTAAAAAAAGGGCAAACTAAAGTCTGGAATGGAATTCCCACACACAAGTATCTTCGATGCTCAAAATATGGAAAACCACAACCCAAGAGGAAATTTGACACCCTAGATGAATCTTCTGTTAAGCACCGGAGGACCAACTTCACATGGTGTGACTGTAAGGCAAGCATACTAGTCTCAATCTCGAATGATTCATACACACTTCTGAGTTTCAATGATATTCATAATCATGAACTTGTTGAGAGTTACAACCGTGATCTTAGCAAGATATCACGGAAGCTGTCATTCTCCACGAAACAATTCATTCACAATATGAGTCTAAACCGTATCGGACCAATGAGAGCTTATAGATGTCTTGTAGCTTTAAAAGGAGGGCATCACAATGTCAAAGGTACTCCGATGGATTTTAAAAACTGGAGCCACCAGTTGCGAATTTTTATTGGTGAACGCGACGCACAAGTTTTCCTTGAACGCCTGCGTGAGCGTTTTGACAACCTACCCAACTTCTATTTTGATTACACTGTATCAAATGGAAAGTTGTCTTCTGTATTCTGGGCTGATGAGATTTCAAAGCTAAACTACAAAGCTTTTGGTGATGTCCTCGCGTTTGACGCAACTTACAGCACTAACAGGTTAGTCAAACCCCCCCCCCCCCCCATTAACATGTGTTAGGCCTGATCCCCAAGTATACAACCCTAACCCAAAAAAGTTTTACATATTGTTAACATCAAATCAATTTTTTATTCATAGGTACAAGATGGTTTTTGTGCCATTCACGGGTGTGGATCATCATTTCCAATGTGTTACATTTGGAGCGGGTTTGATATCAACCGAGTCCATTGAATCTTATGTGTGGTTGCTTAAGGCTTTCTTGAAGGCACACGATACTCAACCAACTCTCGTGCTGAGTGATCAAGACCCATCCATGCTACAAGCTGTTCCTATGGTCTTTACCGAATCACGACACCGTCTATGCATGTGGCATATAATGAAAAAACTACCCTCCAAGGTTAGCTTAATTTGTTAGCCCTTAACATGTGTTATCCAACATAACACATTTTTTATATGTCTTCTCAAACTGTTTTTAATCTAACTCGTGTTAGTAACTATTAACCTTTTTCAGATTTCTGCCGACGTTCTCGATAACACTGATCTTCGATCCTGCATTCACCGGTTGGTTTGGAATGTTTATATCAAACCTGAAACGTTTGAGTCCCGCTGGAATGACCTCCTACAAACATTTGGGCTTCAAGACCACAGCTGGTTGAACGACATGTACAACATCAAACATCTCTGGGTACCAGCCTACTTCAGGGAACTGCCCATGTGTTGCTTAATGAAGACCACTTCCCGCTGCGAAAGCTCTAACGCTGCCTTCAAGGTCAACTCAACAAGCGCAAACACCCTTGTACAATTTATGATGTGCTTTGAAAATAGGGTAGACAGCCAACGATATCGTCAACGTGTATCGGAGTACAAAACCTCATCCACGATGTTCACTGGCGATACTGATTTAGCGATAGAAAAGCACGCGTTCACCATTTACACAAACGCTGTTTTCGCGCAAGTTCAAAAAGAGATAATTAAAGGGAAGTTTTTATGCTACATCACAAACCAAACCGAGTCCAGCAATTCCAGTCTTCTGATAGACGTCACTCATTTGGATAAAAGGAATAACATCACAAACGTCTATCAGGTAACACATGTTAGGCAATTTCATTATTACACGTCCTCTAACACATGTTAGATCTAAAGGGCTTTCTTTTTTTTTGCTGTCTATGCTCAAAACAGGTTACGTATAACACTGTAGACCAATCCGCCAGTTGCTCATGCAGGAATTTCACACGTATCGGATATCTGTGTCGCCATGTCTTTTGCGTCTATCGATTGAAAAATGTTGAAAGGATTCCACCACAATACATAAACGATAGGTGGCGTCGAGATGCCCTCCCCAAACAGGTTTTTTCAATTTCCAGCCGATACGGAGTCAACCCACACGCACCGTCCGTTATGCGGAATGAAATCCTCGACCTCGTTACTGAATGTGTTGATGTGGCCAGAACCGATGAGGATTCGTTGGCAAAATTGGTGGACCAACTTAGGGATTTCAAGATCAATGTGCTTTCCAAGCAACCATTGTCTACAATTCAAAATGAATCAAACGAGTGTCAAATGGAAGAAATAGTTGGACAGCCAATCAACATTCCAGTCGAAGTTGCTAATCCAGAAGTTGCACGCAATAAAGGATGTGGTACTCATACTCGCATTTCTGGGCCCGGTGAGAAGGCAAAGGCAAAACCACCAAAACGTCCAAAGCAGCTTCGTTTATGCAAGCGTTGTGGTCTGTATGTCGACGACCACGACTCACGCAACTGCCTTAAGGTGGCTGCAATGAAAGCAGCAAAGGCAGCTGCTGAACAACAAAGGCAGACCGCCTCTGGCGACTCACCCTCTGATTAAAATCTTTATTGTCGTTTTCTAGTACTATTTCATGGGAGACTCTCTTCATTTTGTCCTTCTTACACACATGTAACAGTATTTTGACATCATCCTGCTCTTCTCTGTTACGTGTGTAAGAAGGTGGTTTTCCATATTGATCCCATTAACCATAATTAGGATTGTAAGAAACTCTACGGCCTTGGCCACTTTTGTGTTTGTAGCCCTACTTCTTTGGGGACCTCTATTTGCTATTAATGGGCATATCTAAATATTATCTGCATTTGATAATTGTGTTTTTGTGTTTTATTCTTTTACAATGGCATAAAAACAGATGCTTAACACATGTTAGCCCCCATAATGCTTGGTTCTTTTAATTTGAAAGGATCAAAACAATCTGTGTTAAGCACACAAAAACAGGTTCTGGGCTGATGACATTTGAAAGCTAAACTACAAAGCTTTAGAACCGATGTCCTCGCGTTTGACGCAACTTACAGAACTAACAGGTTAGTCAAACCCCCCCCCCCCCCCATTAACATATGTTAGGCCTGATCCCCAAGTATACAACCCTAACCCAAAAAAGATTTACATACTGTTAACATCAAATCAATTTTTTATTCGTAGGTACACGATGGTTTTTGTGCCATTCACGGGTGTGGATCATCATTTCCAATGTGTTACATTTTGATACCCATGGCTATGTGTTCTATTTTTTTACAATGGCATAAAAACAGATGCTTAACACATGTTAGCCCCCATAATGCTTGGTTCTTTTACCTTGAAAGGATCAAAACAATCTGTCTTAACCACACCAAAAAAAATTATATATTAAACCACGTCAGGTTATAGAATTAAACTTCACGTCTAGCCAACTTAAACACACATTCTACTAATAGGTTACCCCCCCCCCCCCCCCGCGTCTGGAACACATTGATTGCCAAAAAAAAAAAACATTATAATTGTGTTTTTGTGTTTTATTTTTTTTACAATGGTATAAAAACAGATGCTTAACACATGTTAGCCCCCATAATGCTTGGTTCTTTTAATTTGAAAGGATCAAAACAATCTGTGTTAACCACACAAAAACAGGTTCTGGGCTGATGAGATTTCAAAGCTAAACTACAAAGCTTTTGGCGATGTCCTCTCGTTTGACGCAACTTACAGCACTAACAGGTTAGTCAAACCCACCCCCCCCCCCCCCCATTAACATGTGTTAGGCCTGATCCCCAAGTATACAACCCTAACCCAAAAAATATTTACATATTGTTAACATCAAATCAATTTTTTTTTTCGTAGGTACAAGATGGTTTTTGTGCCATTCACGGGTGTGGATCATCATGACCAATGTGTTACATTTTGATACCCATGGCTATGCGTTTTATTTGTAGACAATGGCATAAAAACAGATGCTTAACACATGTTAGCCCCCATAATGCTTGGTTCTTTTACCTTTCAAGGATCAAAACAATCTGTCTTAACCACACAAAAAAAACTTATATATTAAACCACGTCAGGTTATAGAATTAAACTTCACGTCTAGCCAACTTAAACACACATTCTACTAATAGGTTACACCCCCCCCCCCCCCGCGTCTGGAACACATTGATTGCCAAAAAAAAAACATAATAAAATACCAACAAAACGACATTGGTATGTCGTTTTGTTACAACATAGGGTCATCAGTGTAACACATCTTCAACCATTTTCAACATACTAACTACCCATTGTAATCCTCCATCTCTAACAACCTTTTCATCATGGTGTGGGAAATTCCTCATCATGTAAGTACAGAGGAGAGGGGCTGCGCTCACTCTCCCATGGGTCATGGTAACACCAGGACTGGATTGTTTCGGGCGAGTATGGACACAACGGGCAACCACATAATTCATGGTCTGGATCCGTCAGCAACCTAACCAACTCATCTGGTAGCCCCTTCAACTTTTCAGCTTCTGGAACAACGTGTTCCCTACGGCGTGACGTTTCTTGCGACACACCAGCTACATCAGTTACATTTTTGGTTCCGCTTTCTGCAACATCGTCACCAGATGCTACTCCAGTTTTCCCGTGTTCTCGACTTTTCTGAGACCCTTTTCTTTCGTAGCACACCCCGTACTGGCCCTCACATGCTTCCTTCCCCTTTTGCACATGCTTCTCCATGCCTGGTTGGGTAGCCGTAACCTTACCTTTACACGGGTCCATGAGATTACACCACTTTGGAACCGGTAACAGTTTATGGTTAACTAGAGTGGTGAATCACAACTGAATATGTCTTTGGTTCTTCACCACAATACTTATAGAGGTTTGAACTGGGTACATTTAATATAGGTCTTTGTGACTTGACTTTGATGTGACCATAAGGGGCCAAAAAGCAATGATTCCTTTCCCAATAAAGTTGTGGTATAGACACCAACCCCTATGTTTGTAGCCTTCTGCCACCTACTTTCCACAATTTCCAATATTCCTACTACATTTTTAGAAAGAGTGGTTCCCTTGGAAGCATCATTTTCTCATTTCCTATAATGTTACACGTACCTTTATATAATTTCAAACAACCTCATTTAAAACATTATCATCTACGTCAATCAACTAGATTAATAATATTCTAACGCATCCAACAACACATCAACATTCTTTAGAGTATAGAATTACCAAGTTACTAAACATCAGATTGTATATAGATAGTCTATCCCCAAAGAGACATCGTGACGATGCCATACCCAACAAAACACCTACCCCGTCGTAAGTTTAAAGCAACATCCCCAAATCCATCAAAGTACATTACATGTTTCCAAAAACAAAGCTGGCGCAATTTAATGCACACTGGTGCTACAGTAACTACCATTCCACCCCCCTAACACGTGTTACTCTATTCGGCAATCCTGCTTGATTTTTGGCAGCAGCACATTCACCTCCGAACATAAGATGTGCGCAGCATACCTCTTTCTCAACTTTCGCACCTCCGCCATCTTCCTCGCCCCATTCATGCTGAACCCACAGTTAAAACTTTTGTTTTTTCCCATGTAGCACTCCATGTGCCGCATCAAGAAGACCCCACAATCAGTTGTGTTTGCGGTGGTCGCCCAAGGAACCGGCATACGCTGGATGTTGCAGTACTCTATGTCATCGGCTCGCGGATTCCCAACCTCCCGAAGATATTGCACAAACATATCTTTCTGCATACACATATACAAGCCATGCTCAATAAAAAAGCAGTTGCTCAATATTATCACACTTATTTGTTGAACAATTGTCAGTTTATAAGAAACTTACGATCTTATACGCTGTGTCCTTGTGGAGGTAGTAGACACTATCTTCCATCAACTGACCTTGGCGGGCTTTGTCATTATCAACGACATAAATTCCCGGGTCGCGTAACTCAAACACTAGCAAGTAAAAGTGTTTGTGCTCCAATATCGGGAAGAAAACAATGTCGTGATTTCGAAAGTCAGGAACATTTTCACCGCCGTTAATCGCACCTTTTATTCCCAGCCGAAACTTGTGCATCCGCGCCTCGACTCCACCTTCCTCAGTTGTTAGCATCCACGGAAACTTTAACCACAACAGATAAATTAATAAGCTCAAAAAATCGCCACACTGTAATCTCTATATACATGACACTCACCACAACTTTGGTACCAAAGAATTGCCTACTGTAAGCCCCCCGTGATTTCCGTTTCTCTTGGAAGTTTAGCACCTCCGCCCAACAGTCGATAATACCATCTGAGATCTCATTGCCAACGTTTAAACTCTTGAACATAGCCCGAGACGCTTCAACATGGGTAGGGCTTCTAAACAGCAACTCCCTGGTTTGAGATGTACAAATTATAAATTAAATTGCATACTTTAACACATGTTATTTATTATTTTACTAAATTTTGGTACGGTGACCCCCCTACTTACACAGCCATGTGTATCGGACTATCTACATCAACAACCGACGACGAACCCTGTTCCCTCCTGCGGAAAAAATCAAAATATAACGAATTATGTAGCGTGGAACTTGGTTCATGGTTTACCCTATTATTATAAAACAATAAACCACGTTGCAGTTCTACTTACACGTTTGCCTCCATTGCCCGCTTCCTACGAGAATGCCCATTTAAAGAGTGCAATGGGCTTTCATCAGCGTATATGTACTCCCACAGATTTGCCTCCTTCTTAGTTATTGCCTGCCCCATGTCAACAGACCTTATATAGTAAGGTGATCTGTTTGCTTCCGCTGCCACTTTTTCTCTGAAAGGGAGCTGTCGTTTTTTGGCCCGCAACTCATCCAACATACGCACACGGTTTGCAAGCGGAATATTGTCCTCCACATCATTCATATCACCCCCACAAAATTCCAGACCAGTTAGCCCTTTGTGGATTGCAAGTGCCGGGTCATAGGAGCTAACTGGTTCTACCATTAGAACCATACTCAAGTCCGTGGTAGCCTCCATATCGCCTAAAACATATAAAATAAATAACTCAGGTTACGCATTGAAGAATACAACACTTTTCACAGTAAATGAATGTATTTCAGCTCACCGGATGGCTCCAGCACTGTTTCTGTCCGAGAAATATCATCCACCTTCCCACTTGTGCACCCTGCACGTTTAATGCAAATAAGTATATTACAGATGACTCCTACTAACCCATCAATACTGAGTTTCTTTAATGCTCTATCGTACCGATTTCCTGTGACACGTCCAATTCACCCCCAATTTGTGTCATTCCAAGACTCCAATTGGGGCCATCTAAATTCCGTTCATCAAAAATCGTATCGCCTTCGCACACTGTGTATATGATTAACACATGTTAACTAACTAAATGATACAGGCAGGGAAGCAGTTAACACATCTTAGAGCATGAAAAACTTTACCGTTCTTTTCCGGCTGACACACCTCCTGGGCCGCTTTCCCTTTACCCTTGACATCCTGGTCCTTATCGAAATCTGCGCCTGTGACAGAGTCTACCACCGCGCTACTGCACCCTTGCATATTTACATCAGTTGAATGAATCCCATCATGCTCAATCTTACCTTCTTCAGCTGCACAAAACATTCTTATCACTTCTCATCCACAACTTAGTACCAGAAGCTGCATAAATAATTACCCTTAAAATCACGGTCACACTCATCAACAGACCCCGTGCCATTGCCATCCAGAACCACATGTTCGTCCTTATCATTAACAGCACCTTCCACAGATGCAAACATGACGCCACCACTCTCTTCTTTTCTTCCATCAGCTGCAGCCCTAATTTCATTCTCAATCTTACTATCTGTAGTTGCATAAACATTTTTCGAATAAATTAGACCTGCCTAAACATGGCGTCATAAAATAAAACGGTTTCCGAAAACTGTGTATATGATTAACACATGTTAACTCACTAAATGATACAGGTAGGGGAACAGTTTAACACATGTTAGAGCATGAAAATATTTACCGTTCTTTTCCAGCTGACACACCTCCTCAGCCGCTTTCCCTTTACCCTCGACATCCTGGTCCTTATCGAAAGCTGCGCCTGTGACAGAGTCTACCACCGCGCTACTGCACCCTTGCATATTTACATCAGTTGAGTGCATCCCATCATTCTCAATCTTACCTTCTTCAGCTGCATAAAACATTCTTATCACATCTTATGCACAACTTAGTACCAGAAGCTGCATAAATAATTACCCTTAATATCACGGTCACACTCATCAACAGCCACCTTGCCTTTGCCATCCAGAACCACATGTGAGTCCTTATCATTGACAGCACCATGCACTTCTGCTTCTTTAATACGCATTATTGCACGCATTAAACCCAGCGGCTTATACACTTCTTCAGCATCACTTTTATCCACGCTTCCGGCTCCTTTATTTTCTTCGGCCCCACCAATACTACAGTCACCTCCCCTTGAATTACCAGCATCAAGAACACTCTTATCACTTTCGACGACTTCATTTGTTTCTTCCACAAAATCACTAAACCCCGGTTCTCTCTCTTCCAGTTGCTTCTCAGACTTGTTGAAGCCTATAACATCACAGAAAGATTAAATGGGTTTCAGACACGTATGCATATTAGAGGGTAATAAATTTTAACGAGCAACAAACTACGCGTCACCGTCAACGTGTACTTCTAAATCTAAATGTATGATGAAACTGGTAACATATGTTACAGTTTACCTGATTCGAGTCCATCATCCGTTTTTTCCCGATTGACGATTAAATTTTTCTTCGGGCAATTCGGGGTCACAAAGCTTGCTTTCATTTCAGGAGCATCCTTTAACTTATTCAGACGGGGAGATCTCCTTACCCGCAACAACATACCACCTTCTTCCAGCGCTCCGGTACACTCAGTTCCATCAGCAACTACGCTTGATTCCCCCGCACCATCTGCTGCAACCACAATAGAATGTTAAACTATACGATCAAAGTCACATTAACATGTGTTAGACAAAACATTTCATTCCATAACATATAGTACAGGTACATAAACTCTTTTCGCGCTATAAACGTACTCTTAAAATGGTAATACATGTAACAATTTACCTTTTTCTTTGCCACCATCCGTGTATTGTCCACCAAACTTCATATTTGTCTTTCTTCTTTTTGGGGTCACAACCCCTTCTTCTGTCTCACTAACATGCTTTAACTTCCCGATTCTTGCAGATCTCCTCACCTGACCCGACTTTCCCCCATCTTCCATCTTTTCAGCATAGTCTTCTCCACCATCATCTACGATTGATTGGCCCGCAACATCAGCTGCAACCCCAAAAAAATTAGTCAATCAATACAGGTTGCCACACCCGTCAAATGTGTTACCGTGATCACTTTAAGAATGATAACCAACACAACAGGTATCACATTAACACGTGGTTCAGTGTTCATTTCATAAACATAGTCAGCACACCTTCTTGGGCATCAAAGTCTATTGCTGAAGATCCTACTGCTTTCAATCTACTTTTACTGATTTTTTTGTTTCGCCGGATAAGCGACTTCCTGTACAAGCTCGCTATTGGTGACCCATCCGATAAATCGTCGTCCACGCCATCCCCTACGAAATCGTTTGCACAATGATAAATGGATTCCAAATTATTAAACTAAATAACACAAAGAATAACAGTTACTAACCAGCGTTCTCTCCTTCGTTGATGTGAAGCTTTCATCATTTCTCAAATCTCCCAAGACCGAATTGATCTTGTGTGACGCTAAATCTACCGCGTCATCGTGATCCTCACTTTCACTAACTTTCTTCTCAAACATACTTTCAAACGTTTCCTTCAACGTTTGTACTTCTTCGTCTTCATGGCTCTCCACCAATAGCGATTCTAACATCCCCTCAATTTTGACTTTGTTCTTCTTTGTCACGTTTATTAACTGTCGTACTATCGTCAACCTCTCCTGTTGAAAATAGTTTTTCACCATTTTGATACTAACACTATATACTAATTGTAAAAAACACATCTTAGAGCATATAACTTTACCTCTTTACTTGCCCAGTGTTCCACGTTATAGTTTCTGGGACGTGTTAATCCTTTAAACCGTCCTAGTCCAAACCCACCAGCAAGTATTTCAAGCCTTTCTCTCTCTCGCAATCTTTTCAAGTTCCAAAAAGCTAAAGGACACACCGCACTGTCTACCTCCATCCCCGTGCACTCAATGCTATCAACATACAACAACTACAAGAAACAGCGATCCGTTCAGCCCGGAAATAATCGAGTATTCTAACACATGTTAATTTATCTAAAATAATTAAAAGTGCACTTACCATCAGAATCGTTAGAGGACTGACGAAGAAACTTTGTGGGTCAAGCCGATTCCAGGTATTTTTGCAAGTTCTCAGCTTTTCTACAACAAGGTCACACCAGTCTATTGTTGCAAAGTCCATCTCGTTATCCAGATACTCTAAGATTTCTTCCCGTAAACAACTTTGTTTATGACAATCAACCAGCACTGACACAAAACACATTACAAAATCCATCCTGAAATCAAAGCTGTCTTCACCATCGGACTCATCTATCATCTTCACCATCTTTGTTGGAGGCACCATTACACCCGGGTATCTCGCCCTCCAATCAGCAATGGCATCAATCAGCATCGGCAGCTTAGTAATCGAACTAATCTTTTGTCCACCAGTCGGAATCCCTAACAACTTATGTATCACTTTCCTGTTCACCTTGATATCCCCGGCAGGCGTACATATCACCATCTTATCGGGATAAAAATTGTCCACAACAAAATAAGCTAACTTAGCCGGCAAACCATCAACGCTGAAAGTTAGCAAACGACCAAAGCCCATTTGCCTGACTGCGTCACGTTGTTGTTCTGTCAATGCCCGTACACATTTATAAAACTGCAGTGGTGCAGATCTTGTCCTTACGCCTGGAAATTCATCCTTTTTTGCTCGCTTACGGGCTTTCTGAACCTTTTCCGGTTTGTTACCAACTACCTTTGGTTTCCCTGTTTTACCTTTCCCATTGTCCTCCGAACCCTTCTTATTTTTGGTCCTTAACGTCCCACCCTTCGATGTAGCCGTCACTTCTGCCCTACTTACTGAAATAACATTTTATACGAAACCACAACAACCCAAACAATTAGTGTACTTTACAACCATGTATGACAACATGTAACAATTTTTCATTCGTAACATCCAAAAGTTTTGAAGGGCTTAAAAAATAACTAACCACGGTCTTTCCGCATTACATTCCCAGACTTATCATCGGCGCTGTTTCTTTCCCCTGCTGATTATCACATGTTAATGAATTTTCAAGATCATGCCCAATTAACACATGTTAAACAAAGCCAACAATATTTAACTAACCACGTTTTCTTTGGTTTCCACACCCAGAACTATCCCCGACAATGCTTTTCTTCCCTACAGTTTCAAACATGTTACTCAGATTTAACTGGATACGCAATTAGTCACTATTGTAACAAAAGGAACTTTCAACACAACCTTCATTTAGCACCGATAGATTCGTAACGAAAACGATTAGCCCAACAAGACATTATACAAATTATAAACAATATTACTGGTTACCCGTTACCTGCTTTCCATCTTTTCCCATGGCTTGGTGACACACTATCGGTATCATCATACACTGCAAGGCAGCCAACAAAATTCTGTTATGCCCAATTTCTGATCCAACACACTATCCATATATAGATCACCTTTGAACAATGTTAAGAGACATAAAAATTCTAACCTAACTCCCGTTGGGTCGCACCAAAGTCAGATTGTTGTTTGGAAGGTCCTGTCTTGGGTTCGTCGGATATAATCACAACTGTACGGCTCTCAGACCTTTTTTGCCCTAATCTGTGTTTCGACGTCCTACATATATAAAAGAAAACAAACTCAGGTGCCATTTTCCGATAAATCGGTAGAACAAAACCACCTTTTACATGACCGATTACAACAAAACTAACCTTTTAATTGAACTGTGAATCTTCCTTAATCGTTTCATCTTCACGGACGACGACAATATTATGAACGAGTTCCTCATTGTGCAAGTTGGCCACAGTCAGCTTCTATGTGAGCGTTCCGGAACAGATGAGGTTCTGAGTATAATGTGAAAGAAGAAAAAATTTTGAATTTTGTTTGCTGTTCTTGATTAGACGGCTACTGCATGGCAGTGATTTCTGTTTTCCAATGTCTTTTTATGACTTCCGATAATGCCCTTCAATGGTACTAAATGGCAGTACTTTTTATTTCTTTTTAATTTTATTCATACCAAAATAATCATAGCCATTGATCAAAGTTGATGTAAGCTAATCAATGGTTCACAATGGGTTTCCATAGTTTCCTTAAAAAGATAGAGTTTCTTATATAACCAAGCCCTATATATATATATATATATATATATATATAGGGGACCGCTAGAATGAGAACCAACTCCAGTTGTAAGAATCGCGAGAACCACTTTCTGGCCATTAGATCAAGTAGATGGATGGATGAGATTAAAAGTATTTAAAAATAATATTAAGTATTTTTTGTCTTATTTTGTCTTTAATATTATAATCCAAAAGGGTATTTAAGTAAATTACACTATTTTGTCTTTTTGTCTTTATTGTTTTTTATTACTTTTTGTTATTATTATATTAGATATTTATTTTTTAAACATAGTTTTTTATTAAAACATTTTCAAATTCAGATTTATTCACTGATTTTTACGTTTAACGTTTTACGTTTTTACGACCGGCCTTTTCACGCCTCGTTTTTTTACGCGCCCCTTTTACGCCCGGCTTTTTCACGCGTCGTTTTTTCAATGCGTCGTTTTTACGATTCACGCCCGGTTTTTTTCGTTAATGTTATTTACGTTTTACGCGTCAGTTTTTTACGTTTTACGGCCCGGTTTTTTACGTTTTACGCGCCGGTTTTTTACGTTAACGTTATTTACGTTTTACGCGCTGGTTTTTTATGTTAACATTATTTACGTTTTACGCGCCGGTTTTTTACGTTTTACGCCCCGGTTTTTTACGTTAACGTTTTTTTACGTTTTACGCGCCGGTTTTTTACGTTAACATTATTTACGTTTTACGCGCCGGTTTTTTACGTTTTTCGCCCCGGTTTTTTACGTTAACTTTTTTTTACGTTTTACGCGCCGGTTTTTTACGTTAACGTTATTTACGTTTTACGCGCCGGTTTTTTACGTTTTAAGCCCCGGTTTTTTACGTTAACCTTTTCTTACGTGTTACGCGCCGGTTTTTTTACGTTAACGTTTTTTACGTTTTACTTAAAAAAATTTACGTTTTACGATTTACCTAAAACTTTTAACGTTTTACGGAAAACTTTTTACGTTTTACGTAAAAACTTTTTACGTTTTACGTTAAAAAGTTTTTACGTTTTACGTTAATAAGTTTACGGTTTAACTTTTTTTTTACAAAAACGTTTTTACGCAAAAAACGAACGCACCCAGAAAATCGCACACTCGGGATGTGTCTCAGATACTTTGTTATCATCATCGACGCCTAAAAAAATTCAAAACAACGAGAGGATTCTTGAAAAAAAAAACGAAGTTTCGGTTCAGATTTTCCGATAACCAGAGGCTGCAAGTGGGGTTGCAGGTTCAAAACCCTACCCTCCGCCATCATTGCCGCGCCATCGTCGGTTTTTTTTTTTGCATCATCACAGCCGATTCAATAAGGCACCATATTCAACCGATTTAAACATTCAAAAGGAACAAGAACATCATTTAAACATATTCAAACAATATCAACAGAATCAACCCAGATTCAACAGAATCAACCCCCGCATCAAAACAGAGTTTTATCTCTGATGTTTTAACCCCAGATTCAACAAGATTCAAAACCCAGATTCAAGATTCAAAACCTAGATTCAAACCCAGATTCAACAAAATTAAAACCCAGATTCAACAAAATTAAAACCCAGATTCAACCCCAGATCCCCCACAAGATTCAAAACCCAGATTCAACAAAATTAAAAACCCACCTTCACCCATCGTTCACCTCCAATGTTTTATCTCCGACATCGAGCACCCACCAAAACAGAGACACCCCTCCTCACCCCCCCTAACCCACCACAACAATCCCCCTTCACCGCCGACACACCGCCCCCTAACCCACCACAACCGCTTTCAACGCCTCTTCTTAAACCCCAACATCTTTCACCCCCAAAAAACTGGAACAAAACATTAACAAATCCATCAATCTCCATACCATTTTTCACATATTTTTCATCCTCGTGAACCCCCACATCTTTCACCCCTAAAAAACACCATTCCTGATTCAAAATTCAATCAGAAATCGCAGCCCAATAAACACTTCACACAATAACTGTGTGACAAAATCGAACCAAAAGAACAGAAGTAAATCGCAGCCCAATAAACACTTCACACGTGATGTGATTATTATTCCGTTTCAGGGATACCAAGAGGCTCGTAGAAGCTCAGTTCGTCGCTAATCGTCTCCGACACGGCAGAGCCGCCGTCTTTCACAGCGGCGGTGGCGGTGGTGGTTAGTGATTTGGGTTGGTAGGATATGGAGGCGATTGGGAGGTGAAGTGGTGGTGGTTTGGAGATTGTTGATTATGATAATGATTTGGGGGTGGTTTTATTTTTGATTTGGGGTTTCTTAAGTGCAGAGACAAATTGAACAAATATGAAAATGAAAGAGGATAGAGGATTTAGGAGAGAGGAGAGAGGAGAGAGACATATTAAATGAAGAGAGATAGAAAGATTAGACATATGGGGTAAATGACCATAATACCCTTTGAGTTGGCAAATTCTGATTGGTTGAGAGTGGTTCTCGCGGTTCTTACAACTGGGGGTGGTTCTCATTTTAGCGGTTCCTTATATATCCCTATATATATATATATAGGGGAAAGTTCATTTGAGAAGAAATTTTATGTGAGAAGAAAAAGAAGAAATGACATATTAGTAAAATGCTATTTAATTTATAACCCATATCATTAATTTATCTCTCTTTAATTAATTAGTCAACTAATTATTAATTATCCTACATATAATCTACAAAACCTACACATATAAAAAATTTTCTACATATACCCTACACATTATAGAATTTTATCCTACACAGTGAAAATTTATCCTACACACCTCTAAATATATCCTACACAACTCGTGATTTATCCTACACAACTAGTAATTTATTCTACTCTTTAAATTAAGTTATTTTTTTAATTTGAAAAAAATATATATTTTGAAAAAGAGTTACAAAATTAATTTAGCTAGTTATTAAAGGGGAAGAATACACCTTAATGATTTATGTAAGTTTACAAATATACCCTTATATTAAAATTAAATACAAATATTAAATGAAACATTCTTATTGATTGAAACTTCTTCTTTTTTCTTCTTACAAATTTTTTTTTCTCATTTGAACCCTCCACTATTATATGTATTTTTATGATTACATACATGTTAAAAGTAGTTTACATATGTCTAATAGCCAAATTATATATATATATGTAATAACTAATTACATATATGTAAAAAAACTAGTTTACATATGTGTAATTATAATTTTACATATAAAAATGATAAAATTACTCTTAACATGTAGGTAATCATAAAAATACACATAATAAATGATAAAATTATCCTAAACATAAAAATATATAAATAAAAAGATTGTTTATTAGGAGTTCTGCGAGTTCTGTAAATAGTTATGGTTCTGAAATGATCGTTATATATATATAGGGTAAAGTTCATTTGAGAATCACCTTTATTGTGAGAACAACGAGAACCAATGTGAACACAACAAAATAACTTAAAAAAACCTAACCCCCCCCCCCCCCCAACCCCAACCCCAATCTGGACACTCAAATCATCAATTTTTGTGTGAGTAATTTTTTTTTGTTTTTTTTAGCCATTTTTGGTTGTGTTCACATTGGTTCTCGCGATTCTCGCAATAAAGGATGATTCCTAACGAATCATTCTCCTCCTATATGTATATAGGGTTTTTTTTTTAAATGTGCCCTCCCACTGGGGTTAGCTATGCATCTCGTATAAAATCTTTTAAAGATACGCTATGAACCACTTGACATTGAAGAGACATATAGTGATTTAAATAAACAACGAAGAGTTGTTGAACACCAATAATACTATATTTTATCTGACATATAAACTTAAGAAGGCAACAAAACAACCCAAATAAACTTTCTTATTCATTGTCTCCATACTATTCCTAACCGGTATTTGTAACTTTCTTATTCATTGTCTCCATACCATTCCTAACCGGTATTTGTTGCGTATGTGACATAATTGAGTTAAAAAAAAAAAAACTCAAATTGAGTTCAAATAAAAGTTCATAAAAATTAGGTGCGATTTTACAAACAAAATTGTTTTTTTTTTTAAGTTTTAATCGTGTGACGTTTAAGAAATTCACATGAAACTGATTGTCATTTTTACCATCAAGTATCAATATTGTTGCAATATCACCCTATGATCTTTCATCATCCACCACATGTGAACCTAGACTTTTATAAGGCGACTTATATTGTTACATTACTCACATGACATCGGTACATCAATCACTATAACAAGATGAATTTGAGTTATACGGTCAACATCACTATTTCTCACCCGCCAACATGAGGCGTATCACCTTTTTACCAACCAATACGACTCGTATAACCTTTTCACCCGACATAGAAACAGACGTAAAAATTGATGATGTGAGTGTCTAGATTGTGAGGGTAACAACCTTTTATGTAGGTAACTTTTGTAAAACTTGTTAGTATTTATTTCCCATATATACATTTACCAAATGGGGGAATAGTGCTAGGCAGCTGCCTGGCACTCCCCTATTGGACCAATACCTTTATTATTTTATATCCATTGTAAATTACGTTTTTGCCCTCAGCTCAAAATAAAATTACACCTTTTGTCCACATCTCAAAATTACGATCTTGACCACAATTCAAAATTACGACTTTGCCTGGCACTCCCCCATTTGACCAACCAGTTTAATATTTTATATCCATTCTACAATTACGTTTTTGCCCCTCTTTAAAATTACGGTTTTGGCACCAGCTCAAAATAAAATTACGCTTTTGTCCCCAGCTCAAAATTACGATTTTTCATTCCATTCAAAATAAAATTGTGGTTTTGCCCTCAGCTCAGAATTACCTTTTCGCCCCCTTCAAAATAAAATTATGTTTTTGCCCCCAGCTAAAAATTACGCTTTTGCCCTCTGTTCAAAAATGTGATTTTTCCGTGTTTAAAAAATTGTGATTTCGCCCTCAATTCAAAATTACATTTTTTCCCCAGTTCAAAATAAAATTATGCTTTTCCCCCAACTCAAAATTACGATTTTGCCCTCAGTTCAAAATATAATCGTGCTTTTGCCTCCAACTTAAAATTACGATTGTGACCTTAGTTCAAATTCATATTACGCTGTTACCCCAAGTTCAAAATTACGAATTTGCCCCTGTGAAAATTTACAACTTAGCCCCTGGTTCAAATTTACAGTACTGCCATTACTTTAGCTTTCGGCAAATTACGATTTTACCCCAGTCAAAAAATACAACTTTCACTCAGTTAAAAATTACAATATTGTCAATGTTTTAGTTTTTTTTTTCAAAACTATAAAAGTGTTTTGTTTTAATTGATTGACTCAATTTAATTGTTTTTTGTGTCAATGAGCTGCCTAACACTCGCTTATTATTCGGCCATCGCCCCGCTACGCGGACGGGTCATCATCTAGTTTTAAACAAAAATAAAAAAAGATCTTGTAAATTGTGAAACACAAGTTGCACTCAATGTGCGTCCCAAGTAACACAACTAGTTTCTACTTTTGTATGACGTTAGCGGAACCCACACGACTATTTAATTGAGTTTAATCCCCCCAAACCGATGTATAAAATGCCACATACATTCATTGCACTCCACGAACAAACTCCATACCAGAACCCATCGAGATCCGACGCTACCGTCGGATTTCGTCCTTCCTTCGTCCCAATGACAAAACTTTCTTCATCCGCCATCATCACATCTATCATCGCCACAACCACTGCAACCCTCTCCTCCTCCTTCCAGGTACATTCATTTTTCCCAATTCTATACAATTCAGGGTTCTATTGAGTTTGTTCAGTCAGATGATAATAGCAATTGATGTTGTGTTACAGGAATTGAGAGGGAGAAAGTGGGGGGAAACCGGTTTGGAGGAGAAATTTGCGCCCAGATTCGATGGATTGAGGTTTATTGAGACCTTGGTCACTGCACACAAGTGAGACAAGATGCAGATTTTCTATCTTAACCATGTTTTGGTGTTTCATTCTTAGATTAGATCCCGTTTGTTGGGCGCCGGCTCTGTGTTGCTATTTGAGTTTGTTATCAAAAGATATAAATTCACTAGTTTTTTTTTTAATCAGCTAACGCTTAATTTGATGAGGAAACATAGTTTCTGATGATGAGCAAACCGATACCATATAACCTGTAGCTCTAACAATTTGTGGTGAAATCCTAGAATACGTGGCAAAACAGGTGGGTAGTGGGTCATATTGGATTCGGGTCATAGTTGTAAATTTTTAAGGGTGTGAGTGGCGTTACTTGATGGATACCGACCCTGAAATGACACCTGATTGCAACTCCTTTAACTCGAGTGAACCTGATTCAATTGCTATGGTGTTTTCGTTGAACCCGATGAATTCGAACCCATTTCCAGCCCTTTTCCAATGTGCTTCTTCAGTATCGCTCTCTTGTTCACTAGCCAAAAAATCCATCCAGATTGACATCAAGATCCAATTCGCAGTGTACCAGATGAGCCCTGACGAACCCGATTCCCCATCCTGAAGGCACACCTAACACACTAGTAAGATACAATAAGCTAACATCATATGATCATTAGCTACTATGCTTTCTGTAACCATATGTCAACGAGTCCTTATGAAAAAATGTGTTTGACCATAAAAAATGTGATTATGATTAGGGTTAAAATGGATGTCTTTCGAAACCAACCGTTTCATAAAAATGGTAAAAGAAAAAAAAAACTAGCAAACGTGTCGGAACATACAAGAAAGTTAGTTTAATTTGATCAACTGCTAATATGCTTATTCAGGCTAGGGAAGGCCTTTTTTTCCCAAATACTCATACCGGTATTAGTATTAGTATCGATTTTAGGTATTCGGTACATGTATCGGTACCTAATTTTATTAATTTTGGTATTCGATACTTTTGGTAACGGTACAGGTACGAGTAAAAATGGGTACTTGTACCGAATTTTATATAGACCTTTAAAAGTTTTTTTTTATATTACATTTTATCTCGTATTATGGTATTTATGGTGTCCGTATTAATTTTACCAATTTGGTGTCCATATCGTATTGGTACTAGAGGTGTACAAACCGTTTTTTTCCCAAACCGGTTCGGTTTTTTTTTAACCGGTTTCGGTTTATTTTTGTTGGGGACAAATTGGTTTCCAGGGTTCAAACCCCAAACTGCTAAAACCGATTTCGGTTCGGGTTAAAAACCGGTTTTTTACCGGTTTAAACCGTTTTTACAACCGGTTCAGTTTTAAAACCAGTTTCAGAGATCGAGAATATGAACCAGTTACAAACCGCCGAGTCGGTTCGGTTTGAAACCGAACCTTTAATAAAAACCAGTTAAAAAACGGTTTTTTTTGTACATGTCTAATTGGTACTCGTACCAATTTTACCTATTTGGTACTCGTGTCAATTTTATCTATTTACTACTCGTATCAGTGCTCAAGAAAAGTGGTACCAAAACGGGTACCATAGCGAAATACCTATACCCGTATCGTACCAATATATTCGATACGGTATTTCAAATTCGATACCGGTACGGGTACAAGTACAAATACCAGACTGATGGGGTATGGTATTAGACCCAACCCGAACGACCGGACATATCCGTTACTTATCGCCTTTTATTATAATATTTATTATTATTACGTACTAACCCGCGAAGCCTAGCGCGTTGTAGTTTACACTACACTATGTTGTGGGCCTGTAGAGATAACCCCTAACTGGGTCTGGCCCATTAAGGTTAGGGGATGCCCATATCTCCTATATAAAGAGGTGTTCGCCTCATTATTGGGGCACAAGATATGGAGCCGCCACACTTTTGTTACTGGAAACAGGGGATTCTTTCCTCTACCGGTCATCTCTACAGCTCCACCTTCTTGTTTTCTCCATTGCAGATCTAGGTTCAAGAGGAAGAACAAGATGTGATTCTTCACCCTCATGGAGAAAGCGGTCCAATCATCCCGGCGGTGATTTCGTGTTTCAACATTGGCGCCCACCGAGTTTATGATTATACATTTGTTGATCACATCTTGTTTTATCCTCAGATCTCCAGATCTGTGTTCTTAGAGTCACACTCTTGATCTTCGAATGGATAAACCCCACAGATCTGTGTTACGTTTTCCAAAACTTCTAAATCTGTGGTATTTCACTTTTTAGTGCTTAAAAATCTTTAGATTTACACTTGTTTCAAAAGGGGGTTCACAACCTTATGTACAAGGGAGCTCAGATATGTTACCGTACAAGACTCTATCGAGTTATAATTCCAAGATCCAAGTTTTGTGAGTTCTACGCCTCCATTTACGAGTTTCAACCTCATTTATACATCAAATCAAGTAAGTCATGTACTCTAGTCTCTCTGATGCAAACCTTTCTCAAAACAAAAAGAAAATGACAAAAGCCATGAGGAGTTTTGGTGGCTGGCAAAGGAATTTTACAAAAAAAAAAAGAACAAATTGGCGAATTGTTTTACATCACCTCTTAAAATCCCAAGTGCTCTATTAATTTAATATTCGTTTGAGTACAAAAAAGCTCATAGAATATGTGATTAATAGCCTTGAATTTTGTCTCAGGAAAAGAGAGTTCTTTAGCTTTTGTTATTTTAATTTATTCCTAAATATTCAATAACAAAGGTTAAAATAGCTGTCATCCTTAAAGGAAATGTATACAGCTGTAATAATTGTTATTTTAAATTATTATTTAACAACTGTAAAAGGCAAACAGCTAATGAGCTGTCAGGCACGTGCATTACCACATGCTCATATCTTACAAAACGACGATGTCACCCTCCATGCCATTTTTATGTAGATGAATTGAAGTTGTCATTTTACACAGTCCTTTTCCCACACCTCACCCTAAAAAGGGTGTGGTTAAGAGGCCACTACACATAACATACACTCTGTCATTTGCGCACACATCAGGCAAACCTGTCTTCCAAGTCTAGCGAGTGTGTTTCTCTGATGGACACTTTTGTCTGTCAATTCCGGTGGAAGTTTCTATACACCCCGCGAAACCAGACAAGCAATACGCCACCCCGCGCATGGCAGACTCACACACCGGCCTCCGCGCACGCCGGAAAACTCCGCTGCAGCGCGAACATGCCCTACCTCCGCGTGACCCGTAGACGCATGGGTGCATAACCTGCCAAAACAGGACCTGTTCTTCTGATGCGCATGTCGTTCACCACGAGGCTCATCGGTGTGTGAGTTACGGACCGCCGGAGAGCTTGTCCACTATGGCGCAACCAATTCCTTCGATCTAGAACGTGATATGATAGAGAATAGATTAAAGCTTCAAAGCTATGGCATATTACTTTATCCAAATAGCGTGGAGATGATTATTTTTCAAATTGTTGCACGTGCTTTAGTCTACACATTCTCATATTTTCTAAGTTTAGTTCGTGAGGTTTGAGTTAACTTCAATATTGACTACCTTTAAGGGATTCGTTGCATCCTATGATGCTCAACACATCATACAAAATATCCATCTATATCACTTGTAACTACACATTTCTAGTGAAGTAGATGTTTTTTTGGCAAGTGGACCTGGATTTTTAAAATTGAATAAAATATATACACCACATCACAATTGTTTTGACCAGCCGGCGCATACGAAATCCGCTTTGGCGCAACCGGTTTCACATTTTTCTCAGAGTTTTAAGCCCGCCGGCACACGACTGACGCGCAGCCACTTCCGTCCCTACATATGGCGGACAAGCTCCTTCGTCACGAGCATACTTCGCCGAGCGAGTATCCAAACACACGGGGTCCCTGCGCCACTTCAAAAAAGTTTTACAACTTGCATTTTCGTGCACCTGCGCATGTAAGACACACCTTCTAGCACCCGCGCGCCGGAGGCACCTGCTTGTTGGAGTCTCGCGCACCCCGGACAGATCCAACTCCCTGCGAGCAACTCCGCATCCGTCGGTAAAGCTCCGCTCGCGGGCACATTGTGCATGCTCACGGTTCCACCATGTTTTTAAACAAAACATTATAACAACGCTTATATTTTTTATCGGCAAATTTGTTACAAATTTCGGACCATTAACATCATGTAACAGTTCTGAGCGGGAGCTTTAAAGTTTCAATGTCTCATCTTGCATTAAACAAGTGAAGTGAAGCATGCATTGAACCTTGCATGCCAACTAGAGACACCTGTCATAAAAAATGAGTTTACAATTTTTTTTTAAAGAAAAACCCACTTGCAAATAGCTATATTCCTTTTTTGACAAACATTATTCAACAATATGGCTAGTAGTTTATCGTTTTAACGAGTATTAACCTTGCGATATTTCCGACGCACACAATTATCATTGCTTATTATCATTCAAGTTCAATGCTACTGACATTTTTTAGCAGCTGCAATAAACAAAAGGACTAGCATAGTCCAACACCATTCCGAAGTTCAAAGTTGCTTTCACATATTGTGAAGTATGGATGCATAACACGAACTCCTCCTAAGGACAAAGTTTCAGCACAGTGTGTTCCACATGTCACTCTTTATTAATATATATCTTGTCAACTTATTTTAAGTTCGAGAAATACTAATATACGACTGGGCATCTCATGATACACCAGCATTTGATAATGAATTTTGCAGGTTTGGTGATGCATTACATATGAGCACGTAAGTCGCCACGCGCGCATGCTCCCTTACTTACGAGCGAGCACACATGCGCCATACGCGCATGCTCCTCTACATACGAGCACGTAAGTCGCCATACGCGCATGCTCTTTTACATACGAGCACGTAAGTCGCCATACACGCATGCTCTTTTACATACGAGCACGTAAGTCGCCACGCGCGCATGCTCCTTTACTTACGAGCGAGCACACATGCGCCATACGCGCATGCTCCTCTACAAACGAGCACGTAAGTCGCCATACGCGCATGCTCTTTAACATACGAGCACGTAAGTCGCCACGCGCGCATGCTCCTTTACTTACGAGCGAGCACACATGCGCCATACGCGCATGCTCCTCTACATACGAGCACGTAAGTCGCCATACGCGCATGCTCTTTTACATACCAGCATGTAAGTCGCCACGCGCGCCTGCTCCCTTACTTACGAGCGAGCACACATGCGCCATACGCGCATGCTCCTCTACATACGAGCACGTAAGTCGCCATACGCGCATGCTCTTTTACATAAAAGCACGTAAGTCGCCATACACGCATGCTCTTTTACATACGAGCACGTAAGTCGCCACGCGCGCATGCTCCTTTACTTACGAGCGAGCACCCATACGCCATACGCGCATGCTCCTCTACATACGAG
Organism: Helianthus tuberosus; assembly: GCA_030545235.1. Lineage (NCBI taxonomy): Eukaryota > Viridiplantae > Streptophyta > Magnoliopsida > Asterales > Asteraceae > Helianthus > Helianthus tuberosus. Next base: position 62,635,298 of record CM060360.1, on the reverse strand, counting down.
CACGCAAGTCGCCATACGCGCATGCTCTTTTACATACGAGCACGTAAGTCGCCACGCGCGCATGCTCCTTTACTTACGAGCGAGCACACATGCGCCATACGTGCATGCTCCTCTACATACGAGCACGTAAGTCGCCATACGCGCATGCTCTTTTACATACGAGCACGTAAGTCGCCACGCGCGCATGCTTCTTTACTTACGAGCGAGCACACATGCGCCATACGCGCATGCTCCTCTACATACGAGCACGTAAGTCGCCAAACGCGTATGCTCTTTTACATACGAGCACGTAAGTCGCCACGCGCGCATGCTCCTTTACTTACGAGCATGGTTGCAGAAATCGGCCTAGGCGGCCAATTAATCGGCGCCTAGGCGCTAGGCGGTCATCTACTGCCTAATTTTGAGCTAGGCGGTCAATTAATCGGTCATGGTCAAAAATCGGTCAAAATCGGTCCTAGGCGGTCAAAATTGGTCAAAATCGAACCATACTATCTGAAACTTGAAGTATTTATGTGAATTGTGAAGTATTATTTTTATATTATTGGGCATATATATATAATTTTGAAAAAATACATATAAAAATCCCATTCCGATTAATCCCGATTAATCCCTAGGTTGTACCTCACCGCCCGACTAGCGCCTAGCGCCTTCTACAACATTGCTTACGAGCGAGCACACATGTGCTAGCGCGCATGCTCCTCTACATACGAGCACGTAAGTCGCCATCCACGCATGCTCCTTTACATACGAGCACGCTAGTCTCTGTGCGAGATTGCTGCTCTACATATGAGCACGTAAGTCGCCACACGCGCATGCTCCTTTACTTACGAGCGAGCACACATGCGCCATACGCGCATGCTCCTCTACATACGAGCACGTAAGTCGCCATACGCGCATGCTCTTTTACATACGAGCACGTAAGTCGCCACGCGCGCATGCTCCTTTACTTACGAGCGAGCACAAATGCGCCATACGCGCATGCTCCTCTACATACGAGCACGTAAGTCGCCATACGCGCATGCTCTTTTACATACGAGCACGTAAGTCGCCACGCGCGCATGCTCCTTTACTTACGAGCGAGCACACATGCGCCATACGCGCATGCTCCTCTACATACGAGCACGTAAGTCGCCATACGCGTATGCTCTTTTACATACGAGCACGTAAGTCGCCACGCGCGCATGCTCCTTTACTTACGAGCGAGCACACTTGCGCTAGCGCGCATGCTCCTCTACATACGAGCACGTAAGTCGCCATCCGCGCATGCTCCTTTACATACGAGCACGCTAGTCTCCGTGCGAGACTGCTGCTCTACATATGAGCACGTAAGTCGCCATCCGCGCATGCTCCTCTTCATATGAGCACGTAAGTCGCCATCCGTGCATGCTCCTCTACACATGAGCACGTAGGTCGCTATACGCGCATGCTCCTTTGACATATAAGCCCGCCAGTCTCTGTGTGAGACTATCGCTCTACATACGAGCATGCAAGTCGCTATACACACATGCTCCTTTAGAGATGAACACGCCAGTCTCCAGGCGAGCTTGCTGCTACATATGCAAGCATGCTAAGCTCCACGCGGCCCTGCTTCCTTTACATACGAGTGTGTATGTCGCGCGCGCGCGCATGCTTAGCCATATATGAAAACGCTTACAAAACGTAAACTGAGCTACAAATGCACGCACCACTTTGGGTATACGCAAAAACACATTGGCTAAAATAAAGTTTCGTTTACACCTACACTCTTCAAGACAAGCCACATCTCCTTGCTTCACGCCACATTGTTGTTGTGGCACAGCGGAGGATTAGCGCAGGCTCGGGTTTCCCCTTCATTATCCTGACGCAACTTTATGCCAAATCTCATTCGCGGTAACCTGATTCAAAGTGGATTAACACGTGCAAATATTGTAGACAACAGTTTACAAAGATTTAAATACCAAGTATATGTATTCCATAACGTTAAACACGCGCGCATCTTGCGTTAACCAACAGAAGTCACACCAAATGGTGAATATTTTACAGTAACCACACGACTGTGTGCGCACCGCTAAAGCTGGGCCACACTCGAAAATCATCCGAAGGGAAGACACTCATCTAGTCCAGAATTCCACCCACTTGCCACCCGCGCGTTGGAGCAACACTGGACTGGGGGGGACCTGAAGGGGTATGGTCCCAAATGCTGCATCAGTCATACGCACGTTGGACCCTAACCACACTCAACCGTCAAAACTCAGCCAGTTCCAAGACTCGTGCACAAGACCTAACCACGTACGCGCAACCTTAACAAGCTCATAGTAATGCGCCAGTACAAATGGCAACTGACTGCAACCAATCAGCATGCGCCAGGTTTGCCCAACCAATTTCCACGATGAACAATCGTGGGATATTCACTGTCCCATTATCTCTACTCACAGCTGAAGGCAGACGCAACAAGCATGGCCAACAATTTTCCCGCACTCGGGCGACAGGTAAGCTTAAAACTCAATCTTTACTTCCGTGCACTTCTAACAAGTCTAGTACTCCTCCCACGCCTGCACGCGGGAACAACACTAGACTGGGGGACATGATGGGGTATGGTATTAGACCCAACCCGAACGACCGGACATATCCGTTACTTATCGCCTTTTATTATAATATTTATTATTATTGCGTACTAACCCGCGAAGCCTAGCGCGTTGTAGTTTACACTACACTAGGTTGTGGGCTTGTAGAGATAACCCCTAACTGGGCCTGGCCCATTGAGGTTAGGGGAGGCCCATATCTCCTATATAAAGAGGTGTTCACCTCATTATTGGGGCACAAAATATGGAGCCGCCACACTTTTGCTACTGGAAACATGGGATTCTTTCCTCTACCGGTCATCTCTACAGCTCCACCTTCTTGTTTTCTCCATTGCAGATCTAGGTTCAAGAGGAAGAACAAGATGTGATTCTTCACCCTCATGGAGAAAGCGGTCCAATCATCCTGGCGGTGATTCTGTGTTTCAACACAGACCAATCCCATCTCTCACTCATGCTATATACGAATGACTTGTAGAAAATGTGAAATTTGATTAGGGTCAAAATGGCTGTTAAAATAATGTTGAATTTGAGAATGGGCTTTCTTTAGAAAGTGTTCTTGATTAGGGCCAAAATGGGCCACTAAAGAAAATATTACATTTGATAAGGGTGAGGTCAGAATGGGCCATTATAGAAAATGTGAGATTTAATTAGGGTCAAATTGGGTCGTTGTAGAAAATGTTGGATTCGATTAGCGTAAGAACAACATTAAAATGATGCTAAAAATAAATAAAAGAAAATGTGTCGGAGCATACAATAAAGCTAACATAATACGAATAAGTTGTACAAATGAGTCTTAGTACGAGAAATAAAGGAATATTTTTTTCTTTTTCATTTTGTTCAAGCACGTATTTAAGTATCAGAATAAAAAAAATCGTGTATTTACACTAGTAGAGTAATTACTAGAGTATATACAAGATTTTTTTATTTATTATTTTTCTTACATTTTACAACTAAACATCATGTTTAGATAGATGAAAAAAAAGAATTTCCTCCACTTTTCATGTTAAGGCTCATTTGTATATTAAGGCATATTTGTATTTAATCTTTACACACATAATATAATCTCTAGCTACTATATTTGGTGAGGCTTTACACACGTAATATAATCTCTAGCTACTATATTTGGCGAGGCCACATACGATCCGATACAAGTCAACGACTACAACGAAAAGCAAAGTAATTATCTTCTCGTTTTCTAACTACATATCCAAACAAAATACAATAAAGCTATCATCATTGTCACACACAATGCATAATCATGTAGCTGCTCACTCCATCATATACCATTTCCCTATGTCCTTCGACCGTGGGGTATGGTGGGGCGGGGCGGGGGTTTGGGGCATGGGTTGACACGTGGACTTCGAGCCCCCGCTGGCCGCTGGTGAGTGACGTGTTGGGTCGGCATGGCGGGGCTTGGCTAGCCCGCGTGGGTTGGCCAGTTTTATAAAAATAAAAAAAAAATAAAAAAACGCCTAAAATTAAAAAATACACACAAAATAAAAAAAAAACCTAAAAATTATTATTAAAATTTCATAAAAATTACAAAATTAAACATAGCCGCTATGACTTAGCCAACCCAGCCAATGAGAGCTGGCCACGGAAGACCGCTAGGCACGCCCAACGCCCGGGCTGAAACCCCCCGCCCAAGGGGCCACGCCGAAACCCATGCCCACCCGGGGTGGTGACTTGGGCGTTTGTACCCAACCCACGCCCCAACCCCCGCCCCATATCCCATAGTCTTAGATACAAACCATAACCCACGCCACTTTTAGAGGGGCAAACCCCTTACCACTAGGTCTTGGAATGTCCAATACAAACCATATACCCATCAAAATTAGCGACATCATAACTTTTAAGAGCACCCACAAGGCAGGTGACATGATACTCGTTCGAAAATTCCAAACCCATAAAAAACAAACCTATGCGTTGTAGGTGAAGTTTGTGATATGGAGGTTTGGAATTAAAAACCTGCAAGAGACTCACCCACTATCAAATCTCTCTCACAAACATATTATATTATGTTATATTATATTTAATTTAATGAGTGTTTAAAAATTTATTGTGTTGTGGAAAAAAATAAGTCTTTTTAAAACAGGTTATGAATTTGATGTGACATGAGGTTGCGGTTTGTCTAGGTTTGACATTGTGGATGCTCTAACAACAACAACAACAATTTGGTATCAACAACAAACAACCATCCTTAGAAAAAGTCACATAAGCAATCCCATCATCGTATGGGATATCATCATCGATTCTATCTTCAGCCCTTAAACATGCCCAACGAGGCTTTCAACAACACTAGTGGACATAACATTTAAAAACCCGTTTTGATCCGCTACTCAAACCACTTTACACATCTTGTCACCTCTAGTTAAAACTAATTGATCAACGTTCAAACTTTCTTATTTAAGGAAATATATAATATAACTAAGAATTAAATTTCTACGTAATGTTTATATATTGGCCTATTGGGTATTAGTAATGGGATCATATTCCATTTTCTTCTGTCCATGATTTTGTTATGCTACTACAACTAGTTAAGTTAAAGACTAGTTAATTGTGCAGAATCAGATTCTTAGCTACTACAACTAAACTCTACGCAAGTTATATTAATTTTCTAATCAAGCTCTATAATTGAATCCATGCGAAAGGAAGCAAAGGCCCAGTTGATAATCTTAAAGATAGCTTATTGTATACAAAAAGTTACAGATTTTAACCATGACAACATTAGGATTAGGATCAAATACAAAGGATCCTAATTGTAAGAAGTGTAAGAAGGATTTATAGAGTGACAAGTGTCCAATAACCTAAAAAAACCTACTACACAAAAAAACCCACTAAAAAAAAACTTAAACATCCACCACCACCAACCCCCCCCCCCCCCCCCACCCCCCACATCACCCACCCAAAAAAAAATATATATATATATATATATATTTTTTTTTTGCCGAGGGGGTGGGGGTTTAGGTTTTTGGGTGGGGGTGGGTGTTTAGTTTTTTTTATATATTTTTTTTTAGGTTTTTGGGGGGTGGGGGGTTTAGGTTTTTTTTAGGTTTTTGGGGGTGGAGGTGGGGGGTTAGGTTTTTTTGGGTTTTTTTTTGGTGAGGTATAGTTTTTTTTTTTGTTTTTTTTTTGCGGGGGGGGGGGGGGGGGGGGGGGGGGGTTTAGGTTTTTGGGTGGTAGTGGGGGTGGGGTGGGGGTTTAGGTTTTTGGTGGTGATGTAGTGAGTTTAGTTTTAGGTTATTGGACACTTGTCACTCTATAAATCCTTCTTACACTTCTTACAATTAAAAGCCTTTGTAGAATAACTTGACCCGACAACATTAATGTGTTTGCTAATATATATGTTCACCTTTATCTATATTGAACTACAAGATGAAATAAAACATAGTTATTTGGGTGAAAAAACAAAAGGATTACATCGGTAATGGCTTTTACAATCACCCAAATAAAATAGAATTATTTGGGTGAAAAAACTCATCTTTGTCATTTTCTTCTTATTACTGTTTCATGGTTTTCATTATATAAAATGGTTTGTATTGAACGTGTTTGGATAAGTATTTACATATTAAGAGAAAAAGAGTGATGTATGTACAAGTAGTAAATAATTACAAACACATTATTTGTAGATTACATTATAAATTGTTAATTTTTAAGCACTAAAAAGTAATAAAATAAATAAATACAAAATAAACTTAGTAGCAGAGCTTGAATGAAAACTCAATACTCAATAGTGTAGGGGAGGGGGACTCTTAAAAATCCAATATTTTACACTAAAAAACCAAATTTTTGATAAAAGTAACACTACGTATGAAAAATCGATGGGACCAGGGAACCCCCGGGTCCTCCATCATCCTCCGACCATGCCAGGGATAAAGTAATTTATGTGTCAATGGAGACCTCTTGAGACATCCCATTGGTGACCTCTTGAGAGTTTGTCATTGCCAATGACGACGAGTACCTTTGTGAAACCCAGTCATATATTACCAGCTTGTGATGCACGTAATATTTTGATACTGATAGCCCAAATAAAAAAATCATAAATAGAATAATATTAGTTGTTAGGGTTCTATTTAAAAAAAAAAAGGCAATGATCGGTATCCCAACTTCTCTATTGTCTCCCACAACCTTCTACGTCTCCGTTAGGTTAGTTCTAGGCCTGTAAACGAACTAAACATTCATGAACTGTTCATGAACTTGTTCGGCGGGAAGTTCGTATATGTTCGTTTATTTAATAAACGAACAAACACAGACAAAAAAAATATGTTCGTTTAATTAAATGAACGAACATGAACACACCTTATGTTCGTTCATTTATGTTCGTGAACATTCTTTTATGTTCGTTCATTTATGTTCGTGAACATTCGTTTATGTTCGTTTAGATTTTAATAAATACATAAATAGTTATATTTATATAAATTAATATTAGGTTTTCTAACTAGTTATATAAATATAACTAATTAGTATATCTATGAACCCTTATTTAGATGTGTTTTCGGATGAAATATAATATATTAGACTTGTTTATTCAATCATGTTAATTTATGTTTATTCAAATACGTTCAGTTAATTTTTTTTATGTTCGTTTGTGTTCGTGAACTGTTCGTTTATGTTTAAATGAACGAACACGAACATGCCCGAGTTCTTAATGAACGAACACGAACAAAAAAATGTGTTCGATTATATGTTCGTGTTCGTGTTCGGTTAAAGTTAAATGAACGAACACGAACATGCCTATGTTCGTGTTCGTTCGGTTCGTTTACAGGCCTTAGTTCCCACTTTCTCTCTATCACTTCTCTCTCATGGGTCGATCTAGTAAATTAGTGGTTGATCTCTCAGTCTTCCCCTCAAGGCGATGTGGCCGCCTAGACAAAAATCACTACCTCTAAAGCGCCTTGTGGAAATGCTACACATCGCTTCCCCTAAGGTGTTCACATATATAAATGATTTTATGTAACATCTTAAAGTTTAGCTCTGACATTTTCTTACGAGTGTACCTATCTACACACTTATCTCACTATCTACACACTCAAAAAGGTGATTTTTGTCTTTACATGCACACCCTGCAGTGTCGAACTGTGGCCAAAACGAGGCGTTTTGGTCCGATTAACCAGACAAAGACTGACGGGTGTCTGACGGGTCTGTTGACCGGACCAAAACGCTGAGCTTTGGCCGCGATTTGGTCCTGTCAACCAAACAAAAGACTGATACCCGGTCTGGTTGACAGGACCAAAACGCGGCCAAAGCTCGGCGTTTTGGTCCGGACAACAGACCCGTCAGTCTTTGTCTGGTTAATCGGACCAAAACGCCCCGTTTTGGCCACAGTTCGACACTGCAGGGTGTGCATGTAAAGACAAAAATCACCTTTTAGGTGTGTAGATAGGCAAAATTGGTGTGTGGATAGTTTGGCCCTTTCTTACCCTGTTAGCTTTTAGTATTTTAGACTATGGGGTATGGGCGGGGGTTGGGTACAAACGCCCACGTCATCACTCCGGGTGGGCTTGTGTTTCGGCGTGGCCCCTTGGGCGGGGGTTTCAGTCCGGGCGTTGGGCGGGGCTATGAACATGACATGGCGGAACCTCATTGGCCAAGACTACTAGCCGTTTGGGCATGAATCCAAAAAAGCAAATTTTTTTCCTATATAAATACGCTAACATATTTAACATTTTTCTCACACAATATCAAACACATAAAACACAATCTTGCCATGAGTTCTTCAAGTTCAAGTGAATCGTCATCATCATCTGACCATGGTGCGGAAATATTTCTACAAACGATCGCGGTGTTGAAAGCTATCATAGAAGATGACGAGTAAGAGACTTCGAAACCTAAACGGAGGAGGTACATCGCTCGTGAACGGCACACCGCTAACAATTTGTTGGTAAGCGATTATTTCTCAACCGAACCTAAGTATGATGAAAAATGTTTAGGCGTCGTTTTCGTATGAGTAGAAACTTATTTTAAGGATATCTAGGGATCTTGAGGAGAAGTATGTTTTTTTCCAACAAAAACCGGATGTAACCGGGCAACTAGAATTTAGTACGTGGCAAAAAACCGGATGATTGAAGCAGTTGCGTCCCAAGATCTTTGGATATGGCATGCGTTCTTCGGTATGCCAGGTTCACATAACGATATTACCATCATAAACCACTCGCCCCTTTTTGTCACACCTCGATATTTTCACATATTACCGGTGGGACCGGTGGGGAGTATTGTGACGTAGTTGATATCATCATAGACAATTAACACCATATTATAGCACAACGGAAGGCTTGGTAGATTAATTACTATTACAAACCATAGTGTCCGAGTGTTCGAAATAAAAGAATATACAGATTGGTTGTAATAGAGATCCACAGGCGGATCATAAAAACAAATACAAGAAAACTGAAATAACAGACTTCAGCCATTTAAGGATTTTCAAGATCCTCTTATTTGACACCAAGTAGCTCCAGCCTAATTTCAAGAGGTACCTGTCACTTAGTCTTTGGAAAATACGTTAGTTTTCACTGGTAAATACAATTAACCGACTCATTTGAAAAAAGTTTATGAAAACTGGTTAAGGCGCACGTGGCACAAAATCATTTATAACTTGAGACAATTTTTATTAAAATCTTGTATACAAATTTACATGTTTTTAAGGACATAATTGGAAGTCTGAGTTC